>JAHLJS010000009.1:60335657-61535657 GCA_038502445.1 Eremochloa ophiuroides | reverse complement strand
ATAATGGAAAAAATCCGGTTTGAACTTCATTCAAGAAAGAAACACCAGTCCAAATCTAAAACACACACACACACCAAGAAATAATCTCATTACATTTTCAAAACTTAAGTCCAAGACGGTAACTATAAATAATGATCATCGATTTGACGCGAAGAGCTACATGGCTCTTTATTTTAGTAACCAAATGGCATCATGAATCCGTTCTTTGTCTTCATCCGTGTGCTGTAATAATGGGGCCAGACGTTTACCATTACAAAACATAATTTAAAATAGGCCCTAAATTTATAAGAAAATTACCTACGCACTTTGCTATATATTCCTGATATATAATCTATGTAACAACTTAAATTGACATGAAAATTACTACTTCTCCCATTACTTAAAATAAACTAAAATTCATTCTTAGATATCTAAGAATGAATTTTAGTTTATTTTGTCAACATATGCTAATGTGAAAATATTGAGATGCTATAGTTTACAAAATTATTCTATTATGTTACATATTAGTGTATAAAAAATAATAAACATAAATATTATATTGTGCTGTCATATAGATCAAGGATACATGTGTTTATATGATCCAAAAATATATATTTTATGTTTCTACAGTCATGATTCTTTTTTGTTGTATTTGGTATAAATAATTGGTTCAAATTTAGCAAATGTTATAATGTGAAATATATAAGAGAGCACTGGATTGCTTTAGTTTCACGTAGAAGCACTTGTGATTTCTAATATATGGCTCTAAATTCCCACATGTCCAAGCACTAGCACTGGCAGCGTCTTTTATTGGCACTTAGTTTGTCATCGAAATGCTTCATCCTCTTGTGCAGTAACAAAAAATTGCAAGCACACTAAAGTTGTCAACTGTGCATTCTGACTTCATGACGAAGTCCTTGTGATTGGGAATTAAAATGGGTTCGTAAGAGATGGTTCACATACTACTATGAATCAAGCATCAATCACTAGAATTTTATTCAAATTGGAGCACAGACCACAAGGTACAGAAAACAGAGGATGACCTCAACACTACTTAGACTACCCTCCAATTAATATAAGTCATCGAATCCTCCATTAATCGAGGCATTTGTCTGTAGATCGTTTAACCAAGGCGACCAGCGTAACGAAACCATATCCGTCAATACATGATTTTAACTGAGGCAGTTGGCCTAATTTGATCACCTCTGTTAATGGAGGATTAACTAAGGTGGGCACTGAGGCGGCAGGCCAGCCATCGCTTCACGGGGGCGGCTGCCAGGCCTGCCCATCTTCTTTAATGATTTGGCACCATATCATATAATAAAAAATGTTGTAGTGTATAAAGTAGTATGCTATATCTTTCTTATTGAAAAATAAATTAAAAACCCATTGTTCACAAATTTTGTAGACTCTAAACATCGCTGATGACGATAGTTGTCGGATCTATATTTATCACCACATAAAAATGACATAAATTAATCACAAAATTGACAATTAAAGCGCACCTAAATTTATACCAAAATAACCTAGCCACTCTACCGTTATGATAGACATGTTTATACGAAAATTACTTCTTCTACAATTACTGCTATTTTAGAAAATATATGTCATAGTTTACACCTATATATTTTTCACAATTATCCAATTCAGATAAAATCTAATGTATAAAAACTAAAACACATACAGTTCAGCATGCCATAAAAATATTTAGTCCATCGGCCTATTTTTTCGCCACAGATGTCACACTGATTTTCATCGCATCAACTGCAGCGCCATGGCACAGGCCTGTGCAAAATACTCCATACCCATTACCTACCTGAACCAGAGCCGAATTACCCGAACTTGTGGTTCCCAATCCCAAATTCGGATAGCGATTCTGATTAATCGAAATTAATTTGGATAATTCGGGTAATATCTCCCGATATCCAAACTACCCAAACTACGCAATTTATTTGTCTTTGTGTTTATAATGTGTTGTCGGTTGAACACTTCAAATTATTATTTTATTAATATATGATTCCTTATGTGACTATAATATATTATTTTCAGCAAACTTCTATTGAAATTCTATACAAATTGTTGTTAAAATTATGTACAAATCGCTACTAAAATTTTATGTAGTTTGTTATTTTCTGTAAATTTGGATATATCGGGTGACACCGAACCTGAACCCGAATTATTGGGTACTTGAATTTGCCGTAGTGTTTTTTTAGACAAAATATCTCATAGTAATTTTTATTACCTAAATTTTAGATTAGCCAAATTACTCGACCCGAAAAAATCGAATAATCTGAACGCGCAGGCTTCTCAGTTTATACTGTAACAAAAACAAAAAAAAGCAGAGCCACGCCGATGTGATGGCGTGAGCGTCCGATGGGGTCAGATGTGTGGCCAGCGGACTTTCTGCCGTGTTCAAAGGCTCTCGTGACTACTACTAGTACTCGTGACAACACTACCTGACTACTCCTACTACTAGTACAGTACTCGTGACAACACTACCCAGCATTTGACCGGTCATGACACAGTTGTGACAGGTCTTTTCAATACAATCCGAGCAGTCACAACAGTCGGTGGGCGACTCAGGCGCCGTTTAGGTTGAAAACTTTTCTTCTCTCTTTATCATATCAATTATACTTTCTATCTGTATAAAGTACTAAATAAAATAACAGCTATTGTATGTTTGTACTTTTTGTCTGTCTATCTTGAGATAAATCTTTTAAGTCTACTTAGACTAAGATTAGATAAAAATTATCAAATACAAACGAAAGTACTACAGTTATAAAATTTTATAAACTTTGCAAACTAAAAGCAGCCTCATCTAGCTCGAGGTGTGGGCTCAGTAAGTCCGGTGACGGTCAAATTTACCCTAGTCGGACTATGAGGCGTGCAGTCGCCATTGTACTACTCTAAATAGAAAAGGTCAGTATTAATGTCCTGGCTACTTTACTCCCAAATACCTACACAGTTCCTCTTCTCCCATCTTCAAAGGTTGGCCTATTTATTATGCCTATGTTGGCTTCAATCCAATGTGCTCCTTCTTCCCTTCTCCCTCCATCCATTGCGAGGTGCTGCAGCGGAACAGGAGCTTGACCTAGATGATTGCATATCTTCTTGCAGATCCTGTGTTAATAGAAGATCTGCAATCATCTGGTTCTCTTCTGTTCAAGGGCTCCATACTCGATTGGGTGCTCTTCAATTTTACGAGGTGCTCGTTTTCAAGATTGGGTGCTTTACATTCCATTGCTGAGGTCCTTGTAGCATATGGGCTAGGCAGCTGTCCTCCGTATCCTTATATGGTGTACTTGTATTTGTACTTTTATGCTTCCCATATTTAATACAGGTATACTTTATCAAAAAAAAATGGTGGAATAACACACACAATCGAAAAAAAAGGAAAGGCCTTCACTATGATCTGCTCCTAACTAAAATCACGGTTGCAATGGTTCCCTTTCCCGTTGTTTATGGGATTTTCTCAGATTTGTCTTCATCTCCATTTGGTAATTTGTCAAACTAAATAAATCAATGGCTCAGATTGTTTTTAACCATCTTCTAGTATAGGTAATTTGTGTACCGTAGCATTACTCATGTCCGAAGAAATTTGTCTAGGTATCTACACCCGGCATTTGTGCACACATCTTGGTGACTTTACAAAAGAGTAATAGGCATTGTCCGGCGCATTACAACAAAACACTGCCGGACCTTCTTCTATGCATTCTGTAAAGAATAGTAGAAAGTGTGCAATTGAATAACATTTACAATGCCTGCAGCAAGTGAATTTGAGGAGATAAGTGAACGGCCATTTTTTATGTAAAACGTCCCGTCACTTCGCAGATTATATCAATGAGGAGAGATGTGAACGACGAAAGTCTCGCTCGCCATAGTTTTCTTCGAAAGCACAGGGCGAAACTAACCCACCTTCATTGTCTACCGTCTTCCACCATGAGTGCTTCCGGAGAGCCTTCCAGGAAGCGTTCAAGGAACGACGGTGACGCCAACGATTCTCCTATCTCCGGTCTGGTCACCGACGCCAAGCATGAGAATTGCACGGGCGATGATGCGGTGCACGACGCCGGATTCCAGGAGTTGTTGCAGGACGGCACCGACGACAAACAATCGAGAGTGGAGGACACCGTTCTATGGCGAGACCTGCCGGCGGAGATGTGTGGTGTTGTCTTGGACCACGCTGATGCCATCAGCGTCATTCGCTTCCGTGCGGTTTGCAAGGACTGGGCGAAAGGTGCCAAGGAGGATAACCGAACTCGCCTTCCGTCGGGGACTCCGGCGTTGCTCACGTCGGGCCTGCACCCTGAACGCGTCGGCGAAGACAACGAAGACGAGCCTGGAGGTTTCGGCCTCCACGATATCGGAATCAACAAACCTTACTACGGTGTTTGCGACGGGTTGAAGAATAGGGCCTGGGTCGGCGGCAAGGACGCCTGGTTGGTCACCACGGACTTAAGGTGCAATCTAGAACTTCTCAATCTCATAACTGGCCGTCGCATTCCATTGCCGTCGTTCGGAACGATTCCAGGAGTCAATGTGGTGGCTGTCCATTCTCGATATCCCGGTGTTTGCTTTCGTCAACCGCATGGCAATATTCTCCAGCAACCGCCGATTGATTGGAGGCCAAATGTCCTGCTGCGGAAGATAGCATTGTGTCGGATGCCAGAGCACCTGGACGGCTGCATGGCCGTCGCTCTATTCTCGTCGTGGTTCCCATTGCAGATGATTGCTGTCGCAGTGGAGCCTCTTGTGGAGTGGACTCGACTGAGGGTTCCGCAAGACATAGGTGTTGTCAGGTACGATGACGTCTGTGTACACGATGGGAAGGTGATAGCGGTGGATAATCATGGGTATCTCTGGTCCTGGGACTTGAGAGACGGCGCAGATTCCTGACCCGGAACCTTTAGGGAGACCGGACATTCAGATCGACCGCGCAGTTGATAAATGTGCATTTTACCTGGCCAATTCCATCCACGGCGATATTCAACTAGTTTGTATGTATGGCGACAAACATCCCGAACTTGAGGACCAACGGTGGAATAGAGTTGTTGAACCGCGGTTCAGTTTCATTGGACGTCGCTGCATCCTTTACGAGCGGGACGTAGGGAGCCCAGGCATGGCGAGTTGTGAAGGACCTCGGCTTCGGTTGTTCGTTGTTCGTCGGAGCCAATAATCCTTTCTACCTGGACGTTGATCGCTACAGATACACAAAAAACCATATTCGTAGCAACTGTGTGTATTTGGCGGACCTGCTCGATGCTGACGCGACCTTCTTCAATATGAAGAAGGGAGATAAGCACGACTATAACGTCAAGGGACATCTCTGCTATGAAACATCGTAAATTACAAGACAGATGCCAATGTGGTATCGACCTACCGGGGCTTTAGTTAGATCTCAGGAACAAGGACATGGATAGATAAGATTGAAAGCTTGTAACCTATTAATTCTCAGGTAGAAGGAACTGGATATGTATTATAGATTCCGTGTGTTAGTTTGAACCCTAAAGGCACTGGTATTGCAGCAACTATCATATATTGTATTGACATGCTTTGTACTGTCACGCAACCTTTTTTACTCAAATGCGGCATGGTAGTTATTCGAAAGAATGATGGCAAATTTTATAGAAAGCACGATTATGGCACAATCAAACCAAGCGCCAGACCTTGTAATCTCAATTCTAGGAGGTAGTATGTATTCAATATTTATTAAACTATTACCTCCAACGAGGTAATATGTCATCATAACCATTCCGATCGAAATAAATGGATGGCTCACAATTACTTGGGTGAACCGCAGCAAAGCCCGGCTGGGAATGTCTCTTACTGCACTTTTTTGTGTGAATTCACACGCAATTTTGATTGTGTATGGAAATAATTCTGATGCGATATATAATTGTAACATGATGGGATCAACTGGCATCAACAATACAATTTTAATTGGCAAGGGAGTTCAACTGATCAATGAACTTAACTTAGTATATTCATCTTATGAGGGATTTCTCCGTAAATGTTAGTCAACGGCGCACCTTCTACTATACAAGAAGGTCCAGGCGCTCTGTTATTAGGACGCGCCGGACAATGCCTATTACTCTTTTGTGAATTCACCATGTCGAAGTGGTTTAGTTTTCTGGGGCACCCTTTATTTGCTACTCCGCGTGAAGGGTGGTGAACCAGTTGCATTCATTATGTGCAGTCCACTAAAGCAATTTTAACACCTATGGCACGTGTGCTCCTCTCATAGAAACACTGTGCGGCTTGCCAAGAGGGACTAGTGTCCGGCCCAATCTGAATTTTCAAGCTCGGACTATCTCATGTGTAGCGAAATGATACAAAGATAACATGACAGCACAAATACGCGCATTACATGCATAAAAAAATAGGATAGTAGTGCTACTAGATACAAGGATCATGGTTATCTTGAGATCAGCAACGACACTAGTTCAGTACATAACCACGCCTTCATCCACCATACCCAGCTCAAAATTCACCCAGATACAACCAAGACATACGAGTTCTAACTACAGATCATTAGCCATCCTACTGCTCATACCGATTGCACCCCCACCCCCCCCCCCCCCCCCCCCCTGTCGCCACCCTCCTCATCCTCCGACGACCGAGGTGGAGCCATCATCGTCCTACCCGGTGCTCGGTGCAGAGTTTGAGGTAGCTCTGCACTGCCGGGTGGAGATACCTAGACAAATTGCTTCGGCACATCGGACATGTGGACTCCCGGTCGAACCATTCGGTGATGCACTCGCGGTGGAATGCGCCATTGCAGCAGGGAACCCCAATAGAAGTTTTACGGCTCAAGCAGATGCCGCATACCTGAGACCCCGCTGGCGCTGCCTCCGGGCAGACCGCCAGGAGTGCAGCTGACGCGCTGAACTCGATTTGTTGTTCGACCACAAGCCCAATCGTCGCGTGGGCGATGCAGCCATCGCGGCAGGCCTGGCGCACCGTGGCCGCAAGTAGACGGACCAGAGACTCGGGTAGGATGTCCTCCCACTGGGATTCGGTGAGTCTGAGCTGCTGCAGGGGCGTGACTGTCCTCATCAAGCGGCGAAGGACAGCACAAACACCTTCCTTGTCGCCGGGGATGCCCACGGCTTGAGTCGCGGTGAAGGTCCTGTTGGCGCCACCTCCTACATAATCATAACTGACCTGCGCCAGCCGGTGTAGGCCTCCGGGTTTGAAGGTCCTGGTGACCTCGCATTGCAGGGTCATAGAGTAAACTGGTTCACCACCGCTCCCACCAGATGGCGCCTTGCTGATTAACTGATTAAGGGATTGATCCACTTCCTTGTCGACCCGACGCACTGTGTGAAAGTGGAAAACTGGGCTTCATGATTTGGGGCGGAGCTCATGGCGATAGCAACTCTGTGGGTCGAGTGGCTTAGTTTGTAGCTATGACTGGAACTGGTTTGGAGCAGGGGCAACTAATGGTAGAGGACGATTTAAAGGCTACCCGGTGTTGAATTTGCTGTTTCATGAATAGGGCCCGGGTTTTAGGGGATTGGCTTTCATCTGCGTCGACCCAGTCTTCGGTCTGTCCCTAAGCTCATGATACTGCTGCTATGTCAGAGAGGAAGAGAAAAAGAGAGAGCAGCGGTATACAGTTGCAATTGAGTGAAGGACAACGGACAGAGATGCTAGTTGTGGGGCCCTCTTCAATGCTTTCTTTGGCCCTGTTCAGCTGGTGGAAAAGCCGGCATATTTTGGCTGAAACAATAGTATTCTGTGAGAGGAAACAAACCGGAATAAGCCGAAACAAGCCGAAACATGCGGGCTGAACAGGGTCCGACGAGATCCTTTGTGCAGCCGTCGGACTTTCATTCGTATGCACTAAATTTCGACGACTAAAAAATAGCTACAGGTTTCTTTGTCAACCAACATGGAGCCTGTTCTTTTGGCTGAAAATAAGCGCTGATTTCGACTCGTGCTGATTTGTTGTGAGAGAAAAATACTGTTTCATGGCTGAAAATAAGCGCTGATTGGTCAAAAGAACAAGCCGATGGTTTGACAAATGCGAGATCAGTGGTAATAATACGTACAAATGTAACGTACTCTGAGAGAACTACGAGTGCCCGGGTTTTAGGGGATTGGCTTTCATCAGGCGAACAAGGCGATCACTACAATGCACCAGTCATGTTAATCACTACTAGGCAAGGCAACTAGTACTCAATGTGATCCAACTACTACCAAGACATACTAGTTCTAACTACAGATGATTAACATGACTTCATTGTAGTAGTGAGCATCGGTATCCCACTGCTCAAAGCAAGTCATGCAACAATAACATTAGGCATCATACTAATCCTAACTACACATGTTAACATGTCTTGATAATAGTTCTCTGCGTCATCCCACTGACAGCAAGTTCATGAGAAAAGAGTGAGTAAAAATAGGGACGAACAAAATCTACAAGTTTAAGCTAGCTGGATTGAAAAGAGCAAACCTCTCCGCGCCCCCCCCCCTCCCCGAACTGGTGTGGCCGGACGATCTCCTTAGTCCATCAGGCAGGGTGTCGGACGTTCTCTGAGTTCAACCAGCTCGGCGTCAGACTTTCTTATGTGCACACTAAAATGTGAACAGAGGAAATGGTGCAGATCAGAAAGTGAATGAAAAAAATTCGCATTTAATTTAATTTAAAAAATAAAAGAAAACTCCTCATTTCCCAGTAACTGAGCCGGCTCGTCCGCCCCATTCCCCGCTGGTAATCTGAACCGTCTTGTCGTTGCGTGTCCCCACGCCAGTCGCACAGGGTATTTTAAGAACTCCTACCGTAGCCCCACCCCCAAATCCCTCGGCCACCTCCCCCGCCTCCTGCTAAATCACGTACACTTCGCCTCTCCGCCTCAACGGCCCTCCGCAAAGCGCGACGCCGGCAATCATGGCGGCAAGGTGGCACCACACGTCGCTGACGGCTCTCTCGGATGAGTTGCTCATTGTGATCGCCGGGCACCTCGCTGCAACCTCGGAGCGGCCAATGGATGACCTCCATTCGCCGGGATACAAATCGCGTTTGTGGCAAACCATAGCCCCCGGTCATGCCTCGACGATCTCATCCGCGCCGCTGATAATGGGCACAATGTATCGGCCTATGTGGCCACCCTATTGCTCTATAGGCACAATGGTGGTGGTGGTCACGACGACGCCACTGCGAGGCGGTACATAAGGCGCGTCGAGGGCGAGGAAGAATCACTGGCAGGCAGCGGCGGGTGGCGGCGGACCGATGAGTATGTGGCTACGCAACGACTGGTGTGTGCTATGCCGCAGGGCGGCCGCCGTAGTGCTCCTCCAAACGGGGTCGTGGGTCGCCAAGTTGTCGCTGCCGCCGCCGGGGCAGGTTCGCGGTAATCTTCCGTGCGCAGGCGGCGACTGCGGCCGGGCAGACGGATGGGAAGGCAGAGCTGTTTATTGCAGCGAGAATTGTAGGCTTAGGCGTGAATTTGAATTGTTCCAATTGGAAATTGGAATCAGATATTGGAATTAGTTATCCCTTGATTTTGTGTTGTTATTCCTATTTGTTTGCTTTCTGGATTGAACTTCAAAGCTATGTGGGATATGTTTAACCTGTGATATGTCCGGCTCGGTCATATTTACAATTCTCGGACTTTCCTTCGCAAGTAGTATAGTTTAAATAGCATGTGGCTCCTACGTTAGGCATTAGATCTACGCGAGACTTAAATTGGATGAGTTAATTTATGAATTTAATCATGTTACATATCAGAAATAGAACCACAAAGAAACTTGCGGTAAAAACCAACCGACAAAGGCTAGAAACCGGCTAGCACGTCATCCAGCAATGGAACCAGGCGGCATATGCTAATCCTTTGAGAGACCAGGAGAGGCGACGGCTTTTGTGCAATACAAATAGGGGGAGGGAAACAATGGGTGCGAAGCAAGGAGTCGTATACGGACGAACGGAAAGTCCGGTAAGTGATTTTTTTTGAATGGTCGGACCTTCTGGAAGCCAAGGCTATAGTGCGGTCCAATCCACTCAATCGCACCTTCGCAGCAGCCGAGGATCAGATTGAACGGATTCGCTCCTGCTTCCGTAAATCAATTTATATTGCGCGATTTTGCACAGGCTGCAGCTAACGTGGAGTGCACACGACTCCTAACGTGGAATCAACTTGGCATCGACAATAGTATTGTAATCGGCAAGGGCGTTCAACTGATCAATGGCCTTATTTAACCTAGTAATTTAGGTCATTACTTCTATGAGTGCTTTCACCTGTTGCAGGCATTGTAAATGTTAATTGACGGCAAAGTGTCTATTACTCTTTTCACAATACTCACCAGATGGTTCGGCGCTCTTCTATTGTAACGCCCCGGACAATGCCTTTAACTCTTTTGTGAATTCACAGGCAAGATTTGATGGCGCACGGAAGGTCCGCTGCTCTATAATTGTAACATTACGGACAAAAGTTTCATGCCTAGGTTGACTCCTCATCACGCAATGGGGTTGTTTGACACGGTAGAGGAAATGCTCGAGCAGGAATGAGGTAGTCAAACTAGATGTGGCTCATATCGCAGAAGGATGTGGTGAAAATTTTGTATTTTGGCCCTCTTCAAAAACTTTTTTTATAAATAGCTCCCTATCAAAATTTCTCTAAAAATGAAGATAGATGATCGACGTCATGTCACACGACGTTAAAGTATAAGGCTCGACGTTATGTCTAACGACGCCGTAATAGCACCACAGTCATCAACGCTATCGGTTGCAGGTTACATACGGGACTGTGGGCCTTATAATCATAAACCATAGCGTCAGGTCAGTTAACGTCGAGCCTCTGGGCAGTTAAGACCTGTGAGGCTGTGACTGTGACTGACTGCTGCGCATACGCCTGCGCTGTGTCATGTGCGAGAGAGAAGGGAAGTGCGTGGGCCCTCTACGTGCCCCTCCGTCCCATAATAAATGTAATTCTTTGATTTCTGTGATTTCTGTTTGACTGTTCATCTTATTCAAATTTTTTATACAAATAATAAATTAAACAAATTATTATAAAAATATCCCGAACAATAAAATAAGTCATAACAAAAATAAATAATATTTATTAAATTTTTTTAATAAGATAAATGGCCAAACAGGAATCACAGAAGCTAAAGAATTATATTTATTATGGGAGAGAGGGAGTAGCTGCATGCGAGAGAGAAGGAAAGCACATGCCTAGTTGATCTAGGCTGTGTTTAGTTACCAGTTGCATTTACAATTCTGCATTATAGTATTTTCGTTTGTATTTGACAACTTTTGTCTAATTATGGTTCAAATAGATTTAAAAGATTCGTCTCGTGATGTACATGTAAAAAGTACAAACATATAAATATTTTATCTATATTTAATACTCCATATATATATTGTAACGTTGATGTAACTAGTTGTAATTGTAATTTACAGTGTAACTAAACAGGCGCTAGTAGTAGCAGCAACACCTCTCCTAAAAAATAAAGCTGCACTGCACCACAGGCCATGCGTGGTGATGCAGCTTGCAGGGCACCTAGCTCTGCGTGTCATTCAATTGGTGGGCAATCATCCGTTTTATTCAAAAACCTTATATAAAATACAAAATCAATAAATAATTATTAAAGTATTTATAATGATAAAACAAATCATAATAAGATAAATAATATTTATATAAAATTTTTAAATAAAATGAATGGTCAAACTTGATTGCCTAAAAAGTCTAAAACAACGATCTTTTGGACAGAGGGAGTATTTCAGAGAGTAGTCAGCGTTGGTGTATGCAGTACGTGCATACCTACTTAGCTAGCTGATGTGGAGGTGAGAGATAAAAGTAAAGATTATTTTATATACTACTATCTCATGGATAGAGGATTCACATGTTTGTCTCTTAAGAATTCAGATTCTTGAATCACGTGAAATAGTTAGGCTATTTATTCATCGCTAGTGACTATTCTCTTGTACTTTTTGCATGTCCATATATAATATAATATAATAGCTAACTAAATAGCTAACTATTAGGACGCTTAATATGTGTACAGTTATTGTAATATACTACTCCACTAGTACTCCTACTCCCCAACACGGAGCTCGATGTCCATAATCACTCCACGTCACAGCCCTGCGCTACGCTCCTTCCCCCAGCCCCAGTATTCTGCGCTGCATGCACCAGCAGAAGTGGTCTTCACGCGCTCACATGCGCTGAGGCCGCTGACACAAAGAAAGGATGGATGCGGTGCGGGGCCTGCACTGCACCTGCTCACTCCTCTGTTTTTTTTTTCCTTGTAATCACGCGGGCGAGTTTTTTTTTTTCTTGTTCGTCTTGCGCACGCACGCACTCCTCTTGAAAGTTATTCAAGATTGATATAATCTAGTACAAAATGAAAATTTTAGGTTGTTGAGTTCATAGTTATTAGGATCAGACCGGACGTCGAACCGGTAAGACTATCGGTTCACTGGTCTAACTGTTAAGAACCGATTGAACCGTCGGTTCGATAGTTTTAGACCGGATGAATTGAATTGCCCACAAATAATTCAAACCGGTGTAATATACTGTTATATAACAGATATTTAGAAATATTTAGTTGATCATATATACAAATAAGCTAATAAAGAACACAATTACTCCCTCTGTCCGTGAAAGCTTGCAATTGTAGGCTGGAAGCTGTGTCCGTAAAAGCTTGCAATTGTAGACATATATAGGCTAGCAGCGGTGGGACTCTCTCCTATGCACCTCTTTGGAATCTAGAGCCAGCTCCCTGTCCAGCCAATCAACGATTGAGTTGTGCCATGCAGGGCGTAGAAAGATGAAAAATCTACATGTCTGATAGAGTACATGCGTCTTGTTTCCTCTCCACTGACTTTGTCTCGGGAATTGATATTTGCAAGAATTCCTGGACGGAGGGAGTATATAACAATTTTCATGCTAACCAAGCTACAAATCCACAATAAGTTCTCTAAGTTTTGCTGTTGTAGAGTTATTTTATAGGACAATGTAAAATGTGCATCAAAAAATAATATATGGAGCAATTATAAATTGGTTCGAATATAAGTTAAATAGTAATTCAAATTTTCACTGTTGTAAAAAATTATTATTTATTTAATTCAGAGTTCAATAAAGAGTTATCCTTTTTTTCCAAATTAAAATGCGGCGTCCAAAGTTGCATGAGACATGGCAGGTAATGTAACTCCAGTAGCAGCTATCATTTTTTTTGAACAGTAGCAGCTATCATTTTTTGGAACAGTAGCTGCTGCTACTAGCAGCTCGTACTAGCAGCTAGCACATGCACGTCAAGGCACACGCCCCTACGCACAGCAGGGCGGTAGAGCAGCCAGCCGGGCCCCAGTGGGCAGCTGCGTACGCGGGCAGCACGCGCGCCACAGCTCCAGGCCTCGGCGTCAAGTCTGGTGGTGCATATAACTGTGACCGACTGCGTCGATAAGGTGGCGCTATCTCGGTGTCGTTGGACATAACACCGAGCCTTATATCTCGGCGTCGTGTGACATAACGCCGAGTGTCTATCCCATTTTTAAAAAAAATTTTGTCAGAAGGCTATTTACGAAAAAAGTTTAAAAAAAAAGACCAAAATACAAAATTTTCACGAAGGATGTGAGGTTAGTTTATAGTGTCAACATATATAGTGATACAAAGCGTTGAACATGTAATACTTATTACACGAATCATAAAATAAATAGTCAACACAGCTTTGTGTAAAGGATGTACTACTTATTACATGAACCGTAACAAAAATGTTCATCACACGATTATTGAGTAAGCAAGTACTACTTATTACATGAATCGTGACACAAATGTTCATCACACAATTGTTCGGTACTCAAAACTTCAATTACTACAACACGAATGAACAAGAACAGTTTTAAATCCAGACTTCAAGCCCTCCGTTCGCCGACCTTCTACTGCATCACTCCGAAGGATGTGCTGATGACGAGGAAACAGCCCTAAAATGCTCGCCGTACGCGTCGTCTTCCTCGCTAATCTCACAGTCAGATGCGGTATGTACTAAAACTTCCTCCGAACTGGCTGTCTTCTCATCATGCTCAGCGACATGGTCACCTGGATGAATGGTGGACTGGCCGGTCTGCTGAACTGAAGTAGTTGCATCAGAGGCGGGGGCAATTTTATCAATAAGACTATCAAAAGCAGCATTAGTATCCTCGGCCTCCGCAAATGTGGTCGCTAGAGAAGCCCTGGAATCCTCTGTATGTGCCCCCGTGCCTTCGTACACAGTAATAACAGCCCCCTCCAGCTGTTTGGGTGAAGAAGGTTGATCAGCTGCCTCATCTGGACCTGCAGCTGAACTCTGCTTATGTGGCGTCGCAGGGGGTGACTCTTTGTGGACTGTTGTATTACAATCAAGCGCCTCATTAGCTGCAGGTAAACTCTGACTAGGTTCGACTGTACTGATACAAGCATTAGTAGTCCCACTGATCTCTAGCGGCAGAGAAGCCCTGAGAGGCTCTGTATGTGTCTCAGTAGCGGCTTGCACCTCCATCTGAGGGGCTGAAGGTGGATCAACTGCCTGATCAGGATCTGGATCTGAACTCTGCTTTTGTAGCGCTGCTATGGGTGACTCTATGCAGACTGTTGTATTATCAGGACCAGTCAGATAACCAGCAATGGGCCTGATCTGACTACCACCTGGCAATTGCAGTGGCTCAGACATAGCGAGCTTAACCCCTGTGGCACTGCTTATCTGACTAAAGTAATCGGTGAACACACTGCATATCCTTTTAACTGCTTGTTAGTTCTGTTGATTTTTTTATCTTTTCGGCTGAACCTTCTGTCTGTTTTCTTCATGGACACACCAAGACTATCTGATTGCTGCTTCATCTGCTCACTCAGCAGGACCATATTCTCCGTAGTTGTTTGCCATTGCCTGTCGGTTCGATCCAGACATTTGTGAGTTTGTTCCTGGCCGGCAACATGCCTAGCAAGTATCTGTCCAAGCTCCGACGGCTGCTGAACGGGCGCCGGAGTCGGTGCCTGGTTCGCAAACGTCTCTGTATTAGGTGGGTCATCGTCCATCTCTTTGTTGGCCACTCCACCAGAGGACCACCCAGCTGCCTCGTGGTCTGACATAGGTTCATGGTAGCCGTGGTCATCAGAGTCTGAAGAATCTTCCATTGGTATATTGGCCACTCCACCAGAGGACCACCTAAGGCTGGACGAAAAGCTCGTAGCTCGGTAGCTCGCTCGACTCGGCTCGTTAATGGCTCGGCTCGACTCGGCTCGTTTATATTTTTTAACGAGCTGAGCCAGCATTTCTGCTCGTTTAGTTAACGAGCCAGCTCGCGAGCCTAACGAGCCAAAGTTGTTGGTATTAAAGTTATATTAATTTTGTATGATGATGTCTTGTACTCTGCCATTAGTTGATGTTTAGACTTATACTCTTTAAACTTAGGATTATTATAACTTTTTCTCTTTATTTTAAATGAATGTATGAATAATCAATAATAGATTATAGATGTATTATGTATTATATGAATGTGTATAATATATATCATATATCATTTTTCTCTTTGATTTATGGCTTGCTTTTGAATAAATGCTATTATTAAAATTTAGATAAATATAGATATTTATTTTTTTTATTTTTTATGTCTGGCTCGCGAGCCAAACGAGCCAGCTCGAGCTCGCTAACGAGCCGAGCCGAGCAGGCCTTCTGGCTCATTAGTATAACGAGCCGAGCCGAACTGGCTCGTGAGCTAACGAGCCAAAACGAGCCGAGCCCAAACGAGCCGAGCTGGCTCGTTAATCCAGCCCTAGGACCACCCAGCTGCCTCGTGGTCTGACATAGGTTCATGGTAGCCGTGGTCATCAGAGTCTGAAGAATCTTCCATTGGTATACTGAGGCTGCGTTTAGTTTGAAAGTTTTGCAACTATAGTATTTTCGTTTGTATTTGACAACTTTTGTTCAATTATGGTCTAAGTAGACTCAAAAGATTCATCTCGAGATAGTTAGGTAAAAAGTACAAACATGCAACAGGTGTTACTTTATTTAGTGCTCTATACAAACGGAAAGTATAATCGATGTGATAGGGAGAGAAAGAAATTTTATGAACTAAACGCTGCCTACAGGATCCTCCAAGGCCAGACTGCTTCTCTGCCTGCTCTGGGGCTGCAACATCCGTTTCGTGGCTGTCTCCGTTCCTTATGGCTAACAGCTCCAGCACGGCCCTATGGGCACGCTGTCCTCGACGACGATCGTCCGGGCTTGCTGGCATGTAGGTCAGAACCTGGCAGGGCGACTCGTAGTACTCATCCTTGTTTTCACACTGAATGTTGTGGAGTAGCATATAGCTGATGATGTGAGGGTACACCTGCTGCCGTCCAGTACTAATAGCGTCAGCTATCACATCCTCGATCTCAGACAGGAAAAAGTGTATGAAGTCGAACTGCTGGCCTGTCCATATTGATAGTAGGAGCCACTGCTCCAAGCTAGTCAACGACTCCCTGTTGCCGCCACGAGGCAGCACTGTCTTCCTCAGCGCCATGTGAAGAGCGTAAACCTCTGGACGTAGTCTGTCCGGTGTACTCCCTCCGTCCCAGAATACATGTCGTTTTAGAATTCAAATAATGTCCCACAATTGAGGTCGTTTTAGCTTCTGACGCCTACGACATGGATCAGCACCAGCTCCCTGTCTCCCTATCGCCCGAATAAAAAATAAAAAAACAGACGAGAACGAGTACATCCTCATCTTCTCGAACTTCTCCGTCCTCGGCCTAGAGAAGGCGCGGACGGCAGACCTGGGAGGAACGGCGCCGGTGGGGAGGACGCGCGCGGCACGCCGGCGGGGAGGACGCGCGGAGGACGCGCGCGGCCCGCCCGTCGGCGGGGAGGACGCGCGCGGCACGCCGGCGGGGAGGACGCGCGGAGGACGCGCGCGGCCCGCACGCCGGCGGGGAGGTGGCGCGGAGGACGCGTGCGGCGCCGCATGCCGGCGGGGAGGAGCCGCGGAGGTGCGCGCCGCACGTTGGCGCGGAGGATGGGTGGTGGTCGTCCGCCGCCGACGGGGAGAGGAAGAGCAACGCGCCATGGCCGATCCGCACGGCCGCCGAGGGGTGGTCCGGCCGATTCGGCGCTGCTGCTTGCGCGAGGAGGAGCGCGGTGCAGCAGCCCGCGGGCCGCCGGCGAGCAGGAGCAGTGCAACCACCAGCCCGACGCCGGGGGAGGAGCGTGGAGGTGTGGCGAGCGGCCTGCACGCCGGTGGGAAGGAGGGCGGAGGTGCGGCCAACGGCCCGCACGCCGGCAGGGAGGAGCTCGGAGTTGCGGCTGGTGGCACGCGAGGCAGCGGGGAGGAGGTGCGCCCGGTGATGCTCGTCCAGGACGACGGAGCGGAGGAGAGTACTACTAGTACGAATAGGAAAGAGGAAGTACTACTTCGTAGGGGCAACAGGGACTTTCGCGATGTGCGTTGGTAGTGGTGTCCGGTGCTCAAACGACATGTATCCTGGGCGTAGGGAGTAGGCAACGAGTTGTCGGCGAAAGGCTCCTTGAAGAGCGGCCGAATCTGCTCATCTGTCGGAAAAGTACCTCCAGCCCTGCTACGACGCGGAGGAGGAGCATCTCCGTAGACTATCTGGTGGAGCTTCCTGTCTGAAGTGGCAACCCCGAGGATTTGTTGCAGGCGGTCAAGAGATATTCGTTCTGGCCTATTACCCAGCATGAGATAGATGAATCTATGTTCCAGATGAATCCACACTGTTGCATAGAACTGACGCACCCACCTTGGCACAATGCGATCAATCTCTCTGAAAAGGAGAACGAAGCCCGGGAAACACTCAAAGAGTGGCCGGATGGGTATGCCAGCTGCTCTCTCAAGATCATCCCACCCAAGTACCCTCTGGTCTGCTAGTGCAGTCCCTCTAGCACGGTAGCTCCTGAAGAAACTCTCCTGAGCAATAGTCCAGAACTCACTTTTTGTGCCAAGTTCTCTGATTGCTGGAAACCAGAACTCAATTTCGCAGAACCTGATGCTCCGTATCTTCTTTGAGCTGTAATCCTAAAAGTTGTAGAACTGAACCTCGTACTTGTTCTTAGTGTTACTACTGCTCACACCAGCGTTGCTAGAATTCAAGCCTATCGTCTTGCTCCTAGTACCACAAGTTCTGCCACCATTGGAACTCAAACCTCCACGAGTGCGAGGGCGCAGAGCAACATCAGCTGCCGATTTCATCCAGGAGGGTGCAAGGGTACTGGTCTGGTTTTGGGAGTGGTACAAGGCCATGTCCTCTAATTGTTCCTCAGTGAGCTCCTCCTCCCGGAGTTCAATCCCAGCGCTCTCCTCACGCAGCTGCTCTTTGCGGGACACTCGATTCTGTCTACGAGAATGCTCGGATTCCAGGGCAAGCATAGCTTTGGTTGCTTGCTCCTCTGCTTGTAGGAGGCTGTCAGTATTCCTCTGCCGCCTCCTTGGCCGTGGTGATGCTTCTTCCTCTAATTCTCGGAGACGGTGAGCCTTCCTCTGGCTCCTTTCGCGCTGAGGTGCTGCTAGTTTCTCTGCTTCTCGGAGACTGTTTGCCGTCCGCTGGCTCCTTCTGAGTCCGTGTGGAGGACTCGTCCTCGTCCTCGTCTGGGTAACCACTCGCGTCATCTGCAACGCTCGACAAAAAATTTACAAAGGTGTTCATCAAACACCATACATGCATGAAGAATCAGAGGAGACTACAGTGCAGACAACCTCACCATGCAAAGTCGACAAGGCGATCTCGATCCGTCGATCTGGCGTGCTCGCAGAAAGAGGAATTCAGCGCTGCGAGATCCCTGCGCGGGAGCTCCGGGCGGCCCCAAATTGGGGGTGGGGAGCAGGTTTCGTTGTGCCTGGGGAAGGGGGGAGGGTAGCGGAGGCGCTGGGTTAAGTGGCGGCGCGGCGGAGGGGGCGGATAGGGATAGAGGAGGCCGATCAGCGACGGATGTGATAGACGAGAGAGGAAAAAACTAGGGAGAAAGTAAAAGCGGAATGTCGTTTGCAGAAGGTGGATGGCGTGCTGGGCCCATCTTCACGCAAGAGGACACTAATCGCTGTCAAGGAAAAGCTGTCAAGTAAACCCTCTGGGCCCACCGATAGGTGGGGGACGGGGGACCCCATTGGTTGCACCCACCAAGGTTACGAGGCATTTACTGTAGATGTACAATTTGGTCACTGTTCTATTCAATATTCGGGCTCCGATCACAAGACGGGGGGCGATTTGAACGCGCGAAAATTTGATTTGGGCTCCGACCGCGCCCAGTGCCGCGAAACGCACGTAAAAATTCTGTTCTGCCCTCCGCACCGAAAATTGGTTTACCACGCCATCGATTTCATCCAAGGGCATTTGTGGTATTGTGACTGGCTCCCCTACATAAATGCGTAAGGAGTCGCCGTCTCCCCGCCTCAATCTCCATTCTCCCGCTCTGTCACTCAAATTCTTAGCCCCCCTCCGTCCACCCCGATTCGAACCCTAGGCGCATCGGTACAGCTGCTAGGCTCCCTCTCCACTCACCAGCCGCCCCCTCTCCTAGCCTTATCCGGATCCGATCCCCTTCTTTGAGCGCCGCAAGCGGCTGTAGGGGGCGGATCCGGGCCGCATACGACCAGGATCTGGTACCCCTTCGTCGAGGCCGGCCACACCAGTTCCGCGACCAGGATGACAGGAGGGACGGTGCTGACGACGCAGCATAGTCAGGAAACGCGGAAGGTACCCAGATTACCTTTTATTATTATGCATGCTGCATTCTAGTAGGTTGTACCCTGGATCTGTAGATGGTGATGGGTTTTATGTTCCTTAGTTGATTGTATCTCGCAAGCATGTAGTTCAAGTAATGTCTTCCGTATAAGCTGTAGATAGGCGCCTAATTTGCATCCTCCTGCTCTGTTTTGTTGACATTTGGTAAAAGGTTAACTCCTTAAATTCCTTTGTAATCTAGATGTTGAACTCCGGAATATCTCCCTCAATTAAGCAGGGGAGCGTGTCCTGGAAGATCCAGCACCTCTTGCAATCGCGGTGCTTGTTCAATCTTATCCTGTTGTGAGTGTAGTGGGATTGCTGTAGGTAGCGGAGTAATTCATTTCTTTGCTGTCTTCATACCAATGCAATTTGTACATTCGTGGTTCTTAAGTTTGTTTCTCCAGTTTCAAGCCTCTGGGGTGAGCAAGAGCCCCAAGCAGACCCTGCCAGCGGGGCAAAAGGCGGCACCAATATGGGTCCCGCTACACTCCTCTCCAAGCGAGTTAATTCAGCTAGCCCATCAGAGTTGTAGCAGCATCTTGGAGTTGTAACTTTGTGCAAAAGTCCTCACGCACAAGGCGAACAGAGCCCAGTGAGGGACTGGCCACGTCAGGGTGACCTTAGCCATGCCGAAGAGGAGGCTTCCCCTCCACACCCGCAGAAAGACCCAACTTGCAAAGGTTGGTTTTAACTTAGCCATGTCTATCAATCAATTCGCACTATTTGATATCCATGATACTTTTTTTTTTCTAACAATCTGAATGTATGAAAACTGGTAGTATCATTGTTGCTGAGAAGGGGAAGGAAGCCCAGGCGACCAACTAGCGGCCTTCTGCTTCAGAAAATGACCCGAGCAATGGGAGCAAGGTTGCCCATCTCAGTTGTAATGGGGAACAAAGGGCCACATGATCCATTTCAAGCTGCCAAGTTTGCTTCAGAGGCAGCTGTTGCTGTGGGATCTGGAGTACCAATTTTTCCACACTGGAAATATTACCAGCAATGTCCGGGCCTAGCACACTTTAGTCACTTTGTGGCCAAGCTATCTGTAAGTCTATATATCATCTGTTGACATTCGAGTCTGCAACGTGCAACTAAGTAATGGATTCATTTTGCATTCCCACATCTGCAGTTGAGGCTAGCCATTGACCTCAATGATGAGGCGACAAGAGACGCGTGCGTGAGTGTATACCAGTCTTGTATACGACAGGCACGATACCGGTTGAAGCGAAACTACTTCAACGACATTCCTTGTGATCAGATGAGAAAGACATCTCCTGTCCCTTGCACTGAGTGATGCACAGTGGTTGGTGCTCGTCAAAATGTGGTCAAAGAACAAGGTGTGCGTGTGTGTGTGTGTGTGTATGCGCACGTGCGTCTGCGTGCACGCGTGTGATTCTCTGTGTGTGACGTGTGTGCGGGAAGTCATTGATGCATTTTCTACTGTTTGTGTGCTCTACTTGGGCTGTAGTCTAACACAATTGTGGTTATAGGCTGTCTCGGAGCAGAACAAGCGAAACCGTGCAAAAGCCAGGGGGCACCATCAGACAGGATCTCGCTCTCATGTTGCCCGCGACCAGGCATATGTAAGTGATGGCTATGATACTCTGTTTTAATTTAGATATGCAATGCCTTAGTATTAACCGAAAGACATCTGCAATTTTAACAGATAAACAAGAAAAAAGGACCAAGCAGAACACGATCATGACGTACTCGTAGGAGAACATGAGCAACCTCATGAAGATGTTGATGCAGCAAGAGAATTAGCTGTAAGTACCTTCACTTGCTTTCCTCAAAATCTGCTAAAGTCATTGCCATAAAGAAGGAAAAGCACCAGGAGGTCAAAGCCGCACCATCATTTTGAAGTTATAATATTGCAACTATCGATATCCTATCTGTGCATTGTGCCTATGTAATCTCTGTTCTTAGTAGGCTGAGGGAAGACCTATGCAGTCGTTATGATACTGTCTCTAGGTTCTGCGATTTTAAAGCCTTGCACAATCTGTAACCTAATGTTTACTCCTTGGTTTTCGCACGAGCCAGTGCCTAGTGTAGTTGTTTCTGATGTCTCCTCCAGGGCAAGCTCCTCTAGAACACGAAGAACATAGAGATCCGTAACGATGCTGCTCGAGGAACAACTTGCAGCTCAAAAGGAATTTTCAGTTGCCCTTGCTAAAGAGGTGGGTGAACTCAGGAGGTCGACTGAATAGGCTATTATGGAGTTAGAGGAGTTCAGGAGGCTGCACGACGAGGACTGCAATGTGACGACGGGGCTCTTTCACATCTACGCTGGTAACTCAAGGTCTTGTTGATGACGAGCAGTGAACATGTCTAGTTTGTTTGCTATTTCGTTGTGAATTCGTGGCTGCTTCAGTATGTGAACTCTATCAGTGGCTTGCTGCTGACCAGAACTGCTGTAACCTGATTTAGATGCAACATTATTATGCATGTATTTAGTATATTGTGCAGCAGTGTTGTGATGTGATTGCTTTGCACGCGTCATTTAAAACGGTGGTGAATATGCCATTGTGCTGAATTACTTTTGTGATAAAATGGTATTTGAGCGGGACGAAACTGGACAGGTAACGTGGGAAAACATGCTTGCGAAATGTTGACAAACCAGCATTCGAAACGTGGACGACTACCATCGTGACGCGTCATTTAATAAGAAATGAACACGTGGACAAAAAAAACGCTACATGGTTCAATGAACGTCTGACGCGTGTGCCAATAAAGCTCTGAAAAGTGGCACAACATCGGCCAGACACGTGGTACGGTAAGAACGTCAAACGTGGTCCATTAGGAACGCTGACACGTCTTGCAATAACAAACCAACACTGTTGTCCAATAGTAATTTGACACGTGCCCAATGAATAAACTGACATGTGCTCCTATAAAAACGTGACACGTGGTCCTGTCAAAATGAGACACGTGATCTAGTTAAAACATGACACATGGTCCAATAGGAGAAAGACACGTGGACAAACCTGAGGGTGCCACGTCGTTCTACCGATGTCGCCTGACCTTAGCCAGATTAGCTATCTATAGCCATGTCAGCTGACGGTGTCCGTGCCAACATAACGGCCATCTTGTGCCGTCTTCTAATGTACGGAGAAACCTCGATGACGCCCACGGTTTGGTCATCGAAGGTGCATCTTCGGTGACATCTTCTTAAGATCATCATAACTACATAAGAGTGACGCGAGTTCCGCGATGGTGGTGTTTTGGTCACAGATTCGTCATGGAACTGAAATAGTGATGAATTTGGCACCTATCGTGACAAAAACAGTTCATCATGGTAGGTCATATCTCTACTAGTGGACTCTCAGGAACTGGCTCACGCTTGCTCTGTGTATGTGTGTTCGCTGATGCTCTTTCTCTCCTTCTTTGACACCTCCTATTTCTACTTCCACAGCTTCTAATGATTTATCTAAGTTACCTAAGCTTTCATCATCTAATGAGTTTATAAGATGATTATGTAGTTCAGACTCATTATTATTTTGAGATAATATTTCTTTTGAAAGAGCTACTTCGCTTACTTCTTCTTCATAGCTTTCTAGTAATAATTTATTATTTATATCCCATTGTTCTTCTTCACTGATAATATTTGTGGTGTTTGTATTTGGAGTAACTTCTTCATTTGTAACTATATTCCTAGGAGTGGTCATTTTATTTTCTATGTTATTATTCCCAATTATTTTTTCTTTTTCTTTAGACTTATATTTGGCTATCATATTGTCTTTTTGCTTTCTTTGCAACCTTGCTATTTCTCTTATAAAATATAATTCCTTTTCTCTTATCTTAGGCCATTCCATAGTCATAGAAGTTTTATATTCCTTCCTCTATTTGTTTTAGGTTAAGTTGCCAGTATGCTATTTCTTCTTCTAAATTTGTGGTTTCCATACATTCGGTTAACCCTTTAGTTCTTTTCATATTTTCAGAATGTATATATGAGTCTGGCTCATCTAGGGCTGCAGATTTGTAATTTGTAAATCTTATACTACAAGATCCTTCACAGTTTTGATAACTTATATAATTTTCATGTTGTTTTAACTCTTTCTTTTCTATTAAATCACTTATATTCCATTCTTCTCCTATTCTTTCTTTAGAACTTATTTTGAGTGGACTCATAAACTTTATACCCTTAGATTGCATACTTTCAATAACATCATTAACATTTACTCTATATCTTGAGTTGCTTCAATTTGTTAACCTTCCTATAAACTCTATGCTTACTAGCAGGTTTGTACCCTTAAAATCTTCATATCCTTTGGTTTGAAAACCAAAGCTCATCTTTTCAGCAAATTCTTTAACAGGCATCATTAGGTCTGGAGCTATATATGTTATTAATCTATTTTCATTCATATCACCTTCCATAAAGCCTAAAGCAGCTTTATCAGTTGTTCCCCATCTTTTATCTAGCAGAGTTATTAGAACTTTTATTCCTAATTTCTTTCTGGTTAAACCTTTTATTCCTATAATATACATGCCTTGGTGAATATATTTGTAACCAGAATATATAAGTTCATTCTCAATATTCTTGCTTACTATTCTCAAGTCAACTGGTTGTGTTAGTACACTAAGCTCTACTTCTCATTGATATTCTATATAATCCACTTTTACTTTCAAATATTCCCATATGATATACTTGTTGTGGTCTTATTTTCCTCAGGGTATCAGTCTGATATCTTTCTAAGTCTCTTTGAACATCAATAACTTCCTCTAGATTCTCAATATCATCCTTTTTGCATGACAAAGACAACCTATGCCTTATACTTAAGGGTTTTGAATCTTGCCTTACTAATTGGATTGCTTTGTCTGTTCTGAGGATATTCTTAGATAATTCCATTTTTCTGAATTGATACTATATGGAGATGCTAATATTCCTGAAGAAGCAAGTACTATATCTTTATTATGACACTCAGAGCTTAACTTTTGCATGATCTGAATCAATAGTTGGAGAATGGTATTATTTTGTCTTATTATAATCTTGGAATCTTCTTTTGGAGAGTCGTGATGAGAGAATCCGACTAGTGGTGCTAAATATTTTGCTACCTCTGTTAATGCTTGATTATAATCAGACATATAACTTATGATATGATTAGAGTTTTTATTTCTTTTGCCAATTTCTTAATTTCTAGGATCTCAAGTTTTGCGTCACTTGAAGATTCTTTGGATATAGCTACTTTATTTAAATTCTTACCTATAGATATAACTTCTTCTTTGATATAATCGTTATTCTTGCACTACTGTATATTGCCTCCCTTTAGCTTCTTCTAGTTTTTGCAATATTATATTGCTCTTATTATTTAGTTCACAATATTTTTCGGCAAGCTTTTGATATTCGGCTAATAAACTTTCAATTTTATTATCAAGGATATCTTGTCTTTTTCCCCAAGATATAAAGAAGTTATATATCAAATCTACAATAGTATTTAGCTGATTATGAGAAGTATGCCAAATATGTCCTTCGGTTGTGTCACCCCAAATATTTGAAAAGCAAATACGGAAGTAAACCATATGTATAAAACATATAGAACAAATTGTAAGAAGGGAAATATCAATCTTAGTGCCTTATTACATCACGAACTTTAATCCATTACATAAATATAAATCAAGTCTAGATAAATAAAGTAGTAATCTAAGATAACTCCAGGGAGTCTCCAAGGCCACAGGAAAAAGATCGACTGGTTGACCACAAGTCTAGTCCTCGTCAGAGTAGTATTCCACATAGCCATTATTGCCATCTGTACCCATCAGGGATTTTTATCCAAATAAATAAAATAAACAAGTGTAAGTACATCGTACTTAACAAGATAATATGGGTTATGAGGCTCAAAGGCTGACACTGTCTGTACTGCAGTTCGCTTTTAGTAGAATCAACATTTTAGCATTAAGTAGCTGTAGTTCTGCTTAGCCCCAATTAACCACATGATCATATATATGAATAAATAAACATCATAGAGAAGAATCATCATCTTATCCATCAGCAATATTAACCATTAGCATTAAGTGAACCATTATATCATCAGTTTTTCGGGCCGTCCTTGTCCGTGGGCATGGATGTTATAATAGTTTATTAAACTCTGCGCAGAGGTGTACACTTTCACTGTGAGCCGTGTTGCCCATATGCCCAGGTTAATTACTCCAAAACACAATAAATGAGTAGGCAGGGTACATTATGAAGTCTTTCAAAAGTAATGTCTAACATGTTAGGGCCGCTAGGTTTCAGTGGCAAGCAAAAATAGAGCCCCCTTCCCAAAATGGCACAATGACACGCAACCTATACACATAGGGACAGGAGCCGCACTATACCCGAGTCGTCAGACCCCTTTTGCGCCCTTTCGGGGAACCTCTAACATGCTAGAAAAATACCTCATACTCGACTAAAGCCAGAGCCATGTGATTCTCACATCTGTACTATAAATCCCAGCTTTTTCCAATGATTAGTTCAAATGCTAATAATCAATAATTTAACGCTTGTTGGTCATCATTATATTCATAGTTCAGATCATGTGTAAAAGTAAGCGCTAGCAAGATCCACCCATATGCAAGTTCAACCCACGGTGATCAAGGTACAAGAATACAATAGCTAGAAAATTCCTCACAGTTATCAATTGACACATGCATATGATTATTTAGTGATATAATGATATAGGTCAACAAGGAGAATCCATATTACTTGCCTTGAGCTAACGAGTTCTGATCCGGGTTTTCAAAGAAAAGTTCTTGACCTCCGGCGTAGTGATCACCGTCTATACTCATCGAACCAAATCAGCAACACGCAATCCAAGGACCATCATGTAAAGCAAACAAAATTATGATTAGAACAGTACACCACAGCATAAAATCAAATAAAAAGATTTATAAAACGAATCTACGATTTGCTACGAACACATAGACATAAAGATCACGCAAATCGGAGTTAAAACGTATAAGGTATAAACTAAATAAGGTCTACTTTAACAATTTAAAGAATTAAATCTAACAACGAAATTAATTAATGGAAAATAGTACTATCAGTATGATACAAAAGTAGATTTCTAAATTACAAACCTAACTCAACTGGAATCATTTGAATCGGAGTTAAAATGAAGGTTTCATAAATAAAGCAGTAACAGTGGCAGATCTGTAAATACTACGAAGTTCAAAGGATAAAACGAATTCTGAATTTTGAAACCGGACGAGGACTATGGCCGTGAATAGGCAGAAACGGAGGGGCTCTTTAACAAGATTACCCGCGAAGGGGTATGATCGATCTGGGACCGTTGGATCTCAGATGAACGGCCCAGATTAGAAAAAGGAAATGAGAGAGAGAGGTGTGGCCGGCCAGAGCAGGGTCCGGCGGCGGCGCAACCGCGGCCGACGGCGGCGCTTCGCCAACGCGCGCGCGAAACGGCACTACGGCCATCACATTGGCGAACTGAGAGCATAGGGTGAAAGAGGAGGGCCAGGTGAACTCGCCTAGGCCCTTCGCGAGGCCGGGAAAGGCGACCAGCGCGGCGGCTGCCATGGCCGGCGACGAGCAAGCTCGCCGGCGCGCACGGCAATGGCCCTAGCGGCCACAATTCGCAAAATTGAAAGCACGAGGAGGTAGAGGGGATCGAGGAGAGCTCACCAACGAAGAAGATGAAGGCGAATTCGGCTTGGTGACGGCGAATTTTGGAGAACGGCGGACGGCGGCACCCTGCGAACGACAATGGCGCGAGGTGAGCGACCGTAGACGAAATTGAAAGGGTAAACGCGTTCGCGTACTCATCAGCTTCGAGCGAAAGTCAATGCGGAACGACGCGCGGCCTCCAACGACGACGTGTCATCGGCGGCGGCGAGTGAAGCTCCGCGGCTCCCTGTTTCACAAATGAAAGGGGGCGGCGCGAGTAGATGGGAAGAGGAGAGCGAGGGGCTGGCTGCTGGCTTTATAGGGAGGCGGGGCGCACTTGCGCGAGGCCAACGACGCCGAGAAGTTCGGCGCGCGGGCGTCAGGGAGATGAGGCCGGCGTCCTCCACTTTCGCCGCGGGGGAGTTGGGGATGGGAATGGTGGCGGCTTGGCCCACCATTCAGTGGCGGCAGGAGCTTCAGATGCCGGTGGAGGGAAAAAGGGGGGCGCGCGCTTGCGCGGGAACAGCCCCGAGGAGGTCGGGCGCTGGCGGCGGGATGAGAACGAGGTCCTCCCGACTTCAGCGGCTGGAGGTTGAGGATGACCGTGTAGCAGCGGGTCCCATTGGTCAGTGATACAGAAAGGAGGAGGCACGATGTGCCTGGCCATGGCTCGGTTGGGCTGGCTGATGGGCCATCGCCATCGGCCAGAACAGGAGAAAGAGAGGAAAAGAAAAAGAAAGCCTTTTCTTAAATTCGAAACGCGTCCGCGGGAGAAGTCAAAAAGGAGACGGCGTGATGTGTCGCGTGCTGGTTCGTTCGTGTGAAGCGGTGGCTGCCTGTGGGGTCAGCGATATGTGTGACGTGCGTGCGTTCGTCCCGTAGATATTGGATATTCTCAACATCGTACTGTTGGATTCGTCTAAAAAACGTTTATTTTTCAGCTCTGAAATAGCGTTTTTCTCTCAAAAAAAATCAGCAACAGCCAAAATCAGTTCGCAACAAAACATGTATTCTTGCAACATACTTGTAGTTTTGGTGTAGATATTTCACTGGATTCTTGCGCGTCAACGCGGTGCATAGGATGAAATGATTGACGAGCACTGTGATACTGAGCAGTGTGGTTTTCAGAAATGTTTAAGGATTGGTAGTGGGTGGATTTCTTGTAAATTTATTTCAAACCTAAATTCGGGTTTTATGCTATAGAAAATAGAAATACTTCATGATGATGAATCATCTGTGTAATCATTTAAACTTTGGATAGGAAAAAAAAGAAAATAAAAAACAACAAATTTCATAAAAAAAGAGGAGACTATTTCATCTGCACACATATACTCCCTCCGTCTCATAAATAATCGCACATTTTGACTTTTACACTTCCTGTTTGACCGTTAATTTTATTCAAAAATTTTTAATAAATATTATTTATTTTATTATGATTTATTTTATCATTACAAATAGTTTCATAATAATTTATTTATTTTATTATTTGCATAAAAATTTTAATTAAGATGGACGGTCAAACAGGAAGTGTAAAAGTCAAAATGTGTGATTATTTGGGAGACGGAGGGAGTAAGTAATTAGCTATTACCTCATGAGAACGGAGCGTGACCAGACTTTGTGCTCGTACGAGATTAGCACGTATACATGTAACGTGATGATTAGCACAAGAGAAAAAAAGAGAGGAAAACTAACAAAATAATAACAGCCGTACACGACTTAATATAGAGAAAGCCACCATGCTATTAGGGGTTAATTGAATTTACTTATTAAGTTTGTAACCGCAGGTCCCATGGTACATGTTGCATGGGGAAGGACCATGTGCAAATTTAAACTTTTTGTGACTAAAACTTATTGGTCATGGATGTGTGAACGCGGGTCCCATGGGTACACGTCAGATGGAGAAAGAACCCTGTGCAAATTTTTACTTTTTATGACAGAAAAATTATTCATCATGGACGTGTGACGCACGGGTCCCATGTGTACACGTCAAATGGAGAATGGACCCCGTACAGATTTTTACTTGTTATGACGAAAAATTATTCGTCATGGATGTGTGACCGCGGGTCCCATGGGTAAACGGTGGATGAAAATCGTCACAAACTTATGGTGGACAGTGCCGAGAGCTATTCCATGACGAATCTGATGCATGTTCCGTGACGGTTCCTGTGACCTTTTTAAAATACGTCACGAAAATGGAAATTCTGCCAGATAGTCATGGAAACAACTCTTCCGTGACCATAACAGAATCATCATAAGGAATTTCATCATGGAAGGCCAAATCTCCACTAGTGATTACCAAATGTGATATAATCAACACCACTATGATTATCATTGATTGATGTACCGGTCATGTGTTGAATGCGCACTATCAATAATCCAATGCCTTCCTCCAGCCTTATAATTCACGTACCAACAAATCAACGTATCTTAGGTACCCACTTTTGCTTGGGTCCTTATAGGTTAGTGACTAAGCTCTTTAGTACCCAAATAGCCTTCTTCTTTGGGCCAACAATGGGTGTACCAACGAACCTAGCTCTCACACCCTTGTCACCCTTGGTAAGAACATAACAAGAATCAAAAGGTATATCATTGACATTTTTCTTGTTCTTGTTCATTTTATTACAATTGTGCTCTAGGTGCCCAACTTGCTTGCATCTATGGCAATACCGACCATTGCTCTTCACAAAGCTAGACTTTGGGGTTGCAAAGGCCGCATTGCCCTTCTTGGAGGTGTAGCCTAATCCCTCTTTGTTGAGAGAAAATCTTTCGCTACCCAAGCCACTTTAGCAAGCGAGCCTCACCGCCATAGGCCTTGCCCAAGGCGTGAGTGAGCTCACCCACCTCTCTCTTGAGAGTCTCATTCTCAACCATTAGCGATGCATCACAAGTGAAACCATTACTACTAGTAGAGGTAGAGTTGGTGGTGGTGGATGAAGAGCTACATGAAGGGTTAACACTTGAAATGATAATAGGTTGATAAAAGGATTCATTGATGATATCACAAGTTACACCTATATCACTTGATACAACAACCTTCTCTTTTGCTTGTTGCTCTAGAAGCAATAAGTGAGCCTTCTCAAGCTACATGTGGCCCATCTTCTTGACCACAAGAGCTAGTGCCTCATCATCAATCTCAAAGTCTCCCTCTTCACCATTGTCATCTTCTTCTTCAATGATGGGAGTTTTGCCCTTGGAGGAGGTGGCCTTGAATGCCACGGTTTGCTTCTTCTTCTCTTCCTCCTTCTTGTCCTTCTCATCAACTTGCTTGTCATACTTGTCATAAGTCAAAACCTCTCCAAGCAAGTCATTTGGCTTCATTGTATCAAGCCCATCTCTTTGTAGAATCATGATCAACATCTTGAATCTTGCGGGCAAGCTCATCAAGAATTTGACACAAAAATCTTGGTCTTGTGTCTTGTACCCTATGCTCTTGAGATCATTCACAATCACTTGTAGACGATGAAACATCTCCAAAATGGTTTCATCATCCATCTTCTTGAAGTTCTCAAACTCACTCTTGAGGCCATAGAGCTTGGTACTCTTCACAACCTTAGTGCCCTCATAGGTCTCACTCCACCTTGTCCAAACCTCATGTGTGGTTTCCAAGTCCTTGATGCCCTCAAATATCTTAGTGTCAATGCCATTATATATTGTATTGAGAGCCATTCTATTGCATGTTCTATTTGCTCTATCTTCATCGGTGAGATTGTTGGGGTTGATAGTAGCATAATTATTCTCAGTGACTTCCAACAGTCTCTCATGAATTGAACTAAGGTGCATACTCATCTTTCTCTTCCAATGATCAAAAGAACTAATGCCATCAAAAAAAGGTGGTTTGCTCCCTACATGATTGAACACAATTTGAGCCATCTTTTCAACACTGAAGGATGTTAAGCCTTGCTAAAATGGTGACCACGGCTCTGATACCACGTGTAAGGTCCTAGATGGCTAGAGGGGGGTGAATAGCCTATTAAAAATTCTACAAACCACTAGACAAAACTTGATTAGTATAACAAATGGCGTAAACGTGATTTTGCCTAGCCTAGATGGTGAGCAAGCCTCCTAATGACAATTCTAATATATTCTATGATCTCTATGTCACACAAGAGCTATGTCACTACTATCTATTCTAGTGAACAAGCTAGAGAACTAAAACTACACAAGATAAGCTATGAATGTAAATACAAGAGATAGGTTGGTGATTTCAATACCGACGGTGTAGAGTAGATGTTGCCAATCACCAAGATGATATCCAATCAATCACGATGACAACAATCACAATATGAAGACCAATCATCGGGAGACAAATGAACACAATGATTTTTGTTCACCCGGTGTTCACTTGTGCACTAACAAGCTATGTCATCAGTTGTGTCGACCAACACCTAGATGGTTCCTCGGTGTGACCCTCAAGCCACTTGCCCCGCAAGGCACTCCCTCGCAAGGGACCGCAAGACACCACTCTCAAGCGAGGTAACTCAATGACACGAGTAATTTACTAGAGTTTCTTTTGGCTCTCCGCCGAGGACAAGCACAAGAACCTCTTACAAATCAACCGGAGGTGGGCAAGAACAATCACCAACTCTTCCCAACGCCTCCAACAATCCTCCAAGCCGGCTAGGAGCGGTACTCTCCAATAGTAACAAGAAATCCACTGGCCAAATGACTCGCAAGTGCCACTAGATGAATCACCTTATGCAAATGCGCTTCGAATCACTCAATCTCACTCAATTAGCAATCAAGCAAGAGAGATGAGTAGGAGGGAGAAGCTTCAGCTCAAAGGATGCTCAAGAATGAAAGAATGGGCGAGAGGCCTCCCCAAGGGCCGGCCACCACCTATTTATAAGCCATCCCACAAGAATGAGCCGTTACCCTCCTCAATCACAGATTTCGGGACCTCCGGACCGTCGGACGCGTCCAACGCTTTGCAAATTCATGCACATCAAAACGGCCTTCGAAAACTAGCCGTTACATACTATTGGAGTTGGGCGTCCGCGCTTACCGCCGGACGTGGCCTCCCAGCGTCCGACGCTCACCCATTTGCGCGGATCGTTCTGAGTTGCGTCCGGAGACCTCCGGACGCTTAGCTTTCAAACCTCCAGACACTGACATTAGCGTCCGCACCATTCACTTTTTTCACGCCCAAGACAGCCATCCAAATGATCCGGCTCCGGACGCTGATTTTGTGAGCTTCGGACGTGTCCGGCGCTCTCTGGACGCGTCCGACGCTCAGCTACGGACAAGTCCGCAGCTATTCAGAGCAGCAGACCACCTCGCACTAAAACGGGCATATCTCTTAACTCCGAACTCCATTTTCGATGTTTTTGGACTCGTTGGAAATCTTACTTAGAGAACTACACAACCCACATATTCTCTTGATCCAAATCACAAAGGATCAAAGCAGTTTTCCAATCCAAGAACCATCATCTCTCTTTTCCAACATAAGAGTTCGTCCAACCTTCTCCAATAAATTCTCCTTTGCAAATGTGCCAACACCGCCAAGCGTACATCTCCATGTACTTGTGTGTTAGCATTTTCCAAACATTTTCAAAAGATTTTCATTCGCACACTAGATCCTCATGCATCAACATGAACTGTTAGATCCAGTGGCACTCATGAACCAAATTACCAAAAATCTCCCCTCTTCATAGTTTGGCTATTGATTCTAAACCACTCACACCCTCTATGGTGTCTTCAGTGCAAAACAAAATGACCGTATAGGTTATACCTTTGCCTTGAACCCATTTTGCTTTTCCATCAACCGCCAAGCCTTCACATGACACATGACACTCCATGTCATCATGCAACCGTCTTGGTCCATCGATCTTGATCTTACTTGCTCTTCACCGTTGGCCAGTCCATCGGCGCCAATCCTTCAAGCTTCACCGTAGCACGGTCCTTCGCTTCGAAGCCTCAACTTGTCCTTCACACTTCCAACCGTTCCATAGAGCCAAGCCTCATCTTGATCTTCACCTTTGGTTACATGACACCATGTCATGACTCATCCATTGAGCTCAACTTGGCACGGACTATGTAACACCCCTGGTGTTAAGCATTCATAAGCACTTGCATTCATTAGCATAAGCATCATTATGCATGACATTAATAAAAAGGTTAATTGTCATTTCATGTGTGGTGCTTGAATTGTTCAAAGTGTGCTTGATTTTCATGTGAACATGATAAGTAGTAAAAGTGCTTGATGATTGTCCACTAAAATAACTTATACATGCTCAGGGCACTAAATTAACCTAGTTTTATGTTAATGACTTTGGCTAATCATGCTTGCATGTGTGGTTTGACCAAAGTGGACCATTTGAGTACTTTTGTTTGACTGGTTTGAAAGTTGTAGCTAGATCTAATGCATGTGTGTTCACCCTTAATTAATTTTGTAGAGAATTTTATAAGGAACAAAAGTTGTAATTATCACTTTTCATGAAAATGATTGGAAAATGTTTAAAAGGGTGAAGAAGTCAGAAGTGAAGGCTGATTTTGATTTTAAAATCATTTTCAAAGCAATTTTGTTGGGGGCTCTAAACTTTCAATTTCTATGCAGAATTTGGCTTAGCTCAAATTGGATGAAATGTTCTACTCTTCTAGAGCTCCATTTCATTCAATATGAGTTTTGTCTAATTCTGCATAATTTGGGAGATATAAAGCAAGAAAGAAATCATTTTGGGATATGAGAATAGCTTTTCTGTGACGGCTAACCGTCTGGCCGTCAGGGAAATGACGATTGCAAAATATCGGGCCGGCCATCCCAGGCCGCGCGCGCCGCGTGGCAACCGGCCACCGGCGGCTGTGGGTGGCAGCGCACTCGCCTGATCGCGTGTTAAGACACCTGGACGCCCGTTCCAACTTCCTACTCCCTCCCATTCACTCGCCCACGCTCCTGCTCGCCTTCTTCTTCTTCTCCGCGCAGTGCCGCACGAGGCCGCCATTGTCGTGCCACGAAGCTTGCCGCTCCACCGCCGTTCACCGCTCATTTTCCAAATCCAAGGACGCCATCCCCTTCGCCATCCCCCACTTCACCCTTGTGACCCATCTGCCACTCGAATCGACAAGGTATGGGCCGGGTTGGCCTTCTTCCTCCTCGTTGGCCATGACCGACTGAGGGAGCTCCGGTCGCCTCCTTGTTTCCACTGCTGCGAGCCTCTTCCGTCCCAACCGAGCGCATCATCGTCTTCTCCATATCACGTCGCACCTCCTGCGCCTCTTCTCCGCCTTCAACCGTCGCCGGAATCCGATGCCGCCGTGGCCGCCCGCCGCGAGCTCCCGTGCGCGCATGGCCACGCCGCCTCGGTCCACCGCGAGGCAGGTCGAGGGCCCTTGCCGGTGCGCACAGACCGTCTAGTGCTGCGCCGCCACTCCAACGCCGCCGGCAAGCCCTCACCGGCCAGATCCGCGAGCACCGGCGACCTCCCCTGTTTCTTCCCCGTGAAGGACCTCGGCCATGAATTCAACGAAAGGCAAGGGTCGATCTGCAAAGGCGATAGAGGGAAAGTTTCTCAAATCTAGGCTCGGTCAATTTGAGGAAAACTCAGAGGCCTTTCTAAAAAGTGTTCGTCTTATCTGAATTTAAGTTTATTCCGAAAATGAATTTCCAGTTTATGGGAAATGCTTGCAAAATTCATATCTTGCTCATTTTTTATCCAAATGAGGTTATTCAACTTGAAGTGGTCTTGTATTGATGAGATATATCTGTTAAAATTCTTGCATGTCAGTTTTGAGATACTTTTCTATAGGGCTTTATTTATTTATTGCATTACTTGATATCTTTGGAAATGCATAGTAAATCATATATTTCTCAGAAAAATGTGATTCCAGTTTTGTTAGTCTTGATATGTTATGCAAATATTGCTATGTTTATTTATGGTGCTCTTTTCACTAACATGTTTGGAAATTCATAGTAAATAATATATGAGGAATTTGTACATGATAATTTTTGTGGGCTGTTCTTATGCTATGGAGTAGCTAATAATGTTATGAGAGCTATTGTTTGACATGTTTCATAGTACAAAGTATTTTATGCTTATTTAAATGTGTTCTCTTGTCATTTTTGTGTAGACTAGAATACTTACTGTTTTGACCTGAAATTTTTTTATGATAGACTCTAATAGATATGCTTAATCTCCTGTAATTTCTATAGAATTTTCTAGTGCAATATAAAAATATGATACAGTTCTGTCCTTATGTAAATATGTGTTTATTGATGCTTTGCTTTATCATTTCATGCTATCTATAATATTTCTATATGCTTGTGCGAAGGGTATAATCTGTTAATGCTGTTGAGTAGGTTCAGTTTGATGTCTAAAATATATTGATGCTTTATATTTCTCTAAGTGTGCAACTCATGTGTGGTGTTTTAGGGGTCTATATATGTGTAATTGCTAGTGTTGTCATGCATCGTTGTTTATTTTTGATGCTTATAATAAGTGGATGATATTTATATATTTATAATTGATGATGTGCTTATTGTATGATGTTTCCTTTTTAGTGTTTGGGTAGTAGTTGTTGTAGGAAAGGATGCAGTAGGTGCCATGTGCATATAGTACATATGTTCTTGGATGATGTTGACTACCTTGTTTTACCATTTCATATGCAAGCATTCATCATCATCATATTCCATATCCATTCCATGTGCATTCCTCATATTCATACGTGCATACGCATCATACATGACCGCACGAGGGAACACCTGTCGCAATGCCGAGGAGCCAAATGGAGAAGTTCCCGCACAGGAGGTGATCGGGAACAAGGAGCAAGACATGGAGTTGTACAAGTGCTCAGAGTTTCGACCTCGCTCTTTTGAGGAAGGCAAGCCCTGGAGCATTTCTCCCTGTGGTTTGCAAATATCTAACTTGCGTCCTTTTACTTGTTTGATGCATTAAGTTTATAGGCGTTGCTTGAAACCGTTGATGCATTACTTATATTCCTTGCCTACCTGGATATACTTTATACCCTGTTAGGTTCAGGATCGATTATCTGCTTAGCCCTGCTTAAAATAGATCGGTAGAAGTTGGGTGATTTCCTGTCATCCACGAGTTATAGGTGGTGACTCAGAATGGTAGGCTACATTGTTATCTTGAATAACCATGTGGAGATAATAAATCGAGACCGGGCGGGATTGGTGCTATGGACAGAACTGGAGGTTCTGTGTTGTTTTATCCCATCTGTGTCGAACTAGGGCCCCATCCGTTGTACGTCCTCAAGTCATATTGAACGCATGCCCCACATTTAGCTGGAAGGATAAGTCGTTCCGACCGCGAAGCCGTAAGTTTGTTTGGGCCGGGAATCGACCTGCGGTACGCATCGTATTGGAGATGATGGGGGGCCACGGGGGCGCGTTGGTAAGGCCTGTATAGAGCATGGTGCGCCCTGCTGGCAGCCGGGCGGTCCCCGGGTATGATGGTACCTGTTGAACCCGCGACTTTACCCGAATGGACGGTCGGTGACTAAGGCTGCTCTTGCAAAGTATGCCTGGTTTGTGTGGCGAATGCTCGGCAGCTGGTTAGTAATCGATTTGAATCGCCATCCTTCCTGGACAGTGAACACTTGACTTGAGCAGCGGCATCGTAGTAAGAGCTTGAACAAAGAGATGAGATGGTTATGATGTTGATGCTGAAAGATGCTCAATCAGAAATGGTTACTATTCTTGCTTGATAATTACACCATGCTTGTTTAGTTCAAGTGCTAATCTAGCATGGTCAGGCTAATGACTTTAAAATGCAAAGCTAGAAGGTTATAATAATTGTTCTTAATAAGCTCAAGCTTTTTCTGCAAATGTATGAGTCAGGCTACCCCACTTATAAAGCCCTGCATACTCCTTGGAGTCAATTTATTTTTGGTTTATGACGGGTGAGTCTAGCTGAGTACATCCTCGTACTCAGGGTTTTATTCCCACTTGTTGCAGGTGTTCATCTAGGTTGTTGTGGCTACAAGATGGGTTTCTATCGCGCTATGGGAGATAATCAGACCTTGGGCACGGTCATTCCTTATATCTTATCTCAAATGCTTTTGTTGGATTTGACTATGAGCTGGCACCGTATTTAAATAAAATGTGAGTGTGGGTGTTTCAAAGTAATTTGCTTCCGCTATACTTTATTTAAAAAGGTGTTGTAATAATCTTTTGTAAACTCCGATGTAATTGAGCTATGTGTGAACTTTATGTAACATGTGGACTGTGGTTGCTAAACTATGTACGATCTTGGTTGTAAGTTGGTTTGAAATCCTTCGTGATTTCACGAACTACCGAGTTTATATGGGCTTAGGAGCAATTTAAACTGTCTCGGCCGGTTAATTTGGACTTAAGCTTATATAAATTGGGCGGTTCTGTTACAGCTAGCATCGGAGAAAGGTTCGGTATATTACTGTTCACATGTGTATTTTAAAAAAAATGGTTTTGTTTTACAAAGCTAATTGCCAACTTGTAGCTATATATATAGGTGTTTAAATCGATGATTTAAAACATAAGAGTGTGCCAATTGTCATATCCTTTATGCCCAATAGGATCTCAGGTGGCTTAGATTATAAGTACTGACTTGGGGGATTGCATCATATTTTTCGTTTGCCGTTGCCCATACAATGGCGGATTCGTATGGGTGCCATTCGCTTGAATGGTAATGTATGGATCATTCATGCCTCTACGCCATGGTAAGGTTGTTTCGATAATAAGGTATGTGTGAGTTGTGAGAGCATGATCGGATACACAGCCAGTCTAGGGGAGTGATTATTTGGTGCTGGATTATTTACATGTTGCACACATGTTTATATGAAGGTACCCATGTGTGGGTTTCCGTCTTCTAGCGATGATTCGGGTAGCATGCACCTACATGTATGTATATTTGGGGATATACATAGATGGCGGGGGGGTGTGAGTAATCGGTGTTTTCACCTTGTTCGGAAGGTGCGTGGAATTTTTACGTTGAATTGCATTCATGTGGGACTTGTGCTGTAATGAATTTTTCTGCAGGTACACTAACAAAGCAAATGTGTAGAACGAGTTAATTACGTATAATGAGAGCGCGATGTATGCCACCGCATAGCACGTTAGATTTATTAGGTCGTGAGGACGAGTAGAACGTGCATGCATCATGTCGCTTGTTCATCTCATGTTATTGCATTGTCTCTTTCCTTAATAATTGATTATCTCTTTTTGATAAAATCCACCAACTTAATATCCGTTCTCAAGAGAGTTGCAACCCTATACAGATGACTCACATGAAGCACACTGCTCGCAAGTCCACAAGCAGAAGAGTTCCACATTGCCAGCTTGCCATTAGAGAGCCAAGTGATACTAAGAAGTCCCTGAAGGAGTTTGGCATGCCTTCACTGCTATTGAGGGTTTTTACACTCTGTGGGATACCCAGAGGGCAGAGAACCTCACTATTAGTGGAGGAAACAACAAGAAGATTGAGAACCAAACTTTGGTCATAGTTGAGGTTATGGTCCTAGTAAGAGAGGAGCATGAAACTGTTTGGTGTGGTAGACTCTTTATGGCACAAGGCCTTGACACCATGGGAATTTACCAATGAGGTAGCCTGCAAAGCTTTGAGAGACCTCCTGAAGCAGTTTCTAGAAAAGATTGCTCATGCTACCACTGGTGTGTTCTCGAAGGGTGACCCATACCACGTGGTATGACATCAGTTAACTGAACGACACTAGTGGGAGATGCAGATGAGGCTGAGAGTAGCAACAGACTAGCCACTAGTGTTATGCTTGCCTTGATGATGACTTACTCCTGCATGGAGGGCATGGTTAACCAAATGGACATCACTCTCCATCATGCTTCTGTTTGGAGGCATGAGATGCATGCGAAATTGGATACAGAGTTGAACCAGACAATGTAGCAACTTACACAGGTGACAGTTGCTAGGGATCAAGTTGACCAGAGAGGCAATAGCTACATAGTAAATCTTTAGGTTGCAGGGTCAGATTAGAGAGTTGGTTACTGTAGTTACCCCTATCAGCCAGTGCTTAACCTAGTGCTGCAACAAAGGAATGAAGCTTGGAATGTGGAAGCTTATCTTAGGGGTCAGTTGTTTGTGATAGAGAACTACAATGATGTTTTGTATCAAGGATTGCATGTGTTGAACGACCAGCTTAATCCCTTTGACTTTCATGATGATGGTGACATGGAGCTAGAAGTTGTCCCCTCCAATGATGATGTGGAGACAGTGCAGATCCGCACAAGGTTCCTGCTGTAGTGGTCCCCAATGGAAACGACAAAGGATGACAACGTCTCTAGTGCCGATAACGACCACGAGAAGTTTGTTAGTAGATGTATCTCTCGTCGATGTTGTTTTTGTAGTCGCTTTACGTATGGCGTGTAATCTTAAGGAATCCCTTATAGTGTGTACTGTTGGTGATGTGCTTTTCTTGTATGGCCTGTCCTTGATGTCCATACCATCGGAACCTTTTATGCCATAATCTTGAATTTCTTTCATGATTATTCATGTTTGGTCTCGTCCTTAAATCTTTGTCGTCCATTCCCTCTCGGATCCTTGGAGGGTTTGTTGACCTTGGTTCTATGATGTCGCTTTGCTAGATTAAATTCCAAATAGCTTTATATTTGATAATCACCTTGGTGGGCACAAGATGTATATTCATTTTGTCTTGTGCCATGTTTCATTCTTCTCTCCCCTCCTTGTTACCCCTTAACCTTGTGATCACCATTGTTTGCTTAACTTTGTCTTGCTTGCATGTGATGCTTATCCATGCAAGATCTGTTTGTGTCATGTGGGATTTCACGTTGGCTGTAGGTTCGGTAATAGTGTCTTGATTAATAATTAATGGTGCCGCGACGAAACCGAGAGCCTCCTGTGGGCACGCACGCATGGCTGTGCTGCTCAGCACACGCAGGTATCGTGGTTTTAGTCATGATCCGTTGTGGAAAATATACCAATGTGTTATCTTCTCATGAACTCTTCCTTGGTTATCCATCTATATCCTTTTGGTAAGATCCTTATCGGACCGTTTGTAATAAAGCTTTCTTATGGAGTTGCAAAGAAGATGATCCTTGGAAGAACAGGTCACTGACATGAACATTAACAACCTACAGGAGATGGTAGACAAGTGATGCTGCTGATCGTTTCCATGAGTGATGCTACCTTCTATTGGATATGTGTCATCCCTGAAGCAAAAAAAAGCACGCAATGCTCAATGTTGGACCAGTCATCAGATGGATGAGGATCAAGGGAGATATATGTTTTCCATGGGCTATCCCTTATGCTCATGATCCTATACTCAGTTCTCAATTATTGCATGTATGGTGATCATTCAAATAAGTTAAGCCCTTTTAGGTGTGACTCCTTTTGGTTGACTTCGAGAATGGTCATCTACATTACCAACAACTACAATTGTTGGCTACAAAAGTTGAAGCCTCGAAGCTTTTAGTGTTGAGAGACAACTGAGTAGTTACCTATAAGAAGACTACATGAAGTGGCTCAAACATTATTGGAATGTCACCAAACTTTGTGAACTCACTCCTTCCTTAGAGTACTTCTAAATGCCTAGTTGGTTGGAGGATTTGTTAAGTGAAGTGTCGGCTATGAGAAAAGTTCATCCATGAAGGTTGCTGAAATTCCAAAACAGAGTAGTTGTGGTATATGTATTGTTAAAGCACCCCAAAAGATGTTCGTTTGAGCTGACGTTTGGTCGGTAATCAAAGGACTTATGGATCTACACGTCCACCAAGTTTTAGGTATGATGGAGCTTCCGTTTGAGAATAAAGAGTAGTTTCCCAAGAGGGAGAAAATCTGCAATATTAATGTCGTTCCTCATGTTGGATGGCGGTGTATGTACCAGCGTAAGGATGGATGAGTATAGTATATTTTGTTGCGGGTATATCCTTATATGCAAACAATAGACTCCTTACTCTCATGATGCATTACAAAAGCTACTTGGATTGCATCCTTGGTTTTGGGGACTCGCTTTTTTATAAGGAGGGAAGCCTCAATGCCAAAAGTAATCCAACAATGCTAGTTTTGCTTCATAAGAATTGACTTAACTCTTGTGTAATTACATCATAAAGGAACTATACTTGATCTGAGTAGTGGTGTATGGTTGTGCTAATTGATGTTTTTACCCAAGAGATTGCATTGGATTCAACCAAGAAGATTATCACCGCCGGATAAGGATTTTTAAGAGTAATGGATTAGTAAAGTTAGATTGCAGATCACCACATACTAATGGAAGCCGATAATGTAGTGTTGCCATCAGAGAAAGCGAGCTACACACATGGAGTCTTGTGTAGTTTGCCATTGGTTGGTACCTAATTAGTGTTTGTACAGGCGATGACAAATATATGCAGCACTTGTGAATTGGACTGATTCTCACTGCCTGTGCGAATATTTATCTTGTTCATGATTTCAGTTGGATGATAAAGTGAGACCTGTTGTGCCTACATACGATGGAGTTAGTATTTTGTGCTCCAAGAAAACCTCCCTTGTCACAAGGACAAGTACTTGGAAGGCTAGTTCCTTGGATTACTCCCAAAGTAACAAGGTTTCATGAGAGTCAATGAAGGAAATTGTTCAGACAAAACTTTCTAAAGAGATACAACATTAGAAAGTTGTTGTAGCTGATTCACTTCCTTGATGGTTGGATTTGTTTAGCCTTGGTTATCACTCCACGTGATGTGTGAGTTTATACAGATGTCTCCTAGCGAAGTTCTAGGTTTTCTTTTCAATAAGAGGCTTGGAAATTTGCTAGTAATTGAGCTGATTCCTAGGGTTGCACTAAATTCAAGATGATCATATTGGACGCCACCCAATGAGTTTACAAGTTTTAAGGTTCAATTATGGTACTATTGGATGAGAGTATTGTCTGGCTAGATTTGTTTAGAGAGAAAAGTGTGAAGTAGCTTTCTGTACCTTGCCAAAGTTAACTACTACTCTTGTTCTGAAGCAATTGGATATAAAGGAACCTTTTTATGTGTTTTGTAGTGCATCCAAATTGGTTTTGGATATGTTCTTATGCATGATTGAAACGACCTCGATTTCCGTGAAGGAAAATCCACAGGCTCGTATTGTAATTCAACAGATTACTTGGGACAATCCATGAAATTACCCATATCTTAGTTGTCACCAGGATCCATACAACGGTAATTAAGTCTTACCTAAACATTTATTACATCGCCACATTGGCGGAATCAACATTCAGAGAAGCTTTTAGAAGATGCGGAAGCGATTCATCCTTCACGGCCAACTTGAGTGTAGCACGTGACCCTATTCCTCGTCATCATCTCCCTCGAAGTCGTACTCATTCTCGTCACCTGACAGCAAATTTATCAGTACGATTTGTACTGGCCACGGAGCCCACCTATGCAGCATTTGCTTTGTGGAAAGTGGATGCAAGGCTATACAAGCAGACCTATAGGTTGAGGTTTTCCTATGCAGCTGTAATCAATGTTTAATTAGTCAAGTTTTATCACCAGTTAACACCATCATCCCTTTTCCCATCACCACACCTCACATACCCACACCTCACTCTCATTCGACAAGCCCAACTCCCTCTCGGGCCTATCTCAGCGGCACACTACCACAACGGGTACACTGCCGGAAAAATGTTATCCAGGGGGAGAAAAGAATATGCTCTCATCTAATAGTGGTTGCAGAAACATTAGGAAAGGTCCATAGCCAACGAGTTGGCTTATGTATCGATCGATCAACCATACACTCTGTAGAGGTTTTACTACTCACAAGATTAGCCATCATCGATGCTGTACAATCATCTAGGCAGAATTCCGGGTGCTTGCTTGCCTAGATCGATGCCACCCTGCCACTCAGCCCTGGGACATTCCGGATCCAACACCATCACACTGAGACTGGGAGACGCAGTACCGGGCCCCATCAGTGGTACTGCGCATCTAGAACGGTACGGGAATCTGCCATCCGTCACCGTCCACCCTTATCACCTCTCAACCTAGCAGTAGTGGCACCGCCCTACCAAGTAGTCCAGCCGTCTCCCGCCCATCAGAAGCGTGCGAGTAGCAAGGGAATCCAGATGTTTCCGGTCACTAGTCAGATCCTAGGTTGTGACCAAGCAGGCATCTCCACTTAGGGGATACTCTCCCCGTGCCATCACGGCACCTCCGCTCACGGGACTTCAATGCACATCCCGGAACCACCTCATAAGTCATTACCCGCCACAGGTATCTCTCGTGGGGATGCCCAGGTTGCACCCCCGGCACGACTTGCCCCACGGGCTTGTCTCACATCCCACTTGGTCGACATCAACCCTTACCACGCACCCAAGACGCACGCAGCACTCTCTCCCAGTGGTTATAATCAGTTATGCACCGTCCCAATTCCACCACATAGCATATAGCATGTAGTAAGTAGTGGAAGAGTAACAGTAAATTAAGCAGCAGCTAACCTAACAGCGGATAGCAGGGTAAAGTCTTATCAAGGCAGGGAATTCAAATATACTACCATGCAACCAATCCATACATAATCATAAAGCAATAGCAACAATATCATTTGCAATGCGTAAATAGGATCTAAGGATTTGGTGGGACGTGGCACCTTCGTAGTCGTCTCCTAGCTCCTGAAAGTACTCGTGGTCGTCCTCCTTAGTCAGATCCTCCTCCGGCTCTGAAATCGAACACGAAATAGTCGCGTCAGCGACTCCTATAGAGTATTTCAGAAAAATCGAATAAAATAAAGAGCCAAATGCACACAAACATAGTCTTAGATTGTAGATCTCATTTTTCTGAGAATTTTGATATATGGTGCGCAATTTTTGGACATCGAATGAATAAGTTATGAATTTCCGAAGATTATCCTATTTTCTGAAAATGGGAAAATTGGTCGGTTAATCAGGGGCAGCTCGGGATTGGTCCACGTGGCGCGCGGGTCCAGCAGTGCGGCATGTGGCGCCTCATCAGAACACAGACCCGATGGTCGCCCACCAGGTGTTCGATGCTGGTTCCCAGAGAGTCGCTGGCGTCGGCGTAGCTCGGTGGTTGGTCGGGCGAGCTCGACGTTGGTCGGGGGGCGTCGGCGTAGCTCGGCGGTGGTCGGGCGAGCTCGGCGGTGGTCGGGGGTGGTTCTCAGAGGTCGGGGGTAGCTCGGCGGAGCTCGGTGTAGCTCGGCGGAGCTCGGCGGAGCTCGGCGTACCTCGGCGTAGCTCGGCGGAGCTTGGCGATGCTCGGCGTAGCTCTGCGTAGCTCGGCGGGGCTTTGCGGAGCTCGGCGTAGTTCGGCGGACTTCGGCAGAGTTCGGCGTACCTCGGCGGGGCTCGGGCGAATCAGAAATTCGGGGCGCCGAGGGTGCCGCTCTCCGAGCTCTCTCGGGGAGGCTCGAGCGAATCGGAGATTCGGGGCGCCGAGGGTGCCGCTCTCCCGAGCTCTCCCGGGGAGGCTCGGGCGAATCGGACATTTGGGCGCCGAGGGTGCCGCTCTCCCGAGCTCTCCCGGGGAGGCTCGGGCGAATCGGAGATTTGGTGCTAGCAGGGTTCCAGGGCGTCTCTTCAAGGCGGCGGTGTCTCTCTGGTGCGGCGGACGATGACAGGGCGGCGATGACCATATTTCGGCAAGACAGGGCTCGGCTTTCCCCAATTGGCGTGCTCAGGCAGTCGTCCGACCAGATGGTGGCGGGTTAGAGTCGTGGTATGGCCTCCTTCTCTCCCTCGGCATACGGCGGTTCTCCGACGAGGTGGAGGCGCACCTAGCCAAGGCAACAGACATGATTCGGGGCTCGGCTATTGTAACAACCCTAAAAATTCACACAACCTAAAAATCCCAACCAATTAAAATTTTTCATTTATTTATTGTGAAAACCCATTTTTCTTGTGCAAGCATATAGGTTTCATTATGAATTTGGTAAATAAAGGAGTATAGCTTGCATTTTAATTCCATTCATATAGAATAATAACTTATGCATCACATTTGGGATTTATTGCAATTTATGTTTGTGTTTACTCAATATTTAAAATGGGTAATATATGTATTTATACCATTAAGTGAAAATAGAAAAAGAAAAAGAAAAAGAAGAAGAGAGAAAAAGGAAGAGCAGAAATCGGCCCAACACCGCGCGCACGCGCGATGCCGACCGCACGCGGGCGCGACCGTTTCACCCGCTTCCCCGCAGCCGCTGACCACCCGGCCCCGCCTGTCAGCCGCTCTCGCCCCCCCCACTGTTCTTCTTCCTCGCAGAGGCGACGGGGACGAGTGCACGCAATTCGCGTGACCTCGGTCCCACAGCCGACAGCGCCACGCATGGCAGAGCCCTGACCCCACTGTACCCCTCCTGTCCCCTCCTTTCTTGGCCGCCAAGCGAGCCCGCGTGCACCCTGAAGCCCTAGCATCGAGCGCCCGTAGCCCTTTGATCTACCGAGATCAATCGCGGCCGTCCGCCATGGGAACCTGCCAAGCTCGCCTATAAATTGGAGCACCCGAGGAGCCCTAGCCCATTCCCACTCGCAGCCGCCACGCTGCGGCTCCACAAGCCACCGCACCCCACCGCATAGCCAAGAGAGAGGGAGAAGGGCGGAGCAGAGGAGGAGGAGCTGCCGGAGCGCCGCCGCCGCGGAGCACGCTGAGCCGGACACGAAGGAGAAGTCGGAGCCCCATCGTGGTTCGGCACGGCACTGCGTACGCTCTGCACGGATCTGACTCGCCACTGCATCGCCATCCTAGCTTCACTGACACCACGGTGAGCCACCGCATGCTATGTCCGAACCTCGCCCTGCTTTTGCCATGGTGTTCCGCCCACGGGACGCGCAGGCACGAGCCTTTACCGGCTCAGGAAGATCACCTGCACCATGCACTCATGCGACCGGCCGAAACCCCCGGACTACAAGCTTGCTAGACCGAGAACGCAGCACGACGCGTTCTCGGCGGAGCGCGCTCACCACCGACACGTTCTCTGGCCTCACCAATTTGGTGGTGAGCGCGCTCCGCCGAGAACGCGTCGTGCTGCGTTCTCGGTCTAGCAAGCTTGTAGTCCGGGGGTTTCGGCCGGTCGCATGAGTGCATGGTGCAGGTGATCTTCCTGAGCCGGTAAAGGCTCGTGCCTGCGCGTCCCGTGGGTGGAACGCCATGGCAAAAGCAGGGCGAGGTTCGGACATAGCGTGCGGTGGCTCACCGTGGTGTCGGTGAAGCTAGGATGGCGATGCAGTGGCGAGTCGGAGCCGTGCAGAGCGATCGCAGTGCCGTGCCGCTCCTCGTCCGCAGCTCGGGCTTCTCCTCCGTGTCCGGCTCCGGCGTGCTTCGCGGCGGCGGCGCTCCGGCAGCTTCTCCTCCTCTGCTCCGCCCTTCTGCTACGCTCTCTCTCTCTCGATTTGGTGCAGTGTGCCGGTCTGTGCCGCGGTGGCGGCGAGGGGAAATGAGGGTAGGGCTTCGGGGTGAGCTCCTTTTTATAGGCGAGCTTGGCCAGCTCCAATGGCGAATGGTCCTGATCGTGCTCGACCGATCGAAGGGCCGTGGCTCGAGTGGATCTAGGGCTCCGGATGGGCACGGGTTTGCTTGGCGGCCAAGAAAGGAGGGGACAGGAGGGGGACAGCTTCTGCGGGGCGTGGTGCTGTCGGCCGTGGGTCCGGGGTCACGCGAATTGCGTGCACTCGTCCCCGTCGTCTCTGCGAGGAAGAAGAATAGTGGGGGCGAGAGGGGCTGACAGGCGGGGCCGGGTTGGCAGCGAGCGCGAGCGCGTGGGTGAGGCCAAGCAGGCCGGTTGGGCCGAATGGCTGGCCTAACTCTCTCTCCCTTTTCATTTTCTTTTTCTATTTTCATTTTAGTGTATATATACGTATATTATCCATTTTAAATATCGAGTAAATACAAACATAAATTGCAATAAATCCCAAATGATGCATAAGTTATTATTCTATGTGAATGGAATTAAAATGCAAGCTATACTCCTTTATTACCAAATTCATAATGAAACCTATATGCTTGCACAAGAAAAATGGGTTTTCACAATAAATAAATGAAAAATTTTAATTGGTTGGGATTTTTAGGTTGTGTGGATTTTTAGGGTTGTTACAATGATGGACAGGTAATTGCTTGTGTCTGCTGCTAATTGAGAATGCATGAGGCCAATTACCATATATAACCTGGAATTAATAGTCGTTGTACATGCTATGAAGGTAAAGAGGCACCACTTACTTGGAAATGTGTACAACGTCTTCGAGGATTGTAAGCATCTCAAGTATATTTTCACCCAACTGAAACCGGATATGAAGTGCAAAAGATGGTTCGAGCCGATTAAGGATTGTGACGTGAAAGTGCATATCATTCGGTGTTGGAACACGGTTCTAGAGGTTTAGAGAGAGGTAAAAAACAGTAGGACTGGAGTCAACTCACTGCATATGATTTAGGACATTACAAGGTGGGCCCAAAGTAGGTGGCACTATAGCTACCAGAGGACAATTGCCCTAATTACACAGGGGACGCTGCCTTTTATAGTGATCGCCGAACTCGAGGTTAAAAGTACAAGTGTACTCCCGGTGGGGGTTTCGGAACCCTAATATCCAACTCTATTACATGTGGACCTTGCGAGGGCAACGATGTCCTCACCATTCCTGTCAGGGCTCATGGGCCGTGGCCCATTAACCATCATGTCGGCGGCCCACGGCCGCTCCACCGCCGTCGCCGTGCACCTGCCTGGCCCAGCTCGTCGTTTTGGTAGGCGTCCTTCGCGTAACACCGATGCCTTCGCCGTGACCTCCATCGCCTGCCCAGCTCGTCGTTTTGGTAGGCGTCCTTCGCGCAACACCGATGCCTTCGCCGTGACCTCCGTCGCCGGGCTCCTGCCTAGCCCAGCTCGTCGTTTTGGTAGGCTTCCTTCGCACAACACCGATGCCTTCGCCGTGACCTCCGCTAGCGTCAGGGTTCTTGTCAGAGGTCGCCAACTTCGCTCGGCTTCGAGGGACCTCCGCCCAAGGCGAGGCATCTTCGTTGGACCTCCGCGCCTCGACGCCTCCTCGGATATCGATGAAGCTTTATCAGCGGAGGTCGTGTCTCCGGGACCTCGCCGCCTCTCTGTACCCTGCACATGGAGACAAGAGCCATCCGAAATGTTGGTTAGATAAAAAGCGGAGGTGAGGATCCTTCGTGGCCCCGGGGCGTGCCCCCAACATTCCCTCCTTGGGAGTTAGGTCCAGCGGAGGCGGGTCATAGCCATCAACCAACCCTTTGGCCACGTAGGATGTTCATACCTCCGCCCTCCTTGACCCAGTTACCGTTGGACCGGAGGTCAAGTGCCTTACCGTTACACAGTGTTTGATCTTGACCTTGGATTTTGAATTGTTTCAATTCAAGCCGTCCGATCCGCGGATCGACGCGACCGTTGGGCTGAGAAGTCGAGGCGTCGCTTCGCCGCCTATATAAGGGGGTGGCGGTGAAAAGGACCCGTACCCCCTTGATTTACCGTCGGTTAGTTTCCACTGATAGCTGTTGCCTCCGCTTGCGCTTTGCCTTTGCGTCCTGTCGCCGTGGCACCCAAATGCCCTTGTTGCGTGCGCCGCCGCCCGTTGTCCGGTCCCTACTCCCCCTTTCAGGGTGTCGGAGTCGGAGGTTTCTTAGACTTGTTTGAGGAGCGCATGCTGGCTGCCGCGGAGGCTCAAGATCTCACCGAGTCCTTGTCGGACGTTGAAGCTTCCCCGAGCGACTTGATGCCTCCGAAGGGCGACTCGTCTGATGCAGAGGTCACCTACGACTTTGGTCGTAGCCGGATGACTGAAGCGATGATTGTGGATCTTGAGGAGAGAGGGTTCATTCCTGCCGGTCGCGGTAGGCCTCCGGGTGAAGAGACAATTCCGCTTCCACAGAAGGATGAGGCCGTTGTTTTCAAGGATTTCTTCACTTGCGGCCTCCGCTTTCCTTCCAACAATTTTTTGTGGTACGTTCTTGAGTGGTTTGATGTTCAGATCCATCAGCTGACCCCTCACGCTTTTTTGAACATGAGCAAGTTCCTCTGGGCCGTTGAGTCTTATGGCGGGGAACTGAGTATGAATACTTTTGCGGAGTATTATGAGCTGCAGAAGCAGCCAAAATACATTGGAACAAGCAGGCCCAGTTTGCGTCATGTAGTTTCATGGCCAATAGGAACCCAGGCAAGGGTAAGGAAAAGCTTGCTATTTCTTAGTGCCAGAGGGGTAAGTGGGAGCCTGCTCATTGGATGGATTTCTGGTTCTACGTGAAGACTTTCGGTGTTCCCCAAACTGGAGAGGATGGCAGGAAGGTCATTGCCTTTCCCTTTGCCTCCGTGATAACCCGGATGGATCCGCTAACTGGCGTGAAGCCGCAGGCGACTGTGTCCGATAAGAGGAAGTCTTGTGCAAAAGCTTTCGCCACAGCCTGCCGTTATTCTGGTGGTAGGGATCTTGTGGAGGAGATTATTGCCTCTGATTTTTGGCCGTTGCTTGGTGGCAAGGATAGGAAGAAATTTGCTATGCAGAAATTGGATCTTCTTGTTTTCGGCTTCGCTGGTGGAATACCTTGTCCACACTTTGGTATTCAACTTCCTGAGGGTCAGAGTGCTGAAGAGTTTGTTCGGGAGACAGAGCGAAAAGCTGTCAAGATTCTGGGTGAGGTTTCTGAGAAAGAGTACCGGGCCCGGAGGTCTGAAGCCGGCATTATGCCTCGCCTCAATAGGGTCTTTGAGGAGCTTAATGTCCATTATACTGAGCGTGAGGTGCCTGCTAAGATTAAGAAGAAGATTGATAAGAAGGATTTGGTTGCTGCAGCTACTGCTAGTACTGCTGCTGCTATGAGGGCTGCTGAGGGCAAGAAAAGGAGGGGTGGTACTTTGACACATGGAGGGCTGAGGAGACAGAGGGGAGCCTCCGCTAAGTCTGCAGAGGTCGATGATGTTTTCAATGATCTTTATGATGAAGAGGGGAGTCTTGTTGTGGGTTCGGAGGTAGCCGCGGAGGCCTTGACTGAGATTGCCACCATTACGGGGGACGATTCTCAAGATCAGAATCAGCGGTCTCCACCACATGCTGTTACTTCTCCGCAGATGTCTCCTGTTTTTGCGACTGATGCGTCCACCTCGTCTCCGACCCGGCCCACTGGTTTGCCTTCGCCGCAACCTGTTGTTGGTGCAGGTTCGTTCGAGGCTGCTGCGAAGCCTTTTGCTAGCGCCAACTTGGACTTGATTTCTGATGATGATGAGGCTAGGGAGGCGATGGTTACTGATCGTAATGTTCAGAAACCAACGGAGGTTCCGGAGCATCAGGCGGAGAAGGTCGAGGATCACGAAGATGCCTTTACTGTGAGTCAAGGTAGGATTCTTGCTCGGAGTATGACTTGCCTAGATTTCCTTGCTTTGAAGGTCTCTTGTGGTAAGGCTTCGGAAGGGGAGATTTCCTTGCTCGGTGAGCTAGTATGCGGTGGTTATGAACCTTTCTGTTTCTTGATTTTGTTTTTGACTCGTTTTCTTCCATTTGTTTGTTTCAGCTCGTATTACCGCGAAAACTGCGCAGACAACGCCTCCGGTGGCCTCTGCACCCTCCGTACCTTCGGCTGGAGGCGTTGTTACTGAGGCTGTGGTTACCCTGTTCCAACCTAAGCCAGTTGCTGGTGGGTCAGGCTCTTTTCCGTCTGACGGTGGCGCTGACTAGGAGAAGCATTTTCTTCTTGGGTGGGCTGATGGTATTGGCCAGATGCCAGATGTAATGGGTGCAGATTTGCATCAACATCTTGTGAAGCTGCCTCATGATGTTCTGATGCGTGCTCAGATTGATCACCATATTATTGTAAGTTAACCTGTGGTGCCTTGGTGCATTTTTGTTTGATCTTTTGCCAGATTTGTCTTGCTTAATGATGGTGCTATCATTTTTGCAGAGTCATGCTATGTCCATGGCCGTTGAGTCCAGCAGTGCTGCTGAGCTGGTGAAAAAGAATGAAGCAATTGCTGTGCTGAAGGCAGAGGTGGAGTCCCAGACTCACGAGAAAAGAGAGCTGGCTACGGAGTCGTCAAATTTGAAGCAGCAACTTTCTGACCTTGAAGCCCGGACTGCTGGTTTGAAGGAGTCTCTTGACGCTGCCCAAAAGGCGGAGGCTCTTGCTTCTCAGCGCGCGGATAAGGCCACGGAGATCTCTGCACTCCTTCGCAATGATTTAGATGGAGAACGGCAGTCGACGAAGGCTCTGAAGACTAAGGTTGAAAATCTTGAGAAGGAGTTAGGCGCCCTGAGGTCAGTCGGGTTGGAGGTGGCGGAGTCTTATGTTTCCGCTCTTCACGCTTTTGGTGGTGTTGCATCTCCTCTGCCTCTCGAGACTTCGACCTCCGGGATTTTTTCTTGGGTCAGGACCAATCTCAGCAAGCTTCCTGAATTTCTGACCGGGGTCTCCGACTTCAGCGCTAAGGCGTCTCCTACCTATCTCTGCAAGTTCTTTGTTTCAAAGGAGATTCCGCGCATCGGTAATTTTGAATGCCCGGAGTTAACTGATCCCAACGAGCTTGGTAGGACAGACCGCTTTGTCAAGACCACCGTGCAGAGTTTTAAGGCCAATTTTTGGTCCAAGTTTGGTCGGTCTGAGGCCATGGCGATGGCTAAAATTTCTCGTGAAGTGGTACAGTTTGCTGTTTTTGTTCTCTTGCACTTTATTACATCTACCAACAGTTTTCCACTTTTCACTTACTTTTGTTTGCTTTTAGAAGCTGAAATATGGTCAAGGCCGACACGATGCTCTGGCTTCGACTGTTTCCCTCGATACCTCCGCGCAGGCTAAGGTGTCTCTGGGTGCTGACACTTCCGGGCCTCATCCCCGTGCTGCGAGCACTGGTGCCGAGACGATGGAGACGACAGCGGAGGCTCAGCCGGAGGCTCAACTGGAGACACAGAACTTGATTGCTGAGGAGGAGGTTGAGGGTTAATCTTACTTTATAACTTGTACAAAAGTGTTCTTTTGCTGACTTTGCGTTGTTGGACGCGTGTAGGAAATACATTTGGTGCTTTTGGAGATGTAAATTATTAATGGTCGAATCATCCTGCGCAGGTCTGCAGTTTGGGGCCTGTGCAGGAGGTCGACCTTGTTACTTTTATGCGCGATGGTGTTTATGTTAGCGGTGAGTTATGGGATTATTGGAAGTCGGCGTTTCCTGCACGCTCTGTGGATGATATGTTTGACTTTGTTCTTTACGATTTAGATGACAAGTGTTCTAGTTTTACTCACTCTCTCGCGTGGCGTGGCCCGACTGAGCCTTTGTAACGTTTCTTGTCTTTACTGAGACCTAGCGCTGTCATTGATGTATTATTTTTGGTCTTGTTTAGCTGGACCTCCGCTGCCTGGCGGAGATCGTTTTATTCTTGCCGGAGGCCTTCGTGTCAGATTGTCGCTAGGCCTCCGTATTTCTTTTCCTTCTTTGGAGGTGTAATAGTTCGATGTACATTGATTTGTAATGAATCTAAACCTTGGTTACTAGAGGAGTGTGATTTCCATTGTCGCTCTTCGGCGAAGACCAGTCTCGAGTTTTTGCAGGTGACATTCATCTTGTTATCTTTGGGCTTGAAGCCTCCGGCTTGGTCTCCGCGCATTCGCTGCGTATGACGCTGGATCTGCAGCGACAATCTGTAGTTGAATTTGGCGGAGACGGGGGGATGTTACGAGTTCTTACGCGGTATCCCCCCTTGCCTCCGCGTTGTCGATTATCCTGATTGGCTTGTGCCGTGGTTGAGATTGATTTTCGTGGTGCCCAAGATCCTTGTGACCTCTGGGTTGGCTATTTTGCTAACCCTTTTACGAATTCTTGCTCGGTATCCTGTTGTTCTATTTTTGATTGTAAGTTCACTTCAGTCTCCATCTTTTGGCAACGTGATTCTGCGCGCGGGTGTTTGACGAGTGTACTTGTGGCTAGTGATTTCCTTGCTGTGGGGCGCGGGCGCGGCCTTTGGGCCCTTCTTCTTTTATAGTGCCTTATGTACTTTGGATATCTTTGTTATTTATTACTCTTGATTTGGCACCTCTACCTCTTGAGGCATAATGATTCAAGTACTAATTTTGTACTTGCTTTCTTTAATGTTAGGTGGCTGCTGTTGGTCTAATGTTGCTTGGAGGTTCTCTATAAAAGCGCTTCCGTCTCGTGCCATTTGGGTTATCTTATCGGCTACATTATTTTGATGTCAACTTCTAGAGCCTTTTCTTGAAGATACTGTGTGAGGACTCGTAATGGAAAAGCCACGTTAGTGGATCTGTTGCTAGTGGTTTAGGTTCCAGATGCCTCTGTTTGTCAACGATACTCTGCCCGGATTCACTTTGTGTCCTCGGAGATGGCGGCCGGCTGTGGTCCTATTCGCTGTGCTTGCTAATAGGATGCGACATGCGGTGGTCGTTTGCCGATGGAGGGTGCAGCATGGTGTGCAGCCAAATGATGGTACAGTGTATCTCGAGCAGGCCGGCATTGGAGATCCACCTCCTTCTCTTCGTACCGAGCAATTGTTGCACTTGATTCAACTGACTGGCTTTCGGGCGGTGCAGGGTCGTGTGCAGCCAGAAGTTGATAGAGGTGCTGGCACAAAATCGCTTCAACACACCAGCAAAGCCAGATATGATCTCAGGAGCATTGGAGCTTTCAAGATCTAGCTAGCTTCAAACCCGGTCAGAGAGTACCGATAACCCTCAGGCGTGCCAGTCAATTTGACCTGCAATTGACAAGGAAAAGATAATAATCAGTAATCACAGGGTGAAACTAACCGGTGTGTCCAGGTAGTTCCAACTATGTGGCTCTGAGAGCCGATTTAAACGGAAATCGACTAAAGAGTCGATTCTGGCATGTATGCATGTTTTGCCACAGAAACAGTTACTGAACTGGTACATAATCGATTGATATGTGTAATCAAATAGGACAATCTACATTAAACAAGTCTATGCAGATAGTTGTAACAGATTAAAGCAGAAAAGTTGGCGGTGATTAGTTCCAGGTATAAACCTAGTACTGATACGAAGCTGGTCTAGATGGCCTGCGGCTTTGCACCAGTTTAGATTTATTCCCGAAAATAATCACAAGCAAATCTAGAAGGAATACAGAGCTGGTCTAGAAGGCCGGCGGCTCTGCGTTCATTCAGATCGGCTCTTGTCAAGTATCCACAGCACGTACGAACAAGACTACGATAGTACTGGCCTAATCAAGTGATATCATAACAAAACATAAACATGAACGATACATAATGAACATTTTTATGCAGATCTAAGGCCAATACTATACAATCTTGATCGGGCAAAGAGATGTTATATTGATAAATAAACAATAAATGACAAATAACACCTTGATAACTTAATGAATCTAACTAAGATGCCAAATTAGTTAGAGCCGATAACTAATCCATGCACATAATCAAGCTTAACCTAAGCCCTCGTCCATCGGATGACGTTAAACATAGATTAAACAAGAAAACAAACATGAATCAATAACTAACCCTTATTTGATCTAAACCCACGTCCACCGGATGACGCTAAACTTATATCAAATAAGAATCAACCCCGATCTACGATGCTCCCGTGTCCACCGGATGACAGTAAAGAAACAAAGCTTAGCGAGGCATGATGGTACTTACAAGCAAGCCTGCGTCCATCGGATGACACTCAGCCCGATTGAAGAACTCGCCGAGATCAAGTCTAATAGATTTAGCACTTGCAAATTTTATTTGCTTGTTCTTGTTGTTAGTGATGCAATTTGCCTCAATATGCCCAACTTGCTTGCACTTGTAGCAAAATCGACCATTGCTCCTCACAAAGCTAGGCTTTGGAGTTATAAATGCCGCCTTACCTTTCTTGGGAGTATAGCCAAGTCCCTCCTTAGAGTTACTATATCTTAGGCTACCCAAGCATTGTAGCAAGCGGGCATCCCCACCATAGGCATTGCCTAATGCGCGGGTTAGCTTTTCCACTTCCTTCTTCAATTTCTCATGTTCAACTTTTAGTGTTGGATCAACACTAGTAGTGAAGGTAGAAGTAGAAGTGGATGATGATGAAGAACTAGTGTTATTAGGTGTGGTTGCAACAAGTGTTTCATTAATTGATTCATTCATTAGATCACAAGTTACACCCACATCACATGTTATAGCAACATCCTCTACCTTGCTTAGCTCTAAGAGTGAGGAGTGAGCTTCCTCAAGCTTGGTATGGGCTAGTTTGAGATCCTCATGGTCCTCCTTTAGACACTCATGAGAAGCACTTAGCTCATCAAAAGATTGTTCAAGATTTTTTAATTTCTTGGACAATTCTTTGCACTTCTTAGACTTAGAGCTAATAAGATATTCGGCTTGCTCTAACATGTCCATGAGTTGTGCTACACTAGGCTCATCATCATTACTATCACTATTATTATCATCTTTTTCATCATCACTTGAGTCATTATATTTTACCTTAGTGGACTTAGCCATGAAGCATGATGAATCAAATGATGAAGACTTCTTGTTGATAGCAATAGAAGCCATGGCCTTCTTCTTGGATGTCTTCCTCTCATCATCATCACTAGAGTCATCATCGGAGGAGGAAGCATCACTATCCCATGTCACCACATAGGATCCACCTTTCTTCTTGTAGAAGTTGAACTTCTTCTTCTCCTTCTTTTCCACCTTGTCCTTCTTGTCCTTCTTGCCTTTCTTCTTGTAATCATCTTCATCATCACTAGCATTGGGACAATCCGCCACAAGATGGTCCGTGCTCTTGCGATTGTAGCACTTCCTTACTACATTCTTGCCTTTGAAGTTATCTCTTCTCTTTCTAGCACCATAGCCCTTCTTCTTCATGAATCTTTCAAACTTGCGCACAAAGAGAGCTAGTGCCTCATCATCACTATCAAGGCTAGATGCATCATCATCACTAGATTGTACTTTCTTGCCCTTGCCCTTGTTCTTGGATGAAGAGGTAGTGGACTTAAATGCCACGGTCTTCTTGCTCTTGTCATCCTCCTTCTTCACTTCTTCACTATCACTCTTCTCATTGTATTGATCCTCGGTCATTACATCACCAAGAATCTCATTTGGAGTGACACATTTCAAGCCACCCCGGAAGATGATAGTCCTCAAGGTCTTGAACCTCTTGGGCAAGCACATGAGAAATTTGTGAGAAAAATCCTCATCACTTGTTTTCTCACCCAAGGCCTTCAAATCATTGATTATCACTTGGAGCCTATAGAACATCTCCGGAATGCTCTCTCCATCATCCATCTTGAAGTTTGAGAGCTTGTCCTTGAGCATGTACAACTTGGCACTCTTTACCGTTGAAGTGCCCTCATAGGTTTGCTCTAATCTTGTCCATACTTCACTTGCTCTATCCAAATCCTTGATTTGCTCAAACACCTTTGAGTCAATGCCATTGTAAATGGTGTTGAGAGCCATTGTGTTACATTGGTTGTTCTCTTGATCTCTAGGTGTGGGGCTTGCGGGATCAAGCACAATGTATTCCTTCTTTGTGACTTCCCACACCTTCTCATGAATTGAGCCAAGATACATCCCCATCTTTCTCTTCCAATAGTCAAATGAGCTTGTGCCATCAAAGTGAGGTGGTTTGCCCCCAACATGATTGAACATGATATGAGCCATTTCAATGCACCGAAGGATGTTAAGCCTTGACTAAACGGTGACCACGGCTCCGATACCACTTGAAAGGTCCTAGTATGGCTAGAGGGGGGGTGAATAGCCTAAATAAAAAATTCTACAAACCACTAAACAAGAGATTAGAACCACAAGAGGCTATAAATGCAATGATAAGGCAACCACTAACCTAGGGAAGCCACCTACACAATTCTAGTTAAACCTTAGTTCTAATCCACACAAGTGAGCTAGCAAAAGCTAACCAAATACACAACTACTCAAGTCAAAAAGAACAAGCTACTTTTCACAAGTATAAGAAAGAGATGATCGTCGAATAAACCTTTGCCTTGTGAAGAAGCCAATCACCGGGACAATCAATAAGTCACTCACTCGAAGGTGAGGAAATCAATAGAGACACCAAGATTTATCCCCGAGGTTCACGTGCTTGCCGGCACGCTACGTCCTCGTTGTGTCGACTTCAACCGGTGGTTCGGTGGCTAATCGGTATCACACACCGAGCCTACACTAGGCGCCACAAGAACCTACCACGGAGGAAGTAACTCAAAGACACGAGCAATCCACTAGAGTTACCTTTCAGCACTCCGCTCGGGGAAGGCACAAGAACCCCTCACAATCGCCGGGTGTGAGCAAGCACAATCACCAAGCTCCTTCACACCTTCTTCTCCTCCAAGCCATCTAGGGACACGGCAATGTCCCAAGAGAATAAGAACTAATCCGAGGCTTGCTCTCAAGTGCTCTAGAATGCAAAACACAAGCAATGATGCACTTGAGGTTCACTCAATCTCACAAGAATGATCAAGATGATGAATTAGTGAGAGAGTGGGAGGCTAGAATGCAACAAAGTGTATGACAATGATCCAAGTGTGCAAGAGAGTCACCAAGTGACCAGGGAGGGAGTATAAATACCTCCAAGCCAACTCCTAGCCGTTACACTCTCTGAAACAGCCGTTAACCCCGTTTTTATACCGTCGGACCGACAGCGTCGGACCAAACGACAGCGTCCGACGCTCGGATGAACGCCACGTGTCAATAGATCTAAACGTCGTTCGCCCGATCTCAACGGTAACTGAATTCGCGCGTTTGACTACCGTCGGACTGAGGTCGTCAGACTAATCGCCAGAGTCTGACACCTTCTCTCAGCTCACCGCGCGCATATCGTCGGACGATCGCGCGAGCACCGTCGGACTAAAAATTTCACCCGTCCGACGCTTCCAGAGAGGGTTGAAAACGCTAAATTATCGTCGGACCTTGTCCGACGCTCGCCGTCGGACTTTCCTTCAAGCGTCCGACGCTCCTCACCGTGCCACGCGACACTCTTCCCTGCTCGACATCGTCGGACTGAAGACCACAATGGTCCGACGCTCGGTAAACAAGCGTCCGACGCTCACAGACAGCTCAGGCGTCGGACCGAATCAATGGTCCGACGCTACGCCCACTAACAGTCCAACGCTCTGAAAACACCCCTTTTTAAGTCAATTTCTCACCCCTTGCTTCTATGTGCTAACACTCAAGGTCTTCTACACTTGTGCACAGTGTGTTAGCATTTTGCAAACATTTCTCAAGGGTTTTCAAAGGGATTCTCTAGGTTGGTTAGAATATGAGATGCAACCTAGAGCACTTGGAAGTAATCCAATAGCTTAGTTCTCTCCTTGATAGTCGGCTATCTATCCTAAATGTGATCACTCCCACTTGGAGTCTTGATCACTAAAAGAAAAGCCATATTTGAATATACCTTAGCCTCTAGCTTTCCTTCTTTAAGTCCTTTTCTTACTCCTTGATCATTTCATCTTGATCTTCACTTGAGCTCATGTCATCTTCCTTCTTATTACTAATCTAATCTTGGCTACACACACTTAGCACTTAGATCAGTAACTTGGTTTCATCAATTACCAAAACCAAACTAGGGTCTTTCAACGTGGCCATCATGATTTTTAGCAAACGACAGCAGACAGGCATCAGTGAACTCTTCAATGATCTGCTCCAGCACCGCAGCATCCTCGGGGTCGATCTCCTCACGCTTGACTCTGATGACGCCGTCGTCCCTGGGAGCCACAGTCTCCAGAACCTTTCCTTTAGTCATGAGTGAAACGGTCCCGCCGGGCATGCCAAAAAGTGTGTTGGCACAAAATGTGGCTCTTTGCACTTCAACACACCAGCGAAGCCGGATATGATCTCAGGAGCGTTGGAGCTTCCGAGATCCAGCTAGCTTCAAACCCGGTCAGAGAGTACCGATAACCCTCAGGCGTGCCAGTCAGTTTGACCTGCAATTGACAAGGAAAAGATAATAATCAGTAATCACAGGGTGAAACTAACCGGTGTGTCCATGTAGTTCCAACTTTGTGGCTCTAAGAGCCGATTTAATCGGAAATTGATTAAAGAGTCGATTCCGGCATGTATGCATGTTTTGCCACAGAAACAGTTACTGAACTGGTACATAATCGATTGATATGTGTAATCAAATAGAACAATCTACATTAAACAAGTCTATGCGGATAGTTGTAACAGATTAAAGCATAATCGATTGCTGTAAACAGGTCAAATCATTCAGTTCAGGCTGTCTGAACATCAAACAGACAGAAATCGGCTATTTAGCCGATTTGGCAGAAGGACATCGTTTAATTGGTTTTTCTCGAGAAAACACAACCGTATCGGCTAATTAGCCAATTCGGGGTCCGTGAAATAGAAAACTTGGCGGTGATTAGTTCCAGGTATAAACCTAGTACTGATACGAAGCTGGTCTAGAAGGCCTGTGGCTTTGCACCAGTTTAGATTTATTCCCGTAAATAATCACAAGCAAATCTAGAAGGAATACAGAGCTGGTCTAGAAGGCCGGCGGCTCTGCATTCATTCAGATCGGCTCTTGTCAAGTATCCACAGCACGTACGAACAAGACTACGATAGTACTGGCCTAATCAAGTGATATCATAACAAAGCATAAACATGAACGATACATAATGAACTTTTTTATGCAGATCTAAGGCCAATACTATACAATCTTGATCGGGCAAAGAGATGTTATATTGATAAATAGACAATAAATGACAAATAACACCTTGATAACTTAATAAATCTAACTAAGATGCCAAATTAGTTAGAGCCGATAACTAATCCATGCACATAATCAAGCTTAACCTAAGCCCTCGTCCATCGGATGACGTTAAACATAGATTAAACAACAAAACAAACATGAATCGACAACTAACCCTTATTTGATCTAAGCCCACGTCCACCGGATGACGCTAAACTTATATCAAATAAGAATTAACCCCGATCTACGATGCTCCCATGTCCACCGGATGACAGTAAAGAAACAAAGCTTAGCGAGGTATGACGGTACTTACAAGCAAGCCTGCGTCCACCGGATGACACTCAGCCCGATTGAAGAACTCGCCGAGATCTATGTTACTCCTACTCCTAAGTTTTGGTCGGAGCCGAAAGATGTGTTGTATTGATGTGTCCTATTACAATGGCTGGGGCTTATATTTATACCCAGGGCTTTGATAGAGTCCTATCCGAATTACAACTCAAGATAAATACGGAAACTAACAAATTTTCCTAAATTAAAGGTTACTTGGAGCCCAATCTTTCCTTTTTTTATCGGACTCTGAACGTGATCGTTTCCTAGCGCCGGAGATCTGCGCTGACGTCATCAATCGATTCTTATCTTCAGCCGCTCTGTGTTCTCTTCTGACCAACAATCGATTCAGGACCCGATCGACTATTCTCAAATCTTCGCGTAGAAGGCACTGCTTCCCGAAAATCGACTGTCTCTGCTCTCAGTATCTGCTATATATACTCAGCCCAAATTTTGGTGTAAACAAGAGGGTATTTCGTGGAAGGTTTAGAATAGCCTCTGCCAGCACCTGCTCTTCAGGGAAACTTGGCTTGCTAGCCTCTGTATGTACCTCTGGTAGTTGCGCTCTTTGCTCTTTTGCAGGCTGTAGTGTCAATGGTCCTCGCGCCACTTCCCTGTCTTGTGTCAGCAGGTTAACTAGGTGGAGTGACTGGCCAACTCACGCTGTATGTATTTTGGGTTGACTCTGTATTGTATTTCTGTCATGTAGTAGGCGCAATGAGCCTTATCGTTGTAACTATGGGTGTTGATTAATAAAGATTATGTCTTATCTTTCCCACCTCCGCTTGGTTATGTGCGTATTGCGAACGTTGTTTCTCGGATTGTATTGTAATTTTTTGCGGTTTCATGTTTACTTCAGTTTGGCCTCCGTTTCTTAAGCGGAGGTTGTTATTTTTTTATCGGAGGCGCAGGTATCAAGTTCTTTTCTGGCCTCCGATTTTTTGCTTGTTTTCCTCTTGGAGGTTATTACAGTTTGGTACGTATCTTTATTATTGAAGACTTGTTGCTTGTTTTTACATGATTAGCATACTGCTGCTTCTTTGCGGTGGTCGTAACGGAGGTCGACACTACTGCTGGTGACATTCACCTTGCTGCGTTTGCATTTGTGGCCTCAGGCCTGTCCTCCGTGCCTCCGCTGCATATGACGCATGGACCGCGGCATTGGATCGTAGTCGATTTTGGCGAGGATGGGGGGGACGTTACGAGTTCTTACACGGTATCCCCCCTTGCCTCTGCTTCGTCGATGATCCGGATTGTCTTGCTTTGCATGTGGGCTTTGAGGAGGCGATGCCAGAGATCCTGGTGGCCTCCGCTTTCTTTGCTGAGCTAGCTTCTTTACGATTTCTTACACGGTACCCTTGGGTATTATACTTGATGCAAGGCTACGTCGGCTTCCATTGTTGATTGCAGGGTTTTGCCTGTGGGCTTGCTGAATGCGAGGTAGAGCGAGGGGAAACAGGCCTCTTTTTATATTGCTGTGCTTGGCATAGTTACTTGGGTGCTTGGAATCTTTGGTATTTATTGTCTCTGATTCTATACTTTGGTTGTTGGGACGTATTTATCCGAGTAGTGATGTTGTAAATGAATTATTCGTTGGTAGGTTGCCGTCATTGCTTTGACGATGCTTGGCGATTCCTTATAAAAGGTGTTTTGCTCCCTTATGTTATTCGGATAAACCTATGAGTGGCGCTAAGCTTAATGAATGTCGTAGAAAAAAAGTTTTGAGGGTACGGTGTGAGAACTCGTAATCGCTGGAAAAATGTTAGTGGATCACCAGGCCTTTGTTTATCAACAATATGCCACCTTGTTTTATTCTACACCATCGGAGGTGGCAGCCTGCTGTGGAGTCCCTCCCTGTGATTGCTGTCTGGATATGCTATGCAGCTATCGCTTGTCGATGGAAGGTGCATGGCGTTGTACAGCCGGAGGTTGTTTTGGGATGTTGGGAGCTGCTGCAAGTCAGAGAGTTTCTAGCTCTCTTTTGTGCTCAGCAACTCTTGCACTGGGTTCTTTTAGCGCGGCTCCTGGATGCAAACGGTGGTGTACAGTCTAAGGTTGGTAGAATTAGTCTCGCGGAGGACCCGAGGCTAGCTGCACCAGCACCTGCTTTTCTCTAGCAGCCGTATTTCATATCTCTACGGAGGGTTAGGCTTGGCGCGATCTTTGCTCTTTTGCAGGCTGGGGTGTTGGTGATCCTTGCGGACCTTGTCATCCTCGGGGCTGCAAATTAACGGACTGGAGTGTTTAGTTGTTGCATCTTGCATGCTTATCTTGCAGTCTTGTTGCAACATGTATTCTGTAACTGCCAATATTGATAAATAAAGGTGTTACTTTTTGTTGTCTCCGCTGTTAGTTTTGTATCATGCGGAGGTCTTGTTATTGTCTATGATGATGGTTCCCTATTTTCGCTTGACATTTGATTGAGTTTATTTTTATTGAGATTGTGCATTCGGTTGGTTTGTTTGTTCAGTCACCTCCGCAATTGTTATGAATTCATGCGGAGGTTGACTTATCATATAATTACCTTTTCTGGGTTTTGCTGCCTCCGCTTCGTTAGTATTTTGTTGCAGCGGTCTTGCTTCTGTGCTCATGTGCTCATTGCGCGCAATCGGTGCCCGCCTTCGCTTGCAGGTCTTTTTCCGATTGTTTTGCAACTTCTAGTTGTGAGTGCCAGCCTTGATGCCTGATATGACAGGTCTTTTTTCAAGTGCTTTTGGCTTTTTCGGAGGTCGCTTCATGCCTATTTATCGTGCTTTTGACGATAGGCTTGAGGTGACCTTGTGCGGCGTGAAGTGTTGTCGAATATTACGGCCGCGTTGCTGGCTGCTTTCGACTTATTCTGGCGTTTATCTCAGGGGTCCTCTTTATAGATTCAGAGGTTGATTACAAACGGTCTTGCCTCGTTAAAAACCTCACCTCTGATTTGGAGCCCCAGTGTGAGGAAAAGAGTGCAAGTCGGTTTTTAGCAGGAATGTAAATTGCGAAAATGTAAAACCTATGAACCTCCGCTGATAATTCCGCGGGTGTCCTTACATGCTATGCTATGTGTAGTATTTTCTCAGGTAGTCGATGTTCCAAGAGTGAGTCGATGTCCTTCCTTCTTGGTCCTAGAGATAGAACGACCCCTTCTTTGCTGCCTTCTTGGCTATGTATGGTCCTTCCCACTTTGGTTGTAACTTCCCCAGGTTCTGTGCATTTGGCCTCCGCCTCATTACCCAATCGCCATCTGTGATGGTTTTTGTGACAACTTTTGCATCTCTCCATTGTTTGGTTTTCCCTTGGTACTTCTCGATGTTGTCTATGGCTTCGAGCCTGTATGACTCAGTCATCTCCTTGCTGTATTCTTCATCTTTTGCTAGCGTTTCCTTCATTACACGTAGGCTTTGGTAATTTATTTCCTCCGGCATCATTGCTTCTTCTCCATAAAGTAGCTTGAATGGGGTGAATCCGGTGGCTCTTGACACATTCATGTTGTGGGACCAGATTACCTTGGGCAACTCATCGGCCCATTTCCCTTTTTTGTGGTCTAATAGTGTTTTTGAGATTGCTGAGAATATGATTCTATTTGATCTTTCCACTGCTCCATTACTTTCTGGGTGGTAGACGGAGGCGAAGGCTAGCTGTGTCCCGATGCTCTTGCAAAATTCTTTGAATTTTTTGGAATCAAACTGCTTTCCGTTGTCAACTGTCAGTGTTTTGGGTACCCCGAATCTGCAAATTATGTTCTGCCAGAAGAACTTTTTCACTATTTCGGAGGTGATTGTTGCCAGTGGTTTGGCCTCTATCCATCTTGTGAAGTATTCAACAGTTACCACTGCGTATTTGCTACCCCCTGGCGCAGTGGTAGCGGGCTGACAAGATCCATTCCCCATCTTTGCAACGGCCAAACCGGAGGTATGAGTTGAGTGACCTCCCTGGGGCAGATTGATGTGGTGCAAAGCTTTGGCATGCTTTGCAAGTTTTGACTATATGCAATGCGTCCTTTATGTGAGTGGGTCAGTAGAATCCTTGCCTGATTGCTTTGGCTGACAGTGCCCTTGGTCCGATGTGCGACCCGCATGTTCCTAAATGTATTTCTTGCAGGAGGTCTCTGCCTTTGGTTTTTGAAATGCATTTGAGCAGTGGCTAGACTATCCCTTTTTTGTAGAGTACTCCATCAATCACTGTGTAGTTTCTTGCCCTTACTGCCAATCTAGCCGTTACTGTTTCATCTGTTGTGACGTGAACCCCGTTGATCTGGTCTATTATTGCCTTTCTCCAGTCTTCGGTGGAGACTAGGAGTACCTCCGCGAATGCTTTGCTTACTTTTGCTGTTGCTGGTTGCATTAGTTCTTGGTAGAATGTTCCGTTGGGCACCTCCGCTTGGTTGGCTGCTGCCTTCGCTAACTCGTCTGCTTCTGTGTTATCCCCCCTTGGGATGTGCTTGAGTGTGAACCCTTTGAACTTTTTCTAGACCTCTGATTACTTCTAGGTATCTGGCCAGCTCTGGGTCCCTTGCTATGTATTCTTTTTCTACTTGCCCTGCGACCACTTGTGAGTCTGTTTTGATGATTATGTGCTTTACTCCCAGTGCTTTTGCTTTATTAAGCCCAAGGATCACAGCTTCATATTCTGCTACATTGTTTGTTGCTTTGAAACATAGCCTTGCTGCATACTTTGTTTTTGCTCCTAATGGTGATATTAGTACCGCGGATGCTCCTGCTCCCTGGAGGCCCCATGCCCCATCTATGTGCAATGTCCATATTGAAGCCTCCGCCTTCTCCTCTGTATAGGGCGGAGACGTCCATTCTGCCAAAAAGTCTACTAGCGCCTGTGACTTGATCGATGTTCTTGCTATGAATTTGATGCTGAACTGAGAGATCTCTGTTGCCCACTTGCCGATTCTTCCTGAGGCTTCTTTGTTACCGAGGATATCTGCTAATGGCTGGGCTGTTGGTACCAAAATTTCATGGTTCTGGAAGTAGTGTTTGAGTTTTCTTGATGCTGTGACAACTGCATATGCTATCTTCTCTATTTCTGAGTAGTTCAGTTTTGCTCCTTGCAATGCTTCCGATATGTAGTACACTGGCTGTTGTATTTGTTTGTTGTTGATCTCTTTTTCCTGGACTAGCACTGCACTAATGGCATTTACGGAGGCTGCAACATATAGCAATAATATTGCATCTGTATCTGGTGCTATGACCATCAAGTCTTTTGTCATGTAGGTTTTGAGCTGCTGAAATGCATCCGATTGCGCTTTTCCCCATTCGAATTTGTCTGAGGTTTTGAGTGTTTTGAAGAATGGTAGACTTCGTTCTGCTGATTTTGAGATGAATCTGTTAAGTGCTGCTATTCTGCCTGTTAGTCATTGGACTTCTTTCTTTGTGGTTGGCTCTGGCATTGCTAGCACTGCTTTCGTTTTGTCTGGATTTGCTCTTAGTCCTTCTGGTCCTACAAGATATCCAAGCATTTTTCCTCTACTTACTCCGAAGATACATTTCTCAGGGTTTAGTTTCAGCCCTGCTTCTCTGAGATTAGCGAATGTCTCCTTCAGATCCTCCAGGTGATCTCCGGCTTCCTTGCTTACTACCGCCAGGTCATCGACATAGGCTATGATGTTTCTCTGGAGCTGTGATTGTAGGACGATCTTAATCATTCTTGTGAATGTTGACCCTGCATTTTTTAGGCCCTCCGGCATTCGTACGAAGCAGTACGTGCCAAAGGGTGTTGTAAAGCTTGTTTTTTCTTCATCTTCTTTTCTCAGCCATATCTGGTGATATCCTGAGAAACAGTCTAACAGCGAAAAACGTTTGCAACCTGCTGCCTTGTCGACTGATGCATCAATCCTCGGTAAGGGAAAAGGGTCCTTTTTACAGGCCTTGTTGAGGTCTGTGAAGTCTATGCACATTCTCATTTTGCCATTATTCTTTGGGACTAGGACGACATTTGCTAACCATTCCGAATATTTGACTTCTCTGATGACCTTGGCATCTAATAGTCTTTGCACCTCCGCCTTTGCTGCTAGTGTTCGTTCCTCAGACATTTTTCTCTATTTCTGCTTTTTAGGCTTGACATTGGGGTTCAAATCAAGGGCATGTTCCATCACGTCTCGGCTGATGCCCTGTAGGTCTGATGCTGACCAAGCAAATATGTCTTTATTTTTTGCTAATAGCTCTAGTAGGTCTCTTCTTTCTGCTTCTGATAGGTTTGCCCCTATGGTCACTTTTCTGTTTGGGACGGCTTCCTCTAGGGGTACCGTCACTGTGTCCTCCTGGTCTGCCATGTTTGTCTTTCCCCCTGGCATGTCCGCAGGCTCTTCCGTGGCCACAGTATTTATGTTTCTGTGCGCTTTATAAATTGCTCTCTCAATGTTTCCTGCTTCTTTTTGGCTGCCTCGTACTATGATGATTCCGTGCAGTGCGGGCATCTTCATGCATAGGTATCCCATGTGTATCGCCATGTTGAATTTGTTTGCAAATCCTCTTCCTAGAATTGCATTGTATGGGTAGTAGATTTCTACCACATCGAAGGTGATGTACTCTATTCTTGCACAATCTCCGTCCTTGAACGACACTGGCAATGATATTTTGCCCAGTGCATCGATTTTTCTACCGCCAAAACCTATTAATGGTGTGTCCGGAGGCTGTAGTTGGCTTCTGCTGAACTTCATCTGGTCAAACACATTGGCGAAGATGATGTCTGCTGAGCTCCCGGAGTCTACTAGTATTCTGCTTATCTCCCATGTCGCTATGTTTGCTTTGATTACCATGACGTCCGCGTGTGGATAGCTTTCTACCTGGAGGTCTTGTTTTGTGAATTCGATTGGCACTTTGGACCATTCTGTCGACCTGAATGCACCCTGAACTGCTACATTGTTCACCAGGCGGAGGTGATCCTTTTTCTGCTTTTTGGTTTCAAACTTCAGGGCTGAGCCTCCGGCTATTGGTAGTATCATTCCGACGGTTGGTAAGGCAGAGTGCGGATTCATCTAGTTCTCAATCGGAGGCTCTGCCTTCGGAGCTATTGATGACAATTGACTATGTTGCGGAGGTGCTGGCAATGCTTCGTATTGCCTTTGCTGATCCATCGGAGGTAGATGCGCCTGTGGTGTATCGATAAACGCGATATGCGGAGGTCTTGGATTAATGTAGGTCAGACTGCTCTCTGCTCTGCTTAACCTGTGGTTTGGGTACTGCCCTATTTACTGATGCACAGGTCTCCTGGCAGGTAACGACGATGGGTAATACTGCTGTGCCAAATTGTGCTGCGGAATTGGGCCTGAGCTGTATTCTGGGAAGCTTGGGTTGTATTGTTGGTGCCATTGCTGCCCACATGTGGTTTACTTCTCTGGTACTTTGTTGCGGAGGTTGCTACTGCGACTGCTTGCTTTTCATTCTTTCTATCGTTTCAAGGGCCTCCGGACATTCTCTTGTGACATGGCCTTTGTCTTCGCCGTGGAAGAGACAATAGGGCTTTTTCGGTTTTTGGTTTTCGCGCCAGTTCTTGGATTTGTTGTTTCTGTTGTAACCCTGTCCGCTTTGATTCTTGTGCTCTGGATTGCCTTCTTCTTTCTTGTCGTTGTGTTGCTGGGGCTGACTGTTGTGAACGTTGAAAACTTGCTTCTGCTGGTTTTGGTAGTTCTGTCTTTGCTGAGGTCTACAATTCCTCCTATTACCATTGCCTGAGGATTGCTTGGTTTGATTATCTGCTTCCTCTATCCTTTTGCGGAGGTCATTGTCCGATCTGCAATACTTCTCGAATTCTTCATGTAGCTGAGCCATTGTGGTTGGCTTTTTTCTTGTCAAGTGGCTGGCGAACGGTCCTATCCGAAGCCCTTTGATTGCTGCTTCTATGGCTACTCCGTCTGGGACGTCGGGTGCTTTTGCGCGGAGGTGCAAAAATCTGTGATAGTAGTCTCTGAGGGGTTCCTCTTTGAGGTGCTTGTTGCTGAACAAGTCTGCTGATGTTAGTGACTCACTCGTGAATCCCTTGAAGTTCGCCAGTATTTGATCGCGTAGGTTGTCCCAAGAATATACAGTTCTTGGCTTTAATATTGAGTACCATGCCAGGGCATCTTCTTCTGTTGCTATCACGAATGACTTTGCCATCACGTGGTCATTGCCCCCTGCGGATGCTACTGCTGCTTCGAAGCTCATTATAAACTGCCTTGGGTCTGTCTTGCCGTTGAATCTTGGTAATGATACTGGTTTGTAGGTCTGAGGCCATGGTGCGCTTTGCAGGCCTTCGAACAATGGTGATTTCGGATCGAAGATTCTTGATGATGTGGGTTGCAGTTGTACTGCTCTGTGGATTGGCTGTATGTTAGCGGTAAGGTGCTGGCTGGGTATTGGTGGTTGAGTTGTATTGGCGAGGTTAGCTGCCGGAGGCTGCATGCTTTGGATCTTCGCTTGCAGGATAGCCATCTGCTGCCTAATCTCTTTCGCTTGACGTGATGATTGTATTGTTCTTTGAGTTGCAGCTTGTTCTACCCTCAACTTGTTGCTTTCGGCTTCCATGCACTGCATTTCAGCTCTTAGCCTGGTTAGCTCCTCCTCTTGGCTTTGGGCCGGCTGAGGTTGTTCTATGGGATCCCCCCTTGCTCATTGTTGTTGTTCTCATCGTCACCTTCGCCTCCCCTTCTGGAGGCGTAGGTGCTTCGGGCACTTCTTCTTGGTCTCCCTCGAGAGGAGGGTTCTGGCACCTCCGCCTTAGCGGCGGTACATCTCCTCACGGAGGTTCTTGTTCTTGGTGGCATTTGCAGGTGTTATCTCCGGCCAGACACAAACGGTGGGCGCCAACTGTTGGAACACGGTTCCAGCAGGTTTAGAGAGAGGTAAAAAACGGTAGGACCGGAGCCAACTCACTGCATATGATTAAGGAAATTACAAGGTGGGCCCTAGGGTAGGTGGCACTATAGCTACCAGAGGACAATTGCCCTAATTACACAGGGGGCACTGCCTTTTATAGTGATCGCCGAACCCGAGGTTAAAAGTACAAGTGTACCCCCGGTGGGGGTTTCGGAACCCTAATATCCAACTCAATTACATGTGGACCCTGCGAGGGCAACGGCGTCCTCGCCATTCCTGGCAGGGCTCATGGGCCGTGGCCCATTAACCATCATGTCGGTGGCCCACGGCCGCTCCACCGTCGTCGCCGTGCTCCTGCCTGGCCTAGCTCGTCGTTTTGGTAGGCGTCCTTCGCGCAACACCTATGCCTTCACCGTGACCTTCGTCGTCGTGCTCCTGCCTGGCCTAGCTCGTCGTTTTGGTAGGCATCCTTCGCGCAACACCGATGCCTTCGTCGTGACCTCCACTAGCGTCAAGGTTCTTGTCGGAGGTCGCCAACTTCGCTCGGCTTCGGGGGACCTCCGCCCAAGGCGAGGCATCTTCATCGGACCTCCGTGCCTCGACGCCTCCTCGGATACCGGCGAAGCTTTATCAGCGGAGGTCGTGTCTCCGGGACCTCGCCACCTCACTGTACCCTGCACATGGAGACAAGAGCCATTCGATATGTTGGTTAGATAAAAAGTGGAGGTAAGGATCCTTCGTGGCCCCGGGGCGTGCCCCCAACATTCGGACAAGGCAAATGTAATTGCAAAAACCTTGAATCAAAAGTTGCATTGTAATATCTTGCAACTATAATTGGAGATATTTCTTTGAGGCGTCCTGAAGTGCTAGAGAATGTTAAGAGCATTTTCTCTTGGAAGGTAAAAGTATGAGAGGCCTAAAGGCTGACAAATGAGTGTTCTTACATCAGGAAGAAAATGCCTATGGAGCCAACTAAGCATCTTTGGGATCAGCTAACGAGCTATGTTATGGATTGTTGATTGCCCTACCAAGCCAGCCCACTTCTTAACCACTAAGGCTAAGTATCAACCACCTCAACAGAATGGCTGGTACTTTGTGAAGATTGTTTGGATCTATGGTATTTCGAAGATTGTTGTGTCTAATCAGGGATCACCATTACAACTCATTTTTTTACGTCTGCAGTAAAGTGTTCAACAGTTCAGAGTGACGAGGAAGCTCGCATCAAGGTATGATTGGACCATACCAAATCCTGCAAAAGAGAGTTAAAGTGGTTTACAATTTGTAGCCACCTCTAGAAGCGAGTGCATTCTTTTCGTGTCTCATATGTCATAGCTAAGGAATGCTTACGTATCTCGAAAGAAAGGATCGAGTCACATGGACCTAATATCGGATCAGCCGTAAATACCAAGAGAAACCATTTTGGATCTTGGATAACAAGACAAAGTGACTTGGAATCGAGTCGCCAAATTTGGACAAAGTGTTGGGCACTATCATGATAAAAGAGATGCCATATGTGAGACGTAAACAGTTATGTGAGGTTTACCGCTTTTCAAAAATCAAAGCTAATAACGAGATGAGATTTCTACAAGGAGGGAAGGGCTGTAACACCCCTGGTGTTAAGCATGCATAAGCACTTGCATTCATTAGCATAAGCATCATTATGCATGACATTAATAAAAAGGTTAATTGTCATTTCATGTGTGGTGCTTGAATTGTTCAAAGTGTGCTTGATTTTCATGTGAACATGATAAGTAGTAAAAGTGCTTGATGATTGTCCACTAAAATAACTTATACATGCTCATGGCACTAAATGAACCTAGGTTTATGTTAATGACTTTGGCTAATCATGCTTGCATGTGTGGTTTTACCAAAGTGGACCATTTGAGTACTTTTGTTTGACTGGTTTGAAAGTCGTAGCTAGATCTAATGCATGTGTGTGCACCCTTAGTAAATTTTGTAGAGAATTTTATAAGGAACAAAAGTTGTAATTATCACTTTTCATGAAAATGATTGGAAATTTTTTAAAAGGGTGAAGAAGTCAGAAGTGAAGGCTGATTTTGATTTTAAAATCATTTTCAAAGCAATTTTGTTGGGGGCTCTAAACTTTCAATTTCTATGCAGAATTTGGCTTAGCTCAAATTGGATGAAATGTTCTACTCTTCTAGAGCTCCATTTCATTCAATATGAGTTTTGTCTAATTCGGCATAATTTGGGAGATATAAAGCAAGAAAGAAATCATTTTAGGATATGAGAATAGTTTTCTGTGACGGCTAACTGTCTAGCCGTCAGGGAAATGACGATTGCAAAATATCGGGTGACTGGCGTGACACCTCCCCCCACTTTGGGAAATGACGACATAATTTGGGAAACATGCTACATTAAGAAGAATACGCCTTCGCTGCTTCTGTCTTCACGATGTGGTCACTGGCGTGACACCTCCCCCCACTGGAGATGAGGCTTGCCCCCAAGCCGGTGCATTTGGAAATCTAGACTTAAGGACATGGTAATCTTCCCAGGTGTAGATGGATGGATGCATACCTTGCCACTGCACCTTGACCTGTGGTATGGCCGTGTTGCCCTTCTTGACCTGTCGGTTGTCGATGATAGCTTCAGGGACAGTGGATGCAGCCTGAAGATCAGTAGTGACTAGCAGAGTATCAAACACAGGAGAATAGTCAGGTGTAAATGGTTTCAGTTGTGAGATGTGAAAGACATTGTGAATTTGTGCAGTGTCAGGAAGCTCTAGCTTATACGTGACTGTCCCTATTTTCTCCAAGATTTTATAAGGGCCAAAATACTTGGCAGCTAGCTTAGGATAAGGCCTATTGGCCACTGATGACTGAGTATAGGGCTGCAGCTTGAGTAGGACTTGATCTCCAACTGCAAAGACATGGTCTTTCTCTTTCTATCAGCCATAATCTTGAATCTATTTTGTGCTCTTGCTAAGTGTTGCTTCAAAGACTCCAGATGCTCCTCTCTATGTTCAATGAACTCCTCAACAGTTTCATTCACTGATGCAGGTACTGTTGGTGTCAAACCTAGATTTGCCTCATATCCAAATAGAGCCTTGAAAGGTGAACAGCCTAGAGAGGTGTGATAATTTGTGTTGTACCAGAGTTGTGCTAGGGAGAGCCAAGCCTTCCATTCTTTTGGTGCTGCTTGGACTGAACATCTCAAATACATCTCCAAGCACTGGTTGACCCTCTCTGTCTGTCCATCAGATTATGGATGGTAAGCAGTGGAAAAATGTAGGTCAACCTTGTACACTTCAAACAACTGTTTCCAGAAGGCACTGGGGAATATTGTATCTTTGTCACTGACAATGGATTTAGGTAAACCATGAATCTTGACAACATTTTCCATGAATACTTTTGCAGCTGTTGCAACTGTGTAAGGGTGCTTCAAAGGAATGAAATGGGCATATTTTGTTAGCCTGTCAACTACAACTAGAATAACACTGTAACCTTGAGATTTAGGCAGACCCTCTACAAAATCCATGGAGATTTCCTTCCAGATGCCATCAAGTATGGGCAAAGGCTGAAGCAAACCCAATGGATGATCATGGCTATGTTTAGAATACTGACAGGTGGCACATTGTTTGATATAACTCTCAACATCTTGTCTCAGTCCTTTCCAAGGAAAATGCTTTTTGAGCTTATGAAAGGTTGCATTAATGCCAGAATGACCTCCTAATGGGCTAGAATGGAAAGCAGCAATCAGTTTGGTTTGTAAGGCAGAATTATTTCCTATCCACACCTTGTCATTATGTCTGATCAAGCCATTGATGAGGCTGAAACCCTTAGGATCAGGACTGGAAACTGCCAACTATTGCAACAGCTGCTAGGCAACAGGATCAGTGGCATAGGAGTTTAATACCTCTTGTATCCAGGCTGGCTGTACTGAGGAGACAGCCTAGATTGCCATAAGATGAGCCACTCTTGAGAGTGCATCAGCTGCAGCATTTTCTCTCCCTTTCCTATAAACAATCTTGAATCTGAGACCCATCATCCTAGTCATAGCCTTTCTTTGGAGATCAGAGTGAAGGTTCTGTTCATTGAGGTAGGAGAGTGATTTGTGATCTGTCAATATCATAAACTCTTGTCTCTGGACGTAATGCCTCCATCTTTCTAATGCCATGATGAGAGCTAGAAACTCTTTTTAATAAATAGACAAGTGTTTGTGTTTCTCACCCAGGGCTTTGCTCAAGAAAGCGATTGGTTGGCCTTGTTGCATGAGGACTGCCCCAATACCATCTTGACAGGCATCAGTTTTGATGGTAAAGGTTTCAAAAAAATTTGGCAGGGCCAGCACTGGTGTCCAGGTCATTGCCAATTTAGTCTGTTCAAAAGCAAGCTGAGCTTCATGTGTCCAAGAGAACTCCTTCTGCCTCAGGAGATTGGTTAATGGCTTTGTCAGCCGACCATATCCCTTGACAAAGCGTCTGTAGTAACCTGTGAGGCCCAAAAATGCTCTTAACTCAGTGAAAGATGTGGGAGCTGGCCATTTCAACATAGCCTCGATTTTAGATGGATCAGTAGTGACTCCTTTGCCTGAAATAATGTGGCCAAGGTAATCTAGACTCTGCTGAGAAAAAGAACATTTGCTCTTCTTGAGAAATAGCTTGTGCTCTCTGAGTTTGTCTAGTACTTGCTGGATATGTTGAACATGATCATCTAATGAAGAGCTATAGATGAGGATATCATCTAGAAATACCAAAACGAATTTTCTCAGGAATGGTTTCAGGATATGATTCATCAAGTACTGGAATGTTGCTGGGGCAATGGTTAGCCCAAAAGGCATGACTTTGTATTGGTAATGGCCAGTGTGGGTCTTGAAAGCTATTTTGTGCTCATCAGCAAGACACATTCTCACTTGATGGTACCCAGACTTCATATCTAATTTTGTGAAAAATTTAGCACCAGAGAGCTCATCCAATATCTCCTCAATTACAGGCATGGGAAATCGATTCTTGATAGTGAGGTCGTTGAGCTTTCTGTAGTCAACAAAGAGGTGCCAAGTTTCATCCTTCTTCTTCACCAAGAGCACTGGAGAAGCAAATGGGTTGTGACTGTGTTCTATTAGTCCAGCTTCCAGGAGTTCCTGTACCAGTCTCTCAATCTCAGATTTATGATGAGGGGAATAATGATATGGCCTTAAGTTAACAGGAACTACATTGGGGATCAGTGGGATGGAATGGTCATAAATTCTATGTGGTGACAATGTTTTTGGGTCTTGGAACACATCTGCATATGTGAGGAGAATGTCCTTGACAGATTGGTGGAGTGGGTCAGGTTTGGAGACTGGTACCTCAGCAGCTGTAGATGGTTCACTGTGCTCTACCAATGCATATGCCCAAATCTCATTGCCCTGAGCCGACTTGTTCACTTGGTCTGCTGAGATGGGTTGCAACTATAAACAACTTGGCTGTAGACCTTGGATCCTGACCATTTTGCCTTGTTCAGGGAATTCAAGTGTTCTCAATTGCCAATCATAGTTCATAGGACTATGTGTTTGGAGCCAGTCATAGCCTAGAATGGCATCATATGGATCCATATCCAAAACAATAATATCAGTGAGCAAGGTGTTACCTTGACAAAACCATTGGAGGTTGGGAAATTTGTCAGTAGTGATATAAGCACCATTGGCAAATCTCACCTTTTTTGGTGGCGTGGATATGGTCTGGATGTTTGCCAACTGCACAAACTGAGATGAGATGAAGCTATGAGAGCTGCCACTATCCATCAATATGAGCATTGTTTTGTTCTTGACTTGGGCTTTAATTTTCATGCAATCTTTATGATGAGCACTAGAGATTGCATTGACTGACAATTGCCCAAATTCCTCCTGTAGTGCATCCTCAGCAGCTAAATCAATGAGGACTTCATCAGGCAATTCCTTATCCAAGTCATTGACTACCAAAGCATTGACTTGAGGTTTGTTTCTTTTCTTGCAAACTTCTAAGTGTCCAGGAACAAACTTTTCCCCACACCCATAATAGAGACCATTTGCCTTTCTATAATCTCTCAATTGTCTATCTTGCCAAAGAAGGGAGTGATGCTGGACTGGTTTAGTTTCAGACCTGAACTGAGTATTAGTTCTCTGGTAATAAGGTTGTTTGTTTTTCAGCTTGGATCTCTCATGGACTCCTTGCTGAACCCTTGCAATAGCTGATGCTTTGGTCACAGTTGTTGGCATCTAGGCTTCCACCACTCCTCTTATCTCCTCCTTGAGGCCTTTCACATAATGCTGTGTGAAGAACATGTCATCATATCCTGAGTTATGCATGGTGACCCCATATTGCAAAGTCTAAAACTTAGTTGTATAATCATCTACTGATGTGGTCTATCTGAGCTCCAGCATATCATGCATTGCTACTCTGAAATTATCTGATCCAAACTCTGTATTGATCTCATGGCAGAAATGTGTCCAACTTCTAAAAGTGTTCTTCTGCTTGAATGCTTGGTATCATCTCCCAGCCTTTTCCTTAAGATGCACCCTGGCAGCTGTTATCCACATCCCCTCAGGTATTTTGTAGAGGTCAAAGTAATCTCTACAATTATCCAACCACACCTTTGGGTTAGTGCCATAGAAATCAGGAAAATCCATCTTGCCCAAAATGTGTTTTGCAATCCATGCTCCCTACTGGTATCCCCTACCCGGCCATGATGTCGAACTGTGTATACAGGAGCTTCTTTTGTAGCTTGTCTTACTGTGAACTGGTGATCAATTCTGAGCTGGTTGGATGTTGTAGCTGTTTCATTGGGTTTCATGTTAGCAAACAAATTCTCAAATGGAGGTTGCTCATGGATCAGAGAATCGAGGTCCTCCTCATCAAATCTTGGTCCCGCAGCAAAGGTGTCCACTTGTGGCTGCTCGCCTCTTGGTTCAGTTAGCTTCAGATTGAGCTTGGCTATAGCATCGCCATTGGCCAACACATGCTGATTCATGGTCTGTTGCTCCTTGGAATAATCATCCATAGCTGAACCATACAGGTCCATCTGAGCCTTCATGGCTTGCTGAGCATCGCTCATTTCAGCCATCTGGCTGAACATTGTATCAAAGTTCTTCTACAGTTGCTCCCATTTGCTGTTTTCTTCCTCTGACCTGCGAGTCATGGCTTCTAATATGATGTTGGTTTGCTGAGAAGGAAAAGCTGCAATCTTCCTGGATGAAGCCGTGACAAGCAAGGAACTATGGACTGCAAGTTAGTGTTGCTGCAACAGGTTTGGCAAGGAACCGCCCCTATACTCTGCCACAATAGCTCTGTAGCCGCCGCTGCCCAGACGATCTCTGGTCACCAGGGGCGATGGTCGCGAATGAATGCTGTATGCCCTGATCCGTCGTCGATCGGCCGAGGTTGCGATGTTCTGTCGCACCAATTATGATCTCTGGTCACCAGGGTGTTGCCCTGGTCCGTCGTCGATCTGCCAAGCTTGAGATGCGCCGCCGTAGCAACTATGACCTCTGGTCACCAAGGAATTACCTTGGTCCATCGTCGATCCCGCCACACCGAAATAGATCTCTGGTCACCAAGGGAATGCCCTGGTCCGTCGTCGATCTTGTTGGTGAAGCGAAAACGCAAGCTTGGTGGTGCTGTTGTTCCAGGGACCTTTCGTCGAACACCGGAGGTGCGTCCTGCAACGCCGAGCGTGGTGTCACCGAGAGATGCCTGGTAGTTGCTGCTGCGGTCGTGAGGATCCGCAACACGCTGCAGGTGGTGGTGGTGGTGGTGGTGGTGGTGGTGGTGAAGATGAAGGTGGTGGTGGTGGTGGTCATCGCGGGTTTGGCCTCCGCGGCGAGTTGGTACTGGACGGCGATGTCGAGCGAGGCTCTTCACCCACCGGCCGAAGAAAGTTAGCTCCGAATACCACTTGTCACGCCCCTTGGCCGCCCGTGCCAGCGACGTGAGATCGCGAGGTGGAAGACGGAATTGGCACGAAGAGGAAGCGGGTCGGGCAAACCCCCAACCTTGGCTTCTCCTGAATGTTTCTTACTGAATGAACGATGGTCCTCAGTGTTTCCCTGGTTCACGCTTATTACAGAGTTGGCCATTGGCCCAAATACGCAACACCGAACTGAAAACGTAAAAACGCTACATTAAGAAGAATACGCCTTCACTGCTTCCGTCTTCACGATGTGGTCACCGAGGGAGCTCCGGTCGCCTCCCGTGTTTCCACTGCTGCGAGCCTCTTCCGTCCCAACCGAGCGCGTCATCGTCTTCTCCATATCGCGTCGCACCTCCTGCGCCTCTTCTCCGCCTCCAACCGTCGCCGGAATCCGATGCCGCCGGCCGCAAGCTCCTGTGCGCGCATGGCCACGCCGCCTCGGTCCACCGCGAGGCAGGTCGAGGGCCCTTGCCGGTGCGCACGGACCGTCTGGTGCTGTGCCGCCACTCCAACGCCGCCGGAGAGCCCTCACCGGCCGGATCCGCGAGCACCGGCGACCTCCCCTGTTTCTTCCCTGTGAAGGACCTCGGCCATGAATTCAACGAAAGGCAAGGGTCGATCTGCAAAGGCGACAGAGAGAAAGTTTCTCAGATCTAGGCTCGGTCTATGAGGAAAACTCAGAGGCCTTTTGTAACAGAACCGGCTAAATCACCTGGCCCACCGGCACCTGTCATTGTCACTAACGACTTCTGACAGCCGGGCCCGTGTCCCAAATGATCTAGACAGGTCTGTCGGGCTACATTAGCGCCCTTTTCTCCGACAGGATCACCATTGCAGAATCATCACAGGATTACAACATTTCATAATAAAATACATCAGAGTAACAGTGCGGAAGATTACATAACATTTAGATTACAAACCAGTTGTTCAAATAGGATTCAAATATAGTTATTACAGACCAGAGGACATAGCAGTAGCAGTGGAATAGTTACACAATACTAGATAAGGTAACTCGAACCCTGCCCACGGGTTCCACTTCACTCATCGCCGCTTTCTTCTTCGACCACGGTCACGCAACATGGAGCAAGACAGATCTCCGACTGCGGTCCTCCTGCAACGGGGTTAACAAACCCTGAGTACTTGGGGTACTCCGCAAGACTTACCCGACTAAGGGTGTAAAATGAGACTCAGGAATGCAAGGCTATGGGTAAGGCTAGCAGAGGATGAGGAGTTTGCAGAAAAGCAATCTATCCTGATCCATATTTTATTTTGTCATTATTATAATCATATTTATAGCTCCAATATTCAGACTCATGTATCATCATTCTTTCAATTACTTTATTCATTCAGATAACCTAGTTGAGAACCACTTTTCGGTGTAGAGTGTGAGGATCAAGTCTCCATAACCGAGGAGCACGTCGATTCGAATCCAGAAAGTACCCAGCTGGGGATTCTAACCACACTGCATATGCAGCACGCCGGCATACATATACCAACCCGTCGTCACGGCCTTGCTATCCCGGAACCGGTCCTGCGCCACCCGAGAGCACAGTACTCCACTCTTATCCAGGCACGCCGGCCACGTGGGTACAAGCTACTCTCGCCATCTCTCCACTCCCAGTGCGTGGTTGTCGGTTCCAGCAATAGCGCCACCGAACTCTAGGCTTTCCGCATTGGTATGTGGCTAGGCTGTTCATCATGATCACAGCAGGCCTACAACGAACGGTCCCTACTTCCTTCCTGCCGTCAATCCTGTATTGGGACTCTAACCCAAGTACAAGATTACCCGACAGTTTTTATTATCGTGCCTGTCGGGTGAGTGAGACATAGGGAACGCCGCCCCATGAGCTGGCCACCCAACGAAACACGTTTCCAAAGACATCGACCAGTTCCAAACTATTCCGAAAGCGACCATGCATTGGGACTCTAACCCAAATACACATCGACCAGCGGATAACCAGTTCTTCACCAATCAAAGTATAAGTATAATCATTGCACAGAAAATAGTTTTTCTTTTACGCAAAGCTAAGTTCATTAAGCATGCCTAAGCATTTCTCAAACCATTTTATTTAAATCAGGTTTCAGGGTATTTATTTGAGACAATGCATCTGGATAGGTGACAATCAACTCCTATTAACCTAATGCAGTAGATTAACTCGAATTATAAATATTTTGTAATAGAGGGGCTGAATGCGCCGGGGCTTGCCTTGGATCGTGTACAGCGTCGGGTCGGGATCAGTCCCGCAGATGTCGAATCCTTGGATGACCTCTGGAGTGGCCTCCTCCATAGTAGTCTCGACCTGGACCACCTCGGGAACGGGCACTACACGTATGCAATGATGTATGCTTAGCGTGGCATGAGGGCAACAAATGAAATGCTTGGAAGTAAACCATTAATATCTTGAGCACAACTTTCCTTCACGGTAAAGTTGTAAACGATCTACGGAAGGTAAAAGTAATGTTTCCTACTTTTGTTTTATTGACCTTTTTAACGGTCATAGAAAGCCGCTACACAGCTTTATGACTACTATCAAGCACTAAGTTCTCGAATTGCCAAGGATCACACAGCGAAAGATCCTTGGTCTCCATTCAACCCAAAAATTCACACAACAAACCTAAATTCATTTTTCTATTTACTTTATTAATCCCTAATTTCACATATATTTATTAATTGACCAAACTAACTTCAATTGCAACCAAACTTTACCAACAGCTAGGTTTTATCACCAAACAGAGCCACAATAAATTTCATGATTTTTGGATTTACAGAGAATTAATTAAAATTACACAAACTTGCATTTATTAATTACTTCACTGATTTATACAGCAGATTAAAGGCACTGGAACACCCTATATTATATTATTAACAAATACTACATACTTCAGAGAGCATACACAATTATTCTCACATTTTTCCATTCAACAGATTAATTCATATGAAAATAACAATCATCAGCACTATTCATATGAATATATAAATGAAAAGCATTTTGAAATTCACTGGAAAAAGAAAAGACCAAATCAGCCCACTACGGCCCAAGTCCAGAGCGAGCCGGGCCACTCGGCCTGCCCGCGCTCGGCGCCGACGGCTTTGCAAAAGAGACCCTGGGGAAACTGGAAATCAACCCGCGGTCCGATCTACACTATTCACATGAGTCATGAACTTCGCGCTTAACCCCCTGGGAAAACTTGCCTTCTCACCCGAGGCCCTTGGCCATCCCTCTGTTTCAACAGAGGCGGGTGCGCCGGCGGTCCGCCGCCCCTAGCTCGCCGACGGTGAGCCGAGGGACGAAGCCGAGGGCACCGACGGACTCTACACTCCAAGGCGAGTCTACCAAGCTAAGACACGACGAGATCCGAGGCGCACAGCACCTGGAGACACGGACGCGGCGGCTCGGTAGCGGCGGCGAGCACGTCGCCGGCGAGCACAAGCCGGTAAAGAGAGGGGAAAAGGTGCGCGAGCATCTGGGGCTCACCACGAAGCTGGCCGAGGGGTCGGTGGAGACGGAGGTGGTTCGGAGAAGACGACTTGGCGACGGCGGCGGATCCCGGCGGCTCGGCTCAACGGCGAACACGCGTTCCGGCGAACCTAGGGAACCAGAGAGTACGCCGACGCACGCGTAAGGTTCAAGGGGTCACAGAGATCACGGTACGCAACAATCCGAGGTCCAGAGCTTACCCAGACTAGCTCGAGACGACGGCGGAGCTCGCGGCGGCGCTCTGCCCGCCCGCGAGGAAGGCACCGGCGTTCCGGCGGTTTCAAGGTTCTACAGCCTTCACCGACGGACGCAGGCGGTGCGCAAGGAGGCTAGCTAGCTTGCAGCAAGATGGAGAGGGTGATGATGGCTCGGTGGCGACCAATTGGGCCGGCGACCGAGAGAGCTCGAAGGTGGCCGGGAGAGAAGAAATGGCGAGGGGGAGGGCCTCGTCGCCTTTCTAAAGGCCGGGAGCGAGGGGGACAGAACCAGGACGACGCGGCGCACGCGCGCCCGTATCTGCCGAGGTCGCGGGGGCACGATCCCGGCCGGCACGGCTCGCCGCGCGCCCGCGCGCGACACGGCGGCTGCCGGCTCTGTTCGCGAACAGGAAGAGGGGCGAAACACTGTAGCACCTAGACCCTAGGGCTGTCGGTTCTTTGCACAAATTCGACTGATTTTGCATACAACATGAAAAACTGCAAAAATAAAAGTTGTAGGGTTTGAAATTCTGAACAACTTTGCTTTTGGAACCAAGTTCAAATTCGCAATATTTTTGAAACTACAGTAAAAGGGGTAAACTTGGTTTTTGAATTTCAAACTGCATTTTCAAAATTACTTTTTATTTTACACAACAACTTGAAAAATTGCCAAAATAAAAGTTGTTCTACTCAATGAGCTTTACAACTTTTATTTAGGAAGTTTTGCCAGATTCCAAATAATTTTTGAAATGCCAATCTAAAACTAAGTCTTAAATCATTGTTTTGAAATAAATTTGAACTCCCACCACAGAACTTTGAAATCTCCAAAAATAAAAGTTGTTCCATTTTAAAAGATCTAAAACTTTTATTAAGGGACTATCTCAAAATTCCTTTTAGATTTTGAATTAGGTTTTAGTCCTAAATAAAGTAAGTTTTTAAACCTTTATTTGGGAATTTAATTTTACAAACAAATGCTAATTAAATTCAAATCACTCTAGGGACCTAATCACAATCATATGCAAATGATTAATTTAAATATGATGACATGGCAGATTAATTAATCCGTAATACCCGGGGTATTACAGCCTTCCCCCCTAAAAGAAATCTCGTCCCGAGATTAGGTACATAACCAAGATTGGAACAAGGCATAGGAAAAAGAGCTAACAACAACCAGTTCATACTCAAACAAGAGACAAGGGGAAAACATACGCATTAAAAGACAGGGTTACATTTTACAAGGTAGCAAAGAACTCAGGGAAGTTTTCTGCCAAGAAATCTTCAGATTCCTAGGTAGCTTCATCTTCAGAATGATCACTCCATTGGATCTTGTACCATCTGGTTGTGGTCCTTCGGGTAACACGGTCCTTTATATCCAAAACTCGTACTGGCTGCTCCGAGTATGTCAATTCAGGTTCAAGTGCTACTCCTTCAACATCGATGACTTGTCCAGGTACTCGGAGACACTTCTTCAGCTGAGAAACATGAAACACATTGTGTACTTCTGAGAGATGTTCTGGCAATCTAAGCTTGTAAGCTACCTTTCCCACGCGTCCTATGATTAAGAACGGTCCAATATAACGCGGGGCTAACTTGCCTTTGACTCCAAAGCGGTTAACTCCTTTCATGGGCGAAACTTTCAAGTATACATAGTCTGCAACCTGAAATGTCAAAGGTCGGCGCCGCTGATCGGCATAACTTTTCTGTCGTGACTGTGCCATTTTCAAATTTTCTTGTATCAGTCGAACCTTCTCTTCGGCTTCATTGACCAAGTCAACTCCATAGAACCATCTTTCTCCAGGCTCGGACCAATTCAACGGAGTACGACACCTGCGGCCATATACTGCCTCAAACGGAGCCATTTTTATACTTTCTTGGTAGCTGTTGTTGTACGAGAATTCGGCCAATGCCAAACACTTGTCCCATTTCTCCGGGTAATTGAGTGCACAGGCTCTTAACATGTCTTCAAGTATCTGATTTATTCTCTCTGTCTGTCCGTCAGTCTGAGGATGATAGGCTGTGCTATGCAGGAGTTTGGTACCCAATGATTTATGAAAGGATCTCCAAAATTGGGATATGAACTGAGTACCTCGGTCAGAGACAATGGTCTTGGGCACTCCATGTAGCTTCATCAGATTTTCTATGTATAGCTTGGCGTAGTGCGGAGCCCTGTACATTTTCTTGACAGGCAAGAAATGAGCTTGTTTAGTGAGGCGGTCCACAACAACCCAAATGGAATTGAAACCCCTAGAGGTTGTTGGGAGACCCATAATGAAATCCATGCTGATGTCTTCCCATTTCCATGCAGGAATAGGTAATGGTTGCAGCTCTCCACCAGGCTTCATGTGTACAGCTTTTACTTTCTGACAAGTGTCACATTTTGCTACATACTGAGCAATCTCGATCTTCATCTTAGTCCACCAAAACTTCTGTTTCAAATCCTGGTACATTTTGTTGCTTCCCGGATGAATAGAGTATCTTGTCAAATGAGCTTCGTCAAGAATCTTGCCACGTAACTCTGGAATTTTTGGAACTACAAGCCGATTCTTAAACCATACAATCCCTTCATCATCAATTCTGAAACAATCTACTTTCCCTGCTTGGATTTTCTCTTTGATGTGCCTGATACCTTTACTATTTTTCTGAGCAGCCATGATTTCATCACGGATGGAGGGTTTGATGCTGATATTGTTCCAACTGCCTTGAGGGACTATTTCTATGCCCAATTTTTCTAACCTGTAACACAACGACAGATCATATGGCTTCACAGTCAAGCAATTACAATGAGCCTTCCGACTGAGTGCGTCGGCAACCACATTAGCTTTACCAGGATGGTAGTGCACTTCAATATCATAATCTTTTATCAACTCAAGCCATCTTCGTTGCCTCATATTTAATTCTTCTTGTGTAAAGATGTATTTCAGGCTTTTATGATCAGTGTAGACATTGCATGTGCTGCCTAACAAGTAGTGACGCCAGATCTTCAATGCATGAACCACAGCTGCCAATTCAAGATTATGAGTGGGATAATTCTCTTCATGAGGCCGGAGTTGTCGTGAAGCATAAGCAATGACTCGGCCCTCCTGCATCAAAACACAACCAAGGCCAGTACCCGACGCATCGCAGTACACATCAAACGGCTTTTCAATATCTGGCTGAGCAAGGACTGGTGCAGTGGTCAAACATCTCTTCAAGGTTTGAAACGCTGTTTCGCATTCTGGCGACCAGACAAACTTGACCTGAGTCTTCAATAGGTTGGTTATAGGCTTAGCTATTCTTGAGAAATCTGGAATGAATCGGCGGTAATATCCCGCCATTCCCATGAAGCTGCGAACCTGGTGCACAGTGGTTGGTGGTTTCCAGTTCAAGATTTCTTCCACCTTACTTGGATTTACTGACACACCTTCCGCTGTCAGGATATGCCCAAGAAATGGAACTCGGTCCAACCAGAACTCACATTTGCTGAATTTGGCATAGAGTTGATGTTCTCTTAAACGGTTCAAGACGATACGGAGGTGGTTGGCATGTTCTTCGGGTGTTTTAGAATAGATCAGGATGTCATCAATGAATACGACAACAAATTTGTCGAGCTCAGGCATGAAGACGGAATTCATGAGGTACATGAAATAGGCGGGTGCATTGGTTAGGCCAAAAGACATGACAAGATATTCATATAGGCCATATCTAGTGGTGAAAGCTGTTTTTGGAATGTCTTCGGGACGGATCTTTATTTGGTGGTAGCCAGACCTAAGGTCAATCTTGGAAAACACCTTAGCTCCAGCCAGCTGGTCAAAGAGTAGGTCAATACGGGGTAAAGGATATTTGTTTTTGATGGTGACCTCGTTGAGTGGACGGTAATCAATACAGAGTCGGAGGGATTTGTCTTTCTTCTTGACAAAGATGGCAGGACAACCCCAAGGAGATGAGCTGGGTCTGATGAAACCCTTATCTAGCAAATCTTGTAGCTGCACTTTAAGCTCTGCCAATTCCTTGGGAGGCATCCTGTAGGCTCTACGAGATATAGGTGCGGTTCCAGGCTTTAGCTCAATAGCAAATTCCACATCTCGATCAGGTGGCAAACCAGGCAACTCATCAGGAAACACATCTGAAAACTCGCAGACTACTGGAATCTTCAACACTTCTTCAACTGCGGTGGCACACAACCTTTGCACGGTCTTTTCAATCTTTCTTACGGGCAATGGAAGTTGGATAAGAAGTTGAGTTTGACTATTAGGTATGTTCACTCTTATGGTTCTATTCAACACATCAATCAAGGCCTTGTGTTGATACATCCAATTCATACCTAATATCACATCTATATCCTGATCCTTAAGTACTATCATTGTGGTTGGGAATCTATGCCCTCCCAGCTCTATAGGTACTCCCTGAACTACCTCTTTAGTAGTTATACGCCCCCTGGGCGAATGTATAAGGAAATCTTCCTTTATCTCCCCAATAGATATATCATGCTTAACCACAAATGTACGGTTGATGAACGAATGAGATGCACCAGAATCAAATAGCAGAACGGCAGAATGACTAGCAACGGGAAACTTACCCATCATGACGGGTTCTCCAGCAGGAATATCTTCGATCTGAGTGTAATAAACCCGACCTGCCTTCTTGACAATCTTGCCCTTCTGAGCATGCTGCTGGTGACCACGGTGCTGAACTTGCTGTTGCGGAACACCAGGACTTTTCTGCATATTCTGGTTGTTCTGCTTCGGAAAAGGGCAATCACGGGCCCAGTGTCCTATCTTTCCACAGTTGTAGCATGGGTGATTGTAGTTGGTCTGTGGAGTGTTGATACGAACGCCAGGGGCATTCGGCTGAGTGGTGTTTTGCTGATTAGAGGTATGAGAGGTAGCGGCAGTGCGCACAACTACCTGCTGATGGGGATATGACGGACGGTTATGGTGGGTAGGATGATAGATAACTTTCTGGCGTTTCTGACTGCCAGAAGAGCTAGACCTTTTGCTCTTCTTCTTCTCCTCTTGGAGCTGACGGTCGCTTTCCTCAAAAGCTATTGCACTATCCACTGCCTCATGAAAAGTGCACTTGAGGTTGTTAGACAGACTGCGTTGAATCTTGAAATTCAGACCTCTGACAAAGCAGGCTCTCCTCTTAGAATCAGTGTTGGTATGTTCAGGTGCATACTGTGCCAAGTGGTTGAACTGCCCAAGATACTGAGCGACAGTGGACTCATTCTGCTTCAGGGCCAGAAACTGATCCAGCTTCAATTTCATCACACCCGCAGGGATGTAATGAGCACGAAAGGCGTCACGGAACTCTTGCCAGGTAAGTTGATGTCCAGCATCCTGCGCAGCCAACAGGTTGGCATACCAAGTAGTCGCTGGGCCACGAAGTTGCTGAGCTGCAAACAGAGGTTTCTGGACCTCGGTACAGTGAATCAAGCTAAACTTCTGCTCCATGGTACGGAGCCAATCATCGGCTTCTAAGGGTTCATCAGCCTTAGTGAACACTGGTGGGCGGGTGTCAGTGAAGTCAACATAGGTGGTATCCTCATTATCACGGCGGCCACGACGTCCACCACGATCTTGCTGATTCTGAGCTAGCAGCGCTGCAACATTGGTCAATGCAGCGATGGCCTCTGCCAGAGTGGGTGGAAACTGAGGTGGTTGGGGAACACCAGTTGCATTATCAGAGTTGTCTCCCATCTGTTAATAAGCAAACCCAACTTGAGTCTTACATTAGTTGAGCAAACATAGCAGCACACAGCAACAATACAAAGTTCACACAACATAGCTTGCACCCAGACAAGACCCACAACCCATAACTAAGGTTTTCTAGGTAAGCACCTATATTACAGACAAAAGAGAACAACTAGCTGACAACTCTAGGCCACACCGGCCTAGTCCTCCTCGATCCCAGACGCGCCAGAAGCGTCACTGTCCTCGTCGATCTCCTCGAAGTCCTCCTCGGCATCTGCCTCGACGACCTCGACCGGCTCGACCTCCACGTCCTCATCCTCCTGACCGAGGACAACTCCCAACTCAGGATCCTCCTCCTGTGGTGCAGGAATAGGGTGGAGCTCACCATAGAGCTCATGCACCTCCTCGTGCAAGACGTTGTTGTAGAGCTCAAGCTGACCAACACGCTGCTCCGCCTCGAGCATCCTGTCCATGATCGTCTCCTCACGATCCCAAGCTTCATCCCTCTGCTTGGTCAGGCGATCGATCTCTCGACGCAGATCTCGATTGGTCCTCACGTCACGGTAGTGGTTGAGGCGTGCCACTCTGTATTCTTCCTCCCACTGCCTGACTAGATCCTGCAGCCTTCCAACCTCAGCCTCAAGCTCCTCGCTGCTGCGACGAGGTGAGCGACTCCCAGAAGCTCCGCCCTCGCCAGCGCGTGGCGCCAACTGGTGGCGTGGAACGCCACGTGGTCCGGTCATCTTGCGTGCTGTGAGCTTGCAACGGGCCATCTGGAGAAGGTAAGTGGAATTTTAAGATATAATAGGTTAGCAAGAATAGGTTTGATAAACTATCCCAAAAACCCACTTTAAGGAGGAAGTTAATTAACAGGTGTGATTATCATGATGCATGCACGTACTTACGAATTTTAAATCATGTAAGGTAAATACATACATAAATAAACTTTTAACATAGGGCTAATAATAATATTATTCCACCAGCTACCTTAATCCTATAAGGTAAAATATAGAACAAGACAAGAACTACTGAACAAGATAAGGATAGAAGCAATTTGGACCCAAAATAATAGGTTAAACTTTTTATGATCCAAAACATTTTGAAATTTTTGAAAAGTAATCCATAATGATTAGCAATGGAATTCTCTGATACCAACTGTAACAGAACCGGCTAAATCACCTGGCCCACCGGCACCTGTCATTGTCACTAACGACTTCTGACAGCCGGGCCCGTGTCCCAAATGATCTAGACAGGTCTGTCGGGCTACATTAGCGCCCTTTTCTCCGACAGGATCACCATTGCAGAATCATCACAGGATTACAACATTTCATAATAAAATACATCAGAGTAACAGTGCGGAAGATTACATAACATTTAGATTACAAACCAGTTGTTCAAATAGGATTTAAATATAGTTATTACAGACCAGAGGACATAGCAGTAGCAGTGGAATAGTTACACAATACTAGATAAGGTAACTCGAACCCTGCCCACGGGTTCCACTTCACTCATCGCCGCTTTCTTCTTCGACCACGGTCACGCAACATGGAGCAAGACAGATCTCCGACTGCGGTCCTCCTGCAACGGGGTTAACAAACCCTGAGTACTTGGGGTACTCCGCAAGACTTACCCGACTAAGGGTGTAAAATGAGACTCAGGAATGCAAGGCTATGGGTAAGGCTAGCAGAGGATGAGGAGTTTGCAGAAAAGCAATCTATCCTGATCCATATTTTATTTTGTCATTATTATAATCATATTTATAGCTCCAATATTCAGACTCATGTATCATCATTCTTTCAATTACTTTATTCATTCAGATAACCTAGTTGAGAACCACTTTTCGGTGTAGAGTGTGAGGATCAAGTCTCCATAACCGAGGAGCACGTCGATTCGAATCCAGAAAGTACCCAGCTGGGGATTCTAACCACACTGCATATGCAGCACGCCGGCATACATATACCAACCCGTCGTCACGGCCTTGCTATCCCGGAACCGGTCCTGCGCCACCCGAGAGCACAGTACTCCACTCTTATCCAGGCACGCCGGCCACGTGGGTACAAGCTACTCTCGCCATCTCTCCACTCCCAGTGCGTGGTTGTCGGTTCCAGCAATAGCGCCACCGAACTCTAGGCTTTCCGCATTGGTATGTGGCTAGGCTGTTCATCATGATCACAGCAGGCCTACAACGAACGGTCCCTACTTCCTTCCTGCCGTCAATCCTGTATTGGGACTCTAACCCAAGTACAAGATTACCCGACAGTTTTTATTATCGTGCCTGTCGGGTGAGTGAGACATAGGGAACGCCGCCCCATGAGCTGGCCACCCAACGAAACACGTTTCCAAAGACATCGACCAGTTCCAAACTATTCCGAAAGCGACCATGCATTGGGACTCTAACCCAAATACACATCGACCAGCGGATAACCAGTTCTTCACCAATCAAAGTATAAGTATAATCATTGCACAGAAAATAGTTTTTCTTTTACGCAAAGCTAAGTTCATTAAGCATGCCTAAGCATTTCTCAAACCATTTTATTTAAATCAGGTTTCAGGGTATTTATTTGAGACAATGCATCTGGATAGGTGACAATCAACTCCTATTAACCTAATGCAGTAGATTAACTCGAATTATAAATATTTTGTAATAGAGGGGCTGAATGCGCCGGGGCTTGCCTTGGATCGTGTACAGCGTCGGGTCGGGATCAGTCCCGCAGATGTCGAATCCTTGGATGACCTCTGGAGTGGCCTCCTCCGTAGTAGTCTCGACCTGGACCACCTCGGGAACGGGCACTACACGTATGCAATGATGTATGCTTAGCGTGGCATGAGGGCAACAAATGAAATGCTTGGAAGTAAACCATTAATATCTTGAGCACAACTTTCCTTCACGGTAAAGTTGTAAACGATCTACGGAAGGTAAAAGTAATGTTTCCTACTTTTGTTTTATTGACCTTTTTAACGGTCATAGAAAGCCGCTACACAGCTTTATGACTACTATCAAGCACTAAGTTCTCGAATTGCCAAGGATCACACAGCGAAAGATCCTTGGTCTCCATTCAACCCAAAAATTCACACAACAAACCTAAATTCATTTTTCTATTTACTTTATTAATCCCTAATTTCACATATATTTATTAATTGACCAAACTAACTTCAATTGCAACCAAACTTTACCAACAGCTAGGTTTTATCACCAAACAGAGCCACAATAAATTTCATGATTTTTGGATTTACAGAGAATTAATTAAAATTACACAAACTTGCATTTATTAATTACTTCACTGATTTATACAGCAGATTAAAGGCACTGGAACACCCTATATTATATTTTTAACAAATACTACATACTTCAGAGAGCATACACAATTATTCTCACATTTTTCCATTCAACAGATTAATTCATATGAAAATAACAATCATCAGCACTATTCATATGAATATATAAATGAAAAGCATTTTGAAATTCACTGGAAAAAGAAAAGACCAAATCAGCCCACTACGGCCCAAGTCCAGAGCGAGCCGGCCCACTCGGCCTGCCCGCGCCCGGCGCCGACGGCTTTGCAAAAGAGACCCTGGGGAAACTGGAAATCAACCCGCGGTCCGATCTACACTATTCACATGAGTCATGAACTTCGCGCTTAACCCCCTGGGAAAACTTGCCTTCTCACCCGAGGCCCTTGGCCATCCCTCTGTTTCAACAGAGGCGGGTGCGCCGGCGGTCCGCCGCCCCTAGCTCGCCGACGGTGAGCCGAGGGACGAAGCCGAGGGCACCGACGGACTCTACACTCCAAGGCGAGTCTACCAAGCTAAGACACGACGAGATCCGAGGCGCACAGCACCTGGAGACACGGACGCGGCGGCTCAGTAGCGGCGGCGAGCACGTCGCCGGCGAGCACAAGCCGGTAAAGAGAGGGGAAAAGGTGCGCGAGCATCTGGGGCTCACCACGAAGCTGGCCGAGGGGTCGGTGGAGACGGAGGTGGTTCGGAGAAGACGACTTGGCGACGGCGGCGGATCCCGGCGGCTCGGCTCAACGGCGAACACGCGTTCCGGCGAACCTAGGGAACCAGAGAGTACGCCGACGCACGCGTAAGGTTCAAGGGGTCACAGAGATCACGGTACGCAACAATCCGAGGTCCAGAGCTTACCCAGACTAGCTCGAGACGACGGCGGAGCTCGCGGCGGCGCTCTGCCCGCCCGCGAGGAAGGCACCGGCGTTCCGGCGGTTTCAAGGTTCTACAGCCTTCACTGACGGACGCAGGCGGTGCGCAAGGAGGCTAGCTAGCTTGCAGCAAGATGGAGAGGGTGATGATGGCTCGGTGGCGACCAATTGGGCCGGCGACCGAGAGAGCTCGAAGGTGGCCGGGAGAGAAGAAATGGCGAGGGGGAGGGCCTCGTCGCCTTTCTAAAGGCCGGGAGCGAGGGGGACAGAACCAGGACGACGCGGCGCACGCGCGCCCGTATCTGCCGAGGTCGCGGGGGCACGATCCCGGCCGGCACGGCTCGCCGCGCGCCCGCGCGCGACACGGCGGCTGCCGGCTCTGTTCGCGAACAGGAAGAGGGGCGAAACACTGTAGCACCTAGACCCTAGGGCTGTCGGTTCTTTGCACAAATTCGACTGATTTTGCATACAACATGAAAAACTACAAAAATAAAAGTTGTAGGGTTTGAAATTCTGAACAACTTTGCTTTTGGAACCAAGTTCAAATTCGCAATATTTTTGAAACTACAGTAAAAGGGGTAAACTTGGTTTTTGAATTTCAAACTGCATTTTCAAAATTACTTTTTATTTTACACAACAACTTGAAAAATTGCCAAAATAAAAGTTGTTCTACTCAATGAGCTTTACAACTTCTATTTAGGAAGTTTTGCCAGATTCCAAATAATTTTTGAAATGCCAATCTAAAACTAAGTTTTAAATCATTGTTTTGAAATAAATTTGAACTCCCACCACAGAACTTTGAAATCTCCAAAAATAAAAGTTGTTCCATTTTAAAAGATCTAAAACTTTTATTAAGGGACTATCTCAAAATTCCTTTTAGATTTTGAATTAGGTTTTAGTCCTAAATAAAGTAAGTTTTTAAACCTTTATTTGGGAATTTAATTTTACAAACAAATGCTAATTAAATTCAAATCACTCTAGGGACCTAATCACAATCATATGCAAATGATTAATTTAAATATGATGACATGGCAGATTAATTAATCCGTAATACCCGGGGTATTACACCTTTCTGAAAAGTGTTCGTCTTATCTGAATTTAAGTTTATTCCGAAAATGAATTTCCAGTTTATGGGAAATGCTTGCAAAATTCATATCTTGCTCATTTTTTATCCAAATGAGGTTATTCAACTTGAAGTGGTCTTGTCTTGATGAGATCTATCTTTTAAAAATATTGCATGTCAGTTTTGAGATACTTTTATATAGGGCTTTATTTATTTATTGCATTACTTGATATCTTTGGAAATGCATAGTAAATCATATATTGCTCAGAAAAATGTGATTCCAGTTTTGTTAGTCTTGATATGTTATGCTTGATCTATGAAAAAGGTTTACTGACCATGTCATGTATAAATATTGCTATGTTTATTTATGGTGCTCTTTTCACTAACATGTTTGGAAATTCATAGTAAATAATATATGAGGAATTTGTGCATGATAATTTTTGTGGGCTGTTCTTATGCTATGCAGTAGCTAATAATTTTATGAGAGCTATTGTTTGACATGTTTCATAGTACAAAGTACTTTATGCTTATTTAAATGTGTTCTCTTGTCATTTTTATGTAGACTAGAATACTTACTGTTTTGACCTGAAATTTTTTTATGGTAGACTCTAATAGATATGCTTAATCTCCTGTAATTTCTGTAGAATTTTCTGTGCAATATAAAAATATGATGCAGTTCTGTCCTTATGTAAATATGTGTTTATTGATGCTTTGCTTTATCATTTCATGCTATCTATAATATTTCTATATGCTTGTGCAAAGGGTATAATCTGTTAATGCTGTTGAGTAGGTTCAGTTTGATGTCTAAAACATATTGATGCTTTATATTTCTCTAAGTGTGCAACTCATGTGTGGTGTTTTAGGGGTCTATATATGTGTAATTGCTAGTGTTGTCATGCATCGTTGTTTATTGTTGATGCTTATAATAAGTGGATGATATTTATATGTTTATAATTGATGATGTGCTTGTTGTATGATGTTTCCTTTTTAGTGTTTGGGTAGTAGTTGTTGTAGAAAAGGATGCGGTAGGAGCCATCTGCTTATAGTACATATGTTCTTGGATGATGTTGACTACCTTGTTTTACCATTTCATATGCAAGCATTCATCATCATCATATTCCATATCCATTCCATGTGCATTCCTCATATTCATACGTGCATACGCATCATACATGACCGCACGAGGGAACACCTGTCGTAATGCCGAGGAGCCAAATGGAGAAGTTCCCGCACAGGAGGTGATCGGGAACAAGGAGCAAGACGTGGAGCTGTACAAGTGCTCAGAGTTTCAACCTCGCTCCTTTGAGGAAGGCAAGCCTCGGAGCATTTCTCCCTGCGGTTTGCAAATATCTAACTTGCGTCCTTTTACTTGTTTGATGCATTAAGTTTATAGGCGTTGCTTGAAACGTTGATGCATTACTTATATTCCTTGCCTACCTGGATATACTCTATACCCTGTTAGGTTCAGGATCGATTATCTGCTTAGCCCTGCTTAAAATAGATCGGTAGAAGTCGGGTGATTTCCTGTCATCCGCGAGTTATAGGTGGTGACTCAGAATGGTTGGCTACATTGTTATCTTGAATAACCATGTGGAGATAATAAATCGAGACCGGGTGGGATTGGTGCTATGGACAGAACTGGAGGTTCTGTGTTGTTTTATCCCGTCTGTGTCGAACTAGGGCCCCATCCGTTGTACGTCCTCAAGTCATATTGAACGCATGCCCCACATTTAGCTGGAAGGATAAGTCGTTCCGACCGCGAAGCCGTAAGTTTGTTTGGGCCGGGAATCGACCTGCTGTACGCATCGTATTGGAGATGATGGGGGGCCACGGGGGCGCGGTGGTAAGGCCTGTATAGAGCATGGTGCGCCCTGCTGGCAGCCGGGCGGTCCCCGGGTACGATGGTACCTGTTGAACCCGTGACTTTACCCGAATGGACGGTCGGTGACTAAGGCTGCTCTTGCAAAGTATGCTTGGTTTGTGTGGGGAATACCCGCCAACTGGTTAGTAATCGATTCGAATCGCCATCGTTCCTGGACAGTGAACACTTGACTTGAGCAGCAGCATCGTAGTAAGAACTTGAACAAAGAGGTGAGATGGTTATGATGTTGATGCTGAAAGATGCTCAACCGGAAATAGTTACTATTCTTGCTTGATAATTACACCATGCTTGTTTAGTTCATGTGCTAATCTAGCATGGTCAGGCTAATGATTTTAAAATGCAAAGCTAGAAGGTTATAATAATTGTTCTTAATAAGCTCAAGCTTTTTCTGCATATGTATGAGTCAGCTACTCCACTTATAAAGCCTTGCATACTCCTTGGAGTCAATTTATTTTTGGTTTATGACGGGTAAGTCTACCTAAGTATATCCTCGTACTCAGGGTTTTATTCCCACTTGTTACAGGTGTTCATCTGGGTTGTTGTGGCTACAAGATGGGTTTCTATCCCGCTATGGGAGATAATCAGACCTTGGGCACGGTCATTCCTCCCTATATCTTATCTCAAATGCTTTTGTTGGATTTGACTATGAGCTGGCATCGTATTTAAATAAAATGTGAGTGTGGGTGTTTCAAAGTAATTTGCTTCCGCTATACTTTATTTAAAAAGGTGCTGTAATAATCTTTTGTAAACTCTGATGTAATTGAGCTATGTGCAAACTTTATGTAACATGTGGACTGTGGTTGCTGAACTATGTACGATCTTGGTTGTAAGTTGGTTTGAAATCCTTTGTGATTTCATAGACTAACGAGTTTATATAGGCTTAGGAGCAACTTAAACTGTCTCGGCAGGTTAATTTGGACTTAAGCTTATATAAATTGGGCGGTTCTGTTACAGACTACCTTTCTAAATCATCCACTTAGAAACAAGGTTAGTCCTAAGATTTCATTAATTAGCTAAAACCAAACCAGGGACTTTCAGCCCTACCCGTTGCGATCTTCGAGCAAGGCTTAGAGGGAGGCATTACCGGCGACAGAGGGCGAGGCGGCGAAGGAGGTGGTGGTGGGGGGGGGGAGGGGAGGGAGGGCGGAGGAGGAGGAGGGCGTTCATCTTGAGGATACTCCTTTGGGTTCGTCCTTCAGCTCCTTTCTCTCTCACTCTCTTTCTCTACTCGAAAAGCCTTTTTCTAATTTTCAGATCTTGAAACTTGGCCAAATTCAAATGAAATTTGAGTTCAACCCCAAACAGTCTAGCCCTACACTCAACCAAAAAAATATGCTTCGGCATGAATGCAACATACATGTTTCTAAGCCTTATATTAATTTTATCTATACAAAAATTATTATTTGACCTATATTAAATACACATAAAAATAAATAAATAAATACTCAATTTAATTACTAAATTTGAGAAATCAGTTTTTAGGGTGTTACACAAGAAGAAATACAAAATAAGTTGAACTGGCCCGGAGGCTCGTCAAGCTCGCAAACAACCATATTCAAAGACTACAAGACTTAGTACGAGAGTGAAGCTTCGGACCAAGACATGAAAGTAACAAGGAGGAGGCTGGAATTTATAGCAGAAATCGGTGTACCATGGACTAATTGCAAAGAAAGGAAGCAACAAGAAAAGGACAACACGCGAAGAAGAGGACAAGAGACATATCTAACTACACAAGCACGTGTGAACAGTGCATTCAAGTAAGAGTACTCGATCACGAGCAAACGGTTCCAAGCATTCAGAAAAAGGCTACACAAGCACAATGAAGAGAGTAAAAGCGCTACAAGACAAAACAACATATCCAAGGCATATTCCAAGTATAAAGCAATCAGAGCAGTTAGAGAAGTAAAGACTTACAACAACCAAGGACAACGATCGAAGCAAGTAACTCAAGGACCCTTGCTTCAGTTCTTTCAGATAAAAAGAACCTGTGAAAGACTTGGGGGCTGGAAAGTACCATCTACCAGAAACAAATTTTAAAATTCAAGAATTCAATCAAGACACCCTCCTGCTTTTTTGTAAAAAAACAAGAGGCTCGAGAACTACACTCAGTGTTTCAAAATTGCACTCTCCAAAAAAGAAATCCAAGGCCTCAAAGACAACAAGGACCTCTAGCTTATTGTACTAATAAAGCAATAGGCTCGGGGGCTACACTCACTAAGCGCGCTTTTTTCAAAGCGCACATCAGAGAAGAAGGAAGAAAGAAAAGAAGATCATCTCAAGGTTTCATCTCAAGAACCCGAAGAAAAGCAACAATCTGGCTTCCAAGATTCAACCATGAAATGCTCAGGGTCTTATCGATAGTGGACACCACGGGTTCCCTATAGACAGAAGATAATAGACGGTGGGCTCTGATCAATGGACCCACCGCCTGACAAGACAAGACACGGAGCAAAGCTACGTGTAGTTTTTTCTTATTCCTAGACAAATTGTAATAGGAAAGTATCCGGAAATGTTAGTTTATGACTCATTCCTCTAATCCAACTAGGACTCAAAGAACCCGCAGCAGACCCTGAGACTATAAAGGGCTGCTGTGGGTACCCCTTGTAAACAAGATACACAATCCTACGCAATACTCATCAATAGAAATGCAGCAGGCTAACGCCGACTGGACGTAAAGGCTATTACTCGACTGAGGTCGAGGGCTCGAACCAGTATAAACCGTTCATCTCGTTCGTCTTGTTGCCTCAACCGCCGAGTTCCGCTATTCGCTGAAGCCCGAACAACTATCCTAGGTACCCCGTGGCAGGCTATCGGTGGTAAAACATTGACAACACTAAGGATCAATCAAGACCCAAAGTACCTGGCGTCATTCGAGGCTCAGGGAATCTACAAGATTCAGCTTCTCCATGGTTCCGCAAGGCCCCTATGTGTGCTACGCGAGGATCCATATTTTTGCGTCAACAGCGGTGCCCTCTACCGCATTCTTGGGCGAGCGCAGAGGCATTCATCCCGTCGCTCAACTTCTGGCATCGTTGCGGCACACATGCGGGCAGGGAAAATGGTAAGTCATATCAAAATACATGAAGTCCTATTTTAGCAAAGCCAACGATTGAAATGCTATAGTAACGAAGCCCAATGATTGGAGTCCTATAATGACAATTATTTTAGTTAAGGTGGGGAAAATATTAGTTGTAGTATAAGACCTTCTTTGGAATGCAAGAATTTCACTCGAATTGTACATAAATTTTACACGAATCAGGAATCACAAGAAGAATTTCATAGGAATCGGTTTATTTTCACAAGAAAAAGTAAAAAAAATCCCACGTTCCAGATAGGGGCTAAGAAGATGTTGGGTCTTCTTTTTGCATGGTGGGCCCAATATGTTAGCGTGCAAGGCGGCACTTGGTGACGGAAGACGCGCACAGAGAAGAAGCCCACCGCACAACAATCCCTCCAGCGCCCGTCGTTTTTCTTCCCCTTTTTAACCTAAAGTTATTTTATTAATAAATAAAACATGCAGTCATATTTCTACATGCATAGATTGCCCGGTTGAGTTCCTTGTGGTGGAACATGCTCATTAGGGATAAGTTTTTGACTTGACACTAGTGTTCATATTTTTCTAGATTTATTTCAGAAGCGATGTTCCTGTCAACACGAAATGCCGACTCGATCCTTCAGATGTGTTCTTAAGGATACGATTTGTGTACCTATATTTATAGGGATGAGTGTGCGTGTATGTAATAAAGTAAACAGTATAAATAGTAAGACAAAACGGTGAGACCGAACTTGAGACTTCGGTGAGGCCGGGTTTGAGTCACCGATGTCTCAAACTAGCTGCAGAGTCGATGACGGAATCGTTAGGGTGCACGTTTTATTATAATAATAAATAATCTACAAACATTACCACATAATAAAGTCGCCAGGTCCTTTCTTTCCCCACCCGCCGCACGCCGCCCCGCAGAAACCCTAGCCGCCGGCAAGCCCTCGCCGAATCCGCCGCCATGAAGCGCTCCGCTAGCAAGCTGGAGATTGCGAAGCCCATCTTCCTCACCAAGTCTGAGCGGGAGCGCCTCGCCCTTGAGCGCCGCCAGGCCGCCGTCTCCGACCGGCGCGCTCCGGTCCGTTCCCCGCCACCCCTCGCCGCCGCCGCCGCTGCCAACTCACCCGTCCACCGGCCGGGACAGAGGCCGCCGCCGTGATCGCGATTCTCCCGATCGGGATCGTGACAGAGGGCGCCGTCGCGACCGCGATGACTCTTCCCGCCGGGAGAGGGAGAGGGGTAAGGTGAGGAGGGTCCGGGAGCGACGCCCGGACAGCCACATGGACCAGGAGCAGGACCGGAACAGGGAGACAGATCGGCTGGAGAAGATTGTGGAGCGGGAGCGTGAGAAGGAGCTGGAAGCGATCAAGGAGCAGTACCTGGGATCAAAGAAGCCGAAGAAGCGGGTCATCAAGCCGTCGGAGAAGTTCCGCTTCTCATTCGACTGGGAGAACACGGAGGACACAAGCCGCGACATGAACACGCTTTACCAGTCGCCGCACGAGGCCCGTCTCCTCTTTGGCCGGGGCTTCCTTGCCGGTGTGGACCGCCGTGAGCAGAAGAAGGTGGCAGCCCAACATGAGAAGGAGATCCGTGCAGAGCTGTGGCACAAGGCTGGTGCCGGGAAGAGCCTGGAGGAAGATGATTTCGTAGATAAGAAGAAGGCTGCTGCTGCAGATTCGTATGATGCCTTTGACATGCGTATGGACAGGCACTGGTCTGAGAAGTCGGCAGAGGAGATGACCGAGCGGGATTGGCGTATTTTCCGTGAGGACTTCAATATTGCCTATAAGGGGTCTCGCATTCCGTGGCCGATGCGGAACTGGAGTGAGAGCAAGCTTGGGGCTGAGCTGCTTGATGCTGTTGAGGCGGCTGGGTACCAGAAACCGTCACCGATCCAGATGGCTGCCATTCCACTTGGTTTAAGCCAGCGTGATGTTATTGGCATTGCTGAGACAGGTTCTGGTAAGACTGCAGCTTTTGTACTTCCCATGCTGTCTTATATTACCCGCCTACCACCTACAACTGATGAAAATGAGGCAGCTGAGGGTCCTTGTGCTGTTGTCCTGGCACCCACTCGTGAACTTGCGCAGCAAATTGAGGATGAGACTATGAAATTTGCATCTTATCTGGGCATTCGTGTTGTATCAGTTGTTGGTGGCCAGCCAATCAGTGAGCAGAGTTTCAAAATTAAGCAGGGCTGTGAGATTGTAATTGCCACACCTGGTCGGCTTCTCGACTGCTTGGAGAGCAGGTATGCTGTGCTCAACCGGTGCAACTATGTTGTGCTTGATGAGGCAGATAGGATGATTGACATGGGTTTTGAGCCACAGGTTGCTGCTGTCCTTGACGCAATGCCTTCGAGTAACTTGAAACCGTAGAATGAGGATGAGGAACTTGATGAGAAGAGGATTTACAGGACTACCTATATGTTTAGTGCCACCATGCCACCTGCTGTGGAGCGTCTTGCTAGGAAGTATCTCTGGAACCCAGTCGTCGTGACAATTGGTACACCTGGCAAGGCTACTGATCTAGTCACCCAGAATGTGATTATGGTGAAGGAATCTGAAAAGATGTTACGGCTCCAGAAGATGCTCAGTGATCTTGGAGACAAGACAGCCATTGTCTTCTGCAATACTAAGAAAACAGCTGACCTGCGTACCAAGGATCTGGAGAAGGCAGGCTTCCGCGTCATGAGCATACATGGAGGGAAATCACAGGACCAGAGAGAGATCAGCCTTGATGGTTTTAGGAACAGACGCTGCAATGTTCTTGTGGCTACTGATATATTAGCGCGTGGTATTGATGTTCCTGATGTTGCACATGTGATTAACTATGAGATGCCAAATTCAATGGAGGCGTACACACATCGCATTGGAAGAACAGGACGGGCAGGGAAGAAGGGTGTGGCGACTTCATTTTTAACTCTGGAAAACACTGAAATTTTCTTTGATCTGAAACAGATGCTTATACAGAGCAACAGTCCTGTCCCACCTGAGCTTGCAAGCCATGAGGCGTCAAAGTTCAGGCCAGGCTCAGTTACTGGCAGACCTCCAAGACGGAATGATACAGTCTTTGCAAATCATTGAAGCTACACTTGACTGGAAGGAGTTGAAAGGTCTTTGTATTATTATTACTAGCAAAACATGCCCGTGCGTTGCAACGGGAGATAAAACTATCATAAACTTATGAAAAACGACAACAATATATATATATATATATATATATATATATATATATATATATATATATATATATATATATATAAATAATTTAGAAGTCTTAGTATGAACAGAAACCACTCAATCAACACATCCAGTAATTCAGCTTGTAATAAACAGCAGCAGTTCCTGTGTATGAACTATTTATTTGATAAGGAAAGCAATCACGAAGACAACAATGCTACACGTATATACTTCTGACAAGAAACAACAAAAGATTATCATATCAACATCAATAGTTAGTACAATAGTGGTGGCAGGAGAATAATGGTGGCAATATCATACCACTGTAACAAGGAAAGCAGTGCATAGCTTCTTCTCGTTCTTTTGTGGTAACCATCAAAGGAAGGTTAAGTCTTTCGAGATCATCTTCTTTCATGCTGACACAAATAATTCCTGTCCCAAGCCTTACTATAAAGGCCATAGCCTCTGGGGTAAGATTCGTCATCAACAACAATCACAAACTTCAAGTACAAACCATGTTAGCAAAGTATTAGATGAGATTGAACTTTCCCCTTGCGTTCCCAACTGCAACCATGATGTCTTCCTGCCAGTTAAAATTGGACTACTTTATGGATATCACTAACCAAGATATTGAGTATGTAGGGTATCAAGAACTATTTACCTCTAAAGTTTTCAGTTTTTTTATGTCAGGAAGACTGAGATTTGACCAGCTTTATTAATTTCATAAACACAGGGCCTGATGCAATATTTATCATCTAAGTGTCCATCCTAGAAAGGCAAAGTGAACAACACATAAAAGGAATGTAATATGCAAAGTGAACAACACATAAAAGGAATGTAATATTACCATCACTGTACTTTCTAGAGTGCTTAGCCCGTGCACTGCACCGGGAAAAGAAACATAGACCATTTGTGTAACAACTAAGATGTGGACAGAGCTAATGGAATAGAAGCAATAGAGGCACTTGGCAGTGAGTCCGCCTTGCGCTGCTTGCCATGAGGCCATGCCTAAACAGAGAGGCAAGGCGGAACACAACCATTGGAATAGCAAGTTCAGGCATTGAAATGCAAGGATCAGAACGATACCTTTTCTCATGACCTCATCCATGGGCTCATCAAGGTTCTGATCCACTTCCCACATCTCTCACTGCAATCCTGACAACCAGTTCGATCTGCACAAACAACAAAGCTTTGGAGAAAAACCATGAAAACATATACAAATTCATTCGCTAATCACTCATAAGCATTACTAAAAGATGACTAATAGCAGCAAGAAGCAGACGTTGTTTGTTTTGTCAGGCGATATCAGAAAAGTGGTACAAGACCAAAACAGGAGTGACCGATTGCAACTGCAATGAAGATTAATGTGTATTTTTTCCATGAAAAATCCTCCATCTTCCGGCTAACATAAATAAGGAAAAAAGGAGTACTTGTCGGCCGGAAGAACTAAGCTTTCTATTCAATTCGGATGGGACAGAAACGTCTTGCCGGCAGCAGGGGGCGGAGCTTGGTGATGCGACACTGGCAGCAGTAGGACGAATCTCAGACGGCTCGAACGGGGTGGATGCCTCTCAGCAGCAGCAGGACGGAGCTTGATCAACTCAAACGGGGCCGATGTATGTCACCGGTGGCAAGGGATGGACGGCGACCGGCCGCACCATGGACTCATGAGATAATCCCAAAGCCATCTCAGGTAGGGTGGGACTGATTCCGCGCCAGGCCAGGTGATGGATCTCTACTCCAATCCGTTACGGGAGGCATCTTTGTCCTCGGCCTCGGCGGACGCCGTGACCCCTGGCCTCGGTGGCGCGGAGGCGAGCGGCCCCGGCCTCGGCGGGTGCGGCCCCGCTTCCTCACAGTCGTGCCCTCGTTTGTCGCGCAGCCTGACCCAGCAAGCACTCAGGCTAGCCGCGCACGCCTCGCACACCCACCGGTCGCACCCTCTCCCCTTCATCAACGGCAGCAAACGGATGGCATCGTTCTAGCTGTGGATCCAGTCCTCCGGCGGCAGCGGCTCCTTGCGCTGGAGGCGGCGCTCTCCGTATGGCAACCTTTATTTTTTTGATCTCGTATGGCAACCTTTAGGTATCGGCATATATATAGGAAGTAGGAATCGAGAGGAAACACAACGCTCATGTCGCCAATCATGTGTATTCTGGACACGGAGTCCTCGGGGCTGGGAGACGCTAGAACCCATGGGGCTGGGAGATGCCAGAACAAAAAAGATCAACGAAAAAAGAGGGAAGAAATCTTCCCTCTTCATTAGTAGGTATAGATGTGGGCAACTTCTTGCAAAGATATTAATCTAGATTAAATGCATCTAAGTTTGAGAACTTAATTTATATTGTAATAGTAAGTTTATTATATTTTTTATGATAATTTGGAACTGGGCCTATGTATCGGATTGTCACCCTTTTTTATATTTTGCAAGCTGTGTCATGATTTTAGTATTTCCATGGATAATTTATTGAATGCTTTTGTTATATGGGATGCTTAAGTGTCATTTTTTTTTCTGCTCACGGTATATCCAGTATTTGGTTTCACTTTGGAGGTTTATTGCAAATATGTAAGCATTTCATATTGCATTTTAGTATCAAAACAGTACTTTTTTTTTTTCTTTGTGATTTGCGGACATGTGATTTAATGTTCTATTCCATAGTCTCTCTAGAATGAAATCGAGTGGTTTGTAATGTTCCCCATTGATCAGGCATCTTAGATGCTGTGTGTGTTCATAATATGGTACAATGCAGTGTGTAGAATTTCATGTAAAGTACTCACTCCAGTTAAAGGAATGCTTGATGCTCCGTACCGGATGGCCGCAGATTGTAATCAGGCTCCTCCTTAATGAATGAATCTCCTTGAGTCTAAAAAAAAACCGATCACTGTTTAACAAAACCAGAAAGCTAGGGGCTACAACCACCCCGCGAATGAGCTAATGCGTTGTTTAGTTCCTCCCAAATTCCTGAAAAATGTACTATGCAAAAAGAAGATTCCCCAACATATCAGACTGGTACATGCATGGAGTATTAAATGTAGACGAAATTAAAAACTAATTGCATAGTTTGCTTTAACTTTGCGAGACGAATCTTTTGAGCCTAACTAGTCAATGTTTGGGTAATAATTCACAAATACAAACGAAAGCCTAAAATTAAAAGGGGCAACCATATCTATCCCAGAACTGCAAACAGACATCTCGAGATGAAGCCATCTGCTTCTTTGCGGGGTACACCACCTGCTCCTTCTTTTAACTCGACGTATCAGAAGGCCGTTTGTGCTGCCAGAATCTCCTTGGCGAGACATTGTCTTGGCACCCTCCTCGCAGTTCTTTCTCCACATCCCCATATAAACCTGGCTGGGAATCAGAAAGGCAATCGAGGATGTGCTGAAACGGATTTATCCTAATGCAGGCCAATTGGAGTAGCCGATGGACATTGCCTCCGATAAGGGCCTATCTGAACGACCACGACTGACGACTTCATCTGCCACAGCCCAGCACATACAATCTGCTCTTCTGTTGGTGCGATAAGCCGCTGAACACGCAGCTTCAGGTTTGACTTCAGCAGCACCTCGTTTGGCTCCAGATGAACCTCTCTTCTTGTACGTGGCGCCCCTGCCACTTTCCTGTAAGGCGCATTGAGATGGTGGTACCATACCATGCAGTGAAAGAAACACATGTTTTCATTTCTCCCAGCACAACAAATTTTATACTCTCAAAGACCATCAGTTCTGTATTCAACTTTTAAAAGATCCTAAGAAAGTTTGGCTGAGGTAATGGTCATAGAGAAATAGCAATTCCAGGTACAAATGATGGATACCATCACTATAACCCCATTCTTAATAATTCAAATCCCAAATCGAAGACATCATTGCAGGTAACATATACTGATATACATCATTTCAGTAAGTCCACTACCAGGTACCAGTTCGTCAACATGCATAAAAGCACAAATCACCGGAAAAGATAAGCATCACATTACGTTTTGATATTGTCGATAGGCATCGCGGCCGGTCAACTCTTGCCCATTTTTTGCGACATAAACCTGTAGCGAAATTCAATGAAGCAAAATTACAATTCAATGTGTTTTCTTCAAGAAGAGGGCAATAACCTTGAAAAACATTGAAATGAATGTACCTTCTCCCACTGTCATTAGTAAACAAATGGCCAGAGCCAGAATGGGATCCACCGCATGCACCCTTCTCTTGCTTGCATCAGTTGGAACTGAGATCCTCCCTAGAGTCACCCAATCATCGTTAGCAGCTGCAGCTGCACGAACTGAATTGCCTCCTGTTTAAAAATAATGGAAGAAGTTAATTAGAACCAATTAGCAAATGGCATTACTCGAATGATTTAGAAGGAATGACCATGATGTGCACCTACGGCTGCTGAGACTTTCTGCTCTGTGAGGGCGCCGAGAATCGGGAGGTTTCGAATGGATTTGTTGGGTTGGACTTGGGCCCGGGGCCCGGTGAGGTGATGCGATGCGGGTCGCGCGCTCGCGTGCGGCGGAAAAACGGAGAGAGGACCGGAGGCGCTGCGTGCGCGACGACCTCGTGATGGGCTGAATTTGGCCCACTTGCTATCTCAATGCAAAATAGAGCCGAAACGTGGGTTTGGGCATTTACCAAAATAAGATATTTATGGGCTGTATGGCTTGGTGAGTTCTTTCCTTTTTCTTATCTTGGATTGATATTTTTTTTTTGGGGGGGAAATGTTATTTTAGCAGATAGAAACATATTAGAGGTTAGTTGCACTTGCACCCAAACTGCCAATCCAAACTTGTTAAATTCTCTAAAGTTCTGTTGTACTGTTCAGGCAATCGTCAGGCCCTCTAGAGTTTTTTTTTTCCTTCTAGAAAGGAGAGTTGTGCTGTTATAGTGTATTTTATGCTACATTTCTACATATGTATCCGTTCTTATAATCCAACGTTTAGGTCCAGCTCAATTTTCTTATATATTGTAATAATGACCCATGTACATAGGACTAAATTCAGGAACTACAGTGTCAAGAAGAATCTCTAGCGTTGTAGCCGAGATATTTCTCGGCCACCATGTGCGGGTCTACATCGATGCCGTGCGACCTGCGACGCAAGCTACATTGGATGCCGACCATAATGTTGATTATATCCATTGTTGGATCCAAAGAAGGCATAAACAACCGTACTAAATCATCATGGACGAGCATCAGTACTGTACTACTAACAAAGAATCAATAACGACTCAATGCATGTTCACATGTACACTCTGTACATGGCCGTGTGTACGTGTGGCTAACCGCGTAGTAGACCGTAGTACCCTACGCGATCTAACCACCCTACGTGAAGAAAACGATCACTACTGCTGATGGATCCAACAGCTCCAAGCGTGTCGGTAGCTAGTACGCTTGACCGATCCACGTACGGCTATATATGATTACGGGGCAAAACCCCGATTGCACGCTAATGATATGATACCTGTCCCGGTACCGAGAGGCCAAGAGATGAGGATGGATCATGCATAGTAGACCAGAGAACATCGAGCAGGTCGTCACATGGATCGCGAGAGAATCCATAGTAAAATACACAGCGTCCGACAAGCCTCACTTATCGAGCGACATCGTATTCCCTTGGAGCGGTTGAGAGCAGATCCGCTCTAGCTGGAGATCCTTCTCTTCCATCTTCTCTTAGATCATTATGTGACTTACCTACTAAAAATTATTTACAATTACAACCCTTCTTGCATTGCATCAGGAGCGCGTAAATATACGATCCCAGTGAAAATAAATCTACATCCACTGGCGCGGCAGTGTACATGAACTGATAATTACGGATATTTAAGCACCGATTTTAACCTGGGGTGGTGTTACAAACTGTTAGCTTTGCGCCAGCGGGTTTAAAATTTGAACCGCACGCGGCCCTCCACTGTTCCATCGCAGGGATCACAGCCCGTCTTTTTTTAAATTTAGCCTTTTTTTTTAATGAAAGATTCTCACAAATACGCCCCTTACAGTAATATTTCAAAAAATAGACCATAACCTCGGCGCCATTATCATTGACGCCGAGGTTACACATGTCGGCGCCAACTATTTTAGCGCCAAGGTCGGCGCCATGGTTTTTGGCGCCGAGCCGGCTAACAATTGAACAAGTATAATTGTTGCGTACAACATTTAGCAATTGCATTGTAGTTCAAATGGTAAAGACACTTGAGTCCAACCTTGACGGCTTGCGTTCGATTCCTAGCAAAGCATGTTTCTTTTGCCCTTTTTCTTTAAATATACAACAACTATATTCATTCACTAAATAAATCCGTCATCATAATAATATAAAAGAGGGATTCAAATTTATATAATATACAAATAAATGCACATGTTTTTGCCCTTTTTTTCGAAATATGCAACAACTATTCCTATTAATGTGAAGTTGGTCGAGCAATACCATGCACATGTTTTTACCCTTTTTTTCGAACTATGCAACAACTATTCCTATTAATATGAAGTTGGCCGAGCAATACCGTGCACATGTTTTTGCCCTTTTTTTCGAAATATGCAACAACTATTCCTATTATATGAAGTTGGCTGAGCAATACCATGGAAGCAGCCCAGTACTGACTACTACTACTACAGGTAATGTTCCTGAGCTGCTTAATGTTCTATATATTTCTTCCTTTACTAGATTCGTGCCTGTACGTTACTACGGGATAACTAAATTTTGACTAAAAACACATGGATCGCACGACAAGATAAATTAAATACCGACATAAAAATGATATTTAATAAATAGGTTATGTGCCCGTGCATTGCTACAGGAACTAAACGTTTCTACTAAAACACACAATACTGTGAAATTAAATAAAATCATTAAAGTGACATTTTATCAAAAAGCAAAGTTCGTAAAATTAACATAGTCACGGAAAAGTCACAGAGAGCGCGATGTCGCATGCTCACGAACTCTAGACCTTTCCGTTATGCAAGTAAGATAATATTTTATATTCCCTAAAAAAAAGATAATATTTTATATCATCAGCAAGAAATTTTCGATATCTATTTGTTTCGTGCACCAATAAATTTATGAATAAATTTAGCCACATCTCCATACCATTCGGTATACAGGTTGGACTACATATAAATATAAATATTAGTGACTGTCACATTGGAAATACTGTCTGTCTTGATAATTGGAGCAATGCTAAATACACGCTCAGCTGATACGCTCAAACATGTCCCCAAGGACCAATGCCAGCATCTCCCGTCACTAATTAAGTAAAGCAAATCAAATGAAAATGCCGATTATGTCCATTGGTAATCAAGCATAGAATTAGATAGATTTAAAATTAATCCTAAAAGAATGATAAATTATAGCTGTTTTGTTAATTACAAAAATATATGCGTAATTATCACAACATCTGTATAGCTTCTAAACATTAAAAAGATCTAAATGCAGAGGGGGAGATGCCTTGTACATGGATTTTTTTTTTTTGTACAGGTCATATCAGTTGGAAAAAGGCTTTCACTGTTATGATCATGGATTTATTTTGTGAATAAATATAGTTGTTGCATATTTTTTGAAAAAGGGCAAAAAAAAAAACATGCAATGCAGGGACTCGAACATAGGTCTACAAAATTGGACTCAAGCAGCTTTACCGATTGGACTACAATGCAACTTTTGAAAACTAGGCGCAACAATTGTACTTGTTCATTTCCTGGTTGGCTCGGCTCCAAAGCCCATGGCGCCGAGGTCGGGGTCCATTTTTTAAAATCTTCCTGACAGGGGCATATTTGTGAGAAACTTTTAAAAAAAGGGCTAAATTATAAAAAAGACGGGATCACAGCTCCGGTGCAGCAAAATTTACAGTGCCCCATGCTGGCATCGTCCCCTCCCTGCACCGCTCCGTGAGAGGCTCTGCACGGTGCACGGCGCACGGCGGTGTCGTCGCTTTCCCGCCACCATTCCACTAGTAGTATATTCCCGCGGCCACACCACCACGGCCCGCGGGCCACGGCGGATGCGGATGGCGACGGCACCACGCCACTCGCGGTCACGTGGGTCCCGTCGGCCCCTGCGCCGTCCGCCCCCACCTGCTGACTCCGACGTGGCGTACCACCTCGCGCTTCCGCCTCGTGCTCCGCCCTCGGATGCCTTTTCCTCCCACGAGCCGCCCGCCGCCACGCCGGCTGGTCCCCGCGCCCGAACACCGGGCAGCGGCGCCCGTGCGGCGGACGGCCACGTGCCTGGTGCTGCCGGAGTCCGGAGGCGTGGCGCGGATCTGGACAGGAGAGCACAGAGCAGCTCACGGCGGGCTGGTTGGATTGGATGGACGGATTCAACGGGACACGAGGGCAGCACGGATTGGATGGGCTCATGCATGGGCTGCAGTTCCGTTACTGCCCTCCGTTCGGACGGGACTGTGGCTCGTGCCGGGTTACTGCCATGAGATGGCGGGACCAACCGACCTGGGTGCATGGTCGCTCGACAGTATACTGACGTGGTTAATTGTCTGACGTACCTCGATCTGTCGAAGTCGAATCATGCAATTTCTTCCACCGACGCCGTTCAATGCAAAGTAAAGAACGCACTACGATCACGCTTGGTTGTGGTGGTACTTGTATCTTCAATTTTCCATACGAAATGAAATTATTTACATTTTATTTTTATTGATACGTATTGATTGAGAAGGAAGTGTAAATCCTCCAACTGAGGCCGCGTTTAGTTCTCCAAAAATTTTTCTCTCTCTCCCATCACATCGATTGTATTTTCTGCCTGGAGTACTAAATGAAGTAACAGCTGTTCCATGTTTGTACTTTTTGCCTGGCTAACTCGAGACGAATCTTTTAAGTCTACTTAGGGCCATGATTGGACAAAAGTTGTCAAATACAAACGAAAGTGCTACAATACACTTTTTCTCAACTTTTCTCCAACTAAACGCAGCCTGAATTAAGGATGGAAATGGATATTCGAATTATCCCGCATTCTTATTCGTTCGAATTGTATATATGGATATCCGTATCCGTTTTAAAATGGATGCCAAAGTAGATACATTCGTATTCGTATTTCAGTGTTTTTCTCTATCCGATTCTAGATCCGTATTCGACAATATCCGACAATATACGTATCCGAATAGAAAATAAGGTATCATGAACCTATTTAAAAATTTTCTCTCCATAATAAGTGAACAATTATTTAATTTTATTATAACTAATAATGCATGTAACATATTTAATAGTATATATAAAAATAAATTTAGTATTAATCGTAAATTATTAATGATACATAAAGAGTAATTAATTAATTTTAGCACTTTTATAATTTAGGTTAATCTAATATGTTTGTTCTTTTAAATTTTTTAATCCTTTAGTTTATTTATTTATTGATATAAATTATTTTATATAAATTTAAAATTTCATAATAAATATTTATATAAATATAATATTGATTGATTGATATATTTTAATTATTAAATATATATTGATAACTATGGCCCCGTTTAGTTGGGGAAAATAGGTGAAAAGTTACACTGTAGCATTTTTATTTGTAGTTGATAATTTTTGTCCAATCATGACCTAAGTAGATTCAAAAGATTCATCTCAACCCGGTCAGGCAAAAAGTACAAACATGCAACAGCTGCTACTTTATTTAATACTCTATATAGACGGAAAGTACAATTAATGTGACGGGATGTGATAGGAATAGTGACAAATATTATCAACTAAACGGAGCCTATATTATCTTTGCCAGGCCCAACCCAAATCGGTCCTCGCCATCGGCACGGACGCCCACGCACGCGCCCCCAAACAAAAACACCCATGGCCCTAGTTTTATCCCCCACTTGGCCTTTGGCTCCCATTTTCCACCCCCCACAACGTCTCTCTAGTCTCAAGCCTCTGCCTCTCCCGCTCTCCCCTGTGCCGTTCCTCCACTCCACCCCGCCCTGCCTGCTGCCTGCGCTCCCACACCAGCGACCGCACCGCTCCGCGTGCGCCGTGCGTCGCCCGCACTCCACTGCTCTGCGCATCCGCCTGCCGTGCCGTGCTCCCCACCCGATGCTGCCGGCGGCGCGGGCCGTCCCGACCCACAGCCGGAGATGAGCTCCAGGAACCGCTCCGCCACCGCCGCCCCGGCCGCGGCGCCGTCTCTCCGGACGCCGCGGCGCCTGAAGCGGCGGCCGGTCAAGGCGCCGGCGGGCGGCGGGCGGCGGAGCGGGCCCGCCACGCCGCTGCTGAAATGGGACGTGGGCGGCGGCGGCGGGCGTGGTGAGGCGAGGAAGGGTGCCGGTGCCGCCGCCGACGAAGCGGGGGACGCCGCGCGGGCGCGGGAGGCCAAGGCGAAGGAGAAGGAGGTGTCGGTGCGGAGGCTCGCGGCCGGGGTCTGGCGGCTGCGCCCGCCGGAGGCCGTGGCCGGGGGCGCCGGCGGCGAGAGCAGGGTCCGCGTCGGTGTCGAGGTATGTGTGTCCATGCTGCTCTGCTTCAGCACCTGCTTCTTCCCGGCTAGCTTGTTTGTTTGGTTTTCGTTTTCGTCTCGGTGTTGAGATGCGGCCAATAGGAGGCGCCGGGCGCGTGCTTTGTGCGCTCTTGTACGTTAGCTTAACAGCCTGTTTAGGCTGAAAAATACTGCTGATTTCGCTTCATTTGTTACTTGAGAGAAAAATATTATTTTGTGGCTGAAAATAAATGTTGATCGGTCCAAGATAACAAGCTGAGCTTCTGCTAGTGCCATTTTTGTTGCTACCACATACTCCCTCCGTAAAAAAAAAGTGTCGATCTCACTTTTCGAGAAATATCTTTGACTTAAATTTATACTAAAAATTATTAATATTTATAATACATAATTAGTATCATTGAATAGATCTTTTAGTCTAGTTTCTTAACAAATTTATTTGGAGATATAAATGTGTACGTATTTTCTATAAATCTAGTTAAACTTGTGACATGAACACCCAAAACAGTTAATAATTTAGGGACGGAGGGAGGAGGAGATAGGAGTATGGTTTTGGTGTTTAGTGAGTACTAAAAATGTGCGCTCTAAAAAGGCATTATTTTTACTTGTTTCCTACCACTGTTTATATGATTTTTTTAACCACAAATGTTGAGATTTGTAGTCAAAACCTGCCTACCTTGGTGCTCTAGGACATAGATCTCTCGCACTGTTTTGGGATAACACCATCATTACCCCTCTGCATGTTTGCTAATTCGAGCTGCTTAATTCGCCTAAGCTCGACTAGCTTAGTCAAATCTTTGTACGAACCCAGTCTCCTCATTGAATCCTCAGCAGTCAGCACTAACACGCGCTCCCCGTTGCCATGTCGACGCATTTACTACTCGCCTGGGCGTTAGATGCGTCGCGCTGAAGCATGGCCATTTTTATGATGGCGGCCGTGCAGCAGGCACAGTACGGTGGCCGTGATCCTTCTTCCCATGAATTTAACCCATCCATCCAACAGGCGCAGCGTTTTCCTGTGCTCGGATCTCCTCATGTGATTCCTGTACATGTGTATGGGCCCCAATCATCGGATCCTCTCCGAGCCTCCATGCCCCTACCCGTGCAACCCACAAGTGCACTGCCCGTGCGTTTTAGCCTTTTGTGGTTGATTGGTTGGCCTGGCCATCAGACACTGCGGGTGTGCACCTTCAGTGCTGCGTCGTGCGTCCTGTGTATGAAGACTGACGAGTGGTGGAGTTTGGAATTTGGATCGTGAAAGGTTTGTCAGGGTGTGGGCTTCTGAATCGGGCAAAATGGCTCTCAGCTCTTGTTCCGTGCAGCAACAAACACGGATACCGGGTTCAGGAATCAGGAGCACGTGGTCCTGTTTTGTTGCTTGTCTCTTGCTATTGGAGACCATCCTAGTCCCCTTCCAAGAAATGGTTTTGAATTCTGAATCTTAGCCCTTAGGTTGGGATGAAAATGCAAATACTAGCCAACAAACGGGACGATGTTACCGACGCAATACTTATGTAGGTTCTCTGTATATGATTCGGTTTGATAGGGGTCTCCATGTGATGATTGTTTGGGCCCCTATAGATTCTCCTTGTTCTTTGAAACTGTCTACCGGAAATTCACTTTTTTTTTCCTTTTTTTTTTGTTAAACGTAGTATGTACTCCTATGTTATGTTCCTTTCTAATCACAGTACGGAATAGTGACATGAACATGTACAGATCCAGTGCTACTCTCTGGATAGATATGCTTAAGTCATGGAACAGTCATGCAAGTAAATTTTAATCTAAAATGCTCCTAATTCCTTTTTGCCTTCTTTTTTTTGTTTTTTTAAAAGTGTATTATTCTGAACTGTGCTTTTATGACAGCATATCCCAAGGCATCTACAAGTCCAGCTTCTCAAGCAGAACACTTCAGGTCATTACCAGAGTTTGAAGAATGAGGTTTCTAGCCCCATATCTGTTTTGGAGCGGAAGAGTGGAGAACTCCACAAGGTGAGGGAAAGAACCAACAAAACATTAATTAACTGCTTTTACTTGTATCAGCCTGTAAGATCATTGACATAACAAATTCTGCAGGTACGACTTCATTCTACTTCTGCCATGTTTCCTGTCACTTCCATGGAGAAGGCAACAAAATGGGAGCCTGGGGACATAAAGGGAATGGAATCACATGATGCATATCTGATAGCCAGCCAGCTAAATCTTCTTGATGAACAGCAAGATACAGCGTATGTTGCTAACCTTCAGATAGAGCTCCAGCAAGCACGTGATAGGATAAGTGAGCTGGAAACTGAGCGGCGGTCAGCTAAGAAGAAGCTTGACCACTTGTTTAAGAAGCTTGCAGAGGAGAAAGCGGCTTGGAGGAACAGAGAGCATGAAAAGGTGCGTGCTATTCTCGAAGATATGAAGGCAGACCTTGACCATGAGAAGAAAAACCGGAGGCGTCTGGAGATGATTAACTTGAAACTCGTTAATGAGTTGAAGGAGGCCAAGATGTCAGCAAAACAGCTGTTACAGGAGTATGATACAGAGAGGAAGGCACGTGAGCTCACTGAGGAGGTGTGCAACGAGCTAGCAAGAGAGGTGGAGGAAGACAAAGCTGAGATTGAGGCCTTGAAACAGGACTCCCTGAGGCTGCGGGAGGGAAGTAGACGAGGAGCGGAAGATGTTGCAGATGGCTGAGGTGTGGCGTGAAGAACGGGTGCAGATGAAGCTTGTTGATGCAAAACTTACTCTCGACGCAAAATACACACAGCTGAGCCAACTGCAACAAGATGTTGAAGCATTTATTGCTGCATGCAGTACTGCAAATGGAGACATCACGGTAGTAGAGGAAGCAGAGAACATAATACAGGCAATCAAGTCAGTCAGAGCCCAAGATGCTGAATTCAGATATGAGCCACCGGCAGCATCAGAAGACATATTTTCCATTTTTGAAGAGCTGCGTCCAAGTGAGGAGCCTGTCATCAAGGAGATTGAGCCATGCTACAAGAATAACTCTGCCAAATGTGAATCTGAAATTCAAGAGGTTAGCCCAATGACTGATATATTCCTCGAAAAGAAAGCCAAAGCATACTCAAACAAAAGCCCTAAAGATGAAAGCGACACTGAAGATGGCAGCAGCTGGGAGACAATAAGCCATGAAGATATGCAGGCTTCAAGTGGTTCACCTGACGGAAGCGAGCCTTCTGTCAGCAACAAGATCTGCAACGGAAGCATTTCTTGGAAGAGCAGAAATGATTTCGAGTATAGGGAGAGTGAGAAGGTGAAAGATGACTTAGCTGATATCCTACCTGACAAGCATGAACCAACCCAAGAAGAAAGAATCAGCCATTTCAAAACTCTGGAAGTCATCCCGCCCAAAGAACAGCGAGATATGCAAGAAAGATGCAGTTGAAACGGTAAATGCAAGGTCATCCAATGTCCGGCTGTCAGTCGGGACTTATTCCACTGTTGAAAGTGGCATCCAGGAAATTGGACTCAGTCCACCGAGCGTCGAGCAGTGGAGCTCACCAGACTCGATGAACATTCAATTCAACCGGGGCTTCAAGGGCTGTATAGAGTACCCGCGGACGTCCCAGACGCACAGCTTGAAGGCGAAGCTCATGGAGGCACGGATGGAGAACCAGAAGGTCCAGCTCCGCCAGGTGCTCAAACAGAAGATCTAGTGCAGGCCAGGACCTGAAGGAGAAACATTGTAAACCTAGAATTTAATCCAAGGAATAATGTCAAGGAGTACCTAGATGCTTCGTTTTTTCATGTTTTAGAGTAACGTGTAATGCATGTACAACAAGAACTAGAATGAAAAGGGACAGGGCTGGCCTTTGAGGGCTGTCTAGGACCTTTGCTGCTTCTGTATCTTTACTTTAGTTTTGGTGTTATGGTTAGATCTAATAGGCTATTGTGAGATCCATCATGATGTATAATAGAGACACAAACAAGCAGCAACTTTTGAGACAAATTGCATCCCTTTGTAAGCAATTCCCCAGTATTTTTTTGTTAATTTTCTTGTGCAACTCTTATTATGCGAAAATTTGTTCCTATGTTAGGTAAACTTCAGAAAGCCTTATTCTGGACGTTTACTATCAAGTCAAGAAGGCCGGTGACACAGCTCTCCTGTGGGAAGCCGATCTGTGCACCTGTGAATCAGCCGAGTAAACACTGCAGTAACGAAAGGGGCTTGAGGAACTTGGGAATCAGTATTAACAATCACACATGAATGAATCCTGTTGAAAACCGTCTCTACGAGCTTCAGCAGTTCTGCTTCAGCAACCAGAGAAGACGAGCCTGACGAAATTATGGAAGCCATCTGCGCTTCGGGCGTAGCGCGCATTGGAAGCACAGGAGACTACTCGCAGTAACCGTGGCCCAGTCGATGGCTCCGTGGTTAGTTGTGCCTTGTGCTTGTGCGTTTGGTACATGCAAAGAAGTTGCTGGGGAATATAGCTAAGGCTAGAGCGCCGACGAGAGCAGCACTCTTCAAGGCTTCAAGCAGGGAAAACAGCGGCCTGATACCTCAGACATTCAGTAGTGGAGTATTTCAACTGACAAGTAGCAAATGCATTGGATAGAAGCATGACTGGTCACAATTACAAGTTTATAGCTGACAAGTCATTAGTAACAGCAAGGGTATTTGCAAAGAGGCAATGATATACGAATCGAAGGATGCAAAGTGATGGTTATCCAGCAGAATAGAAGCATCCACAATATCCAAAAACAAGGGCAACCTTCAAGACCAATCACATGTCTTGATGGCTTGTGCAATACAATCTATTTATTGATCATCTATAAAATGTACATGGGATGGGCATGAAGCACCATTATCTGTAGTTGTCTCACAGTCATCGCAAACTAAGTGGCCAATGTAAAGTAGGCTCACACCAACAAGATGCAAATGTTTTATTGCTTTGAGTATTAAAAGCCTCATTTGAAACTTATTTGAAGAATCAAAGGAATCACATGGTCCATATTCAATCAAATATCAACGCAGAAATGAGAATACTCATGTAAATATTTAATCTTCAGACCTGAAGAATAATAGTAGGATTAAGAGTTCTCGCAGATCTTCCTATTACGGGGAAACCCGCAGAAGTTCGAATGGGAAGAGGAAAAGGAAATCCTACGGGTTGGATTGCTCGTGTGTCCACGGGACAAATCCCATTTGAAATGGATGGTGTGAGTTTGTCAAATGCTCAACAAGCCGCTAGATTAGCGGCGCATAAACCATGTTCGTCAACCAAGTTTGTTCAGTGGTCGTAACGTAATTGGTTAGTGGGGAAAAACCGGCAAGATTTTTATGTCCTGTATGGAAGTTGATTTGGAAAGCAAATGCTAGGAAAAGGTCTTCTTTATCATTCTTTCTTCTTATTACTGTACTGATAGAACTTTCTTGCCATCTTACTTATTAAATTAAATAGTACTCTCTGGCTAATCCATCCCCTTCAGCTGCTAGCTGGTAGCCTAGCAGTAACGAAATTCCCGAGCTCCCTAGCAGTAAGTAAAGAATTACCCGACTTACAATGTCAAAGGAGAGCTAATATCCGGCTACTTAATTGATAGATTTGACCCGAGCTAATTGGTAGATTTGACTCGAGACTGCTTTGACTTGACATGTCCAAAAATTTTCTTCTAACCGAGAGCCACAGCGGAAGCGGATTGATATGATGAAGATACGCAGGCATCTTGTGAGAGATCCTTCATCCAACTGTATAAGCAAAATCATGCCATGACGGTCTGGAGGTTGGTATTATGATTTGATCTAAACCGATAGCGTTACTCAAAATTAATCAGAAATCACAAAATAGGCAGGAAACATACCATGGCCATTGGCCAGTACCAATTTCATGAGTATATACGATTTACAGACAAACACCTAAATACCTAATCTTTACTTTCTTTAGGTTTGCTTTGCCAGTAGAGTAGCACAATGCACAACTGACACAACTAATTTGCTGTTGGCTTATCACAGGTAGGTAATGTTATGACTTGTGAATGTGGAGTTAGAACCTAAATAAGTGCAACATAACAAAAATTTCTGATGGTGTTAAGCTCAGTCATGAAATGGGTACAGATAAAAAAAATAAAGCAAGGCAAATGAGAAATGACAAGAACTAGAACACAGTTTAAACACAACATGGCCATGTTCTGATGGTACTACATGCAGAAACCTTGTATATATCCTGGATTGGGATTGAATGGTGCCCTATATGATTGTATGCTCCACAGCCTAGGCCAGAGAGAGATTACTAATCAAAGAAATTACCAATCTTCAATTCAGTGCCAACAATCCATATGAGTTCAGCACCCTTGAAACTACTATTTAAATTGTCCTTTTATGTACATCAGCAGGTACCGGCAGAGGCAGTAACAAACTCAAAGAGTATCCAGGAAAATATAGCCCTTTTGATGCATCAACATATTTGAAGTGTTAACCCAGTGATTAAGGCCCTGCAACTAGAAAGATGCATCTCCATCTTCCATTATATTCATGAATATAGGGCTGTCAACCATCGGTCACATGTAAACAAGGAGCATTCAGCAATGGGGGCCTATAAGATGCATCGACAAAATCTGAGACCCGTAAGACTAACAACGCAGAAGATTAACAGCATATCACAAGCAGTGATTCTCAACAAGATTTCAACCTGATATATCCTTTGGCATCATTTAACACATCATCGACATGTTCTTAACAAAATCTTCTCCGAGATCCATACCAAGCACGAGGCTTTCATGGCAATAGCAAAACAGAGATAGCTTAAAGGGTTTCCAATACAAGAAATTGACAACTAGAGCAGGGAATTCCACTAGAGCAGGCACTATGCGGGGCGCCCGGCATCTAGAAGCGGAGCTTGGTAAAGAACCACCTGTTCTTGCCAGACTTGAACCTCTCCTCGAGGCGATACTTGGCGTTTTTGCAGGCCTCGACCTTCTTGTCCCGGGTGGAGAGCGCGTCGGGCCCGCCCGAGGCGACGTCCTTGAAGTCGACGTCGAGGGTGTAGCGGGTGGGCATGAGGTGGGTGAAGTTGACGAGCTTGACGAAGCACTTGACGCGGGACTTCTTGGCCGTCTTCTTGGCGGAGTCCTTGCGGATCACCTTCTTGGGGTACTTGGCGAGGCCGGCGACGAGGCAGTGTCCGTAGGGGCGGTCGCGGGTGCCCTCCTCGAACACGCGCACGATCACCGCCTTCCGGCCGGCGAACCGGCCCTGGAGGAGGATCACGGCCTTGCCGGGCTTGAGGAACTTCACCATCTTCGGGCTGTGGTGGTGGTGATGCCGCTGCGCCGCAGGTAGGGTTTGGGAGGTGGTGGAAATGGGACCGCAGCGCGCGAGAGGGACGAGGATTATATATATGGTGGCGGCGCTAGGGCTTCGAGGATGGTGGGTTTCAGCTGTTGGATCTGAGATCGGACGGTTCTGCTGTAGTCGGGCTTCAGGGTGATGGGTCGGACTTGGACCGAGCGAGGCGTGGTTGTGTCGGCCCACAAACTCAAGCATTTGTTGAGAATAGCGTCTTCTTCGCCCTCTCACTCTTCAATCTTCACTCTTTGGCCTCTTTTAACTGGTTATTTAAATATATAATCATTCTTTACTTTTGATTTTTTGCTATTTAAAAATAGCTAGCGTGAATGGCTCTCTGGAGTACATAGAATATATAGAAAAACTGTTGAAAAATAATAAGGTATTATATAAATGACTCTTTAAATAATGACTTAGAGAGTGAGTTTTAAAGAGACTTTTGGAGATGCTCCCACATAAAAATAAAAAACATGTTATTTTACTGAATACTCCTTCTATAAAAAACTGTTATTTCTTAGACTTTACTAGCAAACATGCCCATGTGTTGGCACGAGAAAAAATATTCAAATATTCATCGAAAAAGACAACAAGAAAGATGTATGTATCTCTATTTGCTGATACTAAATCTCGATTTCTGCTCACATGTTTACGTTCAATATGAATCATCCTCCACTCGAAGTGAGTGCGTCTACGTTCTATGATCTGATTTCGATATGGACTGGATCCATGTGTCCATGTGCTATACGAAGTCATTTTAGCTCACGACCGATGCAATGCACGAGCATAATCTATCGAGAACAAGGAAGTAAACAAAAGAGGGATCATGAATTAGCAGAAGGAACAAAAAGGGTTTCCCACTATTTAATATTTTCTTATATCCTTAGACCTACCTCCCAATCTGGTTCAGTGTTTCTCCGTAGAAGGTCCTTGTACATATTACCTCTATTCTAATTTATAAATCGTTTGACTTTTTCAGCTCAAAGTTTGACCACTTATCTTATTCAAAAAAATTATAAAAAAGTTAAATTTAAATTATTTTTAAAGAACTTTTATTAATAAAACAATCTATAACTAAAGAAGTGATATTTTGCACAAATGTTTGAATAAGACGAGTGGTTAAATTTTGGATTGAAAAAATCAAACGACTTATAAATTAAGATGGAGGAAGTACATAACAAGAGAATGGATCATGGTTTATTTTTCTCATGAACATGCATGTATCCTTGCACATATAGTGCATAAAATATAAACACGAGCAAAAGAGAAGACGACGTCTAATTTTTCTAATTACATCGACCCAACGAATACAATGCTGACATTATATAAACCTAACCACTATCGACAGAAGATTAATACAATTCAATCCCGTCGAGGATGGTCTGATTATGGGATTGGTACTCATACGGCCCCATCTACTCAATCGGCATCTAGCGCTCCAATACCTTGAATAACAGAGGCCCAACACAAGGAACGGTGTTCCCACTTCGCTCAATTCGCTTGAGGTAGGTTTAGCTTAATTTTATTCAGTCATAAAACGGTATTTTACTCTCACAATAATTCAGCCGTACAATTTAACCTAGCCAAGTTTTAGCTCAACCGAACTTGAATCCAATAATTCACACCCAAAAACATTGAATTCCTGTGTTGCGTCGATATCACATCGAGATTAACGTATTAATAATCCTTAAACACAGAGGTGCCATACCCTCCGGCCTGACCCAATCAAAGGATAGATTGCATACGACAAGTTCCCGACAATAATCCAGATGTGTCATACCCTATATATGTGCATCCTCGGTTACATGTTACACAAAAAGTACCTGCAAATATTCAAACTGCTACTATGAGCTCAATCTTAGAACAAAAAGAAGGGGCGTATGCATGCGAGGGTGTTAAGAAATCCTGCGAGTGACATGGATAGGAACCTACAGATAGATCAATACCGGTGAGTGCAAGATGCAGCTATTCAGATTGTTGTACATTTCCTTCTTTTTTTGATGTCGATGCTGAAAGTGTAAACAAGTATATGCAATGATAAAATCAATCAATGTTGCTCTTTTTTATGTAATGGATCCTTGTTTTACTTCAAAACAATATCTTATCCCCAGTTTTTCTTTTGTACCGGAGTGGTAAACATGTCTGATGCTTGCCCTTGACTGAATCAAAACTTCTCATTTCAGCTCTATAAACGTAGGACGAGAAAAATAAATTAAGACTTGATTTATTGGCACATTAATTTTGCCCAAACTAGTCATATATATTTCTGATACCACAACGAATGCTATTAAACAATAAATCAACCTCCTAAAATTTTAACATTTGTGTTATGGAATAAACTTCAGTGAGCTGTAGCTGAAGCCTGGTATAATTAATAATTTAAGTAGGAGATTTCTTTCTGAATGATTGAAAGCCTACCAGTACCCGGTCCTGTATTACTGTTGTAGAAACTGGACACCATATAACTGGCTATAGGTCAGTACGTAGTTTCTGAATTTCTGTATTGCTGATCAGGTTGACGGCCCATGTGGAAGAACTCTGGAACGAATGGGAGATCCAGCTGTTGGTGCTCGTGAGCTTTGGCTTGGAAGTGTTCCTTCTCTTGTTCTCGGGCATCAGGAAGCGCACGACCTCCAGAGTCCTCAGCGGATTCGTATGGCTTGCCTACGTGGTGGCCGATTACCTTGCAGTCTTCGTCCTTGGTCATCTGACGCTTCACATCAGCAGCCCGCGCCATGGGCCAGTGCTGTTCTGGGCGCCGTTCAGGCTTCTACACCTGGGAGGGCAGGAGACGATCACGACCTTCTCCATGGAGGATAACATGCTGTGGAAGCGCCACCTTCTCAGCCTGGTCACCCAAGTGGGCTTGGCTGCCTATTATGTCATCGGCAAGCAATGGCAGGGAGACAAGAAGCTACTGGCTCCCATGGTGCTCATGTTCATCTCAGGTACCCGTTGACGAAGCTTCATGCAGGTCAAAGGCGGCCTTAACACCCCCCCCCCCCCCCCCCACCTATCTGTAGAATGCTTCATAAAAATAGTAATTAAGTATTCATTTATACTAATAAAAAATATATTACAATAATAAATTAGTTATTAACAGTAATTAAAACACTAAAAATAGTTTATTGATTGGCCGCTCCAGTTTTATTCTCAAGCTTCGACACTATAGGTACCCTCAAGTATGCTGGAGAACATCGTCGCTCATGCTTGTCGCCAAGGCAATAACACCTAGAGGTAGTGTTAGTATGGATAGTGGAGACTGGCCAGCTCGAGCCGAACATTATACGGTTAATAAATGGATGTTAAAGGAGAAACAAACATACCAATTGGTGTGGGAAGCCCATACTGGCTTGTCCTTATGCTTGGCCTTCCTGATGGATAAGACACCGCTCAAAACTAGACCAGAAAATTTCCCTTTGCAAGGGCTCGTTTCCAAGGAACACCGCGTCCACATTTCCTACAAGCTAGCGGAGCGCGCTGCAGCTCCGAATTATCTATGACTTCTACTACACCACGGTCGGAACCCATATAGAAAGATGGGACAACCCACTAAACGGTTGGTTCCTTAGGCTTGTTTCACTGGGCTCCGCCTCTACAGCTCTCGTTCTGTTTTCCTTGTATCGTCAGAATAATCTTTTGAGATACAGTAGTGCCGATGTTATAGTGTCCTACATATTGCTATGTGGTGCCATCATTCTTGAGATGATCTCCATCTTTATTGCCATCTCATCTGTTGGGAAGTACTTCACTGCAGTTCAATGGTACCATAGTTTGAGTGGTGTAAGCTTCAGAATCACCAGCCTTGTCCATCCCGAGAGCAGACTACAATGGTCACAAAAGCTGGCACAGTATAACCTCATTGGTGGGTGTATAAGAGATAAGCAACCAGCTCAGCTGGTTGTGGTGAATTGAGATGCATCAAGCATATGGTCGGCATCAAGCATGATACGACACATATTGAGATCTCTCATGAGCTGAAGAAGCTCATCCTTGATAAACTGTTACAGGCAGCAAGCAGGACACATGAAGGTTTGTGGGACATCAGCAAGTTCACCGGCCAATGGGCCAAGTTGGAGCTTCAGGGCAAACACCAAGAAAGGCAATCAACTTTGTTATGGCTTCTCACGAAGAGCACTGAGCGCCCAGGTTTCCTGTCATCCGTCCTTACTTGGCATCTGGTGACAGACGTATGCTTCTTCCATGATGACCATGAGGTAGGCTGCAACCACTTTGTGGACAGAACCTCAAGCAGGGAATTATCAAATTATGTCATGTACCTTTGTGCAAAGCATGGTATAATGTCAGGCAATGATGGGTACATTCTACTTAAAAAGGTTCAACAATTCATCCACGAGACTCTGGAAAGCTACAAAGGATCCCTAGATGGAAGTGCTCCCATCAAGCATATAACAGGCAAGATGCACCATGTAGCTGCGAAAGGTCAACCTAGTGTACTGATCGCCGTTGAGCCGGTCATAACTCTAGGGCTCCAACTTGTTAATGAGCTGCGTATGATCAGAGAAGAAAGTGATCGATGGGAGATCATCCTAAATGTGTGGATTGAGATGCTTTGCTACATGTCATTTCACTGTGGGGCTGATTTCCATATTAAGCATCTAAGTTCTAGTCTGGACTGATGAAGGTCAAGAAAGACTTTCTAGCGGGTGGGGTTTTTATAGTGAAGGATGGGAATGGTACAAGGTTCTGGGAGGATGTTTGGGTAGGGGATAAGCCCTTTAGTGATGTTTATCCCAACCTCTACAGATTATTAAGGAAAAAGCATGACACGGTGGCTAATGTCCTAAGGACTACACCACTTAATAGTGTCGTTTAGAAGGGGACTTGTGAATAATAACCTGGATTCTTGGGTGGAGTTGGTTTCACGACTGGTTCCGGTTCAGCTTTCTAGCGGGCACGAAGGCTTCTTTTGGAAACCGAGCCCGAAGGGTTTGTTTTCGGTTAGATCAATGTATAATCTCATGATTAGCAGTGCGATACTACTCGAAAAAAAATAAGCTCTGGAAGTTTAAAGTACCATTGAAAATTAAGATTTTTCTATGGTTTCTGAAAAAAGGAGTAACACTCACTAAAGACAACCTAGTAAAAAGGAACTGGCAGAGGAGTGTTAAATGTTGCTTCTGTAACAAGGAAGAGACTATCCAACATCTCTTCTTTGAATGTCAATACGCGCGTTTCATCTGGAACATTATAAATATCACGTTTGAAATTCAACCTCCTTCTAGTGTTGCGAATTTGTTTGGATCATGGCTTATGGGTGTGGATGCCAAACTTAAATCTAAAATTATGCTAGGAGTGGCGGCTTTATGCTGGACTTTATAGTTGAATAGGAATGATATAGTGTTCAAGAAAGCGAAGTCTAACTCGTAATTTTCAGGATGACGTTCTGAATTCGGCAATGGTCCCAGTTATTTGACGAGACCGAGAGGGAGGCGTTCCGGAGTGGGTGCAGGATCCTGGAATCTCAAGTTATGGCTATTTTTGCCAAGTTCGGGTGGCGTTCGAGTAATCGGAATGAAGCTTAGTTTTTCATTCCCTTCGGGATTAAGTTGCTTAGTATTGTTATGAGTCAACATTTTGGGTCGTTTATGGCTTCGTGTGTGTGGTGTAAAGCCTTAGAGCTTTCGTTGTATCCTAATTCTCAGCTGTATATCATCTTCGGATGGTAGAGGCTGGAACTCTGTTCCATTATCTAAAAAAAAAGTACCAGTGGGGAGTTCATAACAAAACTAGACGGAAAGGAGCAAGACTGCACCCCCGCTTTTTAATTAAGAGGATGCAGGACTCAAACTTGGGTCTCTGGACTGAGAGCTAGCTCCAGTAACCAGTCGCCCACGAGAGCACCTACCCGGTTCATCACTCATGTCAAGGTTGTGATGTATAATCTAGACTTTCCATATTCAACATATGTACCTGAAAATGATGATGAACCGAGCCATCCTGGAGAAGATTAGTTAGTTCGATTGAGATAGGAAGGAGATGACTAACACTATTATATCTACTTTAAGGACGTACAAATTCCTAAAAAAATAGACATGTTAGTGAAAAATATTCCCTTCTCCTTAAATCAAGCTAATAATGATTTATTTTGTAATGACTTGTTTTATCATTAGACATACTTTAATATTGATTTATTTATCTTTTTACCTGAATACAAAATTAAATAAGACGAATGGTCAAATAGAAAGTTTAAAAGTCAACAACGATCTTTTTAGGACAGAGGGAGTATAAATTATTGAAAACTATCTACATAACTCTATGAAACAGTTTTTGAAGCATCTAGACCCTAATGGTTTCGGTGATTAATGACAACAAGACGGTTATTATGACTAACGTGTGTTTTGCAGGATAACCTAGAGGTTAGGTCATAATAACATGTAGGTTCAAGTCCCTAACGATGGAAATCGATTCGGTTTTCAAAGGATGGAAGACAAGACAGTGATAGGCTAGTGCTAAGTATCGTTTGGAGTTGAGAGACACTTGGCGTAGTCTTAGATTTTGTTTTTCTCTTTGACCGTACTATTAAGAGGGGTTTGGATGGGTAGCTTGACTTAGAGTAAGATTAGAGAGTATAGATGGATGCACACTTGTCCAATATAGCTCTAGACAGCCCAGGGAGACTATTGAGAGAGAGAGAGAGAGGATCAAACTTCGTTTTAGAAAGTTTTCGATTCGGCGAAGTTTTGATCAAATTAGAGGCGTCGGACTCTACCTAGTATGGGCGTCGGACCAATAGCTAGAGTCCGACGACACGTGGTAGCCCCTGGACGAGTCTCAGCGTGCCAGGGAGTGTCGGACCCTGGCTGGATGGTCGTCGAACCATTGGCCAGAGTCCGACGGTGCCTCTGGGTTTTTGAGCGAGCGTCGGACCGTCGCGAGTGGGAGCGTCGGACTAATGTCTGTTAGCGTCCGACGCTTCCAGAGAGGTTCCCAGCGCGGTTTTGAGCGTCGGACTTGGTTCGACGGTGTGCGTCGGACCATTGCTCCGTGTACTAGCCGTTGAGAGGCACTGTGCCCGCAATTCAGAAGCGTCGAACTGAGGAGCGTCGGACCATCGAGTTCGGTCCGACGCCCCTCTGTCACAGTTCTAGGCGCAGTGCTTGTGTGAGAGTCGGACCGTGGCGTTTGGTCCGACGGTCGAACCTCGGCAGAGTCCGACGGTTCGCAGGAAAGTGAGAAACGGCTAGTTTTGTAGAGGGTGAGTATTTATACTCCACAAAGCCTCCATTCTACTCCTCTTGCCATTTCTAACAGCTGAAGGAACCCTTGTTGATCTTGTGAGAGAGCAAGAGCCCTAGGGAGATTAGTGTGAACTCCATTGCTTATGAGCTTCTTCCCTAGAGAGATCAAGAGTGACTTGTGTGCATCCATCGCCCTGTTTGGCCTTGTTCTTGGTCAAGTGAGAGTCTAGGCTTGTTACTCTTGGTGATCGGCATCACCTAGACGGTTTGGTGGCGATCGGTGGCTTGGTGACCGCTTGGAGAGCTTGTGGGCGGCCCAAGTCGAAGTTGTGAGCGGTTGTGGGCGATCCACCGCGCCGGAGAGGCAAAGGATCAGCCCGTAGAGAGCACTTGGTCTTTGCGAAGATCAAGGGGGAGTTTCACCCTTGCGCGGGTGCTCCAACGAGGACTAGTGAGGAGTGCCGACTCTCCGATACCTTGGAAAAACCGGATTTGTCTTTCTAACCCTTTACATTCCCGCATTTTCTTTGTGTTCTCTACTTTTCTTGAGTAGTATACTTGTGATAGGACTTGGCTCTAGGTTGCATAACTTGTTTTAGGAATAGAATTGATACAAGCACTTGTGGGGTGACATTGGGCAAATTGCGATAGGTTGAATTGTGTTTCGAAAAATTATTAGTTGCCCAATTCACCCCCCTCTTGGGCATCCTTGATCCTTTCAATTGGTATCGGAGCCTTGTTGCTCATTAATTTGGCTTAACCGCCAAGAGGAAGGATGTCCGGTGGTCACGATGGTCCCCCTCCCGTCTTTGACGGTAACGATTTTCCTTATTGGAAGATTCGTATGGAGGCATACCTTGAGGCGGTGGACCTTGGTGTTCACAAAGCCGCCACACAAGGGTACCCCACTCCCAAACCCGGCGCAACCCTCACACCCGTTGAGGAAGAGCACGAGAAGTGGAATGGTAAGGCTCGAAACATCATATTTAGAGGCCTTAGCAAAGAGGTGTTCAACCGTGTGAGGAACCACAAAAACGCCCATGCACTATGGTCAGATATTTGTGCGCTCCATGAGGGAACTAAGAATGAGCGAGAGGAATGATATTATCTTATCATTGACAAGCTCAATTCTTTCAAAATGTTCTCCAATGAAAGCGCTAATGACATGTATTCTCGCTTGAATATCATTGTAGAGGAAGTAAATGGCCTTGGACTCACTCAAATCTCACCGGGCGAGGTTGCAAGGAGAATCCTCAATGCTCTTCCAATTGAGAAGTATGGTCATATTGTAACCGTACTTCATCAAACGGATCTCTCCAATGCAACCCCCACTTAAATATTGGGGAAGATCAATGCTCATAAAATGTATATGAAGATCACCCCTCAAGATAGCTCATCATCAAAGAAGGAAGAGAAGAAAGACTTAGCCCTCAAGGCCGACAAGAAAGGCAAAGCTCTAGCAAAGTACTCTTCTCTTGACTCCACAAGTGATGATGATGATGATGATGATGATGATGATGTGGAGATCGCTCTCATGGTGAGGAAGACCACCAAGATGCTCAAGAAGCTCAACAACAAGGGAATCAAATTTGATTCCAACAAGAAGAAGTTCTTCACTAGTAGCAAGAGAAAGCCCATCTCCAAGATGGATTGCTACAATTGTGGAGAACTTGGACATCTTGCTCATCAATGCCCAAAGCCCAAGAAAGACAAGTTCAAGAACAAGAATAAGGACAAAAGGCAAGATTCAAGTGATGAAAGTGAAAATGAGAAGAAGAAGGCCAAGCTATTCAAGAAGAAAGAGTTCAAGAAGAAGCAATTTCACAAAAGCAAGAAGAGTGGCAAGGCTTACATTGTTGGTGATTGGCTCACCGACATTGAATCTTCTAGTGGCTCTTCCGGTGAAGAAAGTGATGATGAAAAGGAGAAGGTGGCCGCTCTTGTGATTGGGACTTCACTTCCTTCACCGCCATCACCGCCCTCATCTCCAACACACCTTTGCCTTATGGCTAAGGATAAGAAGGTATAAAGTGATGATGAGAGTAGTGATTGTGACAATGAATATGATTCACCCACATATGATGAACTTGCTAGCTTGCTTAATGACTACACCAAAGTTATAAGAAAGCTAACAAGGAAAAATGAAAACTTAAAACTTGAGAATGGCAACCTTTTAGTTCAAAATGAACAATTCACTAAAGCTAGTGATGAGCTTAGAGTTGAAAATCAAAATGAGTCATCCAAGCTCAAGGAGCTCAAAGCCAATATAAAAGAGCTCAAAGAAAAACATGATAAACTTGAGAGGATACACATTGAGCTCACCACTAGGTACAACAAGCTAAAAGAGGACTATACTCAAGTGAAAGTGAATCATGACAACCTTGCTATGGCTTATGACTTGCTTTCCAATGAAACACATGATGCTCCTAACCATGTTGTTAAGTGTGACATAGCTACATCATGTGATGACTTGATTGATGAGATCATGAGCAAGGTGCTAGTAGCAAAGGCAAGGAAGTGGTGGTGGCCGATTGCCATGATGACTATTTGAAGCTCAAGATTGAAAATGACAACTTGAAGAAAGAGCTTGAGAAGCAATCAACCACAAATACCATTGTCATTGAAGCGGTGCAACAAGATGATGAAGTTGAAGTACTTAGAAAAGAAAACAAGATCCTCAAGAATGAGAAGTGTCACCTTGCAAGCTTGTTGAAAGAGAATAAGAAGTTGAAGTAAGAAAAGAGTCATCTCACCGTGGGCTTGCAAAAATTCACAAGAGGCCAATATCTCCAAAGTGATCTCCTCATAAACACCGTGATGAAGTTTGATAGAAGTGGGATTGGCTACATGGGTGAGAAGGTGCAAAATATTAGAGCTCAAAATCGCCTCAACAAAGTAAAGAACAAGCCCAAGCCCAAGCCAAAGAGATGCTTTGAATGTGGACAAGAAGGTCACTTTGCTCATGAGTGCAAGACACCGCCACCACAACCTTTGCCCAAGCATGCTAGGCCCTTTGCCTTTGATGCTCATTACATGCTAAGGAAAGATTCTAAGGGCAAAGTGAAAGTCATGTTCCTAGGACCCCCTAACAAGAATAGGCTTAGGCAACTATGGGTGGCGAAAGCTTTGGTTGAGAAAGTCCGAAGCCCTTCTCAAGTATGGGTTCCTAAACATCAAACTTGATTTGTTGTGTGTAGGTGAACTACAAGACCGGTGGCTCTCATTGGGTAATTGATAGTGGATGCACTCAACATATGACCGGTGATGCTCGTATGTTCACCTCCCTTGAAGAGAATGTAGAAGACCAAAGAAAGATAACATTTGGTGATAATTCCAAGAGCAAAGTGCAAGGGCTTGGCAAAGTGGCTATATCTAATGATCATTCCATTTCAAATGTGCTTCTAGTTGCTTCTTTGAGCTTCAACTTGCTATCCGTTGGTTAATTGTGTGATCTTGGCTTCCAATGCCTATTTACAAGTGAAGAGGTGGTTGTCTCCAAGAAAGATGACAATGAAGTGATATTCAAGGGCTTTCGGTACAATCATCTCTATCTAGTGGACTTCAACTCAGAAGATGTAAATTTGAAGACTTGTCTATTCACCAAACAATCTCTTGGGTGGCTTTGGCATAGAAGGCTTGCACATGTTGGGATGAGCACACTCAAGAAGTTAATGAAGAAGGAGATAGTGAGAGGATTGAAAGATGTTGTATTTGAGAAGGACAAATTATATAGTGCTTGCCAAGCCGGGAAGCAAGTGGCAAATACACATCCATCCAAGGCATTTATGTCAACTTCAAGACCATTAGAGCTACTTCACATGGATTTATTTGGGCCAACAACTTATGCAAACATTGGTGGCAAGCTCTATTGCTTAGTGATTGTTGATGACTTTTCAAGATATACTTGGGTGTTCTTTCTTCATGACAAGACCGAAGTAGCCCAATCTTTCATGAAGTTTGCCAAGAGAGCACAAAATAAATTTGAAGTAAAGATCAAGAAGATTAGAAGTGACAATGGAAAAGAGTTTGACAACACAAACATTGAAGTATATTGTGATGAAGTTGGGATCAAGCATGAAGTCTCATCCACTTATACCCCTCAACAAAATGGTGTAGTTGAAAGGAAGAACCGGACGTTGATCACCCTTGCAAGGACTATGCTTGATGAGTACAACACACCGGAGAGGTTTTGGACGGAGGCAATCAACACCGCATGCTATGCATCCAATCGCCTATTCCCTCACCGGTTACTAAAGAAGACCCCCTATGAGCTACTTGTAATACCCCTGGTATTACTGTTAATTAAAATGCCATGTCATCATATCATCATATGCAGTTGCTTGTCATTAGGGATAATAGTGTGATTAGCTTGTTTAACTCTTGTATGTGCTTGAAGGAACCCTAATTGAGTTGTTATTGCATGTTGATTTTAATTTTCCCTAAAACCCTAATTAAAGGCTTCAAAGTGCACTTTCTAAATTTGATCAAATCTGAGGTAGGTCCCTTAATAAAAGTTGTAGAGTTTTTAATGTAGAACAACTTCTATTTTGGGTGATTTTGAAGTTATGTTGAAAATATTTGAATTAAGCTCAAAACAGTGTTTCAAAATTTGAATTTAAAACTGCAATTCAAAAAATAATGAGAATTAGATAAAACTTCCTTAATAAAAGTTGTAGATCTCTCTGAGATGCACAACTTATATTTTGGCCAAATTTCAAGTTCTTTAGAAAAATAAAAAGTAATTTTAAACATTCAGTTTGAAATTCAAAACCCTAGTTTACCCCCTTTTGAATATTTTCAAATCTAGGCCGAATTTCAAATTTGTGCAAAAACAAAAGTTGTCCAGCACAAAAATATCTGCAACTTTGCTTTTGGGCGTGGCCTCGGATTCGGTCGTTTGGCCGGTCAATTTGGGCGATTTTCTCTGAGCCAAGTACTGTACCGGCGGCACTGTTCACCGCGTCACGCGCGTTTGGCCGCGGCGCGCACGTCGCCGGCGTGCGCGACCGTGCAGCGCGTCCTCCGGCGCCGGGGCACTGTCCGTGGTACGCGCAGCATGGAGCCGAGCTCCCCCCACGTTCTCCCCGACCGTCTCCTCGCCTATTTAAGTCCCCAGGTGCTCCCTCCCGACCGAAATCGCCACCGCCACCATTTTTGAGCTCCACTCGGTCGCCGGCGAAATTCGCCGTCCACCTGCTATCTCCATCCTCTCCATCCTCTCAATAAGTGTGCAGCTCCAAGGCGCTCCGGTTGGTGCCTTTTGTGCCATCTCTAACGCCTTGGGTGCTCTGCTTCAGGTGTCGTCGTCTTCGGGTCCGGCAGAGCGCCGCCGCGGGCTCGGTTTCTCGACCATAGCTCGTCGTGGTGAGCTACTCCCCTGCCTAAGCCTCGTTTCCTATTCTCTGACCTTCTCTTGAACTCATGCGCTCGGCGGTTGCGTGTTTCGTCCCCTAGGATCAGCGGAACAGATGCTCGCCGGAGTGTTCAAGCCGCCGCATCCGCCGCCGTCGCCAATCTCGTCTCACCGGTCCGCTTCAGCCCCGTCCTTCTCCCTCACTAGACTCGCGGTGAGCTCTAGATCCTTCCCAACCCTTTTGTTTACCGCTTTTTGGTCTCGGGAGGCCGGCGCATGCTCGCCGAGCCGTGGCGTCCGCCATGGTCGCGGAGAGTCTCGTCGGAGGCGGCTAAGGTTGAAGCTAGGTGTTCTAGGTTGTCCGTTAGGGTGTGTAGTGGCCGCAGGTCGCATCCGGGTGGCCGTCGGTTCGCCGGCGGCGAGGGCCGCGCCGGTTCGCGCATGCTCGCTCGCGCCGCGCGTTCGGCCGAGGAAGAAGACGGAGCTGACAGGCCGGCCCCGCCTGTCAGCGTCCGGCGCAGAGTGGGGGAGGGGCGCGGGCCGTGTGGGCCGATTGCCCCGAGTTGGGCCAGCTTCGGGCCGTTTTCAGTTTTTCTCTTTTTCCAGGTTTTTGCAATGCCTTTTCTATTTATTTTTAAATGAACAGTGCTGCAGTTTCATAATTTTGTTAGAATATTTTGGCTGATCCAAAATTCATGAGAATTTTTGTATGTTCTCTCTGAGTAGTGTAGAATTTTATAAAAATATTGTTTGTCATGTTTAAGTACTTTCTGCAGTAGGTAAAAATCCCTAAAATAAATAGAAAGTGGATTTTTGCACATTTTTAATTAAATCTAGGTAACTCCAAAAATCACCAAAATTTATGTGTCTATGTTTGGCATGAAAGGCTATCTGTTGGTGAAGTTTGGTCTCAAATGGGATTAGTTTGCTCTTGTATTAAATAGATATGGGTTTATTAAATAGTAAAAAGGTGTAGAAAATGAATTTAGGGTTTGTGTGACTTTGGAATTGATTGTGGTTCTAGGTCAAACCAATTTAAGACCTAGAACACCCTAGTGATGCCATTTTATGCTTGTCATATGTTTAGTTCTTTATTTCTGGCATATGCTCTTTTCCGCATCGCATTCATACATGCATTGTTGCACACGTGTAGTGCCGGTAAACGAGGAAGTCAAAGTCGAGGTGCCTGGAGGAGAAGGTTCCGAGGTGGTTCTTGAACCTGAAAGCTGTGGTGCTCCTGCCCCGACTGTTTTTGCGCTGCAAGGCAAGCCCCGGTGCATTTAACCCTCTATTTATAAATGCTTTTATCACTGGAGTTAATCAACTGCATTAAGTTGTTAGGAGTTGCGTGATAAAACAATTGATGCATTTACCATCCTTGACTACTTGTTATCCAAGGAACCTAATGATTCGAAATGAGTTGAAAAATGCTTAGTCATGCTTAAATATTAGAGTTGCAAAAATGCTATTTTAAACTTGATATTTGGAATGAAGAATTATCAAGGGATGGTTATGAGTCCATGTATGATGGCAGGGTCCTTTGGCCGGGACACTGTTATTGTAATGGATGGGTTTCCCGAGTGGTCGGCCATCTGTTTGGGTTAGAGTCCCAACTGATCGTCATCATCGGGAAAGGGATTTGAAAACCGGGCAGATTCCAGGGTCTTTGGGTTAGAGTCCCAATGCATGGTTTCTGACGGAAAGCAGTAGGGACCGTTCGTTGTAAGGCCTGTTGTGATCATGATGAACAGCCTAGCCACATACCAATTCGGGAAGCCTAGAGTCAGGTCGCTCTATCGCCGGAACCGACAACCGCGCACTGGGAGTGGAGAGATGGCGAGAGTAGCGTGTACCCACATGGCCGGCGTGCCTGGAGACTAGTGGAGTACTGTGCTCTCGGGTGGCGTAGGACCGGGTCCGGGATAGAAAAAGCCGAGACAATGGGTTGGTATATGCAAGCTTAAGTGCTACATATGCAGTGTGGATAGAATCCCCAGCTGGGTATACTTACTTGATTCGAATCGACGTGCTCCTCGGTTATGGAGACTTGATCCTCACGTCTACCTTGAAAAGTGGTTCGGAGAATAGGATGTTTTGAGAATAATGAAATGAATAAAATAGATGGAAGTGATGAATGATGACTTATGATACTAATAAAGTTATTCAATGAGCAAAAATACTGAGACAGGATAGTAATGCTTTTCCGCTAAACCCCTTACCTCTTGCTAAGCCTTACCCCTAACCTTGCATTCCAAGAGTCAGATATTTTTCTTAGTCGGGTAAGTCTTGCGGAGTACCCAGTACTCAGGGTTTGTTAACCCCGTTGCAGGAGGGCCACAGCCGGAGATTTGCCTCGACCCCTGCTGTGCTACAGTGATCAAAGAGGCTAGTGGTGAGGAGTGAAGGACCCGTGGGCTGGGTTCGATTATCTACTATCTATTTATGTTGTATCGTCGTTCCAATGCCACTGCTACTGTTTTAAGTTGGTTTGTAATGACTACACTTATTTACTATTTGAACTCGGTTTGTAATTTAAGTACTAGTTAATCTTCCGCATTTACTCTGATGTATTTTGATTATGAAATGTTGTAACTCTGTAATGGCTTCGCAATGGAGATCCTGTCGGCATACGGGCACTGATGTAGCCCGGCAGGGCCGCCTCGATCATTTGGGACACGGGTACGACTGTCAGAGGTCATTAGTGACGATGACAGGTGCCTGTGGGCCATGTGATTAAGGCGGTTCTGTTACAAGTGGTATCAGAGCGATCTATTGCTAAATCATTACGGAGTTGTTTTCGAAAACTTCAAAATGTTTTGGATCTAAAATTTAAGTTAACTATTTCGAGTCCAAAACTGCTTTTCTTGTCTTACTCTGTACTAGGAGTAGGGTGGCATGTAGAACAATATTATTACTATTATTATTGTTAAGCCCTATGTCTGAAATATGTTATTAATATTTATTTACCTGCATTGATTTAAAATTTGCGTAAGAACGAATCATGCATCATGTTGATTCACATGTTAATAACTTCCTCCCTAATGTTGGGTTTTGGGATAGGATTTACCAACCTGTTCATGCTAGCCTGTTCTATCTTGTCTTACCCTCTCTTTGTCCAGCTGGCTCACTCGAAGCTGACCGCACGCAAGATGGTTGGACCACGTGGCATTCCTCGTCACCAGCTCGCTCCTAGCCATGAGGAGGGCGAGGGCCCAGGCAGCCGTCGCCGCAGCCGCAGGGAACTCAAAGAGGAGATCAGGGCACTCAAGGCCGAGGCGAGGCTGATGGAGGAGGACTTTGACCGAGCTGTGTGCAACCACTACAGGGATGTGCGCACCAACCGCGACCTGTACCGAGAGATTCACCAGGTCGAGGCCGAGGTGCAGGCGGCCATGGAGCGGGAGGCGGCAGCGCTGGGGCGTGAGCAGGTGGCAGTCCAGCAGAGAGACGAGGCTTTGGGGCGCGAGCAGGTCGCCCTTGAGCGTGTGGAGTGGGTGGAAGCCCACAATGGCAACATGCAGGCGTACATCAACACCCTGCATGAGGAGGTGCACAGGCTTAACAACCTGCTTAACCCTATCTTGGTTCCCCGTGAGGAGGACCCGGAGGGTGGCGTGGTTGTCGGGCCTGAGGACGAGGAGAGCGAGTCCGAGGAGTTGGGCTACTTCGAGCCCGTACCACTCGCCGAGGACCCAGCAGAGCCCGAGGACCAGATGGTGGAGGACGATGTCGATGAGGAGATCGTGGTCATCGACGACTAGTTGCTTGTGCTGCAGCGTTGGCAGTTGCTTGTATCTCTATGTCGTAGTTTATGAGCCTAAGAATTTTAGTTATGGTTGGGATCTATGTGCTGTATGTCGCTAAGACTATGTTTCTTGTGTTGAAATAATTTTTAGTTTGTGCTGCTACTCCGTTTCTATTTAAGTAATGTCAGGTCCAAGTTCTGAGTTAAGTGTGCAATTCGCAGATGGTTCAGACCCGTGGTCAGTCTAGCAACCAGGGAGAGGTTGGTCTTCCTGAGGCACCACCCGTGCCACCAAGCCTCGCTGATGCCATTACCGCACTTGCTAATGCGGCAAATGCTTTCGCTCAGAATCAGGGTCAGCGTGGAGAGCGCCGTGGGCGCAATAATGGGAACCAGGAAACCACCTATGTGGACTTCACCGACACCCGTCCACCGGTGTTCACCAAGGCGGATGAGCCGCTTGAGGCGGATGACTGGCTCCGTACCATGGAGCAGAAGTTTGGTTTGATCCATTGCACCGAAGTCCAGAAGCCACAGTTCGCAGCACAGCAGCTGCGTGGTCCCGCAAGTGCCTGGTATGCTAACCTCCTGGCAGCACAACCCGAAGGACACCAGCTTACCTGGGCAGAGTTTCGCACTGCATTCTGTGCCCACTACATCCCTGAAGGGATAATGAGTATGAAGCTCGACCAGTTTCTGGCATTGCGGCAGGGGGACTCCACTGTGATGGAGTACGTGACCAAGTTCAACCAGTTGTCTCTGTATGCCCCAGAGTACGTGAATACTGTTGGTAAGAAGAGGAGCTGCTTTGTCAGAGGCTTGAACTACAAGATCCAGCGCAGCTTATCCAACAACCGCCACTGCACCTATCATGAAGCTGTTGACAGCGCGCTCGCTTTTGAAGAAAGTGACCGCCAACTTCAGGGAGAGAAGAAGAAGAAGAAAGCTGTTTTCTCTGGTAGCCAGAAGCGCCAAAAAATCATCTACCATCCCACCCACCACAACCGCCCACAATACCCACAGCAGCAGGTAGTTGTGCGTACCGCCGCTACCTCCCACACCTCAAACCAGCAAAACACCACTCAGCCGAATGCCCCTGGCGTTCGTGTCACCTCACCACAGTTCACCTACAATCACCCATGCTACAACTGTGGCCAGATGGGACACTGGTCCCGCAATTGTCCTTTCCCCAAATAGTACAATCAGAATGCACAGAAGGGTGCTGGTGGACAGCAGCAGCAGCAGCAGCAGGGACAGCACCGTGGACACCAGCAGCAGGCCCAGAAGGGCAAGGTGGTCAAGAAGGCTGGCCAGGTGTACTACACCCAAATCGCTGATATCCCGGAAGGAGAGCCCGTCATGCTCGGTAGGTTCCCTATTGCCGATAACCCTGCAATTACACTCTTTGATTCTGGTGCATCACATTCATTCATCAATCGTAATTTTGTCGTCAAGCATGACATACAAATTGGGGAGGTTAATGAGAATTTTATCATACAATCGCCCGGGGGGCGTATCAGTACTAAGGAAGTGGTATTTCGGGTACCCATAGAATTGGGAGGGCATAAGTTCCCGACCACTATGATAGTGCTAAAAGATCAGGACATAGATGCCATTTTGGGGATGAATTGGATGTATCAGCACAAGGCTGTGATTGATGTGCTGAATAGGACAATCAAAGTTAACATACCTGATAGTCAGTCCAAACTTCTTATCCAACTTCCGTTACCCCGGAGAACCGTGAAGCAAGTCAATGCTACCTCAGTTCAAGAAATCCTGAATATTCCAGTAGTTTGTGAATTTCCGGATGTCTTTCCTGATGACTTACCTGGTTTGCCTCCGGACCGTGATGTGGAGTTTGCCATAGAGCTTAAGCCTGGTACGGCACCTATATATCGTAGGGCGTACAGGATGCCACCAAAAGAACTGGCAGAGTTGAAGGTTCAGTTGCAAGAATTGCTTGACAAGGGTTTTATCCGGCCCAGTTCGTCACCGTGGGGTTGTCCGGCCATTTTTGTGAAAAAGAAGGATAACTCTCTCAGACTGTGTATTGACTATCGTCCTCTCAACGAGGTCACCATCAAAAATAAATACCCTTTGCCCCGTATCGATCTTCTCTTTGACCAGCTTGCTGGGGCCAAAGTATTCTCTAAGATTGACCTTCGATCGGGGTACCACCAAATAAAAATCCGTCCACAAGATATTCCCAAAACCGCTTTCACCACCAGATATGGCCTATATGAATACCTAGTCATGTCTTTTGGCCTGACCAATGCTCCTGCCTATTTCATGTATCTGATGAACTCCGTGTTCATGCCTGAGCTTGACAAATTCGTAGTCGTTTTTATAGATGACATCCTTGTATACTCCAAAACCCCCGAAGAACATGCTAACCACCTTCGAATTGTCCTAAACCGTTTGAGAGATCACCAACTTTATGCCAAGTTCAGCAAATGTGAGTTTTGGTTGGACAGAGTTCCATTCCTCGGTCATATTCTGTCTGCGGAAGGAGTGTCCGTGGATCCCAGCAAGGTCGAGGAGATTCTGAATTGGAAGCCGCCCACCACAGTGCATCAGGTCCGCAGTTTTATGGTATGGTAGGTTACTATCGTCGTTTTATCCCAGATTTCTCCAGGATATCTAAACCCATCACCAGCTTGCTGAAAAATCAAGTGAAGTTTGTTTGGTCATCAGATTGTGAGGAAGCTTTTCAGAAGTTGAAGGAATTGCTAACCACTGCACCAGTGTTGGCTCAGCCGAATATTGAGAAACCATTTGATGTGTACTGTGATGCTTCGGGAACCGGTCTTGGCTGTGTGTTGATGCAAGAGGGTCGTGTCATTGCTTATGCTTCACGGCAACTCAAGCGTCACGAAGAAAACTATCCTACTCATGATCTAGAATTGGCAGCCGTGGTTCATGCTCTGAAAATATGGCGTCATTATCTGTTGGGAAGTACCTGCAATATTTACATTGATCACAAGAGTCTGAAGTACATTTTTACTCAAGAAGAGTTGAATATGAGGCAGAGAAGATGGCTCGAGTTGATCAAGGACTATGACATCGAAGTACATTACCATCCTGGTAAAGCAAATGTGGTAGCTGATGCATTGAGCCGCAAGGTTCACTGCAACTGCTTGAATGTGAAGTCATATACTCTGACCTTGTGTTGTGAGCTGGAGAGATTGGGTATTGAAATGGTGCCACGGGGCAGCATAGCCAACATTAGAATTGAAACTCCTATTCGAGAACAGATCATTGCCGCTCAAAAGAAAAGCAAAGGGATCAAGCACATCAAAGAAAAGATCCAAGCAGGCAAGGCTGACTGTTTCAGGATTGATGATGATGGTGTGGTCTGGTTCAAGGACAGATTAGTTGTCCCCAAGATTCCTGTGTTACGTCAAGCGATCCTCGATGAAGCGCACTCAACAAAATTCTCTATTCATTCAGGAAGCAATAAGATGTATCAGGACTTGAGGCAGAAATTCTGGTGGACCAAGATGAAGGTTGAAATTGCTCAGTATGTGGCAAGGTGTGACACATGTCAGAAAGTTAAGGCTGTTCACATGAGACCTGGTGGAGAGCTACAACCATTGCCTGTGCCAGCATGGAAGTGGGAAGATATCAGCATGGATTTCATTGTGGGATTGCCCAAGACTACTCGGGGTTTTGATTCCATCTGGGTTGTTGTGGACCGTCTTACGAAACAAGCCCATTTCATGCCAGTCAAGAAGGACTTTAGAGCTCCAAGGTATGCTCAGTTGTATATCGAGAATATGATGAAACTGCATGGAGTGCCAAAAACCATTGTCTCTGACCGTGGTACCCAGTTTGTCTCCAAGTTTTGGAAGGCATTTCATAAGTCCTTGGGGACAAAGCTTCTGCACAGCACTGCATATCATCCGCAAACCGATGGGCAGACTGAAAGAGTCAATCAAGTATTGGAAGACATGTTGAGAGCTTGCGCGTTGAATTACCCGGACAAGTGGGACGAGTGTTTGGCCTTGGCCGAATTCTCATATAACAACAGCTATCAAGAAAGCATCCAAATGGCTCCATTCGAGGCCGTGTATGGTAGAAGATGTCGCACACCTTTGAATTGGTCCGAACCAGGAGAAAGATGGTACTATGGGGTAGATCTGGTAAAAGAGGCTGAAGACAAGGTTCGAGTGATACAAGAGAACTTAAAAATAGCCCAGTCTAGGCAGAAAAGTTACGCTGATAAACGACGTCGACCGCTAGAGTTTAAAGTGGGAGATTTTGTTTATCTGAAGGTATCACCAATGAAAGGAGTGAATCGTTTTGGAGTTAAAGGCAAACTAGCCCCGCGTTTCATTGGACCCTTTGAGATCATCGAACGTGTGGGAAAAGTGGCTTACAGGTTGCAGTTACCTGAGCACATATCAGAAGTACACAACGTATTCCATGTGTCGCAGCTGAAGCAATGTCTGCGAGTGCCAGATCAAGTGATCGATGTGGAAGGAGTTCAGTTGGAACCCGACATGACTACCTCCGAATATCCAGTCCGGATTCTGGATATTAAAGATCGTGTTACCCGCAGGACTACAACCAGGTGGTATAAAGTACAATGGAGTCAGCAATCTGAGGACGAAGCCACCTGGGAATCTGAAGACTTTTTGGCAGAAAAATTTCCCGAATTCTATGCTACTATATAGGTATAACCTCTCCCTGTATTTGATCTTTTCTAGTCCCTTGTTTTAAGTTTTTGTTTGGGTAGTTATGTTGAAAAATTTTCTGTTCCATTATTTTGTTTAAAAACAGTGTTATCTACCTAATCTCGGGACGAGATTTCTTTTAGGGGGGAAGGCTGTAATACCCCTGGTATTACTGTTAATTAAAATGCCATGTCATCATATCATCATATGCAGTTGCTTGTTATTAGGGATAATAATGTGATTAGCTTATTTAACTCTTGTATGTGCTTGAAGGAACCCTAATTGAGTTATTATTGCATGTTGATTTTAATTTTCCCTAAAACCCTAATTAAAGGCTTCAAAGTGCACTTTCTAAATTTGATCAAATCTGAGGTAGGTCCCTTAATAAAAGTTGTAGAGTTTTTAATGTAGAACAACTTCTATTTTGGGTGATTTTGAAGTTATGTTGAAAATATTTGAATTAAGCTCAAAACAGTGTTTCAAAATTTGAATTTAAAACTGCAATTCAAAAACTAATGAGAATTAGATAAAACTTCCTTAATAAAAGTTGTAGATCTCTCTGAGATGCACAACTTATATTTTGGCCAAATTTCAAGTTCTTTAGAAAAATAAAAAGTAATTTTAAACATTCAGTTTGAAATTCAAAACCCTAGTTTACCCCCTTTTGAATATTTTCAAATCTAGGCCGAATTTCAAATTTGTGCAAAAACAAAAGTTGTCCAGCACAAAAATATCTGCAACTTTGCTTTTGGGCGTGGCCTCGGATTCGGTCGTTTGGCCGGTCAATTTGGGCGATTTTCTCTGAGCCAAGTACTGTACCGGCGGCACTGTTCACCGCGTCACGCGCGTTCGGCCGCGGCGCGCACGTCGCCGGCGTGCGCGACCGTGCAGCGCGTCCTCCGGCGCCGGGGCACTGTCCGTGGTACGCGCAGCATGGAGCCGAGCCCCCCCCCCACGTTCTCCCCGACCGTCTCCTCGCCTATTTAAGTCCCCAGGTGCTCCCTCCCGACCGAAATCGCCACCGCCACCATTTTTGAGCTCCACTCGGTCGCCGGCGAAATTCGCCGTCCACCGGCTATCTCCATCCTCTCCATCCTCTCAGTAAGTGTGCAGCTCCAAGGCGCTCCGGTTGGTGCCTTTTGTGCCATCTCTAACGCCTTGGGTGCTCTGCTTCAGGTGTCGTCGTCTTCGGGTCCGGCAGAGCGCCGCCGCGGGCTCGGTTTCTCGACCATAGCTCGTCGTGGTGAGCTACTCCCCTGCCTAAGCCTCGTTTCCTATTCTCTGACCTTCTCTTGAACTCATGCGCTCGGCGGTTGCGTGTTTCGTCCCCTAGGATCAGCGGAACAGATGCTCGCCGGAGTGTTCAAGCCGCCGCATCCGCCGCCATCGCCAATCTCGTCTCACCGGTCCGCTTCAGCCCCGTCCTTCTCCCTCACTAGACTCGCGGTGAGCTCTAGATCCTTCCCAACCCTTTTGTTTACCGCTTTTTGGTCTCGGGAGGCCGGCGCATGCTCGCCGAGCCGTGGCGTCCGCCATGGTCGCGGAGAGTCTCGTCGGAGGCGGCTAAGGTTGAAGCTAGGTGTTCTAGGTTGTCCGTTAGGGTGTGTAGTGGCCGCAGGTCGCATCCGGGTGGCCGTCGGTTCGCCGGCGGCGAGGGCCGCGCCGGTTCGCGCGTGCTCGCTCGCGCCGCGCGTTCGGCCGAGGAAGAAGACGGAGCTGACAGGCCGGCCCCGCCTGTCAGCGTCCGGCGCAGAGTGGGGGAGGGGCACGGGCCGTGTGGGCCGATTGCCCCGAGTTGGGCCAGCTTCGGGCCGTTTTCAATTTTTCTCTTTTTCCAGGTTTTTGCAATGCCTTTTCTATTTATTTTTAAATGAACAGTGCTGCAGTTTCATAATTTTGTTAGAATATTTTGGCTGATCCAAAATTCATGAGAATTTTTGTATGTTCTCTCTGAGTAGTGTAGAATTTTATAAAAATATTGTTTGTCATGTTTAAGTACTTTCTGCAGTTGGTAAAAATCCCTAAAATAAATGGAAAGTGGATTTTTGCACATTTTTAATTAAATCTAGGTAACTCCAAAAATCACCAAAATTTATGTGTCTCTGTTTGGCATGAAAGGCTATCTGTTGGTGAAGTTTGGTCTCAAATGGGATTAGTTTGCTCTTGTATTAAATAGATATGGGTTTATTAAATAGTAAAAAGGTGTAGAAAATGAATTTAGGGTTTGTGTGACTTTGGAATTGATTGTGGTTCTAGGTCAAACCAATTTAAGACCTAGAACACCCTAGTGATGCCATTTTATGCTTGTCATATGTTTAGTTCTTTATTTCTGGCATATGCTCTTTTCCGCATCGCATTCATACATGCATTGTTGCACACGTGTAGTGCCGGTAAACGAGGAAGTCAAAGTCGAGGTGCCTGGAGGAGAAGGTTCCGAGGTGGTTCTTGAACCTGAAAGCTATGGTGCTCCTGCCCCGACTGTTTTTGCGCTGCAAGGCAAGCCCCGGTGCATTTAACCCTCTATTTATAAATGCTTTTATCACTGGAGTTAATCAACTGCATTAAGTTGTTAGGAGTTGCGTGATAAAACAATTGATGCATTTACCATCCTTGACTACTTGTTATCCAAGGAACCTAATGATTCGAAATGAGTTGAAAAATGCTTAGTCATGCTTAAATATTAGAGTTGCAAAAATGCTATTTTAAACTTGATATTTGGAATGAAGAATTATCAAGGGATGGTTATGAGTCCATGTATGATGGCAGGGTCCTTTGGCCGGGACACTGTTATTGTAATGGATGGGTTTCCCGAGTGGTCGGCCATCTGTTTGGGTTAGAGTCCCAACTGATCGTCATCATCGGGAAAGGGATTTGAAAACCGGGCAGATTCCAGGGTCTTTGGGTTAGAGTCCCAATGCATGGTTTCTGACGGAAAGCAGTAGGGACCGTTCGTTGTAAGGCCTATTGTGATCATGATGAACAGCCTAGCCACATACCAATTCGGGAAGCCTAGAGTCAGGTCGCTCTATCGCCGGAACCGACAACCGCGCACTGGGAGTGGAGAGATGGCGAGAGTAGCGTGTACCCACGTGACCGGCGTGCCTGGAGACTAGTGGAGTACTGTGCTCTCGGGTGGCGTAGGACCGGGTCCGGGATAGAAAAAGCCGAGACAATGGGTTGGTATATGCAAGCTTAAGTGCTACATATGCAGTGTGGATAGAATCCCCAGCTGGGTATACTTACTTGATTCGAATCGACGTGCTCCTCGGTTATGGAGACTTGATCCTCACGTCTACCTTGAAAAGTGGTTCGGAGAATAGGATGTTTTGAGAATAATGAAATGAATAAAATAGATGGAAGTGATGAATGATGACTTATGATACTAATAAAGTTATTCAATGAGCAAAAATACTGAGACAGGATAGTAATGCTTTTCCGCTAAACCCCTTACCTCCTGCTAAGCCTTACCCCTAACCTTGCATTCCAAGAGTCAGATATTTTTCTTAGTCGGGTAAGTCTTGCGGAGTACCCAGTACTCAGGGTTTGTTAACCCCGTTGCAGGAGGGCCACAGCCGGAGATTTGCCTCGACCCCTGCTGTGCTACAGTGATCGAAGAGGCTAGTGGTGAGGAGTGAAGGACCCGTGGGCTGGGTTCGATTATCTACTATCTATTTATGTTGTATCGTCGTTCCAATGCCACTGCTACTGTTTTAAGTTGGTTTGTAATGACTACACTTATTTACTATTTGAACTCGGTTTGTAATTTAAGTACTAGTTAATCTTCCGCATTTACTCTGATGTATTTTGATTATGAAATGTTGTAACTCTGTAATGGCTTCGCAATGGAGATCCTGTCGGCATACGGGCACTGATGTAGCCCGGCAGGGCCGCCTCGATCATTTGGGACACGGGTACGACTGTCAGAGGTCATTAGTGACGATGACAGGTGCCCGTGGGCCATGTGATTAAGGCGGTTCTGTTACACTACTCATTGGCAAGAAGCCGGACGTCTCCTACTTCCGTGTGTTTGGTTGCAAATGCTACATCTACAAGAAGCGGCAACACCTAGGGAAGTTTCAAAGACGTTGTGATATTGGTTTTCCTGTTGGTTACTCATTGAAGTCTAAAGCATATAGAGTATTCAACAATACCACCGGCCTTGTTGAAGAAACATATGATGTGGAGTTCGATGAATCTAATGGCTCTCAAGGAGAGCATGAGAATCTTGATGATGTAGGTGATGAACCCTTGAGGAAGGCCATGAAGAACATGCCAACCGGAGACATCAAGCCAAAAGATGATGCAGATGATGGTGATGATGTGCAAGTGATCGATCAACCATCTTCATCAAATGTGCCTCAAGATAATGAAGATAAAGATGGGGTGGATCCACATGAAGACACCCACATCACACAAGAAGAAATTGAGGCACAAGCACAAGATGTTGATGCTCCACAACCTCCTCCTCAAGTGGTTGATAGAAGAACTACTCCACTCCTACAAGCACATCCTCAAGATCTCATAATAGGGAGTCCTTCAAGAGGGGTAATGACTCGCTCACAAAGGCATGCTCAATTCATTGAACATCACTCGTTTGTGAAAGCCCATGTTTGGTTTTGGATAATTGATGAAACCTAGTTTGCTAACGATTGCTCTAAGCGTTTTATGAGAATTGATTAGCAAACAACAATATGGAGCAAAGGACCGGGTCGGTGGAGACCACAAGTGAAGGGCATTGACGGCATCCATGCAAATGGTATAAGTCCATCATAAAAAGGAGTCCACAAGCTTCATCAAGAGATGGTGAAAAACCTAGGAGCTCAAGGCAAAGGTATAATTCATAGGAGCTCTTTTGCTTTTGGTGATCAAGACTCCATAGAGGGAGTGATCACATTTAGGATAGATAGCCGTACTATCAAGAGGGGCGAAATCGTTGATGAAATACGGTTATCAAATGCCACTAGGTGTTCATGATCATTGCATTGCATATAGATGCTAGTGTCACTAACAAAACCCGTTGAAATCTCTTTGGAAACGACTAACACACGTACACTAAAGTGAGAGACACTTTGGAGTGTTAGTGACTTAAGAAACGAGATGAAGTTTGAGAGTTAGAGAGGGTTTCAATAAGAAAACCTATCGTCGGACTCTAACTTGACTGAGCGTCGGACCATTGTCTTCGGTCCGACGGCTAACCCCTTCAGCAAGCGTCGGACGCTTCATTTCGGAGCGTCGGACCATTGTCCTCAGGGTCCGACGGTGCAGAGCGACGAAGAGGTGACACGTGGAGAGCAGGTGAGCGTCGGACTCTCGGCGTTAGTCCGACGGTGAGCGTCGGACTATCGTCCGACGGTTTTCAGGGCTCGGGGAGCTCTCTGGAAGCGTCGGACGGCCGCGTTCGTTAGTCCGACGGCTCCGTTTGACTGAGTCCGACGGTGGTCAGCTGAGGGCGTCGGACCGGTTGATTTAGTCCGACGTTCGTCCGTCCGACGGTCGTTTTGGCGCGAGGAAATAGCCGTTGTGATCCAACGTTCGACTTCAAACGGCTAGTGACACGTGGCGTTCATCCGGGGCGTCGGACCGTGCTGATTAGTCCGACGGTCTGGCCGTCGGACAGTCCGACGGTACGCAGAAAAGTCTAAACGGCTAGTTCTTTGTGTGTGGCTTATAAATAGTCACTTGGCCGGTTTGGGGAGGATCTCTTGGCACTCCTAAACATCATAACATACTTGTGAGCCTTCCCACTCCACTCTCACTCATCCTACTTGATTGTGATCATCATTTGGTGAGTTTGGAGAGCATCAAGTGCATTGCATTGATAGAGATCATCTAGAGGCACTTGGTAGTGGTGATTCGCAGCGGTTTCTCTCATTACTCTTGGAGTTTGCTGACTCCTAGACGGCTTGGAGCTGCGAGGATCGTTGAGGGGAGTTGGTGATTGTCTCCGCCTCCGATCAAGGTATTGTGAGGGGTTCTTGAGCCTATCCCCGCGGGAGATCGCGAAAGGCATCTTTAGTGGATTGCTCGTAGCTTGGTGGATCCCCATCTTGTGTTGGTTGTGCGGCACCCTTGAGAAGGGTTTGGCGTGTGATGCCAATTAGCGCGTGAACCTCCAAGTGGGTGTATCGCTACAACGAGGACTAGCTTGCCGGCAAGCAAGTGAACCTCGGTAAAAATTCTTGTGTCATCTCTCTACCGAGGATTTCCCTTATATGTGATTGATTGGTTATATTGGACTTCATATCTTCTCTACACCGGGGGTATTGAAATCACCTTCTCTCTTTACTTTTGTGCACTTACTCTCGTGTGTAGCTTGTTAGTTAGTTGCTCACTTAGGAGTAGTGTATAGTAGTGACATAGCCTTTGAGTGTGAACTAGTGATCATAGTGTAGTATACTTGTCTAGGTGGCTTGCATAGCATAGTTTAGAGTTAGTGTTTTGCAAAGCTTGCTATTGTTACTAATCGTCTTGTAAAGTGTTGTTTGTAGATTTTTATAGGCTATTCACCCCCCTCTAGCCATTTAGGAACCTTTCAGTTTGTCTCTTGCATTGAGCCTACTAGCATAGAGGAAGCTCTTCAAGATCCGGATTGGGTGAATGCCATGCATGAAGAACTCAACAACTTCACCCGCAATCAAGTTTGGACACTTGAAGAGAAGCCAAAAGGAGCAAGAGTCATAGGCACCAAGTGGGTGTTCCGCAACAAACAAGACGACTAGGGCAAGCATTGTGAGAAACAAGGCAAGGCTCATGGAAAAAGGGTTCTCCCAAGTTAAAGGCTTGGATTTTGGGGAGACTTTTGCCCCGGTTGCAAGATTAGAGGCCATTCGTATCCTCCTTGCATATGCATCTAATCACAATCTAAAACTCTTTCAAATGGATGTGAAAAGTGCATTTTTAAATAGCTTCATAAATGAACTTGTCTATGTTTCGCAACCACCGGGTTTTGAAGACCCTAGATATCCAAACTATGTTTATAGGTTGTCCAAGGCGCTATATGGCTTGAAGCAAGCCCCACGGGCTTGGTATGAGCGCCTCCGTGACTTCCTCATCAACAAGGGCTTCAAAATCGGCTTGGTTGATACCATACTATTCACCAAGAAGCACAAAGGGCACATCTTCATTTGTCAAGTTTATGTTGATGATATTATCTTTGGTTCGACTAATGAAGATTTTTACAAGGAATTTGGTGATATGATGTCCAAGGAGTTTGAGATGTCCATGATTGGTGAGCTCACATTCTTCCTCGGCTTTCAAGTCAAGCAAATGAGGGAGGGAACGTTCGTGTCGCAAGAGAAGTACACGAAGGACCTCCTCAAGCGCTTCAAGATGGAAGAATGCTAGCCCATCAAGACCCCCATGCCTACCAATGGACATCTCGACCTTGATGAGGGAGGTAAATCGGTTGACCAAACTCTCTATTGTTCTATGATCGGTAGTTTGCTGTACTTGACCGCATCTAGGCCCGACATCATGTTTAGTGTGTGTATGTGTGCGCCCTTTCAAGCTAACCCTAAGGAACCTCACTTAGTTGCGGTAAAAAGAATCCTTAGGTACATAAAGCACACCCCGAGCATTGGCCTTTGGTATCCCAAAGGAGCTAACTTTACTCTTGTCGGCTATTCCGATTCGGATTATGCCGGTTGCAAGATTGACCGGAAAAGCACATCCGGAGGGTGCCATTTGCTTGGAAGATCACTAGTTTCTTGGTCCTCTAAGAAACAAAATAGTGTTGCCTTGTCAACAACCGAAGCGGAATACATTGCCGCGGGTGCATGTTATGCACAAATTCTTTACATGAAACAAATCCTACTTGATTATGGAATCAACTTAAAAAGGGTGCCTTTGTTGTGTGACAACGAGAGTGCGGTAAAACTTGCCAATAACGCGGTTCAACACTCCCGCACAAAGCACATTGACATCCGTCATCATTTCCTTAGAGATCACGTTGCCAAGGGTGCCATTTCCTTTGAGGGAGTGAGAACGGATGATAACTTGGCGGATATTTTCACTAAACCATTGGATGAGGCACGCTTTTGTACTCTAAGGAATGAACCTAATTGCCTTGATCTAAGCAATTTCACTAAAAGATGATCTTGTGTTGTCATGTACATTGCATTGTAACATAAAACATGTCTAACATTAAATTGCACGCAGGGCTTGTCTAACTCGGTTAAGATAACCGCCCAAAAGCGTGTGAAGAAGCTTACCCGAGGACAAACTTGACAAGCAACTAGTTTAATTTACGTGAATTTGCATTGCATATTGCATGGTTGTTGTTTTGTCGTTCCGTTCTTGGATTTCATTGCCTATCTTCATAAAATTCACATATGCCTAAGGCAAATATTTGAAAAATTGAGGGTTTGTGAGAGGGCATCTCATACTAGTTCCAACTGGTGTTTATTTGACTCTTATTGGGGTTGGAACTTAGTTGGAAAAAATCGGCGCGAAGAAATTTGGAAGAAAACAGTTTTTAGGGCCGTCGGACCGAGGCGTCGGACGCTGATTTTCCCAGCGTCGGAATAATTGCCTCAGTCCGACGGTCCCTTTCCCTATTGACCGAGGCGTCGGACGATGGTTTTCACAGCGTCGGACTTTCAGCTTCAGTCCGACGGTCGCTGGCAAAGCCGAAGGAAGCGTCGGACGCAGTGTCGGACCGGGAAATTTCGGGCGTCGGACTATTGGATAAGAGAGTTTACGCCATGTCGCGCCCCGTTCACGTCGCGTTCACGGCGTCGGACCGAAAGGATTGGTCCGATGAGGAGCGTCGGACTAAGTCCGACGGCCGCTGGAGCTTACTGGAAGCGTCGGACTCTGCGGAGTATTGGTCCGACGGTCGGTTCGAAGGCGCGGATCAGCCTTTTTTCTTTCTCTGTCGCGTGGGGCCCCGCTGTCAGATCGCGTTCGTCTTCATCCCGAGCCATCGCGCCGCCGCCCGTACGTCCTCGCCCTAGCCCTAACCGCCGCCGCGCCGCGCCCTAGCCCTCCCCCGCCGGCTTGCCCGCGCCCTCGCCGCCGGCCGTGAGCATCCTTCCCGTGCGTGCGGGCCCCTCATCCCTCCCGTGCGCACGCCCGCGAGCTGCTGCAGCCGAGCAGCGCCGCCGGGCATCACCGCCGCCGCTCTGCACGGCCGCCGCCGTGCTCTTCTCCTTCGCCGCCGAGGTGCTCGTGTACTCCCCTTCTTCTCGTCTGCGACATCTCCCACATAGTGGCGGTGAGAATCGATTCTATTGTGTCAAATCTCTCTTCACATCACCTCGCGCTTAAACTGCTCGACGAAATGTCTTAACCAAAATTCTTCGCGTTAATCGCAGATCTTTTGGAGCGTAGCTCTGCTCTCGGCCTTCTAGGGTTCGTGGAGGTGATTCTCACCTTCTGGTAATCATCTTTTGCCTCCACACCTAGTTTCCTCCCTATTCATTACATATCCATGTCAGTTGCTCTAGTCATTGACTTGTGCCCTATATCATGCAGTGATTCTCCTTGACCCTGTGGTGCCCCGTTCGACAGAGATTCTCACCTCTTCGCAGGTCTTTCCTCAGGTTGCTTTGCTTCTCCGCTCTTATCCTATATGCTTGCTTCCATAGGTTCTCTCATCTCTAGCTTATATATGTTTTTGTATCCCTGTCTATCTTTCTCTTGCAGCGTTCGTGGTCAGAGTGTTTGGCAGTGTGTCAGTGAATCCGGGGCCAAGCTCGTGGATACAGAATGAGGCCAAGCCTCTGAGTGTCAGCTTCAGTTTCTGAGGGACAGTGACAGTTGGCAGAGATGGTGAGGTGCAAGCAGGTCAGCCGCAGTGAGGGAGGCACAGGTGGAGACGAGAGGCCTCCTCCTCGTCCACCTTTGGACAAGGGGAAGGCCCCTCTCGTTGAGAGCAGCAAGAAAAGGAAGAGGCTTTTAGCAGAGCAGAGGCAGGTCATCAGGGTAGCACAGGCTGCAGAGGAGGCAGAGCGTGGCAGAGGTATACACATTGGAGGCATCTCTGTCAGTTTGTCGGGCAGAGATGAGACCAAGGAGCAGCCACAGCCTCAGAGACAGCTGGAGACTGAGTCAGCACAGCTAGAGGCAGAGCCGAGGCAGCCAAAGCAGCAGGAGGCAGCTAATCAGGGGGAGCAGGCCCATGCTCCACCTCTTCGTCGCTCGGGCCGCACTCGACCTTCGGTGCCACCCCGGCCCGCTGGTCAGAGGCGCGGCGACCGAGCCCCCAGGGTGCATGCTCCCTTCGAGCCTCAGCCGGAGCCTGAGCCGGATGTTCACTTGGACTTGCAGAGGATCTCTGCAGCCCGAGTCAGAGAGCTCCGGCTGACGTCGCTTGCCAGCTGGTTTCCAGATCAGAGAGATCCCAGAGCTTCTGAGGGTTGGTACTCTACTCTTCACGAGGACTTCTTCACCGCCCTCATGGCGATAGGAGTTGGACTGCGACAGCACAGAGTGTGTCCCCTAGAGGACATAGTCCAGGCAGCAGGAGAGGAGATCAGGCCATATTTGACATACCTGCCTGGACTTGCGGAGCTTCTTGGCCGATCAGGCCGATACGTGGAGTCGTGGGTCCGAAAGTTCTATGCTTCACTATGGATAGACCCCGACCACGAGTACTTGCAGTACACCTTCGGCGGAGAGCCATACCGGCTCTACGCGAAGGCTCTGCGAGAGCTGCTTGGAGTGCCAGAGTCAGCTACCAGGTTGCACAGCATTTGCTATGCCACGACAGACCCACTGAGGAGGGCTCACGGAGGACTGGCACCTGGTACTGCTCATATAGCAGCGTGCTTTCGACCACCGTTCGGAGACGGCTCCCGCAGGACACCTTCAGAGCTTTGTCCCGTCGTCGTCTCTTGAACGCTGATGAGGCGTACTCTTTTACCGCGAGGGGTACAGGAGGGTCTTACTCACTTACAGCTGTGGCTCTTAGTGCCCTGGTCCAGCAGTCTGATTTTGACGTTGTCGATTTGATTATCAGTGAGATAGAGGACACCATAGCAGAGGGTATCAGGTCTAGGCGACAGCTTCCCTATGCTCATTGGATCTCGCACATCCTTGAGCGGAGGTTGCACCGGATTTGCACAGGTATCTCCCGTGAGTTGCGCCAGACTGAGACAGAGTTTGCAGTATATAGGATGACCTCTCTGATTGACGGACGCCGTGGCAGCAGAGCTTTACACAGAGTACAGCGCCGTCAGACTTCAGGGGCAGATATGGCAGAGGTACAGCAGCAGGACGAGGCTATGAGGCACGTTGCCCATAGCGAGCTTGAGCAGTTACTTGCGGACGACGACCCCGTCGACACCTCCTCGTCCAGCTCTGACAGGGACTATCGGCCCATCCCTTCACAGTCCACGAGCTCACTGACTCGGAGGCCGGTGGGTCTAGCTCCGCTCCACAGACTTCACAGACAGACCCTGCGCTGCTTGCTATTCTTCAGACCTTACAGCAGACTCAGCAGAGATAGGCAGAGGAGCAGTCCCGGTTTGCCAGGGAGCAGGCTGCAGCTCTCACTCAGATTCAGCTTAGGCAGGATCAGTTCCAGCAGCAGATGCTCCTAGATGCAGCTCCAGAGCCAGCAGATACAGCTATAGACATTTGGGTTTATGGAGCACATCATCAGGCACACCGAAGCCCCGCCGTACCTAGCCACTGCCTCTCCAGTCCAGCAGATTGGACCGGCAGCCACTGCAAGCCCAGGTGACTCCAGTGATACAGTCCGGTGGACTTCAGAGTCAGGGCACAGCTTCACTCCAGAGTCAGTTTGTCACGCCGACTCAGCAGACTCAGCAGTGGTTTGCCACGCCAGGCACTCAGGGGTTCTCTCTGATCCACACCGGTTTCACACCTGACTTAGGTGGCCCCTTAGTGTCCAGGAGCTTGGGTGCTACCTTCAGCGAGATCACATGCATGCCCACACCTCCTGAGTTCAGACTGCCTGTTATCCACCACCACAGCTCCACCTGCGACTGGGACTACAGAGACCCTACCGTCTTCAGTCGCCTCTTCAGAGCCTCTCCCGACTACAGTAGAGACTGCGACCGTAGTAGTCACAGCAGCAGCTACAGAGACGGCTAAGCAGACCCGGACCGCTTCACCTTCCCGTGCTCCGACAGAGGGTCAGGCTGTTCAGAGCTCCTGAGTCCGAGGGAGACCCTTCTCAGTTTGAGCTTCGACCTCACTTCTCTGACCGCGACACTGCAGCTTCTCCTCCTCCTCCTCCTGAGTCTTAGGTCTTTGGTGCTTGATGCCAAAGGGGGAGAGAGCATAGATTTAGGGGGAGCACGTGAGAGAGGGTTTTGGTTCTTCTGTTCTTTTGGATGTGACATTATCATGCATCATGTTTATTTTCATGTTTGAGACTTGCTTGTGACATGTGTTTGAGCTTCATGATTATTTATATATTGTGTCACTTGATCCACTTTTGGTTACGCTCTTGTCTTAGCTTCCGCACTTCTCTCCGATCTTGAGCGTATCGTTTGGTACTTGTGCTTATTTCATATCTTATGTGTACCTTGTGGTCTTGATTTGTATAAGCATGCCTAACCCTTTTGCTCTTATTGTCACATGCTTATATGAATCAAACTTTTAAAAACCTCACTCTTTCTAAATCTATTTGAGGTTGTTGTCATCAATCACCAAAAAGGGGACATTGAAGCATCTAGGCCCTAGTGGTTTCGGTGATTAATGACAACAAGATGGTTATTATGACTAACGTGTGTTTTGCAGGATAACCTAGAGGTTAGGTCATAATAACATGTAGGTTCAAGCCCCTAGCGATGGAAATCGATTCGATTTTCAAAGGATGGAAGACAAGATGGTGATAGGCTAGTGCTAAGTGTCGTTTGGAGTTGAGAGACACTTAGCGTAGTCTTAGATTTTGTTTTTCTCTTTGACCGTACTATTAAGAGGGGTTTGGATGGGTAGCTTGATTTAGAGCAAGATTAGAGAGTATAGATGGATGCACACTTGTGCAACATAGCTCTAGACAGCTCAGGGAGACTCTTGAGAGAGAGAGAGGATCAAACTTCGTTTTGGAAAGTTTTCGATTCAGCGAAGTTTTGATCAAATTAGAGGCGTCGGACTCTACCTAGTATGGGCTGTCGGACCAATAGCTAGAGTCCGACGACACGTGGCAGCCCCTGGACGAGTCTCAGCGTGTCAGGGAGCGTCGGACCCTGGCTGGATGGTCGTCGGACCATTGGCCAGAGTCCGACGGTGCCTCTGGGTTTTTGAGCGAGCGTCGGACCGTCGCGAGTGGGAGCGTCGGACTAATGTCTGTTAGCGTCCGACGCTTTCAGAGAGGTTCCCAGCGCGGTTTTGAGCGTCGGACTTGGTCCGACGGTGTGCGTCGGACCATTGCTCCGTGTACTAGCCGTTGAGAGGCACTGTGCCCGCAATTCAGAAGCGTCGGACTGAGGAGCTTCGGTCCGACGCCCCTCTGTCACAGTTCTGGGCGCAGTGCTTGTGTGAGTCGGACCGTGGCTGTTTAGGTCCGACGGTCGAACCTCGGTAGAGTCCGACGGTTCGCAGGAAAGTGAGAAACGGCTAGTTTTGTAGAGGGTGAGTATTTATACTCTACAAAGCCTCCATTCTACTCCTCTTGCCATTTCTAACAGCTGAAGGAACCCTTGTTGATCTTGTGAGAGAGCAAGAGCCCTAGGGAGATTAGTGTGAACTCCATTGCTTGTGAGCTTCTTCTCTAGAGAGATCAAGAGTGACTTGTGTGCATCCATCACCCTGTTTGGCCTTGTTCTTGGTCAAGTGAGAGTCTAGGCTTGTTACTCTTGGTGATCGGCATCACCTAGACGGTTTGGTGGCGATCGGTGGCTTGGTGACCGCTTGGAGAGCTTTTGGGCGGCCCAAGTCGAAGTTGTGAGCGGTTGTGGGCGATCCACCGCGCCGGAGAGGCAAAGGATCAGCCCGTAGAGAACACTTGGTCTTTGCGAAGATCAAGGGGGAGCTTCACCCTTGCGCGGGTGCTCCAACGAGGACTAGTGGGGAGTGCCGACTCTCCGATACCTCGGGAAAAACCGGATTTGTCTTTCTAACCCTTTACATTCCCGCATTTCCTTTGTGTTCTCTACTTTCGTAGAGTAGTATACTTGTGATAGGACTTGGCTCTAGGTTGCATAACTTGTTTTAGGAATAGATTGACTACAAGCACTTGTGGGGTGACATTGGGCAAATTGCGATAGGTTGAATTGTGTTTCAAAAAATTATTAGTTGCCCAATTCACCCCCCCTCTTGGGCATTCTTGATCCTTTCAGTTTTAAAGGTAATTTCGCATATCATATTTAAACTTGAGAAAAAACATGTTATTGTACCACTTATAGGACCCGTTTGGATGTTGGTATTCTGATCCAGAATTTAAAATTGGCATTAGTAGGCTCTGATTCTGCTGTTTGTTTGGTATTGGTATTGGTATTGGTCTGTAGAAATGGGCTTCAATACCACGTGGCATTTTGTCAACCTGCGTAGCCTCATCTAAAATACCGAGCTCACCCCCTTCGCATTCACCTGGATCGATGCTCCCCTTTATTCCCCACGCGACCTTCACCTGCGCTCGTGAAAAATAGCCGGGTCGAGCACTGAGCTCCCTCCCTCCCTCCCCCATGGCGGCCTCACTTGCTCCCTCTCTCACTCGCTCCCCGTGGCGGCCTCATGTGCGACCCCTCCCTCTCACTCACCATGCGCCCCCGTCGGCAATGTTCGATGTTAATTATTTCTATAGAGGACGAGGAAAGTACCTAGTGTAAATGTGCAATAATGGAATATCTGGTCCAATAAAAGTAAAATGTTTGAAATGCAAAAAAAGGGTCCTCTGTTCCAAATTGCACTTATTCGGTAGTTTGATATTCATATTTTACAAACATTGGACTATTCGACGTGTAGAACTTGGCACATGATTGCTTTGCCTTTTTCTTGTCCTATATCGAGATTCTTCAACTATTTTAGCCAAATATTACGAGATATGCTTATGTAGTATTATTCTTCTATTAAAAAGGAGTGAAGTGCAAACTAATAAAGCCAAATCACAATGGAATGATCCAAATGTGTCTTTTATCTTTTTTTTTTAATATTGATAGTCAATAAGGCCAAGCCATCACCTGTCCTCACGTGGGACGAGCAACAATACACATATCCCGTGGCAATCGAGTGTTGAAGCCATTTTAACACAGGCTCATTGTGACATTTTGATGAAATTTCGAGGAAAAAACAAAGATGCACATACTTAAAGCAAGATTGATCCAAGTCACATCTTTGAACTTAGCTTGGCAAGGACCCTCAGAAAGACTAAACATGTCACAAAGTTTTTTCTAATTTGCATATTACGGGGCATTCATCTCCATCTACTCTAGTGAGAAAAAAGAAACAAAAAAAAGAAAAAGAAAAAGAAAAAAAAGAGCCATGAGCTCTTGGACACTGGATCCAACTGCTCCGACCACCCGGCCCATACAACCATTGCGGACTTGTCGCTCATTTGGCCTGCCCCGCGCGGAAACGCGTCGGTCTGCCTCACGCTGCTTACGCAATCACGCCTCACGCGTCACGCGCCAGTGCGCCACCCGGCGCCACCCGGCGTTCCCTTTCGAACCGCGGGCGTCCGCTCCCTCACCATGTTTCCCTCCAAATCTGTGAGCACACAAAACAATCTCACCGCCATGTGGGTCCCACGCACTCCTGGACCCACTCAACATTGTCACAACGCGGCAAACAACGGCGTACTCCTAGCATTTCGCGCAAAAACTTTTCCCTCCCAAACGTCGCGCCTCCCGCTCGCCCTAGCCCCCTTCAAAAACCCCCGCTCTCCCCGCCTCCTCCACCGCAACACGCTTCCAATCCATTCCGCGATTCCGTCAGCGATTCATCCCTCAACAACACCAGGGTCCCACATGGCAGCCACCCGTAAGCTCCGCTCCCCGTCCGCCGCCGCCAGCGGCGACCACCTCCGCTTCCTCCGCCCCGGTGCCCTCGCCCGCCTCCGCGACGCCAGGCTCCGCCGCGGGAGTCGCGCCACCCGCCTGCCCCCTCCCTCATCGCCGGCTCCCGCGCCGGCGTCCCCCTCGTCGCCTCCTCCTCCTGCGGCTGGAGACGGCGCGGGCGTCGCGGCCGTGCCGTACTTCGCCCCCGCCTCGAGGCTCCTCGCGCCCCGGTGCCCCCAGCGGAAGAAGCTCGCGGCGGCCAAGTCCGTGGTGCTCTTCGCTCCGCCGCCTCCCAGCACCGATCTGCCCATCGAGGCGGTTATCGAGTTCCTCAGCGCGACCGACATGGTGGTCGCCGCCCACTAGAGTGTTTGTATTAGCCTTGTAGATCTGTATTCGTCGCTTGTCTTGTTAGCTTAGTGTGCTATAAAGTTTTCTTTGTTTGTTTGTACTGGTCTGGATGTGAAAACAAAGACATATACAGAGAAGAGCATGCTTGCTATGTAGTAATACAAAATCCTGTTATGATATGTTGGATATTTTGTGGATCGAGATCATTTAGCTTATGCTTCTTACATGGGCATATGTTTATAGAACTAGGCTCATTCAATTGCTTGTCACATGTGAATGGGATCATGTGATCAGATACTGGTGTTTTTTTTTTTTTTATTCATCTACTCTGAATTTGGTATGTTTTTTTGAATTTCAGAAATTATGGCGACCGAGTAGCGTTAGTGATTAGTCTGAGTTGCATTCGGTTGATCATTGCTCATCTTCTCTTTTATATTTGGCCACGCGATTTGTTGATATACCAATTCAACGTCTCTTTTATATTGAACTCATCAACTCTTTAATTAACAGTTCCTTCTCATGTTATTGCTACTTAAGATGTTTTTCTCCTACCTCAAGTGCTTGCCACCTGTCAGGCGATTGACATATGCTCAGCATTTTAGTTTCCTTGTTTGTTCAATGATAATTTCTAGTATAATTCTTGATATTACATTTCTGTAGCTTCATTATGATCTTTTCAATGAAGTGTCAACTAGGCTTACTCATTGACTTCTATCTCAACTGCAATCACCATCCTCATCTGAAGTTAACAAGGCCAGTTGCCCACTTACTGAAAGAAAAGCTCATACTATTATGTTTACTTCGTAATTATGATATGTTTGATGATCTACGGATTGAATTCATGGGTATATGGATATAGAACTAGGCTTGTTCAATTGCTGGTTACTCGTGAATTTGAGCTCGTTGATCAGATGCGGGTGTTTTTTTTTTTGTTTCTTTCTCTACTATGAATTTAGCATGTCTATCAGATTGTACTTCAGAAATTATGTCAACACGTGGCATTAGTGATTAGTCGTCAGAGTTGCCTTTAGTTCAACATTGCTCATCTTCTCTTTTATATTTGACCACTCCATTTGTTGATATGCATGAACTCTTTAATTAGCAGTTCCTTCAGATCTGTTGCTACTTAAGGTGTTTTTTCTCCTACCTCAAGATGCTATTCTAGTGCTTGCCACCTGTCAGGTGATTTGACGAATGCTCAGCATTGTACTTTCCTTTTTTTCTTTTGATATGATCATTTCTGATATATTACCGTTTCTTGTTTTATTATGATCTTTTCAATGACGTGTCACCCTGGCTTACTCAATTACTTCTACCATATTCAATTGCAACCATCATCCTCATCTGAAACTAACATGTCAACTCCCTGAGCAGAGGTGAATGTATATCTCTTAGTGTAGAATTGGAGTATGCCATAAATGGCTCATATCATTAGCATTCTTTCACCACTGTTTTAACTTCATACTAGCTGCTTTCAGTTTCTGATGGACTATGTAACGTCATCTTCACGAAAGACGCCAACTGTGAGTGTTACTACTTTCCCTGTCATACGCGTCTTGTTTATTTTGTAAAACAATTGCTTAGCAAACCAACGGGTCTCGATGTCCTACCACCCTAACTTATTATTAGATTTTTTATTATTCGGAAAACCCTTCACATGTTACTCCAGCTGAATATAGTACTATCTTGAATTATTTGTTTGCTGTTCATCGCTGTACTTTCCGTCTGAAGTCGATACTCAGAAGTTCTTGTCCAACTGAATGTAGTTGATATCCTACCAGATTATCATCGTTGTTCAACAACTCAATTTGACAGCTTGTTTCTGACAGCCAAATAAATAGCTCAGTTTGTCTTCCTGCCATAACAAAAACACCTATTGCTTCTGTTAGGCACAAAGTGTTAGGGTCATTTCGATGACTTTCATACTAGTAACTGTGTCATGCTTATTGCCTTTCTTTTTGTCGAAACAATTTATTGTCTCCTGGTAGTCTAATCCACGAGTGGAACTAGATGTGCTATGAAAAGGATGCTTATAGTTATTGCATCTCCATAACCGTTGCAACAAGTCTCATGTTCGAGTTTGAGTATAGCTTTGTTAATAATGTTAGAAGACATGCATGGAACTGATTTGAGAACTATGTTTTCTAGTTGAGCTGTCTTGTTTGGGATGAAATGTTTGTTATTATCTTGTTGTGAACCAGCTATGTCGCTACGCCCTTGAGTAACTCTGATGGGATGATCTCACACCTAGTGTTTTTTATGCTTTGATGTCGTCAACTCTATAGAGCAATAAAATGTGAGTCCATGAACTCTAAATTATTTTTGTCCACTTCTTTCCTCTTACCTTCACTTCATAAATAGCTAGGTAGCTTGATTTGGTCATTCTATGCTTGCTCTGTTGCATGGTTTAATGTGTTCAATACTCCTTGCGCATTTGCTATATTGCTGTGCTGGTTGCTTTAGGATCTGCTTGCTGAATTTGCCAAGCTGTCTTCTGACCAAAGGACACTGTTACTAGCAGTACCCAGTAAACATTGCCGTTTTCATGGTCTTGGATTATCTGATATCTGATCTCATCCTGGTTAACTTGCACATAGGAAAAGTCGTTCAGAGGCAGAGCAGCACGTCTTCTCTTAGATTATTTTTTTTCCAGGATTGTTTTTTCAGGATTCTGAGTTCTGCTAATTGTGAGTGAGACGAGTTTCCCAAGTTTGTATCCTTCTTTTATTTGATAAAAAAGGAGTTCACCAAGCTGCACACATATAACATATATCTCTTTCAAAGGCTTGTTCATGCCACCGTATTCTCTCATTCTCTGAGTTTCATGGTCAGTGTGCATCCGACTGAATAAAATAGGCATGTTTTCAGTTTGCTTCGGTTTATGAATTTAATTGTGTTTGTTCGTCTTCCTATTAAATTCAGAAGCTGTCGTGCTTCGTTTAAAGTATGATTTCTTTTTGGTTAACTACAACATGCATGGATAGCATCCACTAACATTAGGCAAGATGAGATCTAAGCAGGTTCTACAATGTAGAATACCAATGCACAAATAAAGTGGTTTTCTTAATACAGGATGCCACATGTTTAATTTGTTCATCATGTGCTTGGATACGCTCAAGAACATTCTAGTATCACGTTCAGGTCACGTAGTTTTGCCTCTGCTTACATGGATTTCATTAGGTTTGTTTGTCTTGTTTAAACGCAGAAGCTTTCCTGAATCCTGAAACTTTTTAAGTATGATTACCAGTAAATACAAAACTCAGCCCCAGAGGCTCAGACACATGCACAAAACTCTGCCTCCATTTTTAGATGCTACTAGTAACATGTTTTGTCGATTGAGATGATAGGCAACTGAAACATTCCTGATAAGTACTGCCGAACATGTGGTCGTTCTTCTTGTGTCAGTCTTAGCCTTTGCGCTACAGTGGGCACACGAAGGAGAAGGGCCTACTCGCATCCCTTTGCCATTTTTCTGACAACTGACGAGGAGAAGCTAGAGCTAGGGAGTGAAGTACTACTAATCAAGACCTGGATGATGGGCAAGAAGCAGAGAACAACTGATGAACTGAACAAACAATTCTAGAACCAGAGAATGTGAGTCAACAGTCAGCTCATACAGCTCGTAAAAAAAAGAAGTCAGCTCAGTACACGTCTCTTTCTTTTGGTTAACTACAATTTGATAGCATTGCTAGCATTAGCCAAGGTGAGCAAGTTCTGCAATCTACAGGGCACTAACTCATTATTATCACTCATGCACACCACACCACACACTGTCTGCTAGTACTGGCTAAATAAACCTGTTTTCTTAATACAGGACGCCAGGCGTCTAATTTTCTGCATCAAGTGCTTGGATACGTCAAGAACACACACCGTGATCTCTCGTAGCATCTTAGTAGGGGTCACATGCATGGTTCCTGATAACCCAAATCAGTGTCACCCTCCGAACAGGCAAGGTGTTATTGTGAAATTCATTTTTTATTATTACTAAAAGCCAGTGAGATCTAAGCAGAATGTTCCAGAATTCGGCAGGGAGATACCCAGCCGAGCAGAGCTATCAGCCCGCAGGCGAAAGCAACACGACTCGTCCTTGGCTCCTTGCACCCTGCTCCGTCGATCCGGTGGGCTGTGGCCCCGTTCCCATCTCGTCCCCGACCAAGAGCAGCCAGTCCGTCTGGAGCCGCTCTGGATCCATCCCTCTGCGACGTGGGGCCTGCGCGTCCCCCATGGCGGCAGCCGTCCACACATTCCCCCGCAAAAAATCCTTTCCCACCGCAAGAGAAAAGAGACGGAGGCAGGCAGGAGCGGCAGTGACATGCGCGCGGGCACGGGAAAAGCACGGGCCTCTTTTGATCGAGCGGCCGAGGAGAGCAGGCGAGTGGCTGCGCACTTCGATGCAAATACGTGGAGGATGGAGTAAAATACAGGAGTGAGAGAGAGAGAGAGAGAGAGAGAGAGAGGAAGGAGGAGAGGGTCTTTTCTTTTCTTGAGCCAAGGCGGGGGATCAGGGGGAGTGAGTGAGTGGGACGGGCTCAAGGGGAGGTTTGCCGCCGGCAATGGAGATGAACCTCGGGGCGCAGAGCCCGCTCTGCTCCTGGGGCCGCCCCGCCCTCGTCGTGCGCCCGGCCGCTGCCGCCACTGGCCTCACGCTGGTGAGTTACGGCCTTTCCTGCTGTTTCCTTCCCCTTTTCGCTTTCTGGTCCGTGTTTTTTCGTTGCTGGATGTTCTGATTGGTGGGTGGGCGTCCGGGAAAAAAAAGCCGTTGCTCTGTCCGTGGGATTGGTGAGCGAAGTGGGCTGGTTTAGCAGGCTGCGTGGAAACAAAGATCGGTTATTATTACAGAGTAACAGAACTTGTTGTGATGCCGAACGATCAGTCGTGGAGCTCGTAACGCTGACACTTTTTATACCTTTTTCTGCTTTTACAGTCTGCTATAAGGTGCAGCAGATTCACAAGAGGCGGGCTCGTTCGATGCATGGTATCAAGTTCAGGTTTGAGGAACGATTTTGGTTACAGCAATCTCACTGCTCCTGCTGCTTAGCTCATGTCTCTTTTTCTTCTTCTTCTGACATTGCTCGGTACTCAGATTATCCTAAGAGGAATCCGAGGAGGACGTCGACTTCTAAGAGCAAGGGCGTCGCCTCCGGAGGGTATGCTTCAAGACCTACTGCTGAATCCAGCACAAAGAAAATAGAACAGAGCAGCAACGATGAAGGTGATTTTAGCAGAACCAATGGGTCACTCTATGGTGAGGCAACAGAGCAGGCAAGTACCCCAGAAGAATCGTCTCAGGTTTACTTGCCTGGAGACATTTCAAGCAGCGCAGAAAGGGACGAAGCTGGGACCATGGATGATGACTCAATTGGCAGGAAACTTGATGAGTACCGTGGTAAAATAAGCGCACTAGTAGGTTCGAAACCTGAACCTTCACCACTTTCAAGTGTTGCTGGACAAAACAAATCAGTTGATGATGTTCATGGACAAGAGGAACCCATAACTGGTTCTGAGGAACATGACAGTTCAATTGTTGATGCACCCATAAAAGGCAGGCCATTTGCTGAGGTTGTTGTGGGATATAAGGATTTTACTGAATCGGCAACAGTAAAGGCAACCGGCGAGAATGAGGAAGAACAAACTGTCTCATTAGAAGATGTGGCGGGGATAAGTACAGATGCAGATATACAAGCACCGGTAGAGGATGATGTTGATCCAGAAGTGCTACTGAGGAAGCTTCAAGAGCTTGCTGATGAGAATGATTCGATTGGGAGCAACTGTTTTGTTTTCCCTGAAGTAGTCAAGGCTGATTCGGTGATTGATCTTTATTTAAACCGCAGCATGTCGGCCTTAGCTAGTGAGTCCAATGTTTTTGTAAAAGGAGCATTCAATGGTTGGAGATGGAACGCTTTCACTGAAACAATGCATAAAAGCGAATTAAGAGGGGATTGGTGGTGCTGCAAGCTCTACATTCCCAAGCAGGCATACAGATTAGACTTTGTATTCTTTAATGGTGACACTGTCTATGAAAACAACAATCACAAAGATTTTTTCCTGGAAATAGAAAGTGACATAGATGAGCACTCATTTGAGGATTTCTTGGTTCAAGAAAAGCAAAAGGAACTCGAGAGGCTTGCTGCAGAAGAAGCTGAAAGGAAAAGACAAGCTGAGGAGGAGCGCAAGAGAGTGGAAGAAAGGGCCGCGATGGAGGCTGACAGAGCACAAGCAAAGTCTGAGGTTGAGATGAAAAAAGAGAAATTGCACCAGATGTTGAGTTCGGCCAGTAGCTATGCTGATGGTTTATGGTACATAGAACCTAACACCTACAGAGCAGGGGACAGGGTTAGATTGTACTATCACAGAAGCTCGAGACCACTAATGCATAACACTGAGATCTGGATGCATGGAGGTTACAACAACTGGATTGATGGACTCTCAATAGCTGAAAGACTCGTCAAATCTCATGAAAAGGAAGGTGATTGGTGGTATGCAGAAGGTATGTATATTTACTCTTTTCATCCCCCTTAGGATTTTTGTTACCTTTTCTGTTCAATTTCAGATGATATTATTGTTTTTTGATTTTTTTCCCTTCCATGATCTCCAACCTGATACTTTGACATTACTATATGTTATATTAGTAGATATTAATAAAATATGTATTAGAAGGCCCTTTGATAGGATTACGGATCCTATCTGAAATTGGGCGGAGGTTGTATGGATGTGGAGCTGCTGGCCGTGGCAGGGAACCACTACGGCGACGAACTGGTCCGTGGTTGTCGTGTGTGTGCGCGAGAGAGGAACAGAGGCGGCGGCTAGGGCACAGGAAAGTCTCCCGGCTCCCTAAGGGAAGCCGAGCAAATCTGATTGCTCTTGCTTATCTTCCACCAATCAACGATTACAAATATATAGCCTATGGGATCCTAATTTAGGAAATAACTAAACTATTTAAGGAAATATAAATAATATAGGATATTTGGGTAATTAGGCCACTAATGGGCCTAATCCCTACTGCTGCCCGACATAACATCTCTTCCCGCCTGGGGAAACAGCGCGTCCTCGAGCTGAAACTGCAGAAGAGTTGGCGTCAGCCCACAGCGGTATCTTGCTGGAATGCAGCAGCGGTCGCCACCACAGCTGGTACATCATCGTCGAGGAAGTCGGCCGCCTCCAAGTAGAATAGCCGCTGACACTGGTGACCGCGGACGTAGGGCTCGTCACAATTGTAACAGAGCCCTTGACGACGGCGCTCCAATTGCTCGGCCGGTGTGAGGCGACGGAAGGCAGGCGCTGGAGCCGGCGATGGCGCGGGAGGAGCCTGTGGCGCCCCATTCGCTGGTGCAGGCAGCTCTGGCGCTCCTGCAGGTGCTGGGGCCCCGGTCGGCGCGCGATGTACCCCTGGTGGAGACGCCGGCACCGGCAGCTGCTGGGGAGGACGTGCTCCTTGTGGCGGGGGAGCTGGTGCTGCTGCAGCAGCGCGCCGCTCGAAGGCTCGGGCCAGGTACATGGCCGTCTGAAGGTCCGGGGGGTCGTGCATCTCCACGTCCACCCGGATATATTCGGGAAGACCGCCGACGAAGAGCTCAGCTTTCTGCCGCGTTGAGACGTTCCGGGCGTGACACAGCACCGTTTGGAAGCGATCTGCAAACTCTTGCACGGTGGAAACAAAAGGCAACCGGCCCAACTCCGCGAGGCGACTGCCGCGGATCGGGGGCCCAAAACGCAGGCGGCACAACTCAACGAAGCGCTCCCAGTGCGGCATGCCACCCTCGTCCTGCTCGAGGGCGTAGTACCACGTCTGGGCTGGCCCCCGTAGGTGGTAGGAGGCGAGCCAAGTGCGGTCCGTCGCCGGTGTTCGCTGGCCGCGGAAGAATTGCTCGCACTGATTGAGCCAATTCAGCGGGTCGACGGAGCCGTCGTAGGTGGCGAATTCCAGCTTGTAGAACTTCGGGGGCTGGGGCTCGGACGGCCCGATCACGGCCGTCGGCCCGGAGTGGACCAGCGAGGCTGGTGGCGCGGTAGGTGCAGAAGAGGAAGAAGCGGCGATCAGGCTGTCGCTGTGGAACAGGGACCCGTCCGCCGTGCCATAAAGCACCCCCGAGGCAGGGACGCCGCCGTGGGCCATGGTGGTCGACGTGATCGGCGGCGGGGGCAGATGCGTCTGCGGCACAGGCGCGGTGTAGACCGGCGCCGACGTCGCGTCAGTCATCCACGCCGGCAGCGGTGAAGGCGACGGCGGGAAGCGAATCTGCTGGATCGGGACGCCCTGGGACGGCGGCGGCGCGCTGGCGAACGAGGGCGCCGGGGCGGACGTAGACGCGCTGTAGGGGTAGGACGTGTTCGGGGCAGGTGCGGTGGTGTGGTAGGACAGCGGTGGCGGCTGGGACAAGTGAAGCGGTGGGGCGAAGTAGGGGTGCGGCGGGCCAATCGGCTGCTGCACCGGGAGTTGGATTTGGCCGGAAAGCAGACCAGCCAGGGTGCCCTGGATCTCCCGGACTGCCCTGCTGAGATCGATCAGGACCGATGTGGTCTGATCTGGCGAGAAAACGGGCGACGGCTGTGTTGCAGCGGCGCCGGTGGCCAGAGGGAGCGTGGCTGCTTGGACCAGCTCCCCGGATGCGGACGGTCCCGATGTGGCGGCCGGCAGAGCTGCCGACAGGACCGGCGCAGAGCCTGATGTCGCGGCGGCGGAGAAGGCCATGATCGACGAGGGCTCTGATACCAGGTTGATAGGATTACGGATCCTATCTGAGATTGGGCGGAGGTTGTATGGATGTGGAGCTGCTGGCCGTGGCAGGGAACCACGACGGCGACGAACTGGTGCCGTGGTTGCGTGTGTGTGCGCGAGAGAGGAACAGAGGCGGGCGGCTAGGGCACAGGAAAGTCTCCCGGCTCCCTAAGGGAAGCCGAGCAAATCTGATTGCTCTTGCTTATCTTCCACCAATCAACGATTACAAATATATAGCCTATGGGATCCTAATTTAGGAAATAACTAAACTATTTAAGGAAATATAAATAATATAGGATATTTGGGTAATTAGGCCACTAATGGGCCTAATCCCTACTGCTGCCCGACATAACACCCTTAAAATAATCTATTAGAAACCTCTTCTAACAAAAAAAATGCTAATGATATAGCTTTCATGTGGTCAATCTTTTTTCTCCACAACGGTAATAATTGAATTTCATTACCCAGAAGCAACGAAATTACAAAGTTCAGGAAGTTCAGCACCACCCACTTTAACTGCCGCAAAAAGTGCCAAATCGGAATGAATACACTGGATTCATTCTGATCGGCACCGCCCAGATTACTGACTACACATTACCAGCATTTAAGCGAGATAAAACGCCAAGCACCAAGTTTAAAGCAACCTTACAAAAAACTGAAACCCTTCCTCAGCACGCAGGCTGGGCAAATTCACAAAGCCAACTTCTACCAATTCTTACAGCTCCCTCTCTCCTAAACAATCGCCAGCCTGAGATCGCCTTCGTCCATCTGAGTAGTCCAGGTGAAAGTGAAGCGCTGTTTTCATGTGGCCAATCTATATGGCTATAAAATATGGATGGTCATATTTTAGAAAGTTTGACCAAAAGGTTAAAATTTAATGGAAATCAAACCATTATATCATGGCGAAGGTTGTACTGCAACAAGTTAAAATTGTTCTAAGCATAAAAGAGGTACGGTAGCCTGAAATCCTTGTGCCTTTTAAGTTACCTACTGAAGGTTGTATTTTGAAATACATGCTTATCTCATGAATGAATCTGAAGATCTGTCATGTGCTTGATCTTTGGTGTTTAGTTGCCCCTTTGTCTGCCATGCATAGATCTTACCTTTGACTTTATTCCATGTAATTTATAGTTACATTACCTGAAAGGGCATTGGTGTTGGATTGGGTTTTTGCTGATGGGCCACCTGGGAATGCAAGGAATTATGATAACAATGGACGGCAGGATTTCCATGCTATTGTTCCGAATAACATATCGGATGATATCTTTTGGGTGGAAGAAGAACATAGGATCTTCGCAAGGCTTCAGCAAGGGAGAAGAGAACGGGAGGGTGCTGAAAGAATAAAGGTCAGTTCAGAATAGACTTTGTATATAGTAGGAGCAATGCTTACTTGTACGTAGTAACCTAGATACTTATCAAACAAGAAGCAATTGTTCTGATACTCTTTCAACTACATACCTTACATATGAAACTGATTGTTGCTTTCTTTCCCCAAATAGGCTGAGAGATCTGCAAAAATGAAGGCTGAGATGAAGGAAAAGACTATGAGAGCGTTTCTGCTCTCACAAAAACATATTGTGTATACTGAGCCACTTGAAGTGCGTGCAGGAACTACTGTGGATGTTCTTTATAATCCTTCTAACACAGTGCTGAATGGAAAGCCAGAAGTTTGGTTCAGAGGCTCCTTTAATCGTTGGACTCATCCAAGCGGTCCCTTACCACCACAGAAGATGTTAAAGGCCGAGAATGGTTCACACTTACGAACAACAGGTGTGCAAAACATATACAACATATTGCAATTTTTAATGGACAGATTTTTATATTAATGTTACTATCAACTATCAAGTACTCCTAGATGGCCTTCAAAAGTATTTTTTACCCTAAGCTACTTGTGTATTCTATCCTGTATGGTGAACTAGTTGGTATACTAGTCTTGGATATGTTTCTATAAATCTAGGGTTTTAAAACTCTTCAGCACTCCAAAATCCTCACTGTTAACTGTAGCCCTAAGTGCCAAATATATTTTTTTAATAAATCTAAGGGCCAAATATGCAAGCGACCTATGTGTACACATATGCATGGAAAACCCTTCAGTCCTTTACTATGAAGAAATACATACAAGTACATATGTGATGATCTTATACTCACATCTTCCTTGGTTATCAGATAGGATATGGTAAGCATGTGGATATGCTATCCAGCTAAAACACAAATTTTTATTTTTCTCAAGCCTATTGAATTCATGTTCATCACATTGTTGAATCATTGTTGCCAATATTGATAAATGTTTACCGATTTTCGTCTCTGATTTCTCTCTAATTTATATGTTTGTTTTTTCTCAGTTAGGGTTCCCCTGGATGCATATATGATGGACTTTGTTTTCTCTGAGTCGGAAGAAGGTGGAATATATGACAATAGGAATGGGATGGACTATCATATTCCCGTGTCTGATTCGGTTGCAAGGGAACCTCCAATGCATATTGTGCACATTGCAGTGGAAATGGCTCCTATCGCAAAGGTAGAATTACATTTCATATTTTGCGACACAAATGATGGTGCTACTTGACAACTATCAATACCAACACAGGTTGGAGGCCTCGGTGATGTTGTTACAAGCCTTTCACGAGCTGTTCAAGACTTAGGCCATAAAGTTGAGGTTATTCTGCCGAAGTATGATTGTTTAAACCTAAGCAATGTAAGTTTATCTATCCTTTCTTTCTTTTCCAATTCTGCAGTGTCTTTTTCACTTTAATGAAGTTACATTCGTTTAGTTTAAAAGCACATATATCTAATGGAGGGTGAATGTTCTCAGTTCATCCTTCATATTAATCTGCATTGCCTTTTTTATATTATTTATGTATAGTTTCGTGTGTATGGGTGAACAATGATAGTTGTTGGATATCAATTTCATTCATTATGTTGGCTTCCTTGGGTTGCAGGTGAAGGATTTACATTACCAACAAAGTTTTACTTGGGGTGGCACGGAGATAAAAGTATGGTTTGGAAAGGTTGAAGATCTCCCTGTTTACTTCTTGGAACCACAAAATGGGTATGCAGTACTTCACTCTCTAGTCTCTATTTTACAGGAACACTTGATGTCTCAGTTGTCATTGGCTACATTGTCTTATATATTACTACTTTACATTTTTATGTATCATTGGTGGTACCTTGTCTTGCATTTTAGTATGTATATGTAGATTAGCTGTCACATTGTTAGACCAGCTCAAGTACTAGTGTTGATGGTGGCATCAGTAAAGTCTGAATATTGTCGTCTTATATTTGCCAAAAAAATATATCTACTACACCTACTATTTTCTGTAAGATCTAAATTTTCTGTTCTAAGTAGGTCCTTTGATTCGTTTTTTGTTTTTATCTTTTGTTGCTGTGCAATGAGCTCTGTAGCAATTTAACTCTAGGTTGTATTTGATATTTCTTTCTGCAGGATGTTTTGGGTTGGATGTGTCTATGGGAGGAATGACGAGAGTAGATTTGGCTTCTTTTGTCATTCTGCTCTCGAGTTTCTGCTCCAAAAAGGATCTTCTCCTGTGAGTACATGATTGTTAAGCAACAATTCATTCTAAGTATTATGGCTTACCATTTCCGTCACATTTGTTCTTTTTTTGTACTACTGGTGCATAATAACAGTTTGTTTATTATGTGATTTGATATATGCTAATAACGGAGCATTTTTTCTTTCAGTTTCTACTTGCCAAATTATATCTAACAGCAGCTCTCTTTTTGTCATGGGGGTGACATGTTGCAGGATATCATACATTGTCATGATTGGTCAAGTGCTCCAGTTGCTTGGCTATACAAGGAACAGTATGCTCTTAATGGGCTGGGAAATGGTCGGATTGTATTTACCATCCACAATCTTGAGTTTGGAGCACATCATATTGGCAAGGCAATGGCACATTGTGACAAAGCTACAACTGTGCGTACCTTGTTTCCTTTATTGTTGTGTTTGTTGTGCAAATCCTTCAAATTTCTCAGTAGTGCTCCTCTTGGTCTGATTTACAATTTTAAACTGTTTCGGCCACCCCTTCCAGGTCTCTGATACATACTCAAGGGAAGTGGCTGGACATGGAGCTATTGCACCTCACTACTATAAATTCCATGGAATTCGAAATGGAATTGATCCTGATATTTGGGATCCATATACCGACAACTTTATTCCGGTACACTAATGATCACTGAGTGTTTTCATATATACTCTATACTTTTATTGATTGATATGCATTTGTCCATTTACTGCCTAGTTGGACTTGTAAGCTTGCATCAAGAGTGCAGCTCTAGTTAAATTTACCTTCTATTTTATCCTATGGAACAGCTTGTGCATTTGTTAATTTTCTTGGGAATTTTCAAACATCTTGAGCTATGCAAGGCTGGGGAATTCTATTGCAATTAATTTGAATTAGATGTTTGTTGTACCACTACCACTGGCATACTTCATTCATATCGGATGTAGATCAATGATGCAACTTTTGTTTCAGTACCACTATGAACAGTTTCTGGCTCAACTCTCTTTTGCTGCATTCTATTTCAGGTCCATTACACATCAGAGAATGTTGTTGAGGGCAAGAGTGCTGCAAAAAAGGCATTGCAGCAGATGCTTGGATTGCAGCAAACTGATACCCCTGTTGTTGGAATCATCACTCGTCTAACAGTCCAGAAGGGAATCCACCTTATCAAACATGCAATATATCGAGCTCTTGAACGCAATGGACAGGTCTTATCTTTTTCTTGCAGGAATTGCAAGTTTTGTTATGTTACATTTACATTTCTCAGAACTGATGTGTGGGTTTCTGTAATAGGTGGTTTTGCTGGGTTCTGCACCAGATCCTCGTATTCAAGGTGACTTTACAAATTTAGCCAGTAAGCTGCATGGCGAATATCATGGCCGGGTGAAGCTATGTTTAACCTATGACGAGCCACTGTCACACTTGGTTAGTTTCAGATCTCCTGCCAGTAGCCCTGTCTATTCAAAATTGATGGGTGCTGAATTTGTGGTCCTGATGTAGATATATGCTGGTGCGGACTTCATTCTTGTACCTTCCATCTTCGAACCTTGTGGTCTAACACAGCTTATTGCTATGCGCTATGGATCCATCCCGATTGTTCGGAAAACTGGAGGTTCGTGTGCGTATGTAGTCATGATATTCCCTTGGCACTGCTGTTTCAATTTGGCATTAAAAGATTGTCTCGTGCATGCTGCAGGCCTGTACGACACCGTCTTTGACGTTGACAACGATAAGGATCGGGCTCAAGCACAAGGCCTCGAGCCAAATGGATTCAGTTTCGAAGGAGCTGATAGCAGTGGTGTGGATTATGCTCTCGACAGGCAAGTATAACCCATCTGAAGTTGCATAAACTGTAATGCTGTAACACTACTTACTCCATCCGTCGTCATTTTATTTCAGAGCTATGACCACATTTTATGATGCCCGCAACTGGTTCAATTCCCTTTGCAAGAGGGTAATGGAGCAAGATTGGTCATGGAACAGACCTGCTCTAGACTACATGGAATTATACCATTCTGCTCGCAAAAACTGAGACCTTTTATAACAAGGGAAGACAGGCTCGGTTTGCCCAGGTTAGGAGATCTCAGCCTTTCGGTCAGGCCTTGTGCATGCCAATGGCCAATTCATTTGTACATTGGGAAGAAAAGAGTACCGGCCTTGTGCGTTGTGCATGCCCGCCCCGCCGGCCCGTCCAGCGACGGCTCGAGTTTTCGGACAGCGCCACTCATTTGTGACACGCAGAATACTGGTTCAGATGGAAGTTAACTGTACGTAGTCTTTCGGGTGTACATAGTTTTGTATGTTATATATACCAGTAAATGTATCCGTGCGTTGCAATTGAAATCTAATATAGACACGAGTTAGATGTTACGAGTCTGGGTCATATACATATATATGTGACACGAAATTGTGATGGCAGTTTGAGAAGTTAAAAACTCCATGTCATCGTTATCTGAGATACGGACGACGTGATGGTAATGGTAATTTGAAAAGTAAAAACATGTATTGAAAAGTGAAAAAGTATAAGAGCAACTCAGTATAGAGAACTAGGCAGCGGCGGGTGGAGTAGGATGGCGCCGTCGCTGCGTCGTGACCGGCCATCGCCGAACGCCCTCATCACCATGTCATGCTCGTGCATAATGTTTGTGCCGGCCCCTTAACCACGCCCACGCACGCCGTGTTTCTGCTTGCTCCGTTTTTAGGCCTATCAAGTTGCACGGGGATCAGGGAGCTCTCCCTAGCCAAGAACAAAATCAACGACGTGGCTGGGTTTCATTGCCTGCTCAAGCTGGCCGTCTGGCCACGAAACCACCAGCATCCTCGCTCCTAAAGAGAAGCGCATTATAGTTTACAGTGAACTGGCAATGAACTGCTCTCGCGGAATATATATCTCAAGCTAGGTTGGCATTATTCTGTCCTGTAGGAAGCGTGCGTCAAAATACCTATACTACGATGCGATAGGACATAGGAGCAGAAGAATATAGGTAAACGACGATCGATCTACAATTCGCGTGGTAACAAGGAGCCGGCAGGTTCAGCGGATGGAACACAGTGACAGAGCAATCCTATTTCTCGCTACGGTGGCCGCCACTGCATGGGCGACCAGGAGCATATTTGACACCACGGCGCTGCGCGCTGATGACACATGGAGCAAGAGCATAATCGATGAGGACATAACTTCCATGCATAAAAAAAAACATTGCGGCAATGTGCGCAGACTCAATGAGCGTCAGGCTGGGTGATGGCTCGTCAGCGCTGTTCTGGACTGACCGCTGGTTGGAGTCAACGCTCACCTCGGTGGCTAGGTGACGCCATGCGTCAACAGGGCGATCACGCCGGCCGGACGCCGGCGCACCGTCAAGGACGCCCTGGAGTGTTAGATAAATTGTTGCAAATCGTCTCTGTAATTTGTTTAGTCCTGGTTTGAGTCGTAGTAGGAGTCAGGTAGACGTTCAGAGTCCCAGTTGTTCGCGTCATGGAGTCCGTCGCGCACGCGGTGTGCCACTGCAGAGAAACGGTGGTACACACGATGTTCGACATGGCGCGGGGTCGAGTCGGACTCTAAGTCCGGAGTCTTATATAAAGCAAGCAAAAGATCAAAGGGGCTGCGTTGTTGGCAGTGCCACAAAATTTCCTTGTGTGTTTATCTTCCATAGCTCTCGCCGCGATCACCATCATCTCGCCGGCGTCGTGCGCAGAGCAGCATGTCGGTCCAGAGCATCGCCTGGTTCTATCATGCAGGACCGTCGATGGGCCGGTGAGGGATACAGGAGCTGTCCTCACTAGTTATCACACAGCATTTATGCGAATACATCAAGGTGTGGCTGCTCGTGGATGGAGTGATCCTACAATCCAACGCAGGCTGATCTCTTCTTTTGGAGATGGTCGCCGGATGGCACATACTCGGCATCGTCCACGTACCGTGCTTTCTTCGACGGTTCCACTGAGCTTATGGGGGCCAATGAACTCTGAAAAACCTGGGCGCCGCCGAAGGTAGAGCTGCTCTTCTGCCTTGCTCTGCATGATCGCCTATGGACGGCGGAATGTCGCTGGAGGGACGGACTGCAAGATAGTGGTGCATGCAACCTCTGCGATCAAGAACTAGAATCTGTCAATCACGTACCTTCTGTTAGGGTGTGTGCTCGCCCGAGAATTCTGGTTTCTACTCCTACAGCCTATCGGCCTTGATGGGTTGCTACCACACTCGGAGGACGCGCTGGTGGGCTGGTGGCTGAGGCAGCGCCGCAGGCTTGACAAGCAGTTGCGTCCAGCATTTGATTCTCTGGTGTTGCTCGCTTCATTATCGATTTGGAAGTGTCGCAGTGCGAAGGTAATAATTAGAGGAGTCGCAGCTCGGCTGACGGATATGGCCGCGGCTGCGATCACCGAAGGGAGAGAGAGAGAGAGTGGGTGGAGGCCGGATTCTCGAGTATTGGAGCTTTCTCGGTGCTCTTTGTGCCATGGCCGGAAGACAGCTTAGTCGCCCAAGGATTTGCCGCTTAGTCCCAATTGTATTCACTGTTGACAGCCTGCTAGTGATAATGTGGCCGGAATTGCTCCTCGCAATCGACAGTTGCGATAATCCTACAGGCATGTAGCTTAAATTTCTCCCCTCCTTAATGAAATACAGATACGAACCCGCTCGCGAAAAAAATATCTTCCATGCATATGACCATACTTGGAGATAGATGCCCAGAACCAAGAAAGAGGTCCGAAGCTCATCTGGTTTGAGCCACCAAGGTGGAGGCCCAAAAAGTTGAGTCCATCTCAAAATGTAGGAGCAGTCCCGAGTAAATCAATGCCCATAATGTATAGGGACTCCGTTTTCAACGATCTACATATGGATGGAAAGATAATTTGATAAGCTAACCAATGGCTTTGCTTTGACGTCAAAATTTGTTTCGAGTCAACACTAATCGTCGAAACAAATCAGCATCCAGAATCTGTCAAGTTACCGCGACACCGTATCTCTTGGTCCGTTGAGCTGTGTATTATTTTAGAGCCTATTAGGGGGCGCGTCATGGGGTGACGCCCAAGGCTATACAATTAGCCATCACCACTCTCGATAGGGTTCGGGGTTTTGTTGCATTCTAGTTTTCCTCATGAAACAGACATTGTTTGTTGCAACTTTATTGTTAAGATCGTTTGCTGTAAATCAATGCTCTGTTCTTGATCTTGTTCGCTTGTGGTGATTAGTCCTTTTGAATAAAGACTTGAAACTTTTATCAAACTCATATACTTCATTCATACTTGCAATTTCAGATTGCGGTCATTCCGTTCTTGCTTGTGTTGAGCACTTGTAGGAAAGCTTTTTCGGCGAGGTTAATCGCATTCTGTGTGGTTGATAATTAACCAATAGAGCATCGGTGTAATGGTTGTGGGGGTCCAAATAAGATTTGGTTCGAAGTCCGATCATGAATGTCGAGTTATCCAACAATCGAAGTTATAGTACCTATGGGAATATCAGACCTTGTCTACATTAACAATGGTGCACATTAATTCATTAGTGTGTGCAGACATAATACAATTTAGATCAGCTTTATACCATATGGCTTAAAAGTGGACCAAAATATAATCTAGCTTCAGAGAAGACAAACAACCACCACTGACAACTTCTGAAGCATCGAAGTAGAGACTGCCTAGTATTGAAAGTTCTTTAGAATAATTTTAAACCAATAAAGAAAATCAAACTACATAACTAAGTACCCACAATCGAGCCAATTTCCCATCTTGTTTGCAACAGAGATAATAGCGCCTGACGTGTAGCACACCTTATACTGTCACTATCATTTTTCAGTAGTGGCCTCTTCGGATGTGTGAAATTAGTTTCTTGTACCTTAATTGTCTTGAATGCAGTGATGAGAGACAATGTGCCTACCACAACATCCAAAAATCCCACAAAAGTTATGTGAAAGCAGTCGATTCTACTCTGGGGATAAGCTGTGTAGAACATCCAATATTGCAATATCCTTCTCCACATCGAAGTATTCAATTGTTGCTTGCATCTTCACTGACACCAAAGAATCTCACCCATAATTCATAATCATCATCTTCATGATTTTTTTGATTATATGCTAGTAGGTGATTAATTTGCAACCTTCTTTGGCAAGCTTCATCACAAACGTATTGCCTAAAAAACCTTTATCGAGTGATCATTGACTTGAGGGAATGTAAGAGGGTCACTGTTCTAGCACTATGCTATGCACACGCAACTTTAATGTTAAACTTCACATTCACTAAATTAGTCCATGCTCACGAACTACATAAAAATTAACAAGACAGTCCAAAATCAATCAAAACACGGAAGGTAGGTGTGAGAACTCTTTCAGAGGCAATATCTTGGCGCGGTAGTAATAGCTAATGACTTCTAGTTGTTTGCCGTAATGCTAGTTGATTATATCAATCTTTACGGGATATTTTTATGAAGTAAATATAGGATGTATTTCAAATAATCCCAACAAAGAATAAAGATATAAACTAATAAATCACTTCATGCCATAATAGTCGAATCTAAAATGTTGGGAATGGTGATTCCTGAACAAGTTGAGTAGGGGAGTGGAGAGAGTAAGGCGCCTAGTGTTCGTAAATGAGTAAGAGAGGGAGTCGCTTGCCCTTATGCGCATGACACTATATATATATAGGCAAGGGAAGTTTACATGTGATTCTTCGATGGGGGCAGGTTTTACATGCTACTCCAATAGCACTAGTTGGGCCTCTAGGAAGACTTGGCCCATATGAACATGGGCTCCCGTAACAGCCCCTCAGTTACTAGGTTATTGTCTGTACTACATGACCTAGTAGATGATCATAAAAAGAGGTACAATGCAACTCAAAATCTTATTGCGAGGATTGCCTTTCGCAACCTATACGTGCGCGCCTCACTAAAAACTCAATCCCAAAACCCTGTGGGAAAAAGGGCATGGAGAAAAAGAGCACGCAAGTTTCAAGCCTAGCTATACATGCTTGAACTCCCGGGGCTTCTAGCTCTAAGTGATTTGATGTAGATCTTCCTGAAGACTTCATCTTTGGGCTTTGGGGATCTCTCAATGAGCAGATCTTCGACACCTTCACCTCCGGTATCTTCTCGGCCCGCAGACCTTCGTCTCCAGTGTCTTCTCGACGCACATGTCTTCGTCTCCGGATCTTCACGCTGGGAGCTTCACTTGATGATGTGCCTTCTTTTTAGAAATGGATGTACTTGTCATGGTTGGAGTAGTAGTCGATGTAGTTGAAGTAGTCGTGGTTGAACATTCTTGTGAGGCCTCCAATCTTCTCTTACGAGCCCCAGGCAAAGACTTTATGTCCAAAGTGGTTGGTCCTCTGGTATGCTCCCTAGCCTCTCTTGGCGAGTGCTCATAAACAAATCCTTTGCCGCTCTTGGAGAAGTCGATGTAGTCATTCTAGTGGAAGTAGATGTCTAGACTGAAGTTGCGGGTGAGCCCTTCGAGTCGAAGTGGTTGACGAAGGTGTAGTAGGCCTTAATGTCGAAGGAGTTGATGTATCCCTTTGAGCCTAGTGATGGTACCAAGTTGTCATAGGCGTTGGTGCCGTAGGTGTTGATGAAGTCTGTCGAGCTGTTGTAGTGGGTTAAGATGATGGTGAAGCCTCTCCTACCAAGGACTTTCCTACAAAAGTGCTTGGTGGAATCCATGTTGGTGTGGACGATGAAGGTGTCGGCGAAGCCCCCTCACGCCGACGTGTTGGCGAAGGCTGTGCGTCATGGTTTTGCTAAAGGTGATGGCGAAGGCCCTCAAGCAAAGCTATTTAGCGAAATCTCTCTCGATGCTGGTGAAGTGACCGGATATGGTGGCGAAACCCCTTATGCCAAAGAGCTTAGTGGAGGTGATGCCGTTGTAGACGTCGACGCCTCGTGCCGGGACCTAGATTGAGTGAAGCTTCAGTCGAATATTGATTTTCTTGCAAGTCTTCGACACTCGGAAAGACATTATCTTTCTACTTCATGCAAGAGATGGTTAGTCATTTATATAACTAGAAGAATACCTCGTGCGTTGTTGCGAGGATCGCAGCTAATTTTTAATAAAATTAGACTACTTATATTTATTTATAACTATATGAAGGAAATTATCATAAATTAATATTAGTGAACAGTTTGACACGTTGATGTAGACAACTAAATGCATTTTAGTGAACTGATAGGCTTGCTAATGCAGATAGTATGAATGAAGAGAATTATCATAATTATATGTGCTAGTTGGCTATAACTATATGAGGTAGTGGGCATGTTGAAATAGAACCTATAATAGGATTTAAAAATATAAGATACTATATAGATATAGATAGATATGTGAGAGTAACACAAAAGCCTTAGCCTCACGACCTGCTGCCCATGTAGGTTTGAGACTTTTTATAGGATTTTGTTAATCTCTTGTGTCCATTTTTGGGACTTTTATCGGGATTTTGATGCATAGAGTCCTGGTGCCCGTGTATTTTTGGACTTGTTCATAGTGTCCCAGGCCGTGCGGTGCAATTTATTTAAGCAATGTATGTATGTGACCATGCGAATGAATGCACCTGCGTTCCTCTCTCGTCAATGAGCTGTCTTGAGATCGCTCTTACCTACGCTATCGGGTACGTGCAGTGAGTGCTCTGAATGATTACTTGTTCAGCGAAGCGGGTCGCCTGTCTCCTTGTGCGGACTTAGGTCTTTAACACTCTTGCTAGTGGAAAGTATTAGAAGGGATAAATATATCACGCATCCTGCAAAAATGATGATCGAGCTTGAGCAAAAGTTATGCTCTACCAACGGTGGATCTAGGATTTTACCTATGGTGGTAGGCCACGCCAGATCATCGCGACCGCCTGGGAGCCTGTGCCTTCGTGCCCTCTTGCGCGTGTCGTCAAACCTTAGTGCAGACCTGCAGTGCAGACTTTGCGTGCATGGGGCGGAGGAGCTCTTCGCTTGGCTGAAGCTGGAGCTGCACTTGAGCTTGGCACGTGGCTGTTGGGAGCATTGTGGTAGAAGGCTTGCCTTCTCAAGCTCCCAGCTTTCCGTGGTGGGTCTTTGGTGGCTCTGCGGGGTTGGGGCCAGGGACCTTCACTCCCTGATGGACCCTCGGGACAGTGAGTCGGAACCTTCCGGGGTGGAGCCTTTAATTGGAGCTATCAGAAATCATCACAGGCGACGCACAAGCTGATGGAACATCTAAAAATAAGAGATCCGCAGGGGCGGACTCGGCCTCACAATGGCCACATCACCAACAAATCTAAAAACAAGAGATCCGCAGGAGCGGGCCCGGCCTCACAGTAGCTACATCATCAACAAATCGTGCACCGTTCGATCAGAGATCTGACGGTCCTAGAGTCTTCTCTACGTCATATATGGTGCATTTTATATATTCCCTGAGAGTAGTTACTCTCATCTTTAAAAAACCATCTTGCGTATGTATTCATACTTGTTTATCACTTTGAGTATGTTTACATACTCATATTATGGTGCTCTAAATCTTCCTATGAAAAAATTTTAAGGAAACTTATACTTTTTAATATATTACAAAAATGTCATTTACTGTAGTATATAAAATAAATATGACCACATACTCGATGTATGCATGCATACTTGACAAAAATACTACCATAGAGGGTCTAGTATAATCATATACTTCATGCACATACACTTCATTCGATCATATATGCCATAAATCTGAAAATATAAACATAGGAGTAACTACTCTCTACGAGGAGAAAATAATTTCCATATATATATATATATATATATAGACACACACACACACCGCATCAACCCTAGCTGAGGTCTTCCATGTCCGCATCTCCCCACTCCCCCCCTCCTCTTTCGGCGGCGGCTAGGGCGGGCCCCGTCACGCACGTCCCGCCCAGGGCGTCACAGCCTCCGGCGTGGGAGGCCCGAGCTCCGGGTAGGGCAGCCTCGGCCCCCGCGTGGCGCCCATGGTGCGAGTGTGGCGGAGGCCCGAGCCCCAGCACCGGCGCGACCGTGCGGTGCCACCATGGCCGCCTTGCGGGGCGAGCGCGCCCCAATGGCCGTGCGCGGCGCAGCGGGCGTGGGCGACCGGGATGAGGGCAGACGCCGGGCCAACATGGGCGTGGGCGAGCAGGCGTGCTGGCCGGCCGCCGAGCCGCCGCCACCGTGGCGCAGGCGCACTGGCCGTCCGCTGAGCTGCCGCCGTTGTGGGCACGGGCCCCGCCGACCGACCGGCCGCTCAAACCCTAGCCCACTCTCGCATCCGCCTCCGTCTCTCCTCCCTCTCCATCCTCTCTCCGCGGCGGCCTCGGCACGGTCGGTGGCTAGGCGCGCAGGCGGCGGCGAGCACACGACACTTTGGGCGTGGGTGGCCTTTGGCGCTGCCGCGGCCGTAGGTGGGGCGAGCGTGTGATGGCTTGGGCGGCCCCGGAGCGGCTACTGGCGCCCGGTGAGGCCACCCCGTAGCGTGGGCGAGCTCGCGGCGGCCTGGGCGTGTGTGGCCTTCAGCACGGCAGCAGCACATCGTGTTATCCACTCATACGTCTGCAGACTGGTGAGGCTATATTCTGCTCCTCCCCTCGTCCTCTTCCTGTTGCACAGCACACATGAATTTATTTGAGGGGTGTTCCTCACCTCCTCTTTGATTTTGGGGGATAGGGAGGCGAATCCTCTTTGATTTTTGTGGGATTAGAAGAGGAAGGGAAGCATGCCTGTGGTCTTGTTGAGGCTCTGAGAAATAAGAGTATTGCTCCACGACATTCAGGGAGGGTGAAGTGCCCAGTTGCGTCACCATCTCCACCCTGCGCAACATGCCTGGCTATGATCGATGAAGGATATGGGCATTCCTGTAGGTTCAATTTGCTATCTATTCTTTTCATTATATATCAATATGTTTGGATCCCTATCCCTGTAGATGACTGACAATTTTTGTGCTGCCTGTAATTTCCTTTTCTTGATTTTCCTTTCTATCCTTGATTTATTTTTATTTGTTTTGGCTGGAACCGACCTACTGGTTGATGATAGTATTTGGCTTATGCTCTAGCGGAACCATTTGTTTGTGAAATTGTCTAGGCAAAGGTTAGATAACTTTCAAAATTTATTTTGGCATCTTGTCCTTCCAGTTTAATCCCTTTTCCTGCTGCGAATTCTCACTGAGGTAGGCAGCAACATGTAATCTTAATTCCATGTTTTTACTTAATGCAGGTCGTCAATAAGGTCCGGAGTGGAAAAAAAAGACAGTTTTAGTTTCTAAACAATCCTCATTCAATGCCGTCAGGGAGTTGCTTGCGTTTCTTGTCCCCTGTATATTTTTCTCATTTGATCTGTAGCTTTCTTAAGGATCATGGGGCTCTAGTTCCTGCAATGGTCAGTGAGTGCCTTATTATGTTCTTTGGTTTGCTATATTAATAACTAACTGCTACATTAGTGGTCTATTTTTGTTGCTATCTACATAGATGTGTTATTGTGTCACACACAAATAATCCAATAGTTTCAATACTCTTCTTAGCAAATTAAATAGGTTTCTGAATCGGTAGTGTCCTATTACTTATAGAATACGGCATGCCTGGGCTGACCTCTCTGTTCTCATTTTTACGGTTCCTTTCTATGATTCACTTTCTTTTATTCTCTACTTTTAATTTTTAGTCATTTTGCTTTTTTCTATTATGCTATATTCTTGGTTGTAGGATTTCTCTGTCATGCTGACAAATAGAAAAGGAGGAATGACATTGTTTGTTCTTTGGCTTCTCCCCTGAATAAATTTCATTGGTAAGTTCTTTCTCCCTCTGTCCTTTTCTTTGTTCTGCTTCTAATTATAGTTGGCTTACTATAATGAGTTATTAAACATTAACATAGTAGCACATTCATACCCTGAAGAAAGTCTTCTATGCCAAGATTAATATGCGTGCAGCACCTGCATCATCATCCCAATGTTGAAGTGTTAGCATGTTCCCCGGATTAATATATTTGGCTCACTATAATGTCTCAGGACATTCTAATTGCAGTTTTCCTTGTGTTTCTGAATGTCCACTGTGTGAGGCATGCGCTATGGTGTTTCTACTCATGTAGTATACATCAATGGTTCCTGTTTGGTAATAAAGATCTATAAGTAGCAGTGTCAGAGGTATTGATCGATTGGTAAAAGAATTGTCAGTTGCCACCTTTGTTGTTGCATTTGGCTCATATAAATCAAATGGGACGAAAAAGTAAAAAAAAATCAACCAAATAAAGAAGGAATATTATATTGTAGCATGGAACTATTTCATTTCAGATATGAAATGAAATAGTTCAGTCCAATATTTGCATGTGAATAGTAGTATCTGCTTACATGGGGGTGTAAGGTGGAAGATGTCAATAAAAATAAGATTTGTAATAAAGTCTGCCTCTTGATTATTTGCCTTGGGTGTTCCTGTTTCCTGTGCAAAGGATAGGTGCCACATTATCAATAATTTGTTACTTCTATTTACTGGAGGTAATGGTAGAACCTCTTATTGGCAATTTTAAAAGTGTTCAGTTCTTTTACCTACTGTGGCCTTGTTAGAAAGAGCTTCTATCTGACATAAATAATATGCCTACCAAAGGAGGACATGAAATGACTTGAGTTATACTTCTGCATGTACTACCTAATTTATTTTGATTGTGTTGATCTCACAAGTTACATTGCAGAAACATCCAGATATGCTTGCCACTTTCACTATTGGAAAGCCTGTTTTAAATAAATAAATCATTGATCTTGGTCACATATATCCTGAAACATTAATTCGGATTGCACTCAGATGTGTGGATTTCCTTTCTTGGAATGTTTATTAAGTACGAGACTAAAACTGCTCCTGCAATATGTACCTCTGCTCCATTTGGAGCTGTTTTCGTGAATGGAGTTTTTTTTTTCATTAGTGCTTCCATTCTACCTGCTCACTGTCCTGTCTTTGTTGGGCAGGAGCACAAAGTCCGGGACTCTGTAAAGCTCTAAGGGCTTTGATCTTTGCTATATAAAGCTGCAGAGGATTTACAAAAAGGACATGCTCTTACTTTCAGTGGCAGGTGAGCCATCACTTTCTTGACACTTCACTACCGATCATGCTTCCACATTGGTTGCAGCCAATGCAAGCCTTGAACGTGCAGGATATCATGGATATGCACCGGACAACAGTTCTTCCTCCTACACCGTTTCATCTGAGGAACCTTATTACCTGCCCCAAGGTAAGTCACTGGCTACACCTCAACTTTTCCTAGCACCACGCTTCGCTAACATGACACACAATAGCGTTTACAAGTGACATTACCAGATTGTTCACCCGCTCGTAGCTTCGAGTCAGATCGGAATTGGCACCTCTACTGAACCTACCAGGATCGGTGAAGCATAAGCAGCTGGAACTCCTTATGTCACTCTTTTGTGTAGTCATGCGCTCCATGTCGTCCCACTATGTTGTGTTAGCCTGCCTTTCTGATCATGTGTCATTGGCAACCCGCCCCCTAGCGCTTTTATGTATAATTTACGTATAATTATGTGTAAGACTGCTACTGCCCCACCGTGGCTATGCCTCCTCGAACATTATGCTATCTAGACCACACCCATGTTATGTCTCATGTAACGTGTGGTCCTGTTTTATTACAAGTGATCCTGTTTTATTGTTCACTATTCGTTCTATTCTATTGTTCACCATTCATTTTTAATAGAGCCCATCGTGTTCGTTCCTCGTCAAGATTAATCCATTTCCAGGATAGAGTTCGGCCGACAACTTGCGCGCAGGGGCGCGCGCAATACACTAGTCCTGCAATAGATGAGCAGAAAACATGAACGGGCTAGCACACGGGACTCAATCTGAACTTTGATGTGCTGAGCGGAAGCAGATGCGGGGCCGGAACATGAACGGGCTGGCACATGGGGTACATTTGCTCCGTTACAAGTTTCACGGTGGATGGAAAGAATATGGACTGTCCGCTGGATTGGATCTAACGGTAGAAAAATAGAAAGCACTATGATGTGTCCAACCCGAGCTGTTAACCCAGGAATGGTTGCCAAATACCACACCCAATTATTATATTAGACCGAAAATAATTCTTAGAAAATTTCCAAAGGAAAACATGGGCGGCGAGCCAGCACTCCCAGCCGGCAGGCCCCAACGGCCAACGGACCGCGCGGTGACGTGCCCTAGCTCCGTCGAGTTCCTGTCCGATCCGAGGGACATTTGCATGCGTTCCGGCCGCGCGCGCGCCTGACGTTTGTCGTCACCGTACTGGTGAGCTTGAATGCTTGATGTAACGGCGTGGCCCACACGGTGCGCAGGGGTGGAACACGTAACCTAAGCAGAGCGCCGAGCGGCATTCCCGGCTCGGCTGCCGATCGATCTGTCGACCCTTGATCGTGTCGATCAGCGTGTCGGGGTGCGAGCGAGCTTGCCTTAGATTCAGGGTTCCGGCACTCCGCTGGCACGGCAGAGAGCGACTCTTATTTAGGAGTAGAGAGAAGATGGGTCGATATTTGCAGTAGATGACTTCTTCACAGCAATCAGAAATGTTATTCTCAGCAAGTACTTCGACTTATCTATTTCATATGCAATCGTCCATCCGCATGGTTATGCCACGCCAAACTAAGCAGTCACGTAAACATATACTTTAGCTTATTAGGAAGAATTAGCTATACTTTTCAGCTGAGACGGTGTTCTTTTTCTCGCACAAAATCAGCCCTACAATCCAGCCACAGCAGCAATAAGTCCTGTCAAACAGAGCAATGATCAAATGCCATGTCGCCAGAACCCAGCGCCATGTCTACAAACGGTCTGCCACGTCAAATATTTAAAAACATTTTTACACATTAACTCATACGGCTTAAGAGAATCTGATACTACCTGGTTTTGATCAAGAGTTCGGTAGCAACAAGCAAACTGAGCAAACAATCTCCACCACAATAATCAAGCGCGAGCCCCAGCATCTAGTACAATAGCAACATACATCGCTTTATCTTACAAAACCATGAATACATGAGTCAAACAAACTCAACCAGGAGCTCCGACTACTTCACGATAAATATATATCTCCACCTACTTCAAGAAAAATATATCTCCACCTGAGTAGTTATATGGGCCTCCACTGTCAAGGATTCTACGTTCACGTTCCGTAATGCCATTCAGATGACCTGGAGGAAGCCATTTCGGCCAAGGCACTGGCCACCTATAATTCAATAGTTTCCCCAAAAAATGTTATTTGATCACATTCATACAGAGCACTGAGTGTAAATTTTAGTAAGGGGACGCATCAGCATACCGAATCGGGTGAAGACCGTCATTGTCAAGGTCAGCAACAGTCCTACCAAACATGCAAAAGAACAGATTCAACAGAATATTATGCTTCACTCAACCTGCTCCAACCAGATAATTAAAATGCGCATGCAAATCCAAGTGCCAAGTGCAAATCAAATCCTGAATATTTCAATTAAAGGCAATGCTATCCTAAACGCTAAAGGATAAACAATTGGTCACCCTCGCTTAGCGGTTAGACCGTTTAGACGGTGTTTAATTAGAGTTAAACAGTCTAAACGGTTTTGTACTATATCACTTAAATATACATAATTATGCTTATAAACAATATAATATTCAAGTACATATTTATGCACAAAAAAAATCAAGTACACATTTGTACATGTAACAAGTCAAGCAAACATATTTATCCATGTAAAAGAATTAAGTATACATATTTGCGCATGTACAATTTCAAGTGGATTTACCGGTGTGACCTTTTACAGCCTAAACAAGGCTAAACAACCATTTAGCCTGCCTAATGCCATTTAACTACATTCTGTGTTCAACCATTTAATAGACCTTTTACAGCCTAAACAACACACTTCACCTCTGTTTACTGTTTGGATGCCGTTTAAACGGCCTAGCCAAACATTAATGAAAGGCTATTAAATAGATAGGGGAAATCTAGACATACCCTTTCTTACAACGATCCAGGATATCAACAATATCATCACAAAACAGGAACGGGTTGCCCACTCTTCGGTCATAGAAGTTCATGCCAATATAGTTCCCTTCAGCATCAACAAGGGGCCCTCCAATCCCAGCCTAACCAGTTTATATTGAGAAATCATCATTTGTAATGCTAAATCGAATCTGACAGAATTATTCACTTCTGTGAGCATAAATATAACAACAATACCTTTTTTATTCTACATGTGCAGTAGAGAAGCCTTTTGAAATCAAAAGGACCAGACCAGGTGGGAGCCAGTTCCCCACTTGAAGCCATTAAATCACCTGATTTGAAGCAACGCCCCACAGCAACTACTAACTTAGAACACGGATTTTCTTCCCTAGCTTGTCTAACAACTGGAAGAGAGACAGCACTGGATATCTTGACACGGACTAGAGCCACATTATAATGTAGACTATAATGTATTAAGGTCCCTTTTCTCCGTTTCCTGCCTGGTAACTTCACTTTAATCTGCAAATAATGATATAATGAGATTTAAGCAGTACCTTGGAAGAAACAAGGCAAACACAAATATAATTAATAGCACCAACCGTCAAACCATCAACAATCTTGTTTCCCTCATCGTTAGGATAATCAGGATTCCTAACCAAGCATGCTGAAGTCAGAATAATCTGACATCCATTATCTCGAAATTCACCATCCCAGTCAATGAAAGTTCCGGAGCATGCAAAGAATCTTTTATCTCCTGGACAACATAATCTTGAACATTAGCACATGATGATCAAGTACAAGTCTGAAATAGGAAAGGGCAGAATAATGCAAAATTACCCTTAAATGAAGCGAGGGCGACAACACTATCATGTATCTTTTCACTAACTCCTCTAATGAGTTGTTCCCAGACACCATTAGGATATATATCACCAAAAGGCTCTTCAAAAGTATTAAACAAATTCATGCCACCTGGTCAAAGATATAATGACTGTTATTTGCACAGCAAAGCTACAAAAAGGTGCAATTCAGTACTAGTCAAGTGATGTACAAGCATCGACTCACTTTTAATTGGCCTGGGAAAACCCAAAACATCAAAATTCTGATAATGATCCTTGCCGGGAGCAACTGCATGTATTGATGCAAAAAAAAGAGTGAAGTGATTAGGATTAAGATATGCTAATACTAAGTTAGGTGAGATCAAGATAAAGATCTGCAAATAATAATCAGCACATAAGAGTATGATTAATAACCCATTAGAACTGACTGCTTGAACATAAAAAGAACATCTCGGGTTAAAACCAGGATAGTGGAATAGCAAATTGTGTTGGTGTGCTCTATGCCCCTATCCACCATCAAATCCAAATACTTTGTGGATGGATTTACCTAGACATCTATTTCAATTTGAAGAAGTATCATGCTATTTGTATGTGCGCACTATGCAACTTTCAAGATTAGACTAGTATTATGCTTGATTTAAGCTACATCACCACGTACGGCATAACGCCAGTGCAAAAATATTAACCGATAAGCACAAACTCCTATGCAATACCTTAAACTGCTAAAGTAATTAATAGGTACTGTGATAACAGTGCAAATTTAATTTGCAGAACTTGAGGACCTCACAAATAATAATGAAATGCACGCTTAAACAACATTTAGGCCTTGTTTTGATAGAGCCTAACCCACTCCATGCCGACATATTGTGAGAGATTGACAGGTTAATTCATTTTCCACCCCAATCCAGATGGGTTGGAAGGGATTAGATTTATCTATACATGGCCTTAGTGATCTGAGTGGCTGTTGTGTAGTCACCTTCAGGTTGGGAGTCCGGTATACCTGTGTGTGTTCCTCCAACTCTGTGAAAGAATATCATCGTGAATATGCTAATTAACCCAAAAGTAAAATGTATCAAACCAGAATATTAACATTCAACACCAAGACGAGTGGAATTGCAGGAAAGAAACAAGACGGGCAACTTAAGTAGTATGGACAAATTGGACGTAAAATATTTCAATAGAACAGCCAATGATTGAGTGTGCATAGTTTAGACTGAAAGAAAAACTCATTAACATAGACAAATATACTGCCTTCAATACTGAAACAAAATTTATAGCTGAATAAATAGTATAGGCTACCTGTGATAAATGCCGATAGAACAGTTTGCACCAGTGCAACATTCTTTGGTAGAGGCACCAAAGAATCAAGTTGTTACTATGAGAAAATATTAAAAACTACTGCAAACGACGAAGTTTACAAAACAGCAATTAACAATCAAGATTTGCATACTTAACAGATTACCTTATAAGCTCAAGTACAGGTAGGGAAACTGGGACAGATGACACTGGGAAACGAGCAAGGACAAACGTAAAAAAACAAATTGGAAACATTGTAAGACATACCTCTCCGGTTTCAATTCATTTACCCGTGCCAGAAACACAGCCCTTTGCTCAGATGTCTCAAAATGCATCAACCGTTCGGAAATCAAATGCGCAGGCAAGAAAAAGGATTTCTCCATACTCGTAACAAGGTTCATGCCAACAAAGCCACCACAAGAACCAAAAAGTGGTCCCCCTTCCATAATCAGGAACAAAATGTCACAAGCAACATAGGTTAAGGGTTAACCAGCACAAAATAAGGCTACATGGAACTTTCCCTTGTCATGATGATTGTCTCATGAAAATTGTAAACATAACTAACTGATTAATAATTTGTAAATCTACTTAGAAATTTATAAACTCAAAGTATTTCAATTACAGATTGGTATGAAATCTACTGTAATATTTAACATATAATTTGTAAGAAAACTTTAAAATATTTAATAACATTAAAGTATGTTCCAACAGGAATCTAACAAACTAATCCATTCATTCTAAACTGCACAATTTAAAAGTTATTAGCAGTGAAACTGTGTGCAGTGCAGTCAATTGCAACAAATAGAAGTAAGCCAAGATGTGTATATAGTTCAGTGATATAATAACAGAAACAAAATAAGTTCTCAAAATTACAATGCAAGTGTACCTCAGATAATTTACAAGAAGAGAACATAAGATGTTGACGATCTGATCCGATTGAAATATGAGTCAGCTTCCCAGTTGTGGCCAACAACTTACCAGAGGTGTCACGCCCTAGAGATACTACATCGTAATAGGGTAGATAGCGGGCCAGATCACGGAGAAACACAGTATTAAGATTAAGGGATGGTGATTTGATTTTGACAACAGCAATTTCATGATCCAAATCATATTCCTCAAGAAATCCAACGGCAACATTTTGTTCATGACGCACTTCAATCTACAAAGATAAAGAAAGGAAACAGCACAGAATGATCAGGAACATCTTACATCAAAAGGAAAGATTAGTAGATGATGGTTAACAACACCAACCTTCAGGTCATCATGTTCTTTTAAAGCTCTAACCAAACTTGCTGAAGTCAGAAACCTATAACCACGCCACAGATTTCGTATAACTATGCCCGAGAATGAAAATAGCACTGTGTGGCCTGTACAACATCATAATTAAACTGTGCATAACTAAAGATGTTTATATGTTTTTGACAACTAAAAGAGACGAGCATAATCACCATCAGATAAAGCAAGCGAGACAACACTTTTTGACAACTTCAAAGCAAGTTTTTCGCCCAGTTCACTCCAGATGCCTTCATTAGCATACGAATACAAGTGACCTAGTTAATGAAACATGAAGAGTACAACTGTGAGTGCTCAAATAGAGCTGTAAAAAACATGTTACAAGAGGAAGAACTGGCAGGCAGACCTGAATGAAATGACCTGGTTCTTTTATTCTCATTTGAGCTTCCTGCAAGATCACCTCCTTCCCTTTTATTTGCCGGCATCGTTCCAATTCTAAAGCAAATTTAAAGGAGGCTGAATGTGGACTGTGAACTAGGCAATATATTGCAAAACAATCATTTAGAACCACTAACAAAAGGGACACTAAAGCAAATTTTATGGCTATTGATGATTCTTGGATAAAATGTAAGCCTCAAAATTAACCTCAATAAAGTTAAACCCAAAAAAGATTGTTAGCAGGGTTCCAAAAAGCGGCACTAAGCGGACTGGTAGCGCTTCGCCATGGGGCATAAGCACTCCAAAAGCGGCGCGACCGCCTTGGTGGACCAGCGGCTGCTGGCTCCCACTGCACACCGGCCGCGCGCGCGCGGCGCGCGGCGGAGCCGCAGGGGCCGGGCGCCGTCGACGGTCCAGCGGAGGCGGAAGGGGGGGGAGAGAGGTACGTACGCAGGGTCGCCGGCCGGTGTGCGGAGGACGGAGGCGATCGAGGGCGCGAGGCGACTGGCGAGAGGCGGGAGGGGGAGCCGATGACGCCGCCGCCGAGCCTGGGATCGCCCCGCCGTCGCTGAGAGCCCGAGTCCAACAATAGGATGCAAAATATGAGACTTTATAGTATGCACCTAAAAGCTGCCTTCTCCAAGAAAACGTACTCTACGCGGCGTCATGCGGCCTTGGCCAGGATGCGATTCACGTGGAGAGAGGAGAGATGGCTGTATGGCGCTTGAACCTGCTCGAGCCCGCATCAAAGCAAAGCTCCATGGCAGTGGCAGTAAGCGAGACCTGCACCTTCGTCGAAGGATCGCAGCGGAGGAGTGTCGGGGTCGGCAGGGCCGCAAGCCTAACCATGGACGCGGCGGCGGCGAGGAAGAGGATTCCCCATGAGCACGACGCGGGACTTTGCACCTTGCGACGCTTTCCTCCGCCATGGACAGCTCCGATCCATCCCAGGCATCAGAGGGAGTACCGCAATCCTACCCACCGGTCGTGACTCCGCCGCCGCCACCGCCCCATTCGTATACCCGTTGAGCACGCCGCCACGAATCACGGGCACCGTGCCGCTGGATGGTCACCGCCGTGGCCATGATTTTTGCTCTCCTTGCTTGCTGATACGCGGGACTGGGCGAAAACAACACGCCAGAAAACGGGCCGCCGCCGCCCGCCATGCCCGCGTACAAGAAGCGGCGCGTGCGGACGCGGGACAGTGCACAACCAATGAACTACTAAGTTCAGCCGAAACATTAGCGGCGACCTCAGTAAACAACCAAATGAATGATGTGATTCATCTCAAACCGAAGCTGATCGACAGAAGCCCCTTTTCCGTGCCTCTATTGCATGCTCCAAGTTTAGGATTGGGTACAACTACAAGCGAAGTGATGTGCAGAAGCAATATCTTCTGAAGATGATTGCAATCTTGGCAAAACTTCAGGACATGATCTTCTGAAGTTGATTGTAATGTTGACAGAGGGACCCCTTCCTTGGTACATGCGTGTTCAGTTCAGGTTGTTTTGAGAATAATTCCTGCAAAAAAGGTCACCGATGAAGAAAGCTTGATCAATATTTCCCCAGGGGTGGAAACGGCATCTGCAATGTCTACTGGCACCACAAAAGGACCTGAACAAAGTGCTATCACTCACCCCATACCATGCAAACCACAAGTGTGAGCACCACCAATCCACCATCGGTTGCGTGCAGGCATGCAGCCACTATGTTAGAACCAGAGTAGTACAATACTGCAGTGTGAAACAGCACTTTGGTTCACAGCTGGTCAGCTGCTTACTGGCTGGATCTAACAATCAACAAGCAGATCGTAGAACGAGTACGTAGGACCCAAGTATAGCAATATCTGAAGTTACTCGAGCGAATATAGTAGTAGTTTGACGTTGACTGCTGAAGTGCCAGAAACCTCCTTGAATCAACCAAACCCTTTTTCCAACACTGCTGCCATGACAAGCTTGATCTAGAAAGTAGAGGAACATATTAGAAGACTTCACATAGTTGCCTATTTTAAATTTCAAATATTGGCAACAATAAACTCTGAATGACGGCCACTGATCTCTGAACCAGCAATGTTCTATACTAACAGAGCGCGTAGCGCTAGACCAAGGAATACAGGGCAATGACTGCAGCTATAGGCAATCTGTTATTTCAACCTCTTCTAGTTTAGGAAACCAAGCAGGATGTGAGAAAGGAACCTGTTCTAGTTCTGGGCAATCCTTGATGCTAATTCCTCTTAATTGAGATAACAACTCATTAGGGCCAATTCCAACACATTTTCTCAGCTTCGGTATCTTCACTAGCTCTAGCCACTTAATCCATGTCCTTGCATAGGGCTTTTACATTCAGCACCATGTTCATCGACTAGCCAGACATCTCCAAGAGGTGGAAAGCTTGTCCAATGCACATCATTCAGTCCAAGAAATTCCAAAGTCCTTACAATGAGGTTCACGCCCAGCCACGAAGGGCATGTTGCACCTCCATGCCCTTTAATACAGAGCTTCTGCAGACTCTCATTTGGTCTAAGACTTTTAAGGACAGTGTCTTTAGAGACGAATCTAGGAAAATATCTAGGGAGCTGAGTTAAACACTGAGTTAGATTAACTTAACATAATTTGAGTCTAAATTAAGCACAAATTATGATTATTGTCTTCTTTAATCTCCAGTTTCAGCCTCTCCTACACTTCAAAAATACTGCAAACTTCATAGAGGGCTCTATAGGTTCACCGACGGTGGGGGGTGGGAGGGGAGGGGGCTAGAGCCCCCTAACCCCACCGTTGTCTTCGTCCATGAGTGTCTTCTTGCATGACAACCTTATCAGCTCAATCAGCTGTCTACTCCAATATGAGCTCTTGCAAATTATGCTTTTGATAACTTTAGTTCAGATGCCTCTTTCCTTGATTTCACTAAGATTTCAAGCTATAATAGCTTCCCTACTTCCTTCAACTCAAAACCTTTGGCTTCTATCTTGACTTTGAAATTCTGTTGACGTTTCCTAACGCAAATAGATTAATCCGCAAGCGCACGGATACTGCTGTAGCTTTCACTCGAGAGTATTCCAGGGTATCGATTTCACAGGGAACGCGAAGTGTACTAATTAGGTCTCAAGATTGCCCAAGGATAAATATATATGTTTTTGTAGGGAGAGAGAGAAAGATTTCCTAAGTTCTCTAGATGATCTATGAATCAAGGTTACTATAAGTGTATCTATTTTGAGACATCAAAACACTAGCCTCAGACTGAGATGAGAGTGGGACTAGGAAGTTCTGACTACGGTCCTACAAACTCTAACCCGAACGTGGTGGAATACGTCGGCCGTCAGGGCAGTCACCACCTGAGGCTACCACAACTATACGTAGGGCTAGATGCAATTCCAGGCAATCGCAAGACTAAACACCACGTCTAATCTATTAATTACTACTCTAGCGTTGCAAAGACTAGAGCACTTGATGCAAGCGGGAATCTAATAAATAACTTAAAGTAAATAATGCAATTAAGTAAAAGAGAACTTAAGATTAATAATTGAAGAACCTGGAGAATGGTTGAAGACGAACCAGATCTGTAGCAGTACAAAATCGAGAAAGATCCGACAGATCTGGCTCCCTCGTAGCCTCTCTCTACTTCTCTCCCCTATTTTCTAGTTTACAACTTGATGAGCTAGAACTAGAAGATGAATTACTAGAAGAACTAGAACTAGAAGATCTAGAGGGACCTCTACTTCTTCTACTTGGATGGAGGGATGAAACCCTAGCTTTTGCTCTGGAGATAGCTAATGAGAAGGAGATGGCGCCTTGGGGGGTCCTGGGGTCTGCTCATATAGGCCTGGGTGGAGTAGGGGCCAAGCAACTGCTACGAAGCAATTGCCACGTCATCGATCCGTGTCTCAATTAATATGCACCATCGGATCAAACCGACCTTGTACGGATGGTGGAAGACGTTACTTGGTCGTCAATTAATCTCCCAACCGATCTGCGCAGAAAATCGGTCAAGAACCGGTCGTTTGACCCCCGAACCCGAGCTAAACCGGTGGAACCGCGCATCTGCAGCGTTTCTGGAGAAATCTGGAAGGTTCTCGGCCAGCTGGACCAGCGGTTCGGCCGGTCCAACCGCCTGCCGCGCAGCTGAACCGCGTCGCCGCCTCTGGCGCCCATTCCGCTGCCGCCACGTGTCCCTGTCGGGCTGAAAAGCCGCGCCGCTGCCTCTCCCGCGCGCTAGAGCGCGCATGCCTGCTGCTGTCCGCCACCTGTCGCGATGAGGTTGGCCGGGGCGGTCGCCTGTCCTGCATGGGAGAAACAGCCGGGGCCCGCTTTGTCCCCTGCCGAGCGCTGAGCGCCTGCAGCGCTGCTGCTTTTGCCGTACTGTGCTTCATGCGCCACGTGGCAGCTACGGAGTGGCTGCATGGTACTATACTGTGGGGCCTAAATAAATATATATTGAATTTTCGAAATTCATATCTTTTTATTCCGGACTCCAAATATAGTAAGTAATATATCTGTTTCGATCAACGCGACGAGACCTTCGCAATGGTGTACTCCCATTCACATTTTGAGATCTTTTTATTTCGTGCAATTTTAAATATACCTGTAAAATATCGGGGAATAGCAAAACTCGTGGAACTTGTTAGTATCAAACCCTACAACTATTGTTTATGATTTAATTTATGTATTTTTATGCAATAGTTGATGGCTATATTTAGAGCTTAACGACCGTCAACAAATTCCTAAGTTCTCTTAAGGAGTCTCATTTTACCCAACTTCAAAATGTCCATGTGATGGCTATTGTCAGGGGCAACCAAATGCTACATATGTATCACAGTATCAGGATCTTCAAATGGTATTGTCTTGAAAGAGTTATGGGTAGATTCATTTCCAAATAACACTAGCCCTTGATCCTTAGATAACGAAGATGCACAAGATTTTGAAAAGTTGCAAAGCATGTCCTCCACAATATATGATGCTTTAGACAAGAATATTGTTCGCAAGATTCTAGCTTGCTGAAGTAGACTACCAAATGTTTTGGAAAAGCTATCCAAATAACATGAATGTACGTAGGTTTTCAACTTGCAGCTTCTCTTTCAGTAAACTGAGATACTCGTCAAGGTGTTTATAGGTAACTCTATCTTCAACATCTCTATTGCATGTGTGTATAGCACACTTTAGAAATTTTTATGCTGACACAGTCATGCAGCGAGACTTTCGCTGCCAACTCATGAAGTAGATTATGGATTACAAAATAATCCTCACCATTTTCCTTTACATACTTTTTGAAAAATCCATAATTAACCAAGCTAATTATATAGCCCTTGCCAACATCTTCGATTCTCATGCTCTGGTGACCGAACTTAGAACACCTAGTCCAATCCAAAACCGAATCAACTCTTTGATATAAAATTCATGGTCTTTAGGAAACAAACCACAATAGGAAAAACATTGATTCAAATTCAATGGAAGATGATCATAGCTTACTTTCAGTGTTGGCATGATGTTATTGTCATTGGTTTGCTGCTCCCATTCTTTGTGCTTTAGAACCCTTCTCCAGTGCGAGTTGTTTTCTTAGCAATCTCCCTACTGTTTTTGCTGCAATAGGAGAACCTTTAAGTTTTGCCACTATTTCTTCCCTAGTTTCAAGTAACTCAGGATGATTTGACCATGACTCATTTTTAGTAGATCCACATGAATCAAAGAACTCCCTAAATTCTTTGGCCCCTAGCCGATCGAATTTCTATTTGGGAACCATTTGTCTTGACCATATTTGTCACATCCAACATTCAAATTGTGACTATAACCAACATTCGAGCACATGTGCCACAAAGCGGGTGGTTTAGTTGTGCTCGTTGAGGGCAAATCGACGCATCGTCGAGATCCCGGTGTGCGAGCCACAGTGATCCTCCGACAAGCTCACCTTCAAGCGTCGGTGGATCCGCACGTCGCCGATGTCCTCCAACGAGCTAAAGAAAATCTGTTGAGTTGTGATCTAAATTCATGAGCGCACATAATAAAGGCCAACTTTGGACGGAGCAAAGCGAAGGCCCATCGCCGTAGGCTTGGGTCGGAGCCTATTGTACTGGACGCCTGCACCGAGGTACGCCTCAGGGATGAGGGGACGGAGCCCCCCCCTCCCCCAGGGTGGCGTAGATCATTAGCCTTTTAGGGTTTTCACCTTTATATACTTCATGTAAGCCGTCGTTTGGGATATGAGTTGAGAACACTGTAAATCCCCGGCGTTTATAATCTTAGCCAATATAGTGAAGTTTTGCTGGCTAGCGCCTGCGGTTTTTCCTTCCTATCTTGTGAGGGTGTCCCACGTTAAATCTGGTGTCCCCTATGATCAATGTTTAAAATCTCCGACTAAGCCTCTTAGCTGGGGTCCTTGGGAATAGCTACGAGAAGCTATAGCCGGAGATAGCTCAGCTAAGCCGATTTCGCGGTTTTTGCAAAAAAGTGGAAAAAATAATACAATATATTTCATAACCATCACTGGCTAACAAAGTAACAGATCCATCACCATTAGATCATCAGACTTCAGTTCCACAAGATGAAATTGCAATGTGAGCAGAGAAGAAACTTTCCTTGCAGCCGTCGCCATTGCCTTGTAGCCCCCTCCGCTTCGCAATGGCCGCCGCCACCGCTCGGGGTAGAAGAAGAGGAGTGGTGCCCCTACGCCACTGCTCCGGGGAGAGGAGACCCATCTCCAGTCCGCTGCCGGCGCTCCCGGTACCGAGCGCATCCACCGCCACCGCTGCCCCTCGGGGGAGAAGAAGAGGAGTGGGGTGCCACGCCGCTGCTTCGTGGAGAGGAATAAGGAGCTCCGCCGCCACCGAAGTGCACAGCCGCCGCCGGTCGCTCCGCTCGATGTCGCCGCCGCCACAGGGCACACGCACCGCCGCCGCCTCTTTTCTGTAGAGTTGGAGAGCGAGCGCTGGATACTGGAGGAGTGACTGCTGGGCTGGGGTTACGTACTTGTGTTGGGCCAGTTGGGCCGGCTTGCTTCTTGGGCCAGCTTTAGCGCTTTATCTGCGCTAACTAAAGGCTGGTTTAGCGGCTATCACCGGCTAAATGCCGCTATTAGCATCTGAGCTTGCTTAGCGCTAAAAACTGAATCTCTTAGCTGCTCCCATCCCCAGCAGCTATCTCCGGCTATAGCGGCAGCTATAGCCCCGCTATAGCCGGAGATTTAAAACCATGCCTATGATTGATCTCTTGTTCTTCGTCGTTTATCTGCCAATCGTTTATGACAAAATCCGGCTTCCTGCAGGAAGCAGTTCCAAGGTCAGTATGCTGATCTGTTGCAGTGCAAGGAGACACGACGGCCAGTGGGCAAAGCGAGAGCATGCTATTATATATATTGGGTGGGTTTCGACGGGAAAATATGATGGATTGGAGTTGGAGGTGATCAAATTTACCCGAGGAGAGCCCTAGACCGGGGCTTTGCCCACCACTCAATGCACCGGGCTGACAGCAATCTCCACGCGCTAGTGTAGGATTAGGCTGGGATGAATTCAGTAAAATATTTAGGAGGGGCTAGGCTAAATATAAACTTAACTTAATTTGAGTCTAAGTTGAGCTCAAGTCACGACTATTGCCTTCTTCAACCTCCAGATCGTGTTTCTAGCTCCTTTTACGCTTCAAAACTACTGCAAACTTTATAGAAATTTCATAGGGGTTCCATGTGTTCATTGACGATAGGGGGGCTAAACCTCCCCTAGCCCCATCACTAGCTTCATCACTAGGATCAGGAGCTAACTATCTTGTTTCAAGAGGAGGAGGAAGAAGAAAAAATCATGGCTTGTGCGGTTTCGCGTGGACAGTGTACTCACCAAGGTGAAATGAGAACTTGGTTGCGGATGCTTCTCCATGCCCTCCGCCGACGTCTACCGAACGAGCTCCAAGCAACAAATCTGAACCCGAAGGAGCTCCAAGCAACAAGTTCGTAACGGGAATGGCGCTCAGCTGACGAGAACTCGAGATCCGGTAGAGTGGAGGCAAGGAGGTGGAGGCGCTTCACGAGAGCTGAGCAACTTCTGGTGAACTTTTTGTACACATGGGATGGAAAGAATGAAACATCCCTATCTTTTGCTTCATTTTTCCTTTGGTGTTTCTCTTATTGCTTCTTTTCTTGTGATGTGATGAAATCATAAAAGAGGGGTCATGATGACTTGACTCACCACCAGAACATCCATATCTTTTTTTTATTTGCTTTGCTTTCTTCTTCTCCCCCTTCTTCTTTGATGGGAGTAAGATCTTTACTTAATTAGATGACCCAACCGAGCAAGACCTAACCAAAACCCACCCAACCAAGCAACACCCCGGCTGTACATTACTCGTAGGAGAGGCATCTGTGCCGTGCTGCCACGCCGATCAGTGAGCAGCGGCAGACTGGCTACCGGCTACTCCCTTGTTTAGTTTTTTATTTTTAGACTTCCTATTTGAGCATTCGTCTTATTCAATAATTTTGTATAAATATTATTAATTTTATAATGACTTATTTTAACATTTCAATAATGATTTATTTATCCATTTATCTAAATAAAAATTAAACAGGACGAATGGTTAATGTCGACAACAACGGTCTTTTTGGACGGGGAGAGTAGGAGCACGCTTCTTCAGTTCTACTCCCACTGTCCCATTATACGTGTCGTTTTAGCGGTGCCAGTGGTTGTCCAAATTCAAATGAGTATGCATGCATCTGGACGAAAAGGATGTCTACACACAAAGAATCTAGCATGTACCTGGCTCTGGCTAGGATGACATTTAAAGTGGCACAGAGGGAGTACACGAAACCTATTGGCTGTCATGATCAATAATCGAGACTGATGAGAAAGAGATGTCAGATGTGAGATGTGCACGGTGACGGATGGTTCCCACGCGCAAAGAGTCGAAACTCGAAAGACAGACCGGACCCTACTTGCAAGTTAGTATCGTAGAAAAACAACATATGGTGTGGACGGAGTATTTGATTAGTTAGAGCTAGTTAGTAGTAGTTGAGATTAAAAACTAGTCTAAGTTAGTTGAGATTGGCCTATGTGTAGTTGTGGCTTGGCAAAAAAGGTTAGCCAGCCTATTATTAGCCTCATGTTTAGATAGATCGCGAGGCTAATTTTGGCTATTTGTTAGCTAGCTAGCAATTAATCCTTGATATCGAAATAGGCCATAAGAGTCATTCTAGCCTTCCATAGTTATCATAAATTATTTTTTCGTTCTTACTTTTCAATGCATATTTTTGTTTTTCTAACACATATCTATCTTTATCTCTCCTTTAGTTTTCTGCTTATCATATTCTTTTTTACACCTCCTAAGTCCTCAAGCCATGACCCCACCTCTGGCATCTTTCAAAAGAAGAAAAGCAACAAGCCACCAAAGCAAAAGTGATCTTTATCTCTCCTTTAGTTTTCTGCTTATTATATTCTTTTTTACGCCTCCTAAGTTCTAAAACCACGACCCCACCTCTGGCCTCTTTCAAAAGAAGAAAAGCAACAAGCCACCAAAGCAAAAGTGAAGGAACAGATGCTAACTCTCTAGTGGTTACTCATTTTGTTGTTAAAGATCTCAAGTCATCACTCATCACAAGGAAAAAGAATAAAAGCAACAAATTAAAGGGTTATTTTGATTCATGTGATTGCAATTTTTTAAGTTTGCAGATACGACATTACAATTACATATTTAGAGAAGTGTCATTATAATTCTTTCCCTCGTTCATGCCATTTTCTACGTCTTTTATACACATGACCCACTGTCAGAATGTATACATACGAAAAACATGTATGAACGTGAAGTTCCTGCGCCTCCTCGGTCAGAACAAGCCCGAACGCGACGGCCAGCCAGCAAGGCAGAGCGACGGCGCTCGCCCGCAGCCTCGATCTGCTCGCAGCCAGGCCTCACGGTAGGGGCCACCACGTCCTGCGCGGCCGACGTCATCTGCGGCTACCTTGCTGCGGTGCTCGCCCTGCCCAGCCGCCCGCCGCTCCCTCTGGTAGTGCTCCACGATGCATCTACTGCCCACAACGCGGCGACGGCGAGGAAGAGGGCTGCCCATGAGCACGCCGCACGCGGCGGGACTTTGCACCTTGCGACGCTTTCCTCCGCCATGGACAGCTCCGATCCATCCCAGGCATCAGAGGGAGTACCGCTATCCTACCCGCCGGTCGTGACACCGCCGCCGCCACCGCCCCATTCGATTCGTATATATACCCATTGAGCACGCCGCCACGAATCACGGGCACCGTGCCGCTGGACGGATGGTTACCGCCCGTGGCCATGATGTTGCTCTCCTTGCTTGCCTTTCCGGTTGTCCCTAGCCTATCGTGCTGTGTAAACGAGAATCATGGGCGCCGAGGTCCTGGATGCTCGTCGCCGTGGCCATGATTTAGATCTCAATGTTTGCCTTGCCCCTATCCTGTCGTCCTTGGGATGAATCCACCAAGGAGTTCTCTGCGTCACGCGGGAGGGACTGGGCGAAAACAACGCGGCAGAAAACGAGCCGCCGCCGTGCCCGCGTACAAGAGAAGCGGCGCGTGCGGACGCGGGACAGTGTTCAACCAAAACATTAGCGACGACCTAAGTAAACATCCGAATGAATGATGTGATTCATCTCAAACCGAAGCTGATCGACAGAAGCCCCCCTTTTCCGTGCCTCTGTTGCATTGCTCCGAGTTTAGGATGGGTACAACTACAGGCGAAGTGATGCGCAGAAGCAATATCTTATGAAGATGATTGCAATCTTGGCAAAACTTCAGGACATGATCTTCTGAAGTTGACTGTAATGTTGACGGAGGCAGCCTTTCCTTGGTAGATGCCAGTTCAGTTCAGGTTGTTTTGAGAATAATTCCTGCAAGAAAGGTCACCGATGAAGAAAGCTTGATCAATATTTCCCCAGGGGTGGAAACGGCATCTGCAATGTCTACTGGCACCACAAAAGGACTTGAACAAAGTGCTATCACTCACCCCATACCATGCAAGAAAGCCACAAGTGTGAGCACCACCAATCCACCATCGGTTGCATGCAGGCATGCAGCCACTCTGTTGAACCAGAGTAGTGCAGTACTGCAGTGTGAAATAGCACTTTTGTTCACAGCTGCTCAGTGCCAGAAACAATCAACATTCTGAAGTTACTCGAGCCAATATAGGCTCTGTTCGCTTCAGCTGAAAAGCTGAGCTGATTTTAGCTGAAGCTGATTTGTTGTGAGGAGAAATACTGTTCCAGAGCTGAAAAATATGTGCTGTTTAGCTGAAGTAAACAGAGCCATAGTAGTAGTTTGATGTTGACTACTGAGTCAGCTTGATCTAGAAAAGTAGAGGAACATTAGAAGACTTCACATAGTTGCCTATATTAAATTTCAAATATATTGGCAACAGTAAACTCTGAATGACTGACGCTTGATCTTTTTTTTTTTTCGTGACCGTGCATTGCAGGTATTTCATTAAGAGAGGAGAGAAACTGTAAACAAATGCAAATGCTAGGCTCGGTAACAAGTGTTACCTCAACAAGCGAGCAAAACACACGCACACCTCCGCCAGTATCTTAGAAGTATTACATTGCTAACACTAGTTGCGACCTCAGCAGAAAACCTCAATGTGAATCTACAAACAAGCTCAGGCTCCTAAAGCCGGCAACCTCCCAAAGCTTTGCCTCCTCCGCGAGCCTCGACAAGAACTCGTTAACCGAACAGCTAGGTCCCCCAAACGTCCTTGCGTTTCGCTCTTTCCAGAGCGACCACCCCAACAAGAAGAACAGAGAATCAAAGCCTTTCCTGACCGGCTTGCTGATCAACCTCCTTGCCCGCAACCACCAAACAAAGATGTCCTCCTGTTGGATAGTGAGACGCCGATCTCTGAACCAGCATGTTCTATAGTAGCAGAGCGCGTAGCGCTAGACCAAGGAATACAGGGCAATGAGCTAGGTTTAACTTATTTTCAGCTATAGAACAGTATTTCTCTCTCACAACAATTCACAGCTTAGCTAAATTTCAGTTCAACCGAACAGAGAAGAACCAAGCAGGATGTGAGAAAGGAACCTCTTCTAGTTCTAGGCAATCCTTGGTGCTAATTCCTCTCAATTGAGATAACAACTCATTACGGTCAATTCCAACCCATTTTGTCAGTTTTGGCATCTTCACTAGCTCTAGCCACTTCAAGTTTGTGAATCCATGTCCTTGCATAGGGCTTTTACATTCAGCACCATGTTCGTCGACTAGCCAGACATCTCCAAGAGGTGGAAAACTTGTCCAATGCACATCATTTCAAGAAATTCGAAAGTCTTCACAATGAGGTTCACGTCCAGCCACGAAGGGCATGTTGCACCTCCATGCCTCTTAATACAGAGCTTCTACAGACTCTCATTTGGTCTGAGATTTCAAGGATAGTGTCTTCTTGCATGACAGCTTATCAGCGCGAACAGCTGTTGTTGGAAATAATAGCAATTTAGCAATGCACAGATTAATTTCGACCATAAGGAAAAGATCAACAACATGTATCATAGATATGTGATTTAATCATAGCACTATGATCTGAGGCAAAGCCATGCAATATAGTGCTATCCACAGAGAAAATACGAGGATGAACAATAGAGAAAGAATAGACATTCTTACAGTGGGGTTGTTGAAGCGCAGATAAAGATGAAGCAGACCGTCGACGAAGATCAGGATCAGCGAAGACCGTCGATGAAGACGAAGCAGTGGAGAGGGAAGAAGACGTCCAGCGAGCAGTCGCGACGGTGCTTCCAAAAACATGATACACCCTCTACCCCGTGCAGGTACACGAGAGGACGTCGGCTTCGGAGCCTCCTCTCCCGGAGTCAATGACACGTCGCCGGTGGGATGGGGAAGACACGGCGGCAGCGCAGCACAGTGGAACGGGAAGAGATGAATTCTCTGTGTACTGATAACGACGTCTCATCCCTTATTTATACACGCGTCGCAATTAAGGAAAACAATTAGATGCTCAATCACAGCATTATGATAATTGACCTGTCGTTTGTGTACTTACCATAATACGAGAATAATTGCTTACCAAATAGGCCAGTGCAATTTTCACCATGCAGTCGGCTTCGGAGCCTCCTCTCCCTACGTCGATGACACGTCGCCGGCGGGTGGGGAAGACACGGCAGCAGCGCAGCACAGTGGAACGAGAAGAGATGAATTCTCTGTGTACTGATGATGACGTCTCATCCCTTATTTATACACGCGTCGCAACTAAGGAAAATAATTAGCCGCTCAATCACAGCATTATGATAATTAACCTGCCGTTTGTGTACTTACCATAATACGAGAACAATTGCTTATCAAATAGGCCAGCACAATTTTCACCATGCATGCAAAAAAATTCTAGTGGCAAAAGGAAGCCGCGCACCCGCAAGGGTAGGAGCGAGAAATCGCCGGACCATTCACGTGCATGTCGTGCGTGCGCACCCATTAGCCCCGCCCCGCCTGGCGAGACGAGGCGAGGCGAGCGTGCGTGTTTCTTCCATTTCCCTCTCTCACATAGTTTCAACTAGTTGGAGATAACTCATACTTTTAAGTTGGCCTTGCTCCTCCTAAACTAGTAAGGTGGAACTAAAGGCCCCCACCATACCTAGCATGTATGTGTGAGTGGGTTATTGGGATTTCTCTGGATTATTATTTGGGGCAAGGGCCAAAACTTCTAACAGTTGTCTAGTCCAATACGAGCTCTTGCAAATGACGCTTTTGACCCGACTTTAGTTCAGATGCCTCTTTCCTTACTTTCACTGTTTCAAGTCTATAAAGACCTAACATTTCAAGCTCTAATAGCTTCCCTACTTACTTCAACTCAAAACCTTTGGCTTCTATCTTGACTTTGAAATTCCTATGTTCTCTTACGAGTCTCATTTTACCCACATTCAAAATGTCCATGTGATGGCTATTATCAGGGGCAACCAAATGCTGCATATGTATCAGGTTACTTAAATCTCTTGATGGAATAAAGCAACGCCAGCAACTTTTTGTGTCTAGGATCTTCAAATGATATTGTCTTGAAAGAGTTCTTGGTAGATTCATTTCCAAATAACACCGGCCCTTGATCCTCAGATACCGAAGATACATAAGATTTTGAGAAGTTGCAAAACATGTCCTCCACAATATATGATCCTTCAGACAAGAATATTGTTCGCAAGGCTCTACCTTGCTGAAGTAGACTACCAAATGTTCTGGAAAAGCTATCCATGTTTTGACAAAACAACGTGAATAATGTACGTAGCTTATTACTAGGTATTCAACTCGCAGCTTATTCTCTTTCAGCAAACTGAGATCCTCGTCAAGGAATCAAGTTGTGTTTATAGGTAACTGTATCTTCAACATCTTTGTTATCCGCAACGATAGACAAATACCGAACTGATGGAAGGATGTGTGTATAGCCCACTTCAGAAACTTTTATTCTGACACAGTTATGCGGCGAGACTTGAGCTGCCAACTAATGAAGTAGATCATGGATTACAAAATAATCCTGACCATTTTCCTTTTCATACTTTTTTAAAAATCCATAATTAACCAAGATAATTATATAGCCTTTGCCAACATCTTCCATTCTCATGCTCTCGTCACCCGAACTTACAACACCTAGTCCAATCCAAAACTGAATCAACTATTTGGTATCAAATTCATGTTCTTCAAGAAATAAATTGTTATAACCGAATTGGCAAATAAACGATGAAGAACAAGAGATCAATCACATGGGACACGGGATTTAACGTGGAAAATCCTCCCGAGACATGACGGAGAAACCATGGACGTCAGGTAGCAACACTTCATTATATCGGGTGTGATTACAAAAGCCGGGGATTTACAATGATCTCAACTCATGTCCCGAACGGCGGCTTGCAAGAATTATATATAAGGTGAAAACCCTAAAGGGTAACGATCCATGCCGCGGGGGGCTTTGCCCCCCTCCCGCACCCTAGACGCTCCGGCCCAAGCCTCCAGCGACGGGCCTCTGCTTCGCTCCGTCCGAAGTCAGCCTGTATTTTGTGTGTGTGCTTGAATTCGGATCACAACTCATCACAGACCACAATAGAAAAAGCATTGCTTCAAATTCAATGGAAGATGATCATAGCTTACTTTCAGTGCTGGCATGGTGTCATTGTCACTGGTTTGTTGTTCCCATTTTCTGTGCCTTAGAACCCTTCTCCAGTGCTCCAAAGTGAATTGTTTTCTTAGCAATCTCCCTACTATTTTTAAGAACTCCCTAAATTATTTGCCCCCTAGCCGATCCCATTCTATTTGGGAACAATTTGTCTTGACTATATTTGCCACATCCAACATTCGAGTTGTGACTATAACCTACTACCTTTTCCTCTTGTCTAAATGGCGACAACAACTTTTCCCACTCATTTGTTAGCATAACTCTTCCCACTCATCCTCACCACACTTCCATATGTCATCCAATGCACCGGGCTGACGACAACCTCCATGTGTCAGGATCAGACAAGGATGAATCTAGTAAAATATCTAGGAGTGCTAGGCTAAATATAGAGTTAGATTAACTTAATTTGAGTCTAAATTGAGCTCAAGTCACGATTATTGCCTTCTTCAGCCTTCAGATTGCGTTTCTAGCCCCTCGTATCCTTCAAAAATACTGTGAACTTTATAGGAATTTCGTGGGGTTCGTCCACGGGTTCATCGATGATAACCATCAGGATCAGGAAACCGTCAGCTAACTATCTTGTTTCAAGAGGAGGAGGAAGGAAAAAAACCGTGGCTTGTGCGGTTTTGCATGGACATTGTACTTGCCAAGGAAAATGAGAACTTGTTTGCCAATGTTGCTCCATGCCCTCTGCTGGTGCCTACGGAACGAGCTCAAATACAAACATGAAGGAGCTCCAAGCAACAACTTCGTAAGGGGAATGGCGCTCAGTTGACAAGAACTCGAGATCTGGTGGAGTGGAGGCGAGGAAGTGGAGGCCTTCACGAGAGCTGAGCAACTATGACAGTGGATGCACTCAACATTGCACAAGCTGAGCAACTGTAGCTTGCAAAGCAAAAATGCAATGGTCGGCCATGCTGCATCAACCCATGTACCCATTCCATCCCAAAAGGAGTCATTTTACACCAAAATACCCCTAAACTACATAAATAAAGTGGACAACCATATACTTACAGAGATACTAAACACCTATCTAGATACCTAATTTATAGCAAAGTGAAAAAAAACATACAAGCAGCAAAAAAGCGGGGTCTTTGCAATGTAAATACTAGCAAGAAAAGCACTTAGAAGCCATCCAGCCTAATGAATCGCACGGTCGCACCAGCAAAGTATGCCTCCAATGTTCTAGAGGACAATGCCAACGTATTGTGAGCTTCAATTCATTGAGCGTCCTATCTCTCTTCTCCACTTTGATTGCGAATCCGAAGCTCTGGTGAACTTTTCGTAGACATGGGATGGAAAGAATGAAATATCCCTATCTTTTGCTTCATTTTGGTGTTTCTCTTATATTGCTTCTTTTCTTGTGATGTGATTGATGTGATGAAATCATGAAAGAGAGGGTCATGATGACTTGACTCACCACCATAACATCCATATGTACAAAAGGACAAATATGCCCATATGATTTTGCCAATGCTTTCTAAAGCCATTTGTGATTTTACCTTTGATTTAGAATAAGACATTTATATTGTATTTGATAAAATGAGTTAGGTTTGGCCAATTAAATTGAACACAAATTGCAATTATTTTGATAGGATTACGGTAACAATAGGAATCCATCACTCGTTCAGACATCACTTAACACCAATGCCAAGGAGCTATCCTTCTGAAATGATTCTCACCCATGCATGTCTCCTTCGTGTCGTGCAACACAGCAACAGGGACTCCACCAAAGAAGCAGTCAACAAGATTCGAACTGGAGAGCACGGACATTTTGCTGTACAGGTATCAGCAACGCCATAACCAGAAAGCTGCTTAGCCATGGATTCCTATTATTGCCGTACGCCGATCTCCACGTTCTCTCTGACAAGCACATGGTCCCGCAGCGATGGGCTGCCGTCTGCCGACAACTGCAGCCCGCGGGTTGCTGACATCCCACGCGCCGCCGAAGCCCTGCGACCCGCGCGCCGCTGCCGTCCTGTGTGACGCGCGCCGACGCCCCGGCCGTGGCTTACACCCCGCCGACGCCCCGTGGCTTGCGCCCGTCTGCCGCCGCCGGACTTCGCCTCTGCATGCACCAAGCGCCGCGGGTGAGCACGGCGGCCAGGGGCCCCCGCACCATGCTGCATCCCTGCGCAGCCGTGCGCCGCCCGCAGCCAAGCACCGGCCGCGATGCTGACGATGACGGAGGAGCCTCGCACGCCCCCAGCTCCAGCGGACGCGTTTTCGCAGATAAGGGGCAATTTGGTCTTTTCCGCCTTATGTTTTGTGTTTTAATTTTTTTAATTCATTTATTTTACTCCATCTAACCGACGTGCAAACCAGGGCAAACGGATGGTTCGTTCCAAAAGGGTAAAATCACATTTAAACGGCTAGACAAGGGTAAGAACATAAGTTTCCTTTTTTTATTTGCTTTGTTTGGTTCTTCTCCCCCTTTTTCTTTTGATGGGTGTAGGATCTCTACTTAGATGACCCAACCGTGCAAGACCATCTTTTCCCTCTCTTTTTATATGTGAGCTTGGTTAGTGTAAGATATATAGATCTATTGTAGTTTTGGTGATTATCATATTATGCTACACCCCGGCTGTACATTAATCGTAGGAGAGGATGCATGGTCTGTGCCATGCATCCATTTATCGTTAGACAACTTTAATAATAATTTGTTTATCTCTTTATTTAAATAAAAATTAAATACCACGAATGTTTTAAGTCGAAACAATGGTTTTTTTGGGACGAAGGGCGTAGTAGCGCGCATTAAAGCAGGAGCAGCCTAAGAGGCAGAGATGGATGCTTGCTGCTTCTTTAGCTCTACACGAAACCCATGGTTGTTATGGTCCATAATCGAGGCTGATGAGAAAGAGATGTCAAAATGTGCGCCGCGGACGTTCCCCGCGGAAAGAGTCGAAATTCGAAAGACGGACCCCTCTTACAAGTTATCGTAGAAAAATAACATGCAAATACAACGAACTATCGGGAAAAGAAAAATGTATATATCAAAATAAAGAAATATGTATAAGAAAGTGTGAAGGTTAACTACTATGGTGTGGACGGAGTATTTGATTAGTTAGAGCTAGTTAGTAGCAGTTGAGATTAAAAACTAGTCTAAGTTAGTTGATATTGACTATGTGTAGTTATGGCTTGGCTAAAAAGGTTAGCCAGCCTATTATTAGCCTCATGTTTAGATGGATCGAGGCTAATTTTGGCTATTTGTTAGCAATTAATCTTTGATATCGAAATAGGCCATAGGAGTCATTCTAGACGCCCATAGTTATCCTAATTTTTTTTTCTTACTTTCCAATGTATATTTTTGTTTTTCTAACACATATCTATCTTTATCTCTCCTTTAGTTTTCTGCTTATCATATTCTTTTTTACGTCTCCTAAGTCCTCAAACCATGGCCCCACCTCTGGCAGGGGCAGGCCTGCCATGATTCAAGAGTATTCAGTTAAATACACAAATTTTTTGTAAAAAAATTTATAAATATAGTATACATATATATGTATATTGAAAAAAAATGCAAAATATGAAAGCCAAATAGCATTCTGTGCAGTTTTTGGCCCATTGAACCTCATCCCATCCCAACCTCAATATGGCCCAATGCCCCAATATGACCCAAAACTCTCTCCCACTCCCACCCCCACCGGCCCATCCTCTTTCTCCTTTGTCCTCTCTCTGTGACTATCGTTCAGGCCGCAGGGGCGAACAGAGCCGCGCCGCACCCGCTCGCGACCCGACGCCGCAACGCGAACCCTAGGCCGGCCTCGCTCTGTTCCGTCGCGTGGCGTGGGGGGCAGGGGCGCGGTCCGCTGGGCGCCGGCCGCAGCCGCGGGCCTCCGGGCCGAGCAGGGGCCAAGCCGGCCGAAGGAGGCGCACCGCGCCGGCCAGGCGGGCCAGCGGCCATGCCGGCCACTCGGCCAGCAGCAGCCGGCCAGGCGGCCAGGCGGCAGGCGGGCCAGGGGGCACCCGTAGCCGTCAGCCGAGCAGCAGCTGAGCAGAGCAGCCCCTCATCCCCCGATTTGGCGATTTGAGTTTCAGAGTAAGTTCCAAATCTCAAATTCCTATTCAATATATACTCGTTAGTGTCTTCGGAATAGCAGTTTGTAAGTTTTCTTCTTATTTTGTTATTGCCTACCGTCTACCACATATGTGTCTTTATCTCTTCTTTAGTTTTTTGCTTATCATATTCTTTTTTACGTCTCCTAGGTCCTCAAACCACGACCCCACCTCTGCCCTGTGGCCTCTTTCAAAAGAAGAAAAGCAGCAACCCACCAAAGCAAAATTGAAGGAACAGATGCCAACTCTCTAGTGGTCACTCATTTTGTTGTTAAAGATCTCAAGTCATCACTCATCACAAGAAAAAAAAATAAAAGCAACAAATTAAAAGACAAAAACTGAAGGAAGATAATTTCCCCGCAGAGGACGTTGCCCCATTTTCATTCATCAAAATGGAAATACATGAGTTTAAGAAACATAGAACGCAAAGACTGTTTAAAGAAGAGTTGCTAGCCTATTACATCCACCGGCGCTGTGATTCAGAGCCCAAACCATCATCAACATCACAAAAACAGAAGTATCTTCTTCCACACCTCAAAGAAAAAGTTCACCGGACCAATGTGGAGAGAAAGCTCAGTGCACTGCAGTCTGCAGCTCACAGCATCTCGGCATTGTCCTCGAGAGCGAGAACCGAGAAAGATGCCTGACTTGCTGGGGCAACGCATTGATTCTTCAAGTTGCTTTCCTTACTGCTAGTACACTGCAAAGCTCTTTGTGATTTGCTACTTTGCGATGCGTCCAGATGCCTATAGATGAGAATACGTGCACGGTGCACCTCACTCCAGCACTTCAACTCCTCCGTTCTTTGCCATCTTCTCTCACCCTGCACAAGCACAACGTCGCTCGCTCCCCTCTGCATAGGCCTCCACCTCCTCTGCTAGACACTGCTACCGCCCGAGAGGAGAGCGACGAGGGGCAGCAGCTAGCAGGAGCTCAAGCCTCGGCCACGTCGGTACGTCTCTCTCCCGATCCACCCGTATCTGTCTCGGTCTCGCCCCCTCTGCCATCGCCGCTTCTCCCCTTCCCCGGAGGAGAGACCGAGAGAGCGTGGGGCGTGGCGGCGGCGACGGGCGACCGGCCTCATTTCGCCACGGACGAGCAGCCACTAGGATAGATGGGAATAAATGACTTTCGCCGATAGCGCTGTTAGGATTAGCTAGCAGGCTAAAAACTTCAGGCTCTCGCTTTTCTCAGATCCAAAATTTCACCTGTTGTTGGCATGTTTTTATAGAATTACTAGTTTGCTGATCCTTCACACACACATATTCAGTTAATAAAAGAGACATCATAAGAGACCGTTTTAGGAAACATGAATTTTCTTTGATTCTTTTATGATTTTGACGAAATCACTAAATATCTTAGTTATAATTATAGCCAGCTTAATGTAGGCTGTTCCCAGAAGCTATGTAGGGTTGATTCCCCCCCCCCCCATTGAGGGGTAGAATTAGGAGCTTGCTTCAGAAACTAAATCTATCAAAAACTCAAAAGACAAATACTCATATTTCTCTTCCTTTGTCTTTCTTTTTTTTTCAGAAGAGCATGTCGCAGCCTATAACCATTCTCATGAATGGGCTGTGGTCGTGGGCGAACAGAAAAAATCTCGGGAATGAGATATATGGCCTCACAATCCATGCCCTCTACGCTCAGGCTATGCTACAAATTGCTAGTCGCATGGAGACCGAGAACCCGTCACTGCACGCTCTGCTGCTCCAGCTGCAGCTGCTGGTGCACGATGCTGAAGTCGTGCTCAACGAGCTAGACTACTTCCGCGTCCAGGAAACCAGGACGAGCTTGGTGGCAACAACAGTGCTGTGGATGTGCCTCCTAAGGGTTGCATTCACCGCCTCCACTTTCACGCTTGTGACATGGTCAGAGCTGCTACTGCTAAACTCAAGCCCTGCTCTAGCTCCCATGACACTGCAAAATTTATAGAAAAGTTGGCTTCTGTTGACATGAGCTCTGCAAGTTGTAAGTGTATCTCCGCTACTATTTATTTAGCATCAATATATATAAGTATGCCCACTCTGACATGATCAAGGATTCCCTTGATCATGTGCTTAGGTGACCGTCGTGTGCGTGTGTGGCCGGTTCTTGGGTTTGCATGTGCTTACGTGACACAGGCCGGTGCGTCAGTGTGCGCGTGTGACCGGACGGATTACGGATTAGTGTGTGTTCTTGATAATTTGTTCATATGAATAATGGTGTTGATTTTTTCCTTAATCTGCAACGGAATTTTGTAACTGATCTTTCTACCTCGTGCTAGCTCTAAATGTGGTGATTCTTTTTCCTAAATGTTTATAAAATGATGCTATATCAATTTTACTGCATTAATTTTTTCATTAGACTTTGTTCTATTATTTCAAAATTTGAATTTCAAAAAATGGCAACTTCAAATAACATTTTGCAGTAGTAAATGACATAAGCTGAAAAAAATCACAAACATAAAAGTTGTATAATTGATCAAGATCTACAACTTTTATTGTGGTAGTTTGTTCATCCGACAAAACGATAGTAATATTTTTCATAAATTCTACATCTCTCTAATAGTCTCAAAAAACTATGAAGGAGAATATAAAATTTGTGAACAATGTTACCGTTAATTTATCGAACTATCAAATGACCAAAATAAACGTTGTAGATCTAGATGATTTGTGTAACTTTTATGTTTACAAACTTTTTCAACAGAGATAATTTAATCTTTGAAAATTTTGTATAAAGTTGACATGTTTTGAAATTCAAATTTTGAATTGACAAAAGAAACTCAAATGAGAAGTTGACCAAAATGAAAGTTATAGATCTAAAAAAGTTATATAGCTTTGTAGTTAATAATTTTTTCATTTGAAATCAGTGTCATGATAAACTATATTTAATTGTTTTATAATTTAAATTTTAAATTGTTCTAACGTAGTCGAGTGGACAAATGATCAAAAAAAATTATAGATCTCGATGATTTATAAAAATTTGTAGTTGGTGATTTTTGTATTTTTAATTTATTTATAGCTTGATATTCAATTTGGGGCGGCGGCCGATCGCGAGGTCGATTGGGGGCGATGGCCTATCGCGACGTCGGGGCCGGCGGCCAAAGCAGCGGCGGGTAGCGAGTTCGGGGCCGCGGAGGGTCCCGACTTCGGGGGTCCTCGTGCACGCCGCGGCGGTCGCACGGATTGGGCGCTCGCGACGTCGGACGCAATAACGGCTGTTTCTTTTTTTTTTTTTTAACGTAACAACACCTGCATCGATCGGCACCAGCGGTTTCTTTCTTTATTCCGCAACACCTGCATGCGAGATGAGCGGCGCCAACTGCAAAGGACAGAACGCTGGAGAAGATGAGGAAAGAAATATCTTTTTCCATATTTGTTAATTTAATATGTAATTTAAACAATCCTAATATTTAACAGTGTAGATTAATTTGAGATATTACCTCTTAGAATGTAAGATTTATACCTTAGCATTGTCCATATCTAGAATCTTTACCAAAGGTGTTTTGGATTTTCCTGGACACTGATGCAAAGTTTGCATACACAAGATCATTTTGCTTGTCTTTTTCCCTGTCTGCAGTGAAAACATAGGTTTAAAATCATGAGCTGAAAAAAACATAGATAGATAGATAAATAGATAGATAGATAGATAGTAGCAAGCTATCAAGAGTGAATAGATCATAATCAGACACCGTTGACATTTAGATGGATATATAACACGCCACGAGGAGCTAGAGGGCTCGATAGAGATGGGCCAAATGAGCCTAACCCACTCATATTTTGGCTGTCAATATATAGGCATCTTGAACTTTCTACAAGATCAAATACGGAAAATGGTCAAGAGGATCAAATGCAGTGATGGACCACTTTCAAGAGCTAGCATATACAGTGGCGATGACCAAACAGGTGGCCCATGCAGTGCCAATATATGCGATGAGTTGCTTTCGGCTTCCACCATGTTTGTAACGGTGGCTCAAGAATATACGGTGCTTTCCAGCCAGGCGGTGTTGGAGAATGCTCCAGTGTGCACCTGAAAAAAAGAGAACATAAGAAAAAGAGAAAGATAGCCCATGTTGTCCTGCAACACAAATCCCAAGTATTGAAAAAAGAGAGAAATACTTTCAAGGAGCAAAAGTAGAATTAGGATAGCCACCATATATTCACCTACTATCACATATCCACACACATGCACATTTTGATTTGATTGTATGACCTATTTCTCTGGATCCGTTGTTTGACTTTACAATATATGCATTGCAAGTATGTATGAGCTACCTGTCTTGTTACCCATGAGCTCCACATAAGCCATTAGTTGTAGGGTGAGAAAAAGAGAATGCATACATCACTATTGCCTTGGTGAGGATCCACAAATACCACATATTGAGAGACTTGGGAGGGTCATACAAAGGAATCTCTGATTTTTATTTTGAAAACTTGCAAAAACTTCAAGATAAGAGTTGAGCAAAAGAGTTTGAGCGGTAGTGCTTGACTTGAACATTCTATCCTTCAATTGCCCAAGACCCAAGAGAAAGGCTTCACGCTCCATAGTTAAAGCAAATAAAGGTAAGTTTGAAAGTTAGAATGGTTCACTCTAATCCTAGGGTAATTTTTGTTTGAACACAAGAGGTGGCTACATCTATTGCTAAGTTTGGCTTTGCTAAGGGACTAGCAAAGGGTAAGCTTGGGGGAACTTGTTGACAGTAGTTATTGCTCATTTTTACCCATAAATTAAACATGAATCAAGGGCATAAAATAATTCACAATATAGTTATAGGGTTTGATTCTAACTAGTTCCACGAGTTTTGGTATTCCTACTTATTTTGTAGGAGATGCAAGGAATTGCAAGGTTTCATTAAATAAAAGTATCTCAAATGAGGAATTGGAGTTGACCATTGCGTAGAGCTCATCGAGACCTTTGGTTTGTTATTTTTGGAGTTCGGAGTAAAAAGATACGATATTCACAAAGAAAGTTCTAAAGGACACCAGAGACCACCACGCCAAAGCAGACCGCGAGAGGCCTCAGGTGGGGTCGGCTGACCGCACCACCAGATCGGCCGACACTCAGGGTCCTCGGATCACCCTTGGCTTCTCTAGAAGGTTCCTCGCCACCATGGAGAGTCCATCTAAGCCGCTACTTCAGTCGGTTTGTTCCAAGTGCTCAAGATTCATGCTCTGGCCTATATAAGCAGGCCCAGACCCTAAGGTTTTCATTCATTATTCATCCCCTTAAATCCTAATTCATATTCTCTAGCAAGGGCTTGGATGGAGAGGTATCCCATTGAAGGATAACCTCTCTCCAATGCAGTAGATTAGTTCTAGTTGAGAGTTAGGGAGAGCGGAGCCATGCTCGATTCTGGAGGAATCTTCTGAGATCTGGTATGTTTTGTATCCTATCTCTTTAAGACCTATGCTATCATATATTCATCTTCTCTATTTACTTATATGCTTTATCATGTGATTGGTTAGTATAATTGTTATACTTTGGCATAGGTTCTCTGCTCGCATCGAGTTCTCTAATTATAGATCGTGACTAGAGTAGCAATCGATGGGCTAGGCATGGTGTTTCATCTATAGGTTACCTGAGATTGACCTTACGAATAGTTGTGGTAGCCCCAGGAGGTGACAGTCCTGATGGCCGACGTATTCCACCTCGTGTAGGTTGATGATTGTAGGACCATTGAAAGGTCCTAAATGGCTAGAGGGGGGGTGAATAGCCTATAAAAATCTACAAACAACACTTCACAAGCCGATTAGTAACAATAGCAAGCTTTGCAAAGCACTAGCTCTAAACTACACTATGCAAGCCAACTAGACAAGTATACTACACTATGATCTCTAGTTCACACTCAAAGACTATGTTACTACTTTACACTACTCTTAAGAGAGCAACTAACTAACAAGCTACACAAGAGAGAAATACACAAATGTAAAGAGTAAAGGTGATTTCAATACCGCCGGTGAAGAGATGATATGAAGTCCAATATAACCAATCAATCACATATAAGGGAAATCCTCGGTAGAGAGATGACACAAGATTTTTTACCGAGGTTCACTTGCTTGCCGGCAAGCTAGTCCTCGTTGTAGCGATACACCCACTTGGAGGTTCACGCGCTAATTGGCATCACACGCCAAACCCTTCTCAAGGGTGCCGCACAACCAACACAAGATGGGGATCCACCAAGCTACGAGCAATCCACTAAAGATGCCTTTCGCGATCTCCCGCGGGGATAGGCTCAAGAACCCCTCACAACTTCACCGATCGGAGGCGGAGACAATCACCAACTCCCCTCAACAATCCTCGCAGCTCCAAGCCGTCTAGGAGTCGGCAAACTCCAAGAGTAACAAGAGAAACCGCTGCGAATCACCACTACCAAGTGCCTCTAGATGATCTCTATCAATGCAATGCACTTGATGCTCTCCAAACTCACCAAATGATGATCACAATCAAGTAGTATGAGTGAGAGTGGAGTGGGAAGGCTCACAAGTATGTTATGATGTTTAGGAGTGCCAAGAGCTACCCCCCAAACCGGCCAAGTGACTATTTATAAGCCACACACAAAGAACTAGCCGTTTAGAGTTCACTGCGTACCGTCGGACTGTCCGACGGCCCGAGCGTCGGACTAATCCGCACGGTCCGACGCCTCGGATGAACGCCACGTGTCACTAGCCGTTTGAAGTTGAACGTTGGATCACAACGGCTATTTCCTCGCGCCAAAACGACCGTCGGACGGTAGGCCGTCGGACCAAATATCACGGTCCGACGCACTACACGTATCCACCGTCGGACTCTAAAACAACAGGCCGTCGGACTAAAACTCGCCAGCGTCAGAGAGCTCCCCGAGCGCTGAAAACCGTCGGACGTTAGTCCGACGCCCACCGTCGGACTAACGCCGAGAGTCCGACGCTCCTCTGCTCTCCACGTGTCACCTCTTCGTCGCTCTGCACCGTCGGACGCTTCGGACAATAGTCCGACGCTCCGAAACTGAGCGTCCGACGCTCTCAGCAGTGTTAGCCGTCGGACTGAGGCTAATGGTCCGACGCTCTGTGACAATACGGTCCGACGCTGGTTTCTCTATTGTAACTTTTCCGAAATTCGCCGAATCCTGCCTCGCAAGCTCGGCAGGAGGAAGAGAGGACCAAACCCTCTCTAACCCTCGAACTTCACCCCGTTTCTTAAGTCACTAACACTCCAAAGTGTCTCTCACTTAGGTGCACGTGTGTTAGCCTTTTTCAAAGAGTTTTCCACGGGTCAAGTTAGTGTCACTAGCATCTATATGCATATGCAATGATCATGAACACCTAGTGGCACTTGATAACCATATTTCAACAACGATTTCGCCCCTCTTGATAGTACGGCTATCTATCCTAAATGTGATCACTCCCTCTATGGAGTCTTGATCACCAAAATTAAAAGAGCTCCTATTGGTTATACCTTTGCCTTGAGCTCCCGGTTTCTTATCAACTTCCTTCTCATCTTTTGATGGACCTTGTGGACACCTATGATGATGGACTTATACCATTTGCATGGATGCCGTCAATAGGGCTTTCTCCTTTATTGATGGACTTACACCATTTTCATGGACGCCGTCATTGCCCTTCATTTGTGACCTCCACCGACCCGGTCCTTTGCTCCATCTTGCCATTTGCTAATCAACTCTCATGAAACACTTGGAGCAATCGTTAGCAAACTAGGTTTCATCAATTATCCAAAACCAAACATGGGCTTTCAATCTCCCCCTTTTTGGTAATTGATGACAACCTTCACAAAGATATGAAATGAAAAACAAGTTTGCACTTTGGTAGTATTAGCTCCCCTTACATATGTGATTCCTTGTGTTTGGTTCAATTTTTCACATATGCATGAATTTGAAAGTTTGGGTGAGCTACTACTATCAAATGATGCTAAGGTATATAGAATGGACCTTTGAAGCGTGATACCATCGGAGTTGCGGAAATATACCATCCTTAGCACCATTGTTTACTAGTCATGCATCACAAACTCAAAATACCTCGTGAGATCAACATTTAAGTAAAAGAGGTACTTTGTATGACATGTAAGTCATATGCATGCTAGTTTGTCAAATCACCATTCAAATCCTATTTCTAAGCATTTCACCAATCAAGCAAGTATAGGAATTGAAGTTTTGACAATGCAACATTTCATATGTTAATGTATACACAAATGCAACAATTTATTCATGAGCTTGCTCCCCCTACTTGAGTGCTTTCAAATTTTTAATTGACCCCTTTCCTTTCTTATCTTTGTGACTTTCTTCTCCCCCTTTGTCATCAATCACCAAAAATGGCGCAAATTATGGGAATATCAAGTCAATAAATAGGGTTTAGGTCATTTTCACATTGGTTCAATTTAGATCACTTGCCTAGAATATGTAACTAAGTTTGATCCAAGGACAAGCTTCTTCACACCTCACTTGTAGGGTTATCTTGACCATGTTAAGTTACACATCATGAGCTCATGTTCTAGATTTAACACTAGGTTTGCAAGCCCATCAATATGTCATATGCTACCACTTGATCATACAAGCATAAAGAACAAAAGTGGTACCATATATACATGAAAGCATTTGATTTTTCATGAATGAGCCTATAAGATGCATTTCATGTCTACATGAACTAGACAAATCCTTATCAAAGTATGAATGCCATGTCAACTAATTTTACCTTGCTTTAGTCGAAGGAGAGGCATGTCATATAATGTAGGATGCTTTTCACTTCATGTTGGAGTAGTCTAGTATGTTTAGCTCATTTCTCAATTTGCAAAATCTTGACTCATCAAGTGGCTTGGTAAAGATATCCGCTAATTGATCTTCGGTGCCAACACTTTCAATTGCAATGTCCCCTTTGATTTGGTGATCTCTAATGAAGTGATGCCTTATGTCAATGTGCTTTGTTCTTGAATGTTGCACGGGGTTGTTGGTTAGCTTGATAGCACTCTCATTGTCACAAAGCAAAGGCACTTTCTTATATTTCAATCCAAAATCACTCAAAGTTGCCTTCATCCAAAGCAATTGTGCACAACAACTTCCGGCACTAATGTACTCCGCTTCGGCCGTTGAGAGAGCAACACTATTTTGCTTCTTTGAAGACCATGATACAAGAGATCTTCCAAGCAATTGACAAGTTCCACTAGTGCTCTTTCTATCCACCTTGCAACCGGCATAGTCGGAGTCCGAATATCCAATAAGCTCAAAATTGGACCCCTTAGGATACCACAACCCAACATCTTGTGTGCCCTTCAAATACCTCAATATTCTCTTTGCGGCTTTCAAATGACTTTCTCTTGGTGAGGCTTGAAATCTTGCACACATGCACACACTAAACATGACATCCGGTCGAGATGCGGTCACATAAAGGAGACTTCCAATCATTGATCTATATAGCTTTTGATCTACCATTTTGCCACTATCATCCAAGTCCAAATGCCCATTAGTTGCCATAGGAGTATTCATGGGCTTTGCATGTTCTAATCCAAATTTCTTTACCATGTCCCTTATGTACTTTCCTTGACTTACAAATGTACCATTCTTCATTTGCTTAACTTGAAGACCAAGGAAGTAGCTAAGCTCACCAATCATGGACATTTCAAACTCACTTGCCATCATATTTCCAAATTCTTCACAAAAATCTTGATTTGTTGATCCAAAGATAATATCATCCACATATATTTGCAACACAAATAAATCATGTCCAAGCTTCTTAGTGAAAAGAGTTGTATCAACCTTTCCCATTTTGAACCCTTTTGAGAGCAAGAAATCTCTCAATCTCTCATACCATGCTCTAGGTGCTTGCTTCAAACCATACAATGCCTTTCTTAGCTTGTACACATGGTTGGGTTTCTTCACATCTTCAAATCCGGGAGGTTGTTCCACGTAAACCAACTCATTGATGTACCCATTTAGAAATGCACTCTTGACATCCATTTGATATAACTTGATGTTGTGGGCACAAGCATAGGCTAATAGGATTCTAATGGCCTCCAATCTAGCAACCGGTGCATAGGTTTCTCCAAAATCAAGACCTTCAACTTGAGTATAACCTTGTGCAACCAATCTAGCTTTGTTCCTTATTACTATGCCATCTTGATCTTGCTTGTTTCTAAAGACCCATTTGGTTCCTATCACATTGTGTTTCTTTGGTCTTTCCACTAGTTCCCAAACTTGATTTCTTGTGAAATTGTTGAGCTCTTCATGCATAGCATTAACCCAATCAACATCTTTCAATGCTTCCTCAATCTTGGTTGGCTCTATGGTTGACACAAATGAGAAATGCTCACAAATTTGAGCTAGTCTTGCTCTAGTTTGAACTCCACTTTGAATACCACCAATGATTTGATCCAAAGGATGATCCCTTGCAATAGAGACCGGTTGGAGAATAGGAACTTGATCATTGGATTGAGATGAACTAGCTTGTTGATCTTGCACTTGAGATTGATCTTGTGAGTCACTTGCACTTGCTTCATTTTCAACTTGCATACTAGTATGAATTGCACCATCATCTTCATCTTCATTGACTTGCCTTGGCCTAATATCACCAATATCCATATTTTTCATTGCATTTGCCAAGTCATTGCCTCTCACGTCACTAAGATTTTCAACTTCATCTTGAGAGCCTTGGGTTTCATCAAATTCAACATCATGTACCTCCTCAAGAGTACCACTAGCCAAATTCCAAACTCTATATGCCTTGCTTGTGGTTGAATAGCCAAGTAAGAAACCTTCATCACATTTCTTTTCAAACTTGCTCAATCTTGTGCCTTTCTTGAGAATGTAGCATTTGCAACCAAAAACCCGAAAATATGCAATGTTGGGCTTTCTACCATTCAATAGCTCATAAGGAGTCTTTGCAAGCATACCATGGCAATATAAGCGGTTGATGTAGTAGCAGGCGGTGTTGATTGCTTCGGCCCAAAAGGAATGACTAACATTGTATTCACTTAGCATTGATCTTGCCATATCTATCAAGGTTCTATTCTTTCTTTCAACAATGCCATTTGATTGTGGTGTATACTTGGGTGAGAATTGATGTCCAATACCATACTCATCACACAATTCATCAATCTTGGTGTTCTTGAATTCACTACCATTGTCACTTCTAACTTTCTTGATGGTTGTTTCAAACTCATTTTGGCTTCTTTTGACAAAAGACTTGAATATATCATACACTTCACTCTTGTCAACTAGAAAGAATACCCATGTATATCTAGTATAGTCATCCACAATCACAAATCCATACTTGCTCCCACCAATGCTAGTATATGTGGTTGGTCCAAACAAGTCCATATGCAAGAGCTCAAAAGCTTTACTAGTACTCATCATGCTCTTCTTAGGATGTGTATTTCCAACTTGTTTGCCGGCTTGACATGAACTACAAAGCTTATCTTTCTCAAAAGTGACATCTTTCAAGCCTCTAACTAGATCATGCTTCACTAGTTTGTTCAATTGTTTCATTCCAACATGACCAAGCCTTCTATGCCATAACCAACCCAAACTTGACTTAGTGATCAAACAAGTTGACAATTGAGTTTCACTAGCATTGAAATCCACTAGATATAGGTTGTCATATCTAAACCCTTTGAATATCAAATTTGACCCATCAACACTAACAATTTCAACATCATCAACCCCAAATATGCACTTGAAACCAAGATCACAAAGTTGTGCAACCGAGAGTAAATTGAAATTTAAGGTTTCAACTAGCAACACATTTGAGATAGACATATCATTGGAGATAGCAATTTTACCAAGTCCTCTCACTTTCCCTTTCTTGTTGTCACCAAATGTGATTGCATCATAGCCACTATTTGCACTTGTGTTGAGAGAGCCAAACATACTAGAATCACCCGTCATATGTTGAGTGCATCCACTATCAAGCACCCAATGCCTCCCTCTGGCTTTGTAATTGACCTAAAAAAGAGATCAATTCCTTTTAGGTACCCAAACTTGCTTGGGTCCTTGAAGGTTAGTGACTAAGCTCTTTGGTACCCAAATGGTCTTCTTCTTTGGACCCAACATGGATGTACCAACAAACTTAGCCTTCACACCATTTGAGCCCTTTGTGAGAACGTAGCAAGAATCAAACTTAATTGAGGATACATAAGCATTGGATTTCTTGTTTTTGCAATCTTGCTCTAAGTGACCAACTTGCTTGCATTTTGTGCAATACCGGCCATTTCTCTTCACAAAACAAGTCTTGTGAGGAGCAAAGGCGGTTTTGCCTTTCTTGGGGATATAGCCCAATCCCTCTTTGTGGAGAGATGCCCTTTGGCTACCCAAGCACATAAGCAAGCGGTCCTCACCACCATAAGCCTTAGCTAAGGAGTGATTGAGCTTTTTAACCTCCTCCTTTAGGTTCTTGTTCTCAACTACTAGTGAAGGGTCACTAGTGGGTGAGGTAGTAGTGGAAGTGCTACAAGAAGGGTTAGTAGTAACAACAATAGGTTCACAAGATATGTCACATGTTACACCTATGTTGCAAGTTTTAGTTTCTTTCTTTTGCACTTGTTGTTGCAAGTCTTCATTTTGCTCAACTAGAGAAGAATGAGCTTCATCAAGCTTAGTGTGAACCTTTTGGAGCTTCTTATGGTCTTCCTTTAGACTCTCATAAGATGCTCTAAGTTCCTCAAGTTCTTGCTCAATGGATTGTTTATCCTTGCGCAAGCCCTTGCATTCCTTTCTAAGTTTATCAAAATGAATACGTGCATCATCAAGCATTTCAATTAATTCTTCTTTTGTTAGGTCATCATCACTATCATCATCACTAGATTCGGTGTCGGATGATACCTTAGAGCCCTTAGCCATGAAGCAAGAAGGAGTGTCGAAGATGGAAGGCTTGTCATGAATGGCAATGCTTGCATGTGCCTTCCTCTTGCTCTTCTTATCATCATCACTCTCTTCATCACTTGAAGAGGCATCACTATCCCATGTCACCACATGAGAATAGTTCTTCTTCTTCTTGTATGAAGATTCCTTCTTCTCTTTCTTCTCCTTCTTCTCATGCTTGTTCTTCTTTTTGCCCTTGTGATCATCTTCACTTGAGTGTGGGCAATCGGCTACCAAGTGATCTTTGCTTCCACAATTGAAGCATCTTCTTGGGCCATCAAATCTTCTTGCATTCTTCTTTCTTCTTGCCCGGTAGCCCTTCTTCTTCATGAACTTGCCAAATCTTCTTACTAGAAGGGCCATTTCTTCATCACTTTCACTTGTGCTAGAGGGATCTTCACTTGACTCTTCTTTGGCCTTGCTCTTGCCCTTTGATGAGGATGTGGCTTTGAATGCCACACTCTTCTTCTTCTCATCTTTGGAGTCTTCATCTTTTTCTTTCTTCTTCTTATTGATTAACTCTTCTTTATCATCATCATCTCTATAAGCATCATCGGTCATCACCTCCGCTAGCACTTGATTTGGAGTCAATTCACTCAATGTTGTCTTCACCAAGACGGTGATCAATGTGGCAAACCGCTTGGGCAAGCTCTTCAAGAACTTCATGGAGAAGTCACTATCCTTCACCTCTTCATCCACGGCCTTGAGATCATTCACAATGACTTGCAATCTATGGAACATCTCCGGCACGGTTTCATCATCCTTCATCTTGAAGCTTGCAAACTTGTCCTTCAAGATGTATGCTTTGGCGGCCTTTACACCCTTGGTGCCCTCATATGATTCCTCAAGCTTCTTCCAAGCTTCATGAGCGCTCTCAATGTTCTTGATTTGCTCAAACACTTTTTCATCTACGGCCTCATGAATAGCACAAACCGCAATGTCATTGAGTTGAAGCAATCTTTCTTCGGCGGTTGTGGGATTGGCCGCATTGGCAATCTCAATCTTTGTTTCCACAACCTTCCAAACCTCTCTATTGATTGACTTGATGTGTGAGGTCATCTTGCTCTTCCAATATGCATAATTTGTGCCATCAAATTGGGGTGGCTTCTTGGTGTTGTTGATGTGAATGTTGAGTTGAGCCATTTTTACACCGTAGGTTGTTAAGCCTCAAATCAACGGTGCCTCGGCTCCGATACCACATGAAAGGTCCTAAATGGCTAGAGGGGGGGTGAATAGCCTATAAAAATCTACAAACAACACTTCACAAGCCGATTAGTAACAATAGCAAGCTTTGCAAAGCACTAGCTCTAAACTACACTATGCAAGCCAACTAGACAAGTATACTACACTATGATCTCTAGTTCACACTCAAAGACTATGTTACTACTTTACACTACTCTTAAGAGAGCAACTAACTAACAAGCTACACAAGAGAGAAATACACAAATGTAAAGAGTAAAGGTGATTTCAATACCGCCGGTGAAGAGATGATATGAAGTCCAATATAACCAATCAATCACATATAAGGGAAATCCTCGGTAGAGAGATGACACAAGATTTTTTACCGAGGTTCACTTGCTTGCCGGCAAGCTAGTCCTCGTTGTAGCGATACACCCACTTGGAGGTTCACGCGCTAATTGGCATCACACGCCAAACCCTTCTCAAGGGTGCCGCACAACCAACACAAGATGGGGATCCACCAAGCTACGAGCAATCCACTAAAGATGCCTTTCGCGATCTCCCGCGGGGATAGGCTCAAGAACCCCTCACAACTTCACCGATCGGAGGCGGAGACAATCACCAACTCCCCTCAACAATCCTCGCAGCTCCAAGCCGTCTAGGAGTCGGCAAACTCCAAGAGTAACAAGAGAAACCGCTGCGAATCACCACTACCAAGTGCCTCTAGATGATCTCTATCAATGCAATGCACTTGATGCTCTCCAAACTCACCAAATGATGATCACAATCAAGTAGTATGAGTGAGAGTGGAGTGGGAAGGCTCACAAGTATGTTATGATGTTTAGGAGTGCCAAGAGCTACCCCCCAAACCGGCCAAGTGACTATTTATAAGCCACACACAAAGAACTAGCCGTTTAGAGTTCACTGCGTACCGTCGGACTGTCCGACGGCCCGAGCGTCGGACTAATCCGCACGGTCCGACGCCTCGGATGAACGCCACGTGTCACTAGCCGTTTGAAGTTGAACGTTGGATCACAACGGCTATTTCCTCGCGCCAAAACGACCGTCGGACGGTAGGCCGTCGGACCAAATATCACGGTCCGACGCACTACACGTATCCACCGTCGGACTCTAAAACAACAGGCCGTCGGACTAAAACTCGCCAGCGTCAGAGAGCTCCCCGAGCGCTGAAAACCGTCGGACGTTAGTCCGACGCCCACCGTCGGACTAACGCCGAGAGTCCGACGCTCCTCTGCTCTCCACGTGTCACCTCTTCGTCGCTCTGCACCGTCGGACGCTTCGGACAATAGTCCGACGCTCCGAAACTGAGCGTCCGACGCTCTCAGCAGTGTTAGCCGTCGGACTGAGGCTAATGGTCCGACGCTCTGTGACAATACGGTCCGACGCTGGTTTCTCTATTGTAACTTTTCCGAAATTCGCCGAATCCTGCCTCGCAAGCTCGGCAGGAGGAAGAGAGGACCAAACCCTCTCTAACCCTCGAACTTCACCCCGTTTCTTAAGTCACTAACACTCCAAAGTGTCTCTCACTTAGGTGCACGTGTGTTAGCCTTTTTCAAAGAGTTTTCCACGGGTCAAGTTAGTGTCACTAGCATCTATATGCATATGCAATGATCATGAACACCTAGTGGCACTTGATAACCATATTTCAACAACGATTTCGCCCCTCTTGATAGTACGGCTATCTATCCTAAATGTGATCACTCCCTCTATGGAGTCTTGATCACCAAAATTAAAAGAGCTCCTATTGGTTATACCTTTGCCTTGAGCTCCCGGTTTCTTATCAACTTCCTTCTCATCTTTTGATGGACCTTGTGGACACCTATGATGATGGACTTATACCATTTGCATGGATGCCGTCAATAGGGCTTTCTCCTTTATTGATGGACTTACACCATTTTCATGGACGCCGTCATTGCCCTTCATTTGTGACCTCCACCGACCCGGTCCTTTGCTCCATCTTGCCATTTGCTAATCAACTCTCATGAAACACTTGGAGCAATCGTTAGCAAACTAGGTTTCATCAATTATCCAAAACCAAACATGGGCTTTCAACCATAGTTAGAGCTTCTTACCCCCTTCTCATCCCTTTCTGTGGGTAGTGTTCTAATGTCCCTAAGTGCTATTGTGTGATTCCTCATCTAACTATCCTTCAGTTATCTTAGAACCTAAGTAGTAGAGAAGTATTTAGTACCCTTGAACTCTCCCGTTGTCCTCTCAACTTAGCCAGACTACTCATTTATCTTACAAGTGATTACTATGCATAACTCATATAATTTATCACTTACCCCCACTATAGTCTAGTTGGTGTGTTAAGTTAGTAGATGCATGATGGTAACTAATAGATTCTTTAACCATTGCTTCCCTATGGTAAAATATAAATAACGATACTCTGAAATATTCTCAGGTAAAAGTTATAATGATATTCTGTGCGCTTGCGGAATCTTTCATATTCTATTTGCACTTAATAAATACCAACAAGCACCTAAGAGCTCCCAGCCTACAACAGAAGCGTTCGTTCAAACGTCACCAGATGCACCGAATGTCCGGTCACAGTCAACTTTCGCTTGGACGCACTCTCATCGGACGGGAGTGGTGCACTATTCATCCATCCAATGCGTTATGCATAGAGGATCTAGAGAGTTCAGATGTTAACTGGACGCGTCCGGTCAGGCACCACCGAACGCACCGCAGCATCCGATGCTCTCTGAATATGTGAGATTCACTAGGGTTAGTCATTGGACACGTCCGGTCGAGCGTCTGGTTCCTCGTTCGGTGCACGTTTAAGCACCTTCTCAATTCCCTTGTTCACATGGGCCAACACACAAGTGTTCATTACCTTTGTGCACGTGTGTTAGCATTTTTTAAAGAGTGTTTCAACGGTTTGTTAGCACTCACTAGCATCTACATGCATATGCAATGAATGAAATCATCTACTGGCACTTTGATAACCATATTTCACAAATGAGTTCTCCCCTCTTAATAGTGCGACTATCTAACCTAAATATGATCACTCTCTCTATAGAGTCTTGATCACCAAATGAGAAAAAACCCTTAATAAGATACCCTTGCCTTAGCATCCTTTTTGGCTTTTCTATCTTTTCTTTTCCTTTAAGGATAAAGCATTTGATCATCATAGTTCACCATCACTTTGACCTTGTGGCATTCTTCATCTTAGACACCTTGCTCCATTTTGGTGTTTGCTAATTTATCTCATGAAACACTTAGTAATCATTAGCAAACTATGTTTCAACAATTAACTAAAACCAAACTTGGGCTTTTACCCGTGCTATTTCTTCTTCGATTGCTTTGTGGAATTTATGCATCAATTTGTCGCTAAGCTTTAGGATTTGGTCGATGATTTTGCTTGTTCTGGCTGGCACACCAAGGTGTCACAGACGTTCCTTTGATTTGCTTAGGGTTTACGTATTGCCGCAGGGTAGCTCATCAACACCCCATTCTTATTAGCCCTCTGTTGCCCAAATCCTCTACTTGTGGCTGATTTTGTTGTGCGTGATGCCGGTTTGGGTTGCTGGTCAGTGGGTTTGCCTGTCCTTGTGATTCGTTTGGTGTTCGTCTAAATAAACTTGCAAAAGTACTAATTTAGATCCCCTTGTCACTACTACATAAAATATTTTGTGAGGCGTTTCTCTTTTTTTTCTGAGACGGGTAAGAAGGATAACCACCTCGATAAATGCCTGGCATTAATCGAGGCAATCACTTTTTATTAGCCGAGGCGGTTATAAAAAAACTGTCTCGCAAAACAAATTAATCGAGGCGGTTATCCTCAAAAGGTCTGCCACGGTTAATATATATTTACTGAGACGGACATCCTTATATAACTGCCTCGATAAATCATTTAACAAGGCAGACATTATAAGTTTAACCGCCTCGGTAAATCAGGCCCAACCAGACAGCCCAAAAGGCCCAATTCCGAGCAACTTGTCATGTAGAATGCTTAGAAACTAGGAGATCTCCACATACGATATTATCATAGTTTCCACGTACGATATGCATTAATTTGTACTCTCCCACAAGGTAGTTGCTTTGGATATCATTTCACATACAAAGGAGGATTCAAATATGGCTGGAAGAAAACTACAAATGATGCAATAATTGCATTATCCCTTGAAAATCTCTCTTCCCTCCCTGAAACGACTTTTATTTTGAACCTGGCCCCTAATATGGCCACAGATTGTATACGTCCCATTGCATTCCTTTATTTAGTAGAGAAGATGGGTCGATATTTGTAGTAGATGACTTCTTCACAGCAATTAGAAATGTTATTGTCAGCAAGTACTTCAACTTATCTATTTCATATGCAGTCGTCCATCCGCATGATTATGCCACGCCAAGCTAAGCTGTCACGTCAGCTTATTAGGCAGAATCAGCTATACTATTCAGCTGAGACTGTTATTTTTATCGCACCAAATCAGCCCTACAATCCAGCCACGGCAACAATAAATCCTGCCAAACAGAGCAATGAACAAATACCATGTCATCAGTACCCAGCGCCATGTCTATAAACAGTCCGCCACGTCGAATAATTAAAAACCTTTTTAAACATTATTAACCCATACGGCTTAAGAGAATCTGATACTACCAGGTTTTGATCAAGAGTTCGGTAGCAACAAGCAAACTGAGCAAACAATCTCTACCATAATAATCAGGCGCTAGCCCCAGCATCTAGTACAATTGCAACATGTATCATTTTATCTTACAAAAACCACAAATACATGTGTCAAACGAACTCAACCAGGAGCTCCGACTACTTCACGATAAATATATCTCCACCTACTTCAAGATAAATATTTCTCCACCTGAGTAGTTATATGGGCATCCACTGTCGAGGATTCTACGTTCATGCTCCTTAATGCCATTCAGATGACCTGGAGGGAGCCATTTCGGCCAAGGCACTGGCCACCTGTAATTCAATAGTCGCGCCCCCCCCCCCCAACCAAAAAAAAAAAAATGTTATTTGATCACATTCATACAGAACACTGAGTGTAAATTTTAGCAAGGGGACGCATCAGCATACCGATTCGGGTGAAGATCGTCATTATCAAGGTCAGCAGCAGTCCTACCAAACATGCAAAAGAACAGATTCAACAGAATATTATGCTTCACTCAACCTGCTCCAACCAGATAATTAAAATGCGCATGCAAATCCAAGTGCCAAGTGCAAATCAAATCCCGAATATTTCAATTAAAGGCAATGCTATCCTAAACGCTAAAGGGTAAACAATTGGCCACCCTCGCTTAGCGGTTAGACCGTTTAGACGGTGTTTAATTAGAGATAAACAGTCTAAACGGTTTTATACTGTATCACTTAAATATACATAATTATGCTTATAAACAATATAAAGTACATATTTATGCACAAAAAAATCAAGTACACATTTGTACATGTAACAAGTCAAGCAAACATATTTATCCATGTAAAAGAATTAAGTATACATATTTGTGCATGTACAATTTCAAGTGGATTTACCGGTGTGACCTTTTACAGCCTAAACAAGGCTAAACAGCCATTTAGCCCGCCTAATGCCATTTAACTACATTCTGTGTTCAACCGTTTAATAGACATTTTACAGCCTAAACAACACACTTCACCTCTGTTTACTGTTTGGTTGCCGTTTAAACGGCCTAGCCAACACTAATGAAAGGCTATTAAATAGATAGGGGAAATCTAGACATACCCTTTCTTACAACGATCCAGGATGTCAACAATATCATCACAAGACAGGAACGGGTTGCCCACTCTTCGATCATAGAAGTTCATGCCAATATAGTTCCCTTCAGCATCAACAAGGGGCCCTCCAATCCCAGCCTAACCAGTTTATATTGAGAAATCATCATTTGTAATGCTAAATCGAATCTGACACAATTATTCACTTCTGTGAGCATAAATATAACAGCAATACCTTTTTTATTCTACATGTACAGTAGAGAAGCCTTTTGAAATCAAAAGGACCAGACCAGGTGGGAGCCAGTTTCCCACTTGAAGCCATTAAATCACCTGATTTGAAGCAACGCCCCACAGCAACTACTAACTTAGAACACAGATTTTCTTCCCTAGCTTGTCTAACTACTGGAAGAGAGACAGCACTGGATATCTTGACACGGACTAGAGCCACATTATAATGTAGACTATAATGTATTAAGGTCCCTTTTCTCCGTTTCCTGCCTGGTAACATCACTTTAATCTGCAAATAATGATATAATGAGATTTAAGCAGTACCTTGGAAGAAACAAGGACAACAAAAAATAATTAATAGCACCAACAGTCAAGCCATCAACAATCTTGTTTCCCTCATCGTTAGGATAATCAGGATTCCTAACCAAGCATGCTGAAGTCAGAATAATCTGACATCCATTATCTTGAAATTTACCATCCCAGTCAATGAAAGTTCCAGAGCATGCAAAGAATCTTTTATCTCCTGGACAACATAATCTTGAACATTAGCACATGATGATCAAGTACAAGTCTGAAATAGGAAAAGGCAGAATAATGCAAAATTACCCTTAAATGAAGCGAGGGGGACAACACTATCATGTATCTTTTCACTAACTCCTCTAATGAGTTGTTCCCAGACACCATTAGGATATATATCACCAAAAGGCTCTTCAAAAGTATTAACCAAATTCAAGCCACCTGGTCAAAGATATAATGACTGTTAGTTGCACAGCAGAGCTACAAAAAAGGTGCAATTCAGTACTAGTCAAGTGATGTACAAGCATCGACGCACTTTTAATTGGCCTGGGATAACCCAAAACATCAAAATTCTGATAATGATCCTTGCCGGGAGCAACTGCATGTATTGGTGCAAAAAAAAAAGTGAAGTGATTAGGATTAAGATGCGCTAATACTAAGTTAGGTGAGATCAAGATAAAGATCTGCAAATAATAATCAGCACATAAGAGTATGATTAATAACCAATTAGAACTGACTGCTTGAACATAAGAAGAACATCTCGTGTTAAAACCAGGATAGTGGAATAGCAAATTGTGTTGGTGTGCTCTATGCCCCTATCCACCATCAAATCCAAATACTTTGTGGATGGATTTACCTAGACATCTATTTCAATTTGAAGAAGTATCATGCTATTTGCATGTGTGCACTATGCAACTTTCAAGATTAGACTAGTATTATGCTTGATTTAAGCTACATCACCACGTACGGGCATAACGCCAGTGCAAAAATATTAACTGATAAGCACAAACTCCTATGTAATACCTTAAACAGCTAAAGTAATTAATAGGTACTGTGATAACAGTGCAAATTTAATTTGCAGAACTTGAGGACCTCACAAATAATAATGAAATGCACGCTAAAACAACAATTAGGCCTTGTTTTGATAGAACCTAACCCACTCCATGCCGACATATTGTGAGGGATTGACAGGTTAATTCATTTTCCACCCCAATCCAGATGGTTTGGAAGGGATTAGATTTATCTATACATGGCCTTAGTGATCTGAGTGGCTGTTGTGTAGTCACCTTCAGGTTGGGAGTCCGGTATACCTGTGTGTGTTCCTCCAACTCTGTGAAAGAATATCATCGTGAATATGCTAATTAACCCAAAAGTAAAACGTATCAAACCAGAATATTAACATGCAACACCAAGAAGAGTGGAATTGCAGGAAAGAAACAAGACGGGCAACTTAAGTAGTATGGACAAATTGGACGTAAAATATTTCAATAGAACAGCCAATGATTGAGTGTGCATAGTTTAGACTGAAAGAAAAAAACTCATTAATATAGACAAATATACTGCCTTCAATACTGAAACAAAATTTATAACTGAATAAATAGTATAGGCTACCTGTGATAAATGCCAATAGAACAGTTTGTACCAGTGCAACATTCTTTGGTAGAGGCACCAAAGAATCAAGTTGTTACTATGAGAAAATATTAAAAACTACTGCAAACGACGAAGTTTACAAAACAGCAATTAACAATCAAGATTTGCATACTTAACAGATTACCTCATAAGCTCAAGTACAGATAGGGAACTGGGACAGATGACACTAGGAAACCAGCAAGGACAAACGTAAAAAAACAAATTGGAAACATTGTAAGACATACCTCTCCGGTTTCAATTCATTTACCCGTGCCAGAAACACAGCCCTTTGCTCAGATGTCTCAAAATGCATCAACCGTTCGGAAATCAAATGCGCGGGCAAGAAAAAGGATTTCTCCATACTCGTAACAAGGTTCATGCCAACAAAGCCACCACAAGAACCAAAAAGTGGTCCCCCTTCCATAATCTGGAACAAAATGTCACAAGCAACATAGGTTAAGGGTTAACCAGCACAAAATAAGGCTACATGGAACTTTCCCTTGTCATGATGATTGTCTCATGAAAATTGTAAACATAACTAACTGATTAATAATTTGTAAATCTACTTAGAAATTTATAAACTCAAAGTATTTTCAATTACAGATTGGTATGAAATCTACTGTAATATTTAACATATAATTTGTAAGAAAACTTTAAAATATTTAATAACATTAAAATATGTTCCGACGGGAATCTAACAAACTAATCCATTCATTCTAAACTGCACAATTTAAAAGTTATTAGCAGTGAAAGTGTGTGCAGTGCAGTCAATTGCAACAAATAGAAGCCAAGATGTATATAGTTCAGTGATATAATAACAGAAACAAAATAAGTTCTCAAAATTACAATGCAAATGTACCTCTGATAATTTACAAGAAGAGAACATAAGATGTTGACGATCTGATCCGATTGAAATATGAGTCAGCTTCCCAGTTGTGGCCAACAACTTACCAGAGGTGTCACGCCCTAGAGATACTACATCGTAATAGGGTAGATAGCGGGCCAGATCACGGAGAAACACAGTATTAAGATTAAGGCATGGTGATTTGATTTTGACAACAGCAATTTCATGATCCAAATCATATTCCTCAAGAAATCCAACGGCAACATTTTGTTCATGACGCACTTCAATCTACAAAGATAAAGAAAGGAAACAGCACAGAATGATCAGGAACATCTTACATCAAAAGGAAAGATTAGTAGATGATGGTTAGCAACACCAACCTTCAGGTCATCATGTTCTTTTAAAGCTCTAACCAAACTTGCTGAAGTCAGAAACCTATAACCACGCCACAGTTTTCGTATAACTATGCCCGAGAATGAAAATAGCACTGCGTGGCCTGTACAACATCATAATTAAACTGTGCATAACTGAAGATGTTTATATGTTTTTGACAACTAAAAGAGACGAGCATAATCACCATCAGATAAAGCAAGCGAGACAACACTTTTTGACAACTTTAAAGCAAGTTTTTCACCCAGTTCATTCCAGATGCCTTCATTAGCATACGAATACAAGTCACCTAGTTAATGAAACATGAAGGAGTACAACTGTAAGTGCTCAAATAGAGTTGTGTAAAACATGTAAGAAAAGGAAGAACTGGCAGGCAGACCTGAAAGAAATGGCCTGGCTCTTTTATTCTCATTTGAGCTTCCTGCAAGATCACCTCCTCCCCTTTTATTTGCCAGCATCGTTCCAACACTAAAGAAAAATTAAAGGAGGCTGAATGTGGACTGTGAACTAGGCAATTTATTGCAAAACAATAATACAGAACCACTAACAAAAGGGCCACTAATGCAAATTTTATGGCTATTGATGATTTCTTGGACAAAATGTAAGCCTCAAAATTAACCTCAATGAAGTTAAACCCCAAAAAAAAAACGAAGCAGCAAATTGCTGATTGTTAGCAGGGTTCCAAAAAGCGGCACTAAGCGCACGTTTCCGCAATAAGCGGACCGGTAGCGCTTCGCTATGGGGCATAAGCACTCCAAAAGCGGAGGGGACCGCCTTGGTGGAGAAGTGGCTGCTGGCTCCCACTGCCCGCCGGCCGCGCGCGGCGCGCGGCGCAGCCGCAGGGGGCTGGCGCCGTCGACGGTCCAGTGGAGGCGGAAGGGGAGAGGGAGGTGCGTACGCAAAGTCGCCGGCCCGTGTGCGGAGGACGGAGACGAGGGCGCGAGACGACTGGCGGGAGGCGGGAGGGGGAGCCGCTGACGCCGCCTCCGAGCCTGGAACTGCCCCGCCGTCGCTGAGAGCCCAAGCGCCGCCGCCGTCGCCTGCGTGCCGAGCGCAAGTGGGGGAGGGAGCAGGAGATGGAGCGCCGGCGCTGTGAGACAGCGGCTGTCAGGCTAGGGCTAGGGTTAGAATTGCAAGGTGGGGCGGGCTACCGCGGGAACTCGCTTGGCTGCCTGCGCCACCAACCCACATAACACTGAGGCTCATTTGGACTGAAGAATCCAACTCGCATATTCCCAGGGTCCGCATCGGCCGCATCGGGTGGGGAACGGGGCCACGGGGGATCACGGGGGAGATGCTGACTGTGCGCCTGTGCGGCTGTGCGGAGAACGAAGGCAGTGCCGCAGGGGGTGGCGGCGTGCTCGGTCTCCGTTGGCTTCCTGAGCCTGGCATGCGTGACATGGTTGGGCTAGGGCAAAGGCCCAATTTCTACCAGACCAACCCAATACCCAATGGCCTATAAATATGTACGTGTAATTTCTTTTGTTTTTATGAAATGTAAATTGTGTTGAATTTTATTATTTATATAGGGGAAAATGTTATATATAATCTACACCTAAACAGACTCAAAGGGTGTGTTTGGTTTCCTAGTTTGCCTCTGGCCTGGCTAAGGATCTAAGCCAGGACGGCCTTAGCCTGCTCTAATTAAGACAATTCCTCCACGTTCATAAGCCTGGCTAGGCAGTGGTTTGTTTGTTTGGTTGTTGGCTTGCTTTGCATATAATCGCCTCTTCTTTGAGGTGTAAGTTCACCTCTTTTGAGCCATTTTATCGATCAGGTCACATGCATGCTCATCTACACAACAGGGATGACACAACGAGCACCTTGGCGAACACCCCTGGGCAAGAACTGCCGACACGCCCTCTTTGCCGCATCCGAGCACCGACGAACCCTGGGATGCACATGCTCACCGCAGTGGAGGTCACTGTTGCGTGCATAACGAGGCCTTGGCGGAGCTCGCGCGATGCACCAGCGACGCCGCCATGCCGCTACTGAACGCACGGCCCTTTTGCTTCCCCATCTCGTCTGATCTCTCGTCCCGTTACCTTCCATCATCGTTGCAGTGCTGCCACCGCTGCACGAGACCGAGGACGACGACGCCGCATGAATCGATGTCGTCGCCACACGAGATGGCGCCGCCACACGAATCAAAGCCAGACCAGAGCCATCAAGGCCAGGTCAGAGACGAGGAAGATGCAGGCACGGCGAGCACGAGATGGGGCGGCGCGTGGGGCTCCGGTGAGGAGCTCGTCGAGTTAGGGGTGACGCGGCACCGGAGCTCCAGAACTTGCCGGAGTTGGGGCAGGAGGTGATGCGAGGTTGGTGTGGTAGTGCGGAAGGTGAGACGAGCCCGTAGCCAAGCCTGGCTCCGTGGAAACAGCAGACCCTCTTATTTCCCCTAAGCCAGACTAAGGGCTGGTGGATGCATTGACACCAAACAGGTCAAGCTTGTATTACTGGAGCCTGGTCAGGAGCTAAAGCAGGGAACCAAACACTTCCAAAAAGATCATGTGCTCGGAGGTAGTACCAAATCCATATACTACCCGGTCTGCGTTCCTCCGCGAGTACACGTCGGAGCAAATCCTCTTTATACTCATATTTTATACCTTGTTTGCTATCTTTGGATAAACTAATAATTATTGCATGTACGTTCCTTGTGACTAAGATACTCGAAAATACTCTAGGTAAACACTACTTTGATACCTGTGTGCTTGCACTTTATTCTGTGTGCCAGCACATGTGTCAACAGTTTTCCATGTTAATTTTCTATAATGATTTGCAATAGGGTGTTATTCAAAATTTCTAGAGTTAGCTATATGTATAAGCATTCAGATCTGGAAAGTAATTGTAACCGGCCAGTAGTTGCACTTTGGCTTGACACAAGAAATGTAGAGTTCTTCCATTCATTTCGGTGAAGTTTACAACAGGATAAATTATGTGCATTTATAATATTCCTAACTAGAAGGCTAGTCAAGATGCTAATAAGCATCATTGCTGATTTGTTAATTTCTTTTCCTAACTCCTCTCATAACTCATAGGCAATTTTAAATTTAAATCTTGTTTTCCTTGGTCAACCAGATTTGCTAGAGTTGGCTCAGTAGTATTGGCAATTCATGATACAAGTGACGTTTTCCTTGAAGTAGGGAAGATTGAAAAGTGCCAGATTCTTGAGTTTGTCATTTTTATCTTTGTTTCAGTAAAGGTGCGTTTAGTTCGCGAAAAATATGGTGATATGTCATTGTAGCATATGAAGAATCTTTCCCAATAAATATTCAATCATGGTCCAAGTAGACTCAAAAGATTCGTATCGAGAAAAACAGGTAAATTGTGCAAACATGCAACAACTGCTATTACATTTAATGCTCTATACATGTGTTAAAGATTCGATGTGACGGGAAATCTGAAAAATTTTTAGGAGGCCGTTTCCAAAATTTGGGGACCCTAAGCAAAATGAACTGGGGCTCGATGATGTACCTACTCAAGTGCAACATCTGTTGGATAGTATGTACTCCTGCATGATGGTCTGATGTTGACAGGCAGACACCGCGGCTAACTTGGCGGCCAGGGCAGATAAATCGTCCACTATGCTCGACTCGGGGCCACTTATTTTTGGGGGCCTATTTCACCAAACTGCTCGCCCACCCTCGTGGACGGCTCTGCTTCACTCATGTAGCTGTTTATGTAGTTAAATTGTTAAATTAAGGTCATGTTTGAGTTTCTCGGAAATCAGTTTAATTTCAAAGAAACAATGCAAAGACGAAAAAAAATTCACGTTCCAAATAGGACCTAAGAAGATCCATGAAGATAAAATAGAACCCTTTGTTTCCATCAAGAATTGTTGAGTCCACTCTACTTTATTAGTTTGCCATTTCATTTCACATAAACCTAGTAATGTAATGGTCCTATTCGCTTCTCTACAAATCAGTTTCTTTTCCTTCATAAAACAGTGTTTTTTATCTCACAACAAATCAGCATTAGCAAAAATCAACGTTTCTTTGTAGCAAAGCGGATAGCCCGTATTTAATGTTTTTTCACGTTGTATTTGTAAATTACCTTGTACTTAATATGTCCCAATTTATAAGTCATTTGACTTTTTCAATCCTAAGTTTGGCCACTTGTCTTATTTAAAAAAATTACGAAAAAAAAGAGTTAAATTTAACTTATTCTTGAAGAACTTTTATTAATAAAGCAGGTCATAATAAAAAAGTGATATTTTATACAAATTTTAGAATAAGACGAGTGATCAAACTTAGGGTCAAAATGCCAAACGACTTATAAATTGAAACGGAGGGTGTAGTGTTTTTCAATACTAACTCATCTACTTCCTTTTTCTGTTTCCAGTTAAGACCTGCATCCCATCTGAAGGCTGAATTTAGATGACTTCATGCAACGTCGAGGATTTTTTTTTTTTTGAGCCACGGTACAGTATAACAGCCAAAGTATAATGTAACAGCATTACAAAATCCATTCAACACATACTAGTCATTACATCCAGATCGAGATGCATAGTTTTTAGGGCAAAAAAGACTGATGTACCAGTCTGCTTAAGGATTGGCAAAATTATGGAATGATGTGAGATGAATGAATCAGTTGACCTTCCTGTACATAAGTTGATCTTTCTCTGCTAATATGAAATGAAAAATTTGACATCATCTCCCCAAAGCATTGTCCGAGGGCATGCCAAACCGAATATATATAACATAACATGAGGCAAAGGCGCAAACATTCATTCCATCATCATCCAAGTAGTTCCATAGTGCAATCATTCAACATCTCAAGTAGAAAAAAAGAATGACATTCAACATCTCAAGTGTCATACAGTGAGTGGTTCCATAGTTTGCTGACAATACTGGTTCATACAAAAGCATGCCAAAACACAAGGTGTCACAGAGTGGCAGACAAAAGCAATCAAAAGACAGAAGTGCCATACAGGAGCACCAAAAGCTATGTGGTTAAAGCAAATTTCTAGTTCTGCTGGTTCATCTGTCACTCCTTGAGTTAGTTCGCTGGCGCAAGTTCTGCAAACAGAGTTGAACATTCTACAAACAAACAAAAAAAAAAAGAAGAAGACTGTTATGACCGGCATTCCGTATACAAGGCGACAACCTGTTAGTAGCTAAGGGCTGCGTAGGAGTGCTATTTCTGTTAGTATTCAGAGAGTCCTATTACTATTATTACTATTAGAGAGTCCTATTCCTATTATAGAGTCCTATTCCTATTATTATTAGAGAGTACTATTAGGAAGTTATTGTTAGAGAGGGGACTATATATATCTTGTAACCTGGTTTGGAAGAATAAGCAGAAACAACAAGATTGTTTCCGGCTTCCTCAGGGAGCCGGGATTGCCCTAGCGCCTCCTCTCTACTCGCGCGCCGCCGCTGCCTTCCTGCGCCAGCGCGACCACGGCACCTCGCCGCTCTTCCTCTCGCTTCAAACCTCGCCCAGCGACTTCGCACTCCTACAACCTACGATCGGTCAAGGGCAGAGCCCAGGTGCCTATCAATCTGGTATCGGAGACCTCGCCGATCATGGACACCTCCGCCGCATCCACCCCGGCGTCCTCCTCCGAGACCGTCGCGCCGGTGCCCTCCACCGGTGCCCCGCCCCCTGTGGCGACAGTCGCCGTGTCAGGCGCCCTCGTGATCCCGGAGGGGGCCGCGCTGCCGCGCCGCGTCTTCTCCCCCGAGCAGACCACCGCCGCCATCGTCGACCTCAGCCACTGCATGCGGGAGGTCCAGGAGACGCTGCCCGCCCTTCTACAGGGGCAGCTCGCCCTCCAGCCGCCGAATCCTCCACCACCCCCACCACAACCCTCGCCGTCCCTGCCAGCAGCTTCCTACCCGGCGCTCCCCTACACCTACGGGATGCCGGATGTGGCGCTGCCCTCGTCGGCGCCGCTGCCCATCCACCAAATTCGATTTCCCCCATCGCCATCGCCTCTCCCTGCGTGGGCGACCACGACTGCAGCACCCATCTACTCCTCCCTGCCGCCACGGACTTCCATTCCGCCGGCCATGTCCACAGCCGCCGGGGTTGCTCATGGGGGGCCCGTTGCGTCGGGCACTCTCTACGGCGGGGTGGACGGCACGCTGTTCCCCGAGGGCGCTCTTCAGCCCCCCTCCGCCATGGGCACGCAGCCCTCCACCGCGGTGTCGCTGATTGCGGACCGCGCCCCGGTGACCAACGCGGCCCGTGAGCAGATCGACGCGCCAGGAGCCGAAGCCGGCCTCCTACCCCCGAAGTTCTACAAATTGGAGTTCTCGACGTACGACGGGATGGAGGACCCCCTGAATTGGCTCGCACACTGCGAGCAGTTCTTTCGGGGTCAGCGCACACCGCCCTCCGACCGCACCTGGCTGGCCTCCTACCATCTCAAGGGCCCGTCGCGGACATGGTACTACGCCCTTGAGCAGGACGAGGGGATGCCGTCTTGGGATCGCTTCAAGGAGCTGTGTCGTCTCCGCTACGGCCCTCCTGTCCGGGGTACCCGCTTGGCTGAGTTGGGACGCCTTCCCTTCCTGACCACTGTCCAGGAGTTCGCCGATCGCTTCTAGGCCGTCTTGAGCGACGCACGCGGCATCTCCACCATGCAGAAGGCGGAACTCTTCGTCGGTGGGCTTCCGGAGCACCTCCGGGTGGACGTGGAGCTGCGGGAACCTCAAGACCTGCAAACCGCCATGTATCTGGCGCGTGCCTTCGAGCGCAGGGCGGCGGCCATCCCACCACCATTGCCCCACCGCGGCGCGAGGCCTCCACAGCGCCCTGGTCTGCCTCCCCGCGCTCCAGCCGCGCCGGGGGCAGCCCTCCCTCCAGCCGGGGCCCCTGCTCCTCCAGGCGGTCCTACACCGGGCAACGGGGCACCCCCGGGGCGCCAATTTCGCCGTCTCACCCCAGCAGAGCAGCTGGAACGCCGCCGCCAGGGGTTGTGCTTCAACTGCGATGAACCGTACGTTCGCGGTCACGTCTGCCCCCGGCTCTTCTACCTCGAATCGGCAGACTTCGTTGACGCGGACCCGGCTGGCGCTGCCCCACTCAACGACAATGAGGGCGACCCTCCGGTGGGACCGGTGGTGCACGAGCAGGACGCGGCCGCCAATGCCTTCCGGATCTCCCTGCATGCTGTCGCCGGTGTTCGCCCCACTGACGCTATGCTGCTGCCCGTCACCATCAAGGGCGAGCGTGTCATCGCCCTCCTCGACAGCGGTTCGACGCACAATTTCATCCAAGGCGCAGCAATGCGTCGTCTGGGCTTCTCGCCGACGGACGGCGCCCACCTCCGGGTCACCGTCGCTAACGGCGACCACTTGACGTGCGAAGGCGTCGCACACGACGTCCCCATCCGCATCGGCACCGAGGACTTCGCCATCACCTGCGTCGGCTTGAACCTGGGCGGGTTCGAGCTCATCCTGGGCTTCGACTTCATCCGGACGCTGGGACCGATCCTGTGGGACTGTGCGGCCCTCTCCTTGTCGTTCTGCAGGAACGGCCGCCGCGTCACATGGCAGGGCGTGGGCATCCCCTCCGCGCCTGGGGACCAGCAGCTGCGCGCGGTGACTGCTACCGACGCCCAGCTGCCACTGCTGGACAGCCTCCTCCTTCAGCACGGCGCCACCTTCGACGAGCCGCACGGTCTTCCGCCGGCACGCCCCTACAACCATCGCATCTACCTGCTGCCGGGTACCGCTCCAGTCGCGGTTCGCCCCTACCGCTACCCCCAGCTGCAGAAGGACGAGCTCGAGCGCCAGTGCGCCGCTATGCTCAACCAGGGCATCATCCGGCCGAGCACCTCCCCCTTCTCCGCCCCGGTCCTGCTCGTACGGAAGGCGGATAAGTCCTGGCGCTTCTGCATCGACTATCGCGCCCTCAATGCCAGGACCTCCAAAGACAAATTCCCGATCCCGGTGGTCGACGAGTTGCTGGATGAACTTCATGGAGCCCGGTTCTTCACCAAGCTTGATCTGCGCTCCGGGTACCACCAAGTGCGGATGCACCCCGATGACATCGACAAGACAGCCTTCCGTACTCATCACGGCCACTTCGAGTTCTTGGTGATGCCTTTCGGCCTCTCCAATGCCCCGGCGACGTTTCAAGCCTTGATGAACGACGTCCTTCGCCACTACCTCCGGAAGTTCGTCCTGGTATTCTTTGATGACATCCTGATTTATAGCTCGTCGTGGGCCGAACACCTGCAGCACATCAACATCGTCCTCCACGCGCTGCGGGAACACCATCTTCACCTGAAGCGCTCCAAATGCTCCTTCGGAGCGTCGTCAGTAGCCTACCTCGGCCATATCATCTCCGAGGGGGGTGTCGCCATGGACGCCGACAAGGTTGCCGCCGTGTCGGCCTGGCCTCTTCCCCGCTCCGCGCGTGGTCTTCGCGGCTTCCTCGGCCTTGCGGGCTACTACCGGAAATTCATCAAGGACTTCGGCATCATCGCCGCCCCGCTTACACGTCTCTTGCGGCGAGACGCGTTTGTGTGGGGCGACGACGCGATAGCCGCGTTTGAGCAGCTCAAGCGCGCCCTGACGACCGGACCGGTTCTCCAGATGCCAGACTTCACCGCCCCCTTCATAGTGGACTGCGACGCGTCGGGCGCGGGGTTCGGCGCCGTGCTCCACCAAGACGCGGGACCCCTCGCCTACTTCAGCCGGCCGTTCGCTGCCCGCCATCTGAAGCTTGCGGCCTACAAGCGGGAGCTGATCGGCCTCGTGCAAGCAGTGCGGCATTGGCGCCCGTACTTGTGGGGGCGCCACTTCATGGTGCGTACTGACCATTACAGTCTTAAATTCTTACTTGACCAGCGCTTGTCGACGGTCCCGCAGCACCAATGGATCAGCAAATTGTTCGGGTTCGACTTCTCCGTCGAGTACCGCCCGGGGCGCCTGAACATGGTGGCGGACGCCTTGTCCCGACGCGACATGGACGGAGGGGGCACGCCTACACCAGCGCCGACAGCAGCGGCCTCGCTAGCCGTGTCCGGGCCCTCCTTCGCCCTACTGGATGACATCAGGCGGGCAACGGCGACTGCCCCTGACAGCTGCCGCTTGCTGGACCAGCTGCACGCCGGCGACCTGGGGGCGCCGTGGCGCGTTTCTGAGGGGCTGCTGCTCCATGGCTCCCGCATCTTTGTACCAGACGCCGACGACCTGCGCCACCAGGTCCTCCTCCTCGCCCACTCGGCCGGCCACGAGGGGGTGCAGAAGACTCTTCACCGGCTTCGCGCAGACTTCTACATCCCACGGGATCGCATCCTGGTCCAGGACTGGGTGCGGTCTTGCGTTACATGTCAGCGCAACAAGACAGAGGCCGCTCAGCCGGCTGGGCTACTGCAGCCCCTTCCGATCCCCACTCAGGTGTGGGCCGATATCTCGATGGACTTCATTGAAGGGCTGCCCAAGGTGGCCGGCAAATCGGTCATTCTGACCGTCGTCGATCGCTTCTCCAAATACGCCCACTTCATCGCGCTCGGTCACCCCTACACCTGCCACGACCGTCGCCCGGGCCTTCTTCGACGGCATCGTGCGCCTCCACGGGTTCCCACTCTCCATCGTCAGCAACCGGGACCCCGTGTTCACCGGCCATGTTTGGCGCGATTTATTCAAGATGGCGGGCGTCCAACTACGCATAAGCACGGCATTCCACCCCCAGACGGATGGCCAGTCAGAGGTGGTCAATAAGATCATCGCCATGTACTTGCGCTGTGTGACCGGCGACCGGCCCCGGGCGTGGGTGGACTGGCTCGCGTGGGCGGAATACTGCTACAACACATCCTTCCACACCGCCCTGCGCGCCACTCCGTTCGAGGTGGTCTATGGCCGCCCCCCTCCCCCGATGTTGCCATACAAACTGGGGACGGCCAGTACCGAAGCTGCAGATGCTCTCCTCCGCTCCCGCGATGACATGCTGGCCGAAGTTCGACAACGCCTCCTGCAGGCCCAACAACTCTCCAAGAAATATTATGATGCAGGTCACCGCGACGTCGAGTTCAAGCAGGGCGACTGGGTGTGGCTGCGCCTGCTTCACCGCCCAGCCCAGTCCCTCGTGCCCAACGCCAGAGGGAAGCTCGGTCCTCGCTACGCCGGGCCGTTCCGTGTCCTCGAACGCATCGGCAGCGTGGCCTATCGTCTTCAGCTTCCAGCAGGCGCCCGGCTACATGATGTCTTCCACGTCGGGCTCCTCAAACGACACCGCGGGGACCCTCCAGTGACGCCGGGCGACCTTGCGCCGACCCTTGAGGGTCGCCTTCTCCCAGCTCCTGCCCGGGCGCTTCAGGCACAGCAGCGCCGGGGCGCCTGGCACGTGCTCATCCAGTGGCACGGCTTCCCCGAAGATGACGCAACTTGGGAGGCTGTCGACGAGTTCCGTCGCTTCTACCCCGACTTCCAGCTCGAGGACGCGCTGTTTGCGAAGGCGGGGAGAGATGTTATGACCGGCATTCCGTATACAAGGCGACAACCTGTTAGTGGCTAAGGGCTGCGTAGGAGTGCTATTTCTGTTAGTATTCAGAGAGTCCTATTACTATTATTACTATTAGAGAGTCCTATTCCTATTATAGAGTCCTATTCCTATTATTATTAGAGAGTCCTATTAGGAAGTTATTGTTAGAGAGGGGACTATATATATCTTGTAACCTGGTTTGGATGAATAAGCAGAAACAACAAGATTGTTTCCGGCTTCCTCAGGGAGCCGGGATTGCCCTAGCGCCTCCTCTCTACTCGCGCGCCGCCGCTGCCTTCCTGCGCCAGCGCGACCACGGCACCTCGCCGCTCTTCCTCTCGCTTCAAACCTCGCCCAGCGATTTCGCACTCCTACAACCTACGATCGGTCAAGGGCAGGGCCCAGGTGCCTATCAAAGACAGTGAGCAACATCAACATTTAATTATCAGTTGTTTATTTCAGCACCAGGAACCTTACTGTGTAAGCTCTTCCAAAGCTGCCATCGATTTTTGTTGCCATTTCAGCTATGTTGTATGAACTAAGATATTCTGAAAACTCATCACAAATTCCAACTAGTTGGGCATCTTCATTAAAGACCGGCGACCCATAGCGTGTAAAAGTGTGCGCTGAACATGAATGATCAAAACCAGTATCACAGAGTGACCTGATATAAGGAAAAAAAAAAAAAGACCTTTAGCATCCCAAGAACAATTATAAGTGAAAAGATCGATAGTTTCAAGATTTGAACCTACATGATATTCCCTGGAGTTAACACACGGTATTTGTACTGGTGGCTATAGGTATAAACTTCCTGAAATTCTTGAAGATCACCCTCAAACAACTCAACCTCCGCTAATTCAAGCTGTTGATCTGGAGTGAGGTTACGAAAAATGAGAATTACAAGGCCTTCTGTACTTGCAAGGACCTTTACATTTTTCACTTCACCTTGATCTGGAATGAACACTTGAAACTGTTCACTATTGATATCATCATCATCATCATTAGCTAGAACAACTATGTCACGATCCATAATAGCCACAACAATGCCATCACAAATATAATCACCTGATACCCTGATTTCAACAACCGTTTTCTTGACTCTCTTGTAACGTTCAACCTATGGAAAAAAAAAACTGTTCGTAAAAGAACAAGAGGATAATGGATAGATCAGCAGCACTAAGAAATCAAGTGATAAACAATTATGGAAAAACAAATTGTAGTGACAAGGAAAAAAAATAAAAAGGGGAGTATTTTCAGATCAAAGGCTTACAACTTTCAAGCACAAATAACTCTATTTCTTATAGCATGATAATCTTCAGAGAGCTAGAGAGAAGCACTGAACCCTCACTCTAATTTTACTCTATCTAATACAGGTAATTCTACTTTCAGTCAAGGACCATCAACAACAGTATTCAAAAGGAACATTGCCAGAAACAGTAATCATCCACCAACACCAGGACCGATTGATCATCTAACCAACAGTAATCATCCATCATCACTGGGGCTTATCAATCATCCAACCAATGGGGGCAAGTAAGATCAAACACTCACCGGATCCATCATTGGCGGACCAACTCGGTTACGCCTGGCCGAAGACTTCAATATACAACAAGACACAATCTGTCAATTTGGAAAAACAAATATAAATTTCTCAAAACAATTCGGTATATGAATATAAAATAGGCAAAAGAATGTCTGCTAACAACAAGAGGTTGCTCAGTAGTGCTTGCAATATATAAGGTTAATAAACTATTGCCATTTGTAAATTCCTAACAACTCCACTGCTACGTTCTTCTTTATAATACCGAGTGCTAACTACTAAGTACTAACCAGAGATTTATTCTTCATAAATCTGAAGTCAAAAATTTGGGAATCACATAACCATCCCTGACCTGTTAGCTGTCGGACGGGGGCGCGGGGAGTCGGGGAGATGGCAGGTGCCAGGTGGGCAGCCAGCGCCTCGGCAGTTGGTTGCCCAGCCCAGGTCGACCAGCGGACGACGGCTGGCGCAGCCGCGCGGCACTGGGGGACTGGACGGCTCACGGCGGGCGCCGGCGTCGGGCGGTCGCCTGCTGCACAGCTGTAGGCCTGCAGCGTGCGGCACGCGAGCGGAGGACCGAGGGCCGGAGGAACACGCGCACGCGCTGACGATGGAGTGGCAGGCCGGGGCGCCGAGGAGCCGAAGAGGTGGGCGGCTACGGCGCCGGGGCGCAGGGCTAGGGTTCGGTCGGGCGACGGGAGTCGGGAACGACGGTGCCGAGCGGCCGGGACGGGAGCCAGAAATTTCAATATTTGACCCGAATTCGCACCCCTCTTGATATTGAGCTTTTTGCCATTATAAAAGTTCAAAATGATTTAAGTACTACTGAATTGAAAAAAGTTTCCCTATATCTTCACATAAAATTTTTTTTATCTACATACCACTTTCGTCAATGACTTAATTTTCAAAAAATCATAACTTCTCCATACAACATTGTAGAGCTTAACGAGATCTACAACTTTCTGGTTTTGAGTTTTTTTATTTAAGGACGCTAATATGCTCAAAAGAATTAATTTAAACTTTCAGCACTAAAATTAATTTTGAGCATCTTAGCGTCCTCAAATAAAAAAATTCAAAACTAGAAAGCTGTAGATCTCATTGAGCTCTACAATTTTTATATGAAAATCGTCTTCATCCGATGTTGTATGGAGAAGTTATGACTTTTTGAAAATTGAGTCATCGACGGAAGTGGTATGTAGATAAAGAAAATTTTATGCGAAGGTACAGAGGAATTTTTTTTTTCAACTCAATGATACGTAGGTCATTTTGAACTTTTATAATAGCACACAGGTAAAAAGCTCCTTGATATTTGGCCCATGATTTGCATGCTTTTCAAAATTTAACCCTATGCACATTAATTACTTCAAATTTTTAGGATTTTCTCTTTTTTCTGATTCTAAATATCTCTTCTCCGTTTTGATGCCATATTGTGGGGGTGTAAGCCCGTATACCCGTATAGTCATACATGGACCAAGTCTACCGAACAGGTCTGAACTATCAAGGACGCGTCGCCCATACGATCTCCAGGAGATCGCGTATATCCGCCGAGACCTTGACAGGCAAGTAAATAGCTTTCCTAGGATCTAGCCGATTAGTTTTCCAGATCGGTTAGAATTATAATCTGTTATGTATGGCAAGATCAACTTGTAACCCTGTCCTCCGGACTATATAAGGCGGGCAGGAGGTCTATTCGATTCATCTAATCTACTAGCAATACAACACAGCAACATACAGGACGTAGGGTATTACGCCTCGTGGCGGCCTGAACCTGTCTAAATCTCCGTCTCACACGAATTGTGCTCTCTCGTTCGTCTCAGGCGCACCCTCACCGTCTCATCTACTACCGCGGGTATACCCCTCGGTAGACTATCGCTGATATTCCGTCGACACATATAAAAAGACAAAAATACCATTACCTTTTTATCGTATACTCCCTGGAAGAACGGACCCTCGTTCGTGTCTTCTTCTTTCGCAGTCGTCATGACGGGACGGGAGGGAGGCACGCGGTGCGCCGCTCGATCTCGCCCAGCACCGGTGGCCCCCCTGTCAGCAGCCGCTCATCGCTGCCGTCACGTGCGCCCCCTTGCCTGCCCTGCTCCTCTCCGCCCAGGTCCCCCTGTCACACCTAGAATAGAGAGCAATGAGTCCATTGCCTCAGATGACAAGTGGGCCACCCATCCATGGGACCCAGGCAGAAGACCAAATGCTGTGTATAAGTTCCAAGAGTCCGAATGGGTGACGGCAAGAAAGAAAATATAAAAGAAGATGAAGGTAAGGAAGCCAAGGCTTCCTACCCCATATGGAGATCCCCTCCGATCTCCAGTTGTTCTACTCACGTCGTCGACTCAATCTCACCGGCAACCACGGGTTGTGACAATTGGTATCAGAGACTACCTTTCCTCGGCGTGGTTGGCGGTGGTCTGGCGATGCAGGTGGCGGGGAGTGGAGTCCGGCGTTGGTGGCGCTGGCACAGCGAGCAGCATCTGCTCCCGCTCCGACGCTAGTTATCTACCTCTGATTCCGGACCAGCGGCGACGTTGGCGGCGGCGGATCCCACGATCTGGTGTCGCGACTCCATCAATCCGTCGACACAGGTTGACTACAGGAGACTCGACGACCTCGGATCGGGTTCCCCATTGGCGTGCGATAGCAGTCGTGTGGGGGTCCAGCGGCGGTGGCGGAACTCCGTGATCCCGTGAGGCGGCTCCAACGACCCGGTTCGGGTTGACAGCAGTAGTCACGATCACTTCCCCAGTCGGCAGGCCCCTTCTACCCAGCCCTTCTCGGCCGAGTCGTGGGGCAAAGCGGGAGCGTAGTGGCGTTGGAAGGAAAGCTCCTTCGGTGGTGGCAGCTGCTTTGGTTCGTGAGACACGTAGCCTCTGCATGGGCGTGGTTGATGCAAGTGCGGTGCTTGTACACTCTGATGGACGGAGTCCAAGGTTGCAGGCATGTTGGGATCAACCACAGCATCAGGTTGCAGTGCTTAGTCTAACATCCAATTATGTGGACCATGTAAAGCTTGCTCGTGATTTATCAGTTGCTTCAATGGTACCTGAGGTGACTATCTGCATGGTGTTCGAGGATATGCTACTTAGGGACAATGGTACAACAAATGCTATTTGGGATGAGGAATTTCAGCATGCCTTTGATTCACAAAATCTATTGCAGCAACTATCTCAAGGGATTGAGGATCAAATGCACTTCAAGGAAGTGAGTGAAAGGAGCAAGCACAAGTTGTTGTCTTTGTCTGATAGTGACACTAACACCAATAGTATGTTTGACGACATGACACATTTGGACGTGGTTTGGGATGAGATGCCAACCAATCTTGTATATGAGGACTTGCCATCTGCACTCGAGACCCATCACAATTTATTGCAGCAGTTAGCAAGGGGTAGCAAGGACCTGGACACACTTGCTGATGGCTTGTTAACAAACATAGAGCACTACATGGTTGACACTGAGCAAGTGTGTGTTGAACAGCCTCCTGTGAATGTTATGTGGGACGAGGAGTTGCTGCATAGGCTTGGCTCACATGAGGGCCTATTGCAGAAACTAGCTGGTGGTGGAGAGTTTGTAGATGATGCTGAACTAAAATTTCTCACTGATGAAATGCTAGTTTATGATGGTGGCTTGGCTTCAGCTATTAATCCTGGTATGGGTGTTGCACATCATGAGATTGAGAAAATGGTTGGGCTTGGTGTGATAAATGTTGATCAAGAATCAGATGATGTTTACACCAGAATTTGGATAGTGCCCAGAAGATCAGTTGCGTACAGATTAACCAATCAGAGAGAGCTGGATCGAATAATATGAGCAGAAGCGAGAACAAGATCGGAAGTGTGCTGACGTCGTGAAGGTGCATTGCAACCGTGTAAATTGGCACGTATGGGCCGAAACATGCAGGTGCACCAACTAAGGAGCGGTCAAGAAGAGGGCCCACAATAATGGAAAGGAGGGCTCTGATTTATCTTAAAATTAGGAAAGTATATTATTTTCCTTATTTTAGCTAGGGTTTTCCGCCAGTTAATATTTCCTTCTAACTGCTGGGTATAAATATAAGCCCATGCGCATTTGTAACACACATATCAATCAATACAACAACAGTTTCTTTTTTTCGACCTCCGGCCAAAACCCTAGGAGTAGAAGTAACGTAGAACCAGCGAGTTCTTTGACAAGTTGGGTGTCATCCGGTGGACGCCAAGCTTGTTGTAAGTACCGTCACGCTCGTGTTTATCATGTATGGCTTATCCCATTACTAGATGGATTCGAGTAGTTATCGATTCTCGTTTGATCTAAGTCATTCTTAGGTTGAATTAAGGATTAGTTATCGGCTCTAACTAAATTGGCATGTTAGTTAGATTCATTAAATTATCGATGTTGCTTATGATCATTTATTTTTTATTTATTTTAAGCATCATCAATTTGTCCAATCTTGATCTGTTTCTTGTCGGCTTAAATTCTTTGCATCTATCTTGCTTAAATGAATAATTAATTGAACATCATGTTTAGATGAGTAGTTTGTCATTAGCCGGTTAGTTCAGATCTTGATTGTGTATGGGTCGCACTCAAGTAATAAAGTAAGTTGTGTCGAGAGTTTGTAATTAATAGATCTAATCATTAACTTACGTCACGGGCTGCAACGATTCGGTCGATCCCCTTGACGCAAGCGACGGGTTAGGTAGATTGGTTAAAGGGTCAAAGCATCGTTTACCTTATAGGCTTGTATGTTGCTCATACTCCAAATCAGTTGTTCAGCCGATTCTGCATCTGCTTGCTTACTGCACGTTATATTTTCCCGATCTCTTTTATGTGTTGTTTTATGTTTCGATCATGTCAAGGTTGATTCAAGTGCGTTAATTAGCTGTAGCAATTCAGTCAATCCTAATTAATGGATGTGATAGATTGAGACATGTATTGGCGCATAAGGCAATGCATAAATTAGATCTGTTTAATATAACTTGTTTTCATCCATGTTATCCCTGAATCGGTTAAATACGCATCGGATGTTTTTGTTATACTCATGCTATCGGTTCATGCGATCGGATATCGGCTCTCTAACCGATGGCTCAATGCGAAGGCCCATTGGGCCGGATATCTGGAACCACTCGGGACACATCAGTGGTTCCACATTGTGTTACTGATCAATCTTTTTCTCCCTTATCAATTGCAGGTCAAATTGACTGGCACGCTTGGATATTCATCGGTGCTCATCCACGCTGATTGTCGAAGCTAGCTGGATTTGCTCGCTCTGTGCTCCACAAGACCGTTCCGGCTTCGCTGGTGTGCTGAGTGCGGACCAGATTTCGCGCCAACAGATGAAGAGTTCAATGCTACTAAAAACAACTCACCAGTACAAGAATATGTTGATTTTGGAATGGTTCTACCTTCCACAGGATGTGTGGTAGATCACTTCTCCACAGAATGTATTAACCATCACTGTGGTGATCTCTATGTAATCAGTGAAAAGCCACCATGGATACCAAATACCCCCAGCCCAGGAATCTGTGATATGCATGTTGCTCTTTCAGTTCCTAGCAATATACATGCATGGAGTCGGAGTGGTTTTAGTCCTTGGAGATGTGACCTAAACAAAAGGCTTTTGGGTGTGTATTCTCATAGGCAATCTGATGAGAAAGCTTTATGTGAATACATCACACCCATTGTTGAGTTTGATTTCTGTGAGAAACTACCATGGGCAGGGATAGGGAGTGCTCGGATGGTAAGAAGATTATCTCTGACGCTAATCACATAGCCGACCAAGTTATCTTGCATGTCAATGTCACACTGCATGGTCATAAATCTCAAGTGCAGTCTAAAACTGCAGTCAGGAGCAGGATATGTTCCAATTTTGGCATAGATAAAATGAGTGCAGCAAGCAAGATCAAGAAGTTGCAGGTTTATTCTGACAACAGTGAGCAAGTTCAGGAGCTGGAGATGCAGCACAAGAAAGCATACATTTTAAGCCAATGGGACCCTGGAATATGGCGCAAAGGGATTACGGGCTATGAGCAGCAACAACTTGAAATATCTAGGATCGTTGATAGACAATGGGATCTAGGTATCCTGACATGGCTTAGGATTCTTTTTGAGCTGCAGTCATGGAATAGAGAGGATCTGAATGAATAGGGCACGGTTCCATTCAATGACATTTTCAGTATATTGCCTGTTGGCCACTAAAAGGATCGAGGGTGCCCAAGAGGGAGGCGAATTGGGCAACTAGTAAATTTTTCGCAAATCAATTCAACCTATCGCCATTTGCCCAATCTCACCTCATAAGTGCTTGTGTGTTGTTCTAAGCCTAAAACAAGTTAAGCAACCTAAAGCCAAGTCCTAAACAAGGTATACTACTCTACGAATGTAAAGAGCATAAAGTAAATACGGAAATGTAAATGAGATAGAGAATGCAAGCCGAGTTTTTCCCGAGGTATCGGAGAATCGGCACTCCCCATTAGTCCTCGTTGGAGCACCCACACAAGGGTGTAGCTCTCCCTTGATCTTCGCAAAGACCAAGTGCCCTCTACGGGCTGATCCTTTGCCTCTCCGGCGTGGTGGATCGCCCACAACCACTCACAAGCTTGGCTTGGGCCGCCCACAAGCTCCCCAAGCGGTCACCAAGATTCCGGTCACCACCGAACCGTCTAGGTGATGCCGATCATCAAGAGTAACAAGCCTAGACTCTCAATTGACCAAGAACAAGGCCAAAGAGGGTGATGGATGCACACAAGTCACTCTTGATCACACTCTAGGGAAGAAGCTCACAAGCAATGGATTACACTCAACCTCCCTAGGGCTCTTGCACTCACACAAGGTCACAATGGATGCTTCAGCGAAACAAATGGGCAAGATAGTTAGAATAAAGCCAATGGTGAGTATAAATACTCCCCCTCTGCAAAACAAGTCGTTTGTACTGTTTTCAGCTTTCTGCGAACCATCGGACCCTATGAACAGTGCACCCGTCGGACCAATACCCATCAGTCCGACTCTCACAGAGGAACTACACTCAGCACTGTGACAGAGGGGCGTCGGACTCTCTCCAATGGTCTCGAGTGAGTCCGACGCCCTCTGAGCTCACGGGTGAACTCTGCACAGAACCTCACAACGATCAAACTACTGGGGAATGGTCCGACGTAAGCCGTCGGACACAGTTCGACGCCCCCCTGCGCTCTTGGGAACTCTCTGCACAGAAACGCTCATCAGTCAAAACACGCGGCAATGGTCCGACGTAGGCCGTCGGACACAGTCCGATGCCTAAAAATCATTCTACACACTCTCTGGAAGCGTCGGACTCTGCGAAGCAATAGTCCGACACTCCCCATGACCACGGTCTGACGCTCTCCCGAGAACACCCTGGCACCATCGGACGCTGCGCAATGGTCCGACGACAATGCAAGCCACAGTCCGACGGTCCCTGATGAGCTAAGAAGCACCCAGGGGCTGCCACATGGCCGTCGGACTCTAAGCAATGGTCCGACGACCAGTCTACTCAGGGTCCGACACCCTAAACTTGATCAAAACTTCGTCGAATCAAAAACTTTCCAAAACGAAGTTTGATCCTCTCTCTCTCTCTCTCAAGAGTCTTCCTGGGCCATCTAGAGCTAAATTAGACAAGTGTGCATCACATCTACACTCTCTAACCTTGCCCTAAGTCAAACTACCCATCCAAACCCCTCTTAATAGTACGGTCAAAGAGAAAAACAAAATCTAAGACTACTCCAAGTGTCTCTCAATACCAATCGACACTTGGAACTAGACTATCACCGTCTTGTCTTCCATCCTTTGAAAACCGAATCGATTTCCATCGCTAAGGGCTTGAACCTACATGTTATTATCACATAACCTCTAGGTTATCCTACAAAACACATGTTAGTCATAATAACATCTTTGTTTTCATTAATCACCGATAGGGCCTAGATGCTTCAGCCACGAGTTGAATTGTGGCACTATGACCTTGGTCATTTATGGAGGATGGCATGGAGCCATGGGTCTGCAGGGATTAGAAACAATACTATCATGGAGAATTAATGGTTTCAATTCAGGAGCAAGTGCACTGCAGCTTGAGCTATGTATGATGCCTGAGAAACAATGGGATTCAACTTGTCACATGGTGCTGGTTGCATTGAAGGGGTGGCCGAAACATTTCAGTCCATGGAAATCTAATTCAGATCATTATCATTCTAAGACAATGTCACATTCAGATATAAATGTGTTCAGCCTCAAAGATGGTGTACAACAACACTTCAGAATAGTCATGAGACTTTGTTGTTTTACAAGGCAATATGATCTGGGTATCTTGCATATTTTCATTCATGCTAGATCAGATATAATTGTTGATCTAGTACTTGGGGACCAGTTGCAATTTTATATGCTGCCAGCTACTAGTCTACTCTGTTGGATGCATCATTTGTTCCAGAGAGAGGTTCAGGATCAAATTACTTATGGCACCAGATTTGTGGGAGGAAAAATGGTTTTGCATGGCAAATCACTTCTTGGTTCAGTAGAATCTTACCAATCTAATTTGGAAGCTTATTGTCAGTTACATGACGCCTTTGCTTGGGGACAAGCAAAGTTTCAAGGGGGCGGTAATGTCACACCCAGGATGCAGAGCAATGAGTCCATTGCCTCAGATGACAAGTGGGCCACCCATCCATAGGCCCCAGGTGGAAGACCAGATGCTGTGTATAAGTTCCAAGATTCTGAATGGGGGACAACAAGAAAGAAAATAGAAAAGAAGACAAAGGTAAGGAAGCCAGGATTCCTACCCCATATCAAGATCCCCTCCGATCTCCGGTTGTTCTACACACGTCGTCAGCTTGATCTCACCGGCGGCCACGGGTTATGACACCCCCTATGAAAGGTCCTTGTTTGGTTTTGGTAATTGAGTGACAACGTAGGTGGACTAATATGTGTTTAAGTGTTGATTACACAGGTGATTAGTCCACATGTATATGTGTGTGAGCATCTATGCCATGGAGGTGGAAATGGCTTGGAGATGATGCTTAGCTCACACAAGTGGTGATTAAGGAGCTTAACGCTTGAGACATGATATGGAGTCATGTGGCTAGGTGGAGAAGATTAAGACAAGGCTTCGCGTCGATGGACCGGGTGCAAGTGTGAAGGGCAAGTCGGGTGATGGCTTGGCGCCGATGGACCAACGCAACGGTGAAGAGCAAGCAAGTCAATGATCGATGAACCAAAAGCCACATGATGATATGAAGTGGATCATATCATTCATGAGGTGTTGGTGCATGTGTTGGACCGGCATCGATGGTATTGGAGACGGTGATGAAGAAGGTGACCGAAATGGAAAACGCAAGGCAAAGGTATAACCTAGGGCATTTCCATTTCACCGGTCTAAGGTTGAGTAGAGAAGTGCTTGACCGGGTTTAGAATAGATGGCCGTACTATCAAGAGGGGCAAACTTGTTTACATATCGGTCATCTAGTGCCACTTGAGTGATCTAACTTCCATGCTTGCTAGGATGGAGTGGCACGGTGAAAAGAGAGAAAATACTTTGTGAAAAACATTTGTGAAAAGCTAACACACATGCACTTAAGGTTGTTTACTTGAGGTGTTCGCACTTTTGCAAAGGTGAAAGGTGGTTTGGGTCTCTCTCCCTCCTGTCGAGCTTGCTCGGCAGGATTCAGAGGTTTCTGAAGAAGTGGAGAGGTGTCGGACGCTAAGGTCAGGGAGCGTCGGACTATTGGTTTCAGTCCGACGGCTAACCCTAGTCTTTGTGCAGTTGAGTGCGAGCGTTGGACGTTGGCTGCTATGGGATCGTCGGACCATTGCGCCGGTCCGACGGTGTTTGGCAGTTGTGAGTCAGACGGTGGAAAGGGCGTCGAACGTTGGTCGTCGGACCATTTCCTCAGCGTCTGATGGTGCAGCAAAGTTGTGGTGTGCTGTGGAGGCGACACGTGGTGATCTGAGGAGCGTCGAACGCCAGGACTTGGTCCGACAGTGAGCGTCAGACAGCGTCTGAGCATTTCTGGACATCTCTGGTCAGAATTGCACGCGTCAGACGCTGGTGAGTGTTAGTCCGATGGGATGAGCATCCGACGATGAAGAAGTTGGCGCGCTCAGCCGTTGTGCTTCAACGGTCAACGTGAAACGGCTAGGGACACGTGGCGAGGAAAGGAGGCGTCGGACGCAGGACAATAGTTCGACGGTGGCGTGTGCGCGCGTTCGACGCTCGGTCTGACGGTCGGTTTCAGTGTGCAACGGCTCTATTTGGCTTGTGGACTATAAATAGAGGTTGTGGCTGGTTGTGAACATGTCTTGCACCTTGAGAATGTGTTTCCCTTGCTTGCGCATGGCTTAGTGCTCTCTAACTCACTTGTGCTCATAGAATTCGCATTCAAAAATTGAGTGATCGATCGCTAGTGCATTTGTAACACCCGGTTTTCCGAAGAATACCAAGCGTTTACTATATGTGTGCCCAGGATGTCCACACAACACATATAGCAACAAATATGGTAAATATCAGAAGCAATGCTTTAATACATAGCGAAACATATTTACATTAAGACTTACAAATATATCAAAGCACAATGGAAACTATTCTTCATCTTCTATCTTCGGGTCACCAAACTCCACAGGGACGGTTGACTGGGGGAGCACTCGCCTAATACTCTTGGAACAACTCATGGAAGCACCTTACTTGAACCACCATCTGGTACTCATCCGGGATTTTTATTGGTGACAACCACAAGCGTCAGCTCACCATGCTCAGCAAGTATAACATGAGGGGATGCAAGGCACAAAAGGCTGACACAGTTGAACTGCGGTAAGCACTTTTAGTTGGTCATATTTTACTTATTAAGAACCTATGTAACTAAGTTATGCTTAGCTCCCCAATAAGAGTATAATAATTATCATCAAGATTAATTCATCATCCCAAACCATCCATAGAACCATCTGTCTCGAAAAGGATCCAGGCTGCTCGTGTCCGTGAGCATGGCTGATATATCAGTTTGATCAAACTCTGCAGAGCGTGTACACTTTCACCATGAGTCGTGAATTCCCATATGCCCCGAGGCGGCCAACCTCTTATCACTTCCAAGGTGAGCAGGCAGGGAACCACTATGAAGCCTTTCACTAGTCACTCTAACAAGTTAGTAGGCGCGAGGTTTCAGCATCTAGACGAATGGAGGCCCCCTTCAAGATTGGCACACCAGTGACCGCAGCCCAACACACATCTTGACAGGCTCGGAACCCATTCTGCAACCTAGTCCCCTCTCTTGCGCCTTTCAGTAAATACTAACGAGCTAGAGAAGATCTAGTTACTTAGCCAAGACCAGAGCCCATTAGTCTTCATGGTTGTATGGTAAATTCTGGATGGCCGCTTTAAAATTCAGATGCATACAGATGGCAGACTAGAGCGACCAAAAAGGCCCAATGCTCTAGCCCTCTTCTGACCATGTTGCTCAAAAAATCTTTAATCCATAGTTGCATAAACCATTAATCAATTTTATAGATCTTTATAATTGGTGATAGCAAACTAAGCAACTATACCCATATGCAAAAACCCATAGGTAACAAGGATACAAGATATCAATAGTTCTAGGTAAAATCCTTATGGTTTATCATATTAGACACATGCATATGAAAAGGTGATTAAATGGTTATTAGGTAACAAGGAAACTCATGTTACACTTGCCTTCCAAAAGCTTTCCAAGTTCTCCAACTTTTCCTTCTGGATTATCCTTGCGTAGCTTCTCTTCTAACGATCACAACAACCAGCACAAGCTTCACATTCAAACTTAGAAACAGTACACCAAACATTATAAAAATAAATTACAAAGGTTTTAAAAACGTATGGCTTGTTCTATAATCGTGTGAGCGTAAAACTAAACAAAATAAGAACCACAATTAAAAGATGTGAGAGTTGAAAGGTATATGTGGCAAGGATTGGATGATGGATAACATGTTATGATATTGGTAACAAAATTTATCTCTGGTTATAGAACATCAAATGACAAAGATGGTGGTGGTTGGGACATGTAGATCATGTAAAGTGCACGGAGACCATGGATTTAAAGTGGGAAGAGAGGTTACACAAATGGCTTGTGTTCCAAATATTCCTTAGAGATATGTGGGAATGATTTTGGATAAGTGAATAGGTTACTTCGGAACATATCATGATCAACCAATTCACTAAGGTGGATGGTACAACAATGGAAATGCGCACTTGTGGCGATTTGTGCATTGGTTGAGCGTAACCGGTGTCGGACAACGGTGACAAATATGATGATGGATTGCATGGTTATAACAAATACAAATGGCAAAACATTTTGTGGTATTTATAGGTACTTTACGGGGAGGTTATGGCAAAAGGAGGTGATGTTGTGATCATCCGTTTGTCGGAGAATATGATCGCAAGATAGGACTATGTGGTTGTTTGGCATGGCAAGGGCAGTGACACGGCGATGATTATAACTCAAGTGTCATGATTCATATGATCAAGCCAACTTGTAGGGATGTGTGTAGGTATATGATACACAATGAGGTTGAAGGGTTTTATCACCGGAGCGACGAATCATCGGGAACACGCATGCCAACCGGCATCAGCGTGGCGGCAGGGCAGCAGGACAGAGAGCACAAGATAGGAACATATATCTTTCATACTTGATCATATAGCCATGAAACTTTGCAGAGGTGTGTCCAAATATATAAAGGATAATATAGCCAAAGGGTACATCAAGGGGTTCACTGGATCAACGGGAACGCCATTGCTAAAAACAGGGTGATTGCTCTTTGGACAGCAGGAGTGGTAGACAATTCGGTCTTGATATCTCGGCCATCAGGGATTGGATAGCCAAACCAAGTTGTGGGATGATGTGCAGGAATGCCATTAACATGTCGGTTCAAGGGATTGGCGATTTGTTTAGTGGATTAGCAGGGAACATCAAAATAATACAGAGCTGCAATCTGCCCGGACAGCGGGAACAGCGGGCACGAAGATGACGATATCTCTAGATTCTCAATCCCCTATGAAGAAACCATTTTACAGGGGTTTGTTCAAGGATATGAAATACACTTTCACCGAAGGGTTTGATGGTTTCATGAAAGAAACAGCGAGGAACGCCATTGCCAAGTATAGCAGTGCTGCTGGCCGCCAGGACAGCAACACATACAACGGGTAAAATTCATCGGGGATCATCCATACATCATCTATGGTACTTGATATGCAGAGGAAAATATTAAAACATGATGGGATAGATTATTTAGGGTTCTCACTGTGGGGATTGGTGGGGTGGAGCGAGGGGACGAATCGACTTCGGCCGATGATGACAACGCGGTTCAACGGCGCATCCTTCTCGCGATGCGGTTGATCGGGGCGACATCCATGGTGGTAGAAGCCATCACCACGACTTGACCAGTAGGGAGGGTGATGATGATGTCCTCCAAATCCTTGTTGGGTGTTTGGAAAGGGAATCAAGGAGGCAATGCGGTTTCCAATCGCCGAGATGCATCGTTTTCATGGAGGGGAAGGGGAAGAAGGTTGGGGAATGGTTGGGGACAGCCATGGGAGAGAAGGAGGGGCTGCAGGGGTGTTCCTCCTCTGTTCTTGATGTGGGAAATGAAGGGGAAGGCGTGAGGGGGCTGTAGGGGAGGTGTATGTGAAGGGGATAGGGTGGGAGACCAAAGGGTTGGAAGGCAAAGGGTCTTGTCTTGATATTTTCTTGACTTGCTTGATATTTTTGTGGAAGATAGAGAGGATTTCAGGGGGTGGACATGGGAGAGGTGAGAGGAAGTCATATAGGGCTGGTTGGGTTTGATGTTGACCGACAAATGAAAGGAGGATGGTTGGGCTTTGACTCACAGCGAGAGATAACTCAAAGTTCGGACCGGATTCGGCTCGGAGCGATGTTGGAGGACGAAATGAGTTGGGTTGAGCCATTAGCAAAAGAAATAGAGATGGGGAAGATTGTTTACTAATGGTATAGATTAGGTGCTTGTACAAAGAGAAGAATACAATATGGAATGGTGGTGTTGAGCTCGGGCCGCTAAATTCTCAGAGACACGATAAGGGTTTTCGGGAAATTTAGCATTCCAAAACGGTGAGACCAAGACCGTATGGCTTTTAAGGATGGTTCAACAATATGTTTGGCATTGATTAAGAGGAGAATGAGTGGAGGAGAAAGATTCCATGTATACATTGCCCAAAGGTCAGGAAACGAGAAGAAAGTTGGAATTGAGATTAACATGGGTACACAACGTGTGATTGTTTTGACTTGAATAAAGTGATGGTAGAGTTGCATGAGAGGAATGAGATACAACGATTGATCGTCTAGCATAGGTCTAAATGATTTGGAGAAGACTCGATATCAAAAATGATTAGGAGCTCCAATACAGGAGAAAGAAAGAACAAGTTATGATATGAATAGTTAGGGATGAAGAGAACATGAGCCCGGTGTTTGTCAAGATAAAAGTTTCGAGTTTCCATCAAGGTTTTTGGAACAAGGATCAAGGTGTATGGCTTCCAAGGATATGATCATGAATGGGAACTTGATCAAAGATTTTGAGAAATTTGATTCCAATAAAACCCTATGCACGTTTGAAAACTTTTAAAATTATTTTTCATACAAAATACTATGCAGAGGCATGAATGCAAGAAACCATTAAATTATTCACAAAACTTTTAGAAACTCACATTTTTCACTATCTAAATTGTAAACAACTTAAGCTGAGCCGGGATTTTTAGAAAATGGTAAAAAATATTTTGTCTTGTTTTTATGTTTTCTAGTCACATCCCAAAATAGAACTTTGGGGTGTGACAGCATTGCATTGTGAGATTGCTTCAAGTGGTATTAGGTGATCGAGTTGCAAGCCGGTGGTGCTTGTTACTCTTGGAGGTCGCCACTTCCTAGACGGCTTGGTGGCGAGAGGCTCTGTAGAAGAAAGCAAGAAGATTGTGCTTGGCTCTGGAGAAGTTTTGTGAGGGGTTGGAGCTCACCCCGCGAGAGATCGCGAAGAGCATCGCTAATAGAGCGAGACGTGAAGAGGGACAAGTGGTCCTGCCGAGTCAAGTGCTAGAGCTTGTGGTAAGCACTCCACGTGGGAGAGTGTGACTTGCGGGTCACCACTAGCAAGAGGACCGGCGGTAACCTTAGAGCTTGTCTCAATGGAGGACATAGCTTGTGGCGACAAGTGAACCTCCGGAAAATAAATCACCGTATCAACATCTTCCCATCCTTCGCGGTGGTCTGCTCCCTTCTACACATGTCCTTTACTTTGTGCATTACTTTACTTGTGTAGTTGTAGTTGCTCTTGTAAGACCGGTTAGCTTGTGTAGCTTGCCACTCTTGTGTAGCTTAGAACTAGTGTCTTGATTAGTTTGTGTAACTAATCAAGTTGCGCTCTTTGATTAGGATTGCGTATCCTTGTCATTGAGCACGTAGTGAGATTAGGTGCTTAGTGCGCTTTTGCTTGCTAGTTGGTAGGAGCTCCCCGGTACTTAAAGTACTAGTGCTTAGGTTTGTGTGACCTTGCGGTAGGACAGTTTAGGGAAGGTTAAGCTAGGCTTGCACCATTGCTTCTTGTTAGGATCTTTTGCAAGGTGCTTAGAGTCTTAGTTAGAGGGGTGAATTGTCGCTAGAACCGATTAAGTTTTATTTTTTTTCTTTATCATCTCAATAGAATAAAGAAGCGGGAAGTTTTCTAGTGTTAGCAATGTGTGTTTTAAGGTAGAATCCGTCAAGGAGAATAAGCGAAACTGGATCAAAAAAGCAGAAATCGATTTTTGAAAAAGATTCGAAAAAAGAAAGTTAAGTAGAATTAGATTCAAGATAAAAGAAAAAAGGGTTTTAGTAATTAGTCAAAAAATGTGGATGAATACTTCCGCAATTTCCGAATCGCCTGCGATTAAATTTTGTCGAACTATTCACCCCCCTCTAGTCCGCCATCTCGACCCTTTCACCCTCCCTTGCACGTGCCCAGGTGCCCTCCGGGTCTCGCCCTGCGCCGGTGGCCACCTGATGCCGGCGGCTGGTCACGGCTGCCGTCGCGTGCGCCGCTGCCTGCCCTGCTCCTCTCCGCACAAGCCCCTCCTTTGCACGTACAGATCAGAGAGGGGTATTTTGGTCTTCTCCGATGCATCTAAGGCTCTAACATTACCAAGGAATTATTGAAATTAAGAAATGAGAGAAATACTCAGAAATCTCTTATATTAAAACAATTCGCGTGCATGGGATTAAATATTAAAAGGCATGCGAATCGAAGGTAAAATATTAAGTGACGTACGAATTCAGGGTCAAATATTGAAATTTCTCGACGGGAGCGGAGCTAAGAGAAAACCGGAGCACACAGACTCCACACGCTTCGCAACTTATGGGTGTTTAGATTTAACATTTTGTAAATTTTTTTAGTGCAGCAACATGCTAACTTTTGTAATAGATGTCTATCATAACATAAATAGACTGAAAAGATTCGTCTCGTAACTTTTTGCGAAGTTATTAAATTAGTTTTAGTTTTTATCAACATTTAATATTCTATGTATATATCCAAACATTAATGTGAGGAAACTTTTGAAATTTGGAGGCATATCTAGACATGGCCTCACTGGTTAAGTTGACGTTGACTCTATTGTGCCATTCGAAACGAGACCATGCATATCTCAGATGTGCAACTGTACCGAATGGAAAAGCTTACACTGGTTGGGGAGGACAAATATGGTTCAGTTGGGATGCCAAAATCAAGGAACACATATTTGCGTGGACTAAACTGAGTGAATTTGTATCGCAGGATTGGAGTTACTTATCTGGCCGTCCTTTTGAATCCTTAGCAGTTCTCTCTTCATTCAAGGACAATAAATTGAAGTGCATTCTGCCTGTTCTGTGCAGGTTCTTTTGTCCAGACTTAGACTGTGTTTAGATACAGTTAGAATTTGGAATTTTGATACTGTAGCAATGCAGAATTTTTTTTAATAAGTGTCCAATCATGATCTAAGTAGGCTTAAAAGATTCGTCTCGTGACGTACATGCAAATTATGCAAACATGCAAATATTTCATCTACATTTAATATTCCGTACATGTGCCGCAAAATTGATGTGACTAGTTGGAATTAAAAGTTGCAAGGTATTTAAACAGGGCCTTAATTCCTTTTGCACCAAACAGATAAATAAGGCCATTGGATCAAATAAGCGACAGTTTGCATGAGGGGCTACAAATAAATAGAAATCATGCCGAAGCTGTCATTAGCAATCTAGGCCATTGGATCAAATAAGCGACAGTTTGCATCCATTCGAGGAACCTAAAAGAAACCAAACAGAAAACTAAATGTACCAGACACATCAATCTCTCACACTAGTTTTCTTGCCATCCTTGATATCAGGCAACAGGGTGTGGCATGGTTCAAGCAACCATATGTTATCAAGAATATATAGATTTCACCAACTCAAAAAATGGCCAGGGGTACCCTCAGAGGTACTAGTATTTGACAGCCATCAATATATAGATTTCACCAACTCAAAAAATAATTGATTGTTGGGCTGTTGGCCATGAGCCTACATGCAACAATGCTTCAACTCGGCCACTGCTGGGGACCTGATCAGGCTCTACGAACCTTCTTGCGTCGTGATGTTTTTCTCCCAGCTTCAGTCAGTAGGAACCATGTTATCTGGAACCTAAAAGGCCAGGCACTAAGAACCTTCTTATGCCGTGATGCTTTTCTCCCAGTTTTTGTTTGCACATGCCTTCGTTTCCTGTAAATAATAAAGGGTGGGAACCATATTAACTGGAATCTAGAAGCCCAGGCACTATGAGCATTCTTGCGTCGTGATGCTTTTTTCGCCGTTTTAGATTGGAAACTAGAAGTCGAAGGAGCAAACTTATTATTGTGTTTGAGATCTTTGATGTGCTAAAAGAGCAAAATTATAAATATATGTGTGCATGTATTTATTTAATTTTATTGAAATGGATTTATATTTAGATGACATGACCTATAGCATAACACAGTCAGCCAAAGTTTTCAGCTAATCAGCTAAATGGCAAGAATTTGTTGGATGTTTCAGAATCTTCAAGAATAGGAATACATGATAAGCAGTGTTTAAGTGCTGGGTTTGGAAGAATATTTCTCCAATGCACAAGACTAGTTTGTTTTTCACACAAAATGTTTCGGCACAAAATGGATAAAAATAAAATGAGATTCCTTCAAATTTCCAGCATACCTTTGCTCTTTCTTTGGTTTATCACTGATTCTTGAAAGTGCATCCTGCAAGCACATTTAATAATGTGTCAGATTCGAAGAACAACGACCGAAGTAGACAAATTTTGTTAGAAAGTCAAAATACCTGCCAATCATCTTTGTCAGTGATCTCCTGCAGTATTTTCACAAGGGCAGTGCCTGACAAGCATATCTTTTGCGGAATTTCATCACCTTGTTTGGACTTACAGTGAGAGATAACAACTCCAGTACCCTTGCCACCCTTGTTGAACACAGGGGTAGAAACCATCATTTCTTCTGTTTTCCCATGGTGACATGATGTAATGAAAAAATCTTTTGAGTTTTCAATTACGCTGTCAGGAGGAGCATCTCCAGCTGCAGCCTCATATGACCCTGAGGTAAAGCCTTTTATCTTTTGGTACGATGATGTGGACTTAGGTACAAGGATCAAAGCATCAGAATCAATGACAAGGTCGGTCCACGAAACACTGTTACACGTTTTATGTTCTTCTCCGATTGCAAGAACAGCGAACCATAATCTTGATGCAATGCATTTGGCAGGTTTTGCAGACTTGTCGCTAAAGTGTACCACTAAATCTGAAACATTCTTCATGTCTTTGTGGGTCAGCACAAAGGTGTCACTGTTGGTTTTGTGTATCACACAGCCACAAAAAAGGCCACCGTTCTGTCTGTTTTCCACCACGACGACACTCGGTGCTACACGAAGGGCCAGCTTACGAAAGACTTCATTTTTATCCTGTCCCAAATCAAAGCGTAAGACAGTATGCATAAGCAATAAATAAATGTGAAGTTGTTACAAGCCAAAAGCAATAAATACAATCACTGTGCAACCACACCATAGGAGGTAAAAAACTTAAGGTCCACCTAGCCATAGTGAAATAGAAAAAAAAAAAAAAACTTTATCCCTCCTGCAGTCCTCCTCCATAAATGACTGCTGAACGGAGTTCCCACTATAAGCATTGTGCACCTCATCACAACAATGACCTGCTAGGCTGCTACAACAATGGCCTACTCTGTTCATGGGTCGCACCTTAAGGAGTAATGGAGCAATAAAAAATTTCCCTTGTACTGTTTGAATAAGGTAGATGACCATACAATGTTAAATTTCGTTTCTGAATTCTGCAAAGATGTGCAACCACTATGTCCCGCTTGCCTACTCCTTTGGTTACCGTAGCTGGATCAATTTCATTGTCACAAGGTCAGCCCAGTAGCAAATTGAAGCCAACGCTTACCAGTCCATCGTCCATACTAACTAGGACATCCCGCATCCCATGAAATCGATCTGAAAATAGGGCGAGCGATGGCAGCTGTATGCAAGTGTAGTACTGATGCATGAAATTGAAATGTTTGGTACAACCGTTATATAGAACTAAACTGATATTCAAAGGATCAGTCTGCTAGCTAACTACCTCTCAAAAATTAGTCAGTTATTTTTTACTCCATATAAACAGTTCTGTGCAGCACTGCTGTTTATACCCAGTTTTGGCTTGCATGCTGCCATGCTGCAAGAAATAAGATATAAATAGCTATGTTTGGAAGTCTCAAACATAATATAATATTTAAAGATTCTGGAATTTTCATTACATGACTTTGATAGAGTTTGTAAACAATATTCCGAAATCTTTGAGTAAACAAAGGTTTCTTATAAACTGTGTACGAGAGAAAAAAAAACGATGTTTTCCTACTGATAACAAGGGCCAGTTTTCTTTGGAATAAATGAAAAAGGTCTAACGAAATAATATTTCATTTCATTGATGTATTGCATATTCATGAGTTATTCTGGAGATGATTTCGTTTGGAATGCTAGCAACTATTTGATTAGCTATGTTCTATGCTCTTGCTTTAGTATAGAATGATGCTACATATTTATACAAATTATGTGCTTGGACAATGACAATCATCTTATTGTGTCTGTTGGAGATATAATATTATTGTGTCTGCAAAAAACTGTAGCAGTATAGTGTCTGATGGAAATATCAACATTCTGGGTTCATGGGAGGTGTCATTCTCATTCCCTGGTTGAAAAATCATTGTTTAAGAACATTATAAGTCATGGGAGGATAAATTTATCTACTGTGGAAAACTGAAAATGCTTGTTAAAAAGTCCTCTTTTCTGTTGCTCTGACGATCAAGAATGATATGACTCCTTGGTAGGTTATTTGCTTAGTCTCACCATTGTCTCCTGCTTTCTTGTTTTGTGGGAAACCCATTTCATGGTGTTTACTTGGTGTGGTAAATATTATTTTCTTCAGATATGCTTTGTGTGTGCATCTGGACATAAGTTTATGAAGTTTGATTGAATACATGTACCACTATTTCGTAATCAGAGAGGGTAGTATTTACTATTAACACCATTGTCATTGATTATGACTAATCAGCTATGGCACAGTACTACAGTGGAGTTCTATGTTTGTTGGAGGATTGGTCATTCACTCATTTGTGGCTCCAAATTAAAAGGGGTGCAGTCTGTTGTGTATGTTGGGGGATCAATGTGGCATGCCTAGTGACAGGTGATATATGAAGGTTGTGGGCAGATTGCTCTTAATGCATGGCGCCCCACATGTGACTCACTGGTAAAAAACTTGTTTTAATTAGTCGGTGATGGCGCCCCACATGTGGCTTGCTGATAAAAAGCTTGTTTTAATTAGTCAGTGGATACATCTCAAATATTTGAAGGCCTTTGTAATCACAGTTGAGTTTGAACTTGACCAAACCTGAACCGTTCTTTTAAAGAAAAAAGATTTTTGGCCGCAGAATTTAATCATTGCAATTTGGTATCTACTCAACAATGTAGGTCCAATCAGGTCTTTGGGCAGTGCTTTCCAACTAATCGAATGATGGACAGGGATCTAGCAGGAATGGCTTTCAGAATATCCTTTGCCTGTAAATCTCCAATCTCAACTAGCGGGGTGAGTTGTTATGCATATAAGTATGGTTGGCACTCAAGAACCACAAGCCATTATTGTTGATTTGGAACTGGCGTGAACTCGAGTGGTATATCAATGCAACGACTAACTACTTGATGACCGGAACATATTTCCGTTAAAGTTTTTGTGCTTCTCGCTGGGAAAGGATTGCCTTTTATTGCTGACGAAGAAATGGCATGAACTCATTCCCAAAACATTTCCTGTAGCATCGGAAGTTGCATATTTTGGAGAATTATAGGAACAACCGAATATATGAAGGATAAATTAACACTGTCATAGTCACAATCTTTTATTTGCTGCTGCCAGTTACTTGGAAATGTGGAGTAAAGCATCAAGCATGGATCCAACATGTTTGAATGGAAGCAACTTAAGAACGCCCATGTAAATGGAAAGCGAGACGCGGAAGCGGAACAGAGGTTACCATTGCAGCAGGCGGAGGAAGGTTACAGCAGATTCTGGCGCCGAGCCCGCCGCCTTTTCCGCCCCGTCTTGCACAGCAGTGTCTAGATGGGCGCTGTGGCTTCGGCGGAGATTGTGGCTTCGGCGGAGATTCTTCTTCCTCGCTCGACTTTCTCCTACCTCGCTTCCGTTCTCTCTCCAACCCCCTCTGGTTCTCCACCGGGACCTCCTCTCTACCCAAAAATGGGTAGCTGGTGACGGTGCCTGCCGGCCGGCGGCGACCGGAATCGAAGGAGAAGGGTTTAGGGTTAGGGATTTCGGGGTTTGGCTTGGGGCATGCCGGAATCAAACGGACTTCAAGGGATGGCCTCCAGCGGCGGGCGGCACGGCGGCAGTGGCGGGTCGTTGGCGGCGAGGGCGCCTCCGGCCGGGTGGTGGACGGTCGCCGGTGGGTGGCGGCGGCAGCGGGGGTATGCAACCAGAGTAGTTAGTGGAGGGCGGGGTGGAGGCGCCGGCGATGGGAGGTAGGCGGCACGGCGCAGCGAGGCGGCGATATCGCCGCCAGCAGCAGGCACTAGTGGAGGTCGGCGGCGGCGGGGCAGCTGGGGAACGAGGTACACCGACGGAAGGAGGGAAATTTAAATTTTCGCTATCCTTACCGGCGGCTCTGTTCCACTGGTCCTCTTATGTCAACGGCCGGGTTACTTGTAGGCTTAGCACTGCTCGGCTTTATAAGGGAAAAACTGTTTTTTTTTTTAAAAAACAATTTCAAGAGCAACTTGTTTAGTGAAGTTTAGCTGTTTTAGAGATGTTGCTTCACAAAACAACTTCACCAACAACTCCATGTATGGTTTGGCAAAATTACGGCCGAGCGTTCGCTAGCACCAATGTCTACGCTCATGATTCAGCATATTTCCACAATTATTGCCTTCTTTCTTTCTTTCTTTCATAAACACTCTATTTGTGTTTTATCTACAATTTCATGATCCTTGATTATCATAACCATTCCTTGATTTCAATTAATAAAACAACCGAGATTGATTTGGAAATGGCACCTCAGATCCAGTCACCGATTGGAAATGGTGCTTGAGATCCATTGAGAATTTCTTGTTGTTTTATGAATTCCTTGAAAAACATTGTGTTTGACATATTTTCTTTTGCATTACTTTACACCATGCTCTTAGCTCGTCCTAAATCTCGGGACGAGATGTCTTTAAGGGGTAGAGCTGTAGAACCCTTAGGTGTTAAGCGGCAATTAAAACTTGAGCAAGTCATCATGTTGCATCATCATGCTTAAGGTTAGGTATTGTGTTAAGCATGCATATCAAAGTTTTGAAAATGTACATGAAATGATGCATTGAAAATCAATTTAATGAAAACCCTAATTTCAAAATCGAAACTGAAAACCTAGTTCGAAAACTATAAGAAATTTTGAAATGAGCCCAAAAGAAAAATTGTAGATCCTTAAAAACTGTAGATCTTTATATATAAAAATAAAAGTAATAACTTTGACGTTGACTACTGAAGTGCCAGTGCCAGAAACCTCCTTGAATCAACCAAACCCTTTTTCCAACACTGCTGCCATGACAATCTTGATCTAGAAAGTAGAGGAACATATTAGAGAAGACTTCACATAGTTGCCTATTTTAAATTACAAATATTGGCAACAATAAACTCTGAATGACGGACACTCGATCTCTGAACCAGCATGTTCTATACTAGCAGAGCGCGTAGCGCTAGACCAAGGAATACAGGGCAATGACTGCAGCTATGGGCAATCTGTTATTTCAACCTCTTCTAGTTTAGGAAACCAAGCAGGATGTGAGAAAGGAACCTGTTCTAGTTCTGGGCAATCCTTGATGCTAATTCCTCTTAATTGAGAAAATAACTCATTAGGGCCAATTCCAGCACATTTTCTCAGCTTTGGTATCTTCACTAGCTCTTCCACTTCAAATTTGTGAATCCATGTCCTTGCATAGGGTTTTTACATTCAGCACCATGTTCATCGACTAGCCAGACATCTCCAAGAGGTGGAAAGCTTGTCCAATGCACATCATTCAGTTCAAGAAATTCCAAAGTCCTCACAATGAGGTTCACGCCCAGCCACGAAGGGCATGTTGCACCTCCATGCCCCTTAATACAGAGCTTCTGCAGACTCACATTTGGTCCAAGACTTTCAAGGACAGTGTCTTTAGGGACGAATCTAGGAAAATATATAGGGGGCTAGGTTAAACACTGAGTTAGATTAACTTAATTTGAGTCTAAGTTAACCATAAATTATGACTATTGTCTTCTTTAACCTCCAGATCGCGTTTTCAGCCTCTCCTACACTTCGAAAATACTGCAAACTTCATAGAGGGCTCTATAGGTTCACTGATGGGGGGGGGGGGGCTAGAGCCCCCTAGCCCCACCGCTGGCTTCGTCCATGAGTGTCTTTTTGCATGACAACCTTATCAGCTCAATCAGCTGTCTAGTCCAATACGAGCTCTTGCAAATGATGCTTCTGATAACTTTAGTTCAGATGCCTCTTTCCTTGATTTCACTGTTTCAAGACTATAAATACCTAACATTTCAAGCTCTAATAGCTTCCCTACTTCCTTCAACTCAAAACCTTCGGCTTCTATCTTGACTTTGAAATACCTAAGTTCTCTTAAGGAGTCTCATTTTACCCACATTCAAAATGTCCATGTGATGGCTATTGTCAGGGGCAACCAAATGCTGCATATGTATCACAGTATCAGGTTACTTAAATCTCTTGATGGAATAGAGCAACGCCAGCAACCTTTTGTGTCTAAGATCTTCAAATGGTATTGTCTTGAAAGAGTTCTTGGTAGATTCATTTCCAAATAACACCAGCCCTTGATCCTCAGATACCGAAGATGCACAAGATTTTGAGAAGTTGCAAAGCATGTCCTCCACAATATATGATGCTTTAGACAAGAATATTGTTCGCAAGACTATAGGTTGCTGAATTAGAATACCAAATGTTTTGGAAAAGCTATCCAAATAACATGGATGTATGTAAGTTTTCAACTTGCAGCTTCTCTTTCAGTAAACTGAGATCCTCGTCAAGGTGTTTATAGGTAACTCTATCTTCAACATCTCTATTGGATGTGTGCATAGCACACTTCAAAAAATTTTATGTTGACACAGTCATGCAGCGAGACTTTCACTGCCAACTCATGAAGTAGATCACGGATTACAAAATAATCCTGGCCATTTTCCTTTTCATACTTTTTGAAAAATCCATAATTAACCAAGCTAATTATATAGCCCTTGCCAACATCTTCTATTCTCATGCTCTGGTCACCTCGACTTAGAACACCTAGTCCAATCCAAAACCGAATCAACTCTTTGATATAAAATTCATGGTCTTCAGGAAACAAACCACAATAGGAAAAACATTGATTCAGATCGGTGCAGGCATCTAGCACAATAGGCTTACTTTCAGAGTTGGCATGTTGTCATTGTCATTGGTTTGTTGTTCCCATTCTTTGTGCTTTAGAACCCTTCTCCAGTGCTCCAAAGTGAGTTATTTTCTTAGCAATCTCCCTACTGTTTTTGCTGCAATAAGCAAGTAACTCAGGATGATTTGACCATGACTCATTTTTAGTAGATACACATGAATCAAAGAACTCCCTAAATTCTTTGGCCCCTTGCCGATCCAATTCTATTTGGGAACCATTTGTCTTGACCATATTTGTCACATCCAACATTCAAGTTGTGACTATAACCAACATTCGAGCAGATGTGCCAATAAGCGGGTGGTTAGTTGTGCTCGTTGAGGGCATATCGACGCATCGTCGAGATCCCGATGTGCGAGCCACAGTGATCCTCCAACAAGCTCACCTTCAGGCGTCGGCGGATCCGCGCGTTGCCGAGGTCCTCCAACGAGCTAAAGAAAATATGTTGAGTTGTGATCCAAATTCATGCACGCACATAATAAAGCCCAACTTTGTACGGAGCAAAGCGGAGGCCGGAGGCTTGGGCCGAAGCCTATTGTGCTAGACGCCTGCACCGAGGGACGCCTAGGGGGTGAGGGAGGCGAAGCCCCCCTCCTCCCCCCCCCCCATGGCGTAGATCATTAGCATTTTAGGGTTTTCACCTTTATATACTTCATGTCAACCGTCATTTGGGATATGAGTTGAGAACATTGTAAATCCCCGGCATTTGTAGTCTAACACAATATAGTGAAGTTTTGCTGGCTAGCGCCTACAGTTTTTTCTTCCTATCTTGTGAGGGTGTCCCGCGTTAAATCTGGTGTCCCCTATGATTGATCTATTGTTCTTCGTCGTTTATCTGCCAATCGTTTCTGACAAAATCTGGCTTCCTGCGGGAAGCAGTTCCAAAGCCAATATGCCGATTTGCTGCAGTGCAAGGATACACGACGGTCAGTAGGCAAAGCGAGAGCATGCTATTATATATATTGGGTGGGTTTCGACAGGAAAATATGATGGATTGGAGTTGGAGGTGACCAAATTTACCCGAGGACAGCCCCAGACCGGGGCTTTAACCACCACTTAATGCACCAGGCTGACAGCAATCTCCACGCGCTAGTACTGCAGGATCAGGCAGGGACGAATTCAGTAAAATATCTAGGAGGGGCTAGGCTAAATACAAAGTTATACTAACTTAACTTAATTTGAGTCTAAGTTGAGCTTAAGTCACGACTAATGCCTTCTTTAACCTCCAGATCGTGTTTCTAGCTCCTCCTACCCTTCAAAAATAGTGCAAACTTTATAGGAATTTCATAGGGGTTAAACCTCCCCTAGGCCCACCAGTAGCTTCATCACTAGGATCAGGAGCTAACTATCTTCTTTCAAGAGGAGGAGGAAGAAGAAAAAATCGTGGCTTGTGCGGTTTCGCGTGGACAGTGTACTCACCAAGGGAAATGAGAACTTGGTCGCGGATGTTTCTCCATGCCCTCCGCCGGCGTCTACCGAACGAGCTCCAAGCAACAAGTTCGTAAGGGGAATGACGCTCAGCTGACGAGAACTCGAGATCCGGTGGAGTGGAGGCACTTCACGAGAGCTGAGCAACTTCTGGTGAACTTTTTGTACTGGGACGGAAAGAATGAAATATCCCTATCTTTTGCTTCATTTTTCCTTTGGTGTTTCTCTTATTGCTTCTTTTCTTGTGATGTGATGAAATCATGAAAGTGGGGTCATGATGACTTGACTCACCACCAGAACATCCATATCTTTTTTTTTATTTGCTTTGTTTTCTTCTTCTCCCTCTTCTTCTTCTTCTTCTTCTTCTTCTTCTTCTTCTTCTTTACAACATCCCTCTTCTTCTTTGATGGTTACTTAATTAGATGACCCAACCAAGCAAGACCTAACCGAAACCCACCCAACCGAGAAACACCCCGGCTGTACATTACTGGTAGGAGAGGCATGCATGGTCTATGCCGTGCTGCCAGGCCGATCAGTGAGCAGTGGCACACTGGCTACCGGCTACTCCCTTCTTCCGTTGTTTATTTTTAAACTCTCTATTTGAGCATTCGTCTTATTCAAGAATTTTCTATAAATATTATTAATTTTATAATGACTTATTTTATCATTTTAATAATGATTTATTTATCCATTTATATAAATAAAAATTAAACAGGACGAATAGTTAATATCGACAACACGGCCTTTTTGACGGGGAGAGTAGGAGCACGCTTCTTCAGTTCTACTCCCTCCGTCCCATTATACCTGTCGTTTTAGCGGTGCCTGTGGTTGTCCAAATTCAAATGAGTATGCATGCATCTAGACGCAAAGGATGTCTACACATAAAGAATCTAGCATGTACATGGCTCTGGCTAGGACGACATTTAAAGTGGTACAGAGGGAGTACACGAAACCTATGGCTGTCATGATCAATAATCGAGACTGATGAGAAAGAGATGTCAGATGTGAGATGTGCGCGGCGACGGACGGTTCCCACGCGCGAAGAGTCGAAAGACGGACCGGACCCCTCTTGCAAATTAGTATCCTAGAAAAACAACATATGGTGTGGACGGAGTATTTGATTAGTTAGAGCTAGTTAGTAGTAGTTGAGATTAAAAACTAGTCTAAGTTAGTTGAGATTGGCTATGTGTAGTTGTGGCTTGGCTAAAAAGGTTAGCCAGCCTATTATTAGCCTCATGTTTAGATGGATCGCGAGGCTAATTTTGGCTAGTTGTTAGCTAGCTAGCAATTAATCCTTGATATCGAAGTAGGCCATAAGAGTAATTCTAGCCTCCCATAGTTATCCTAAATTATTTTTTTCGTTCTTACTTTCCAATGCATATTTTTGTTTTTGTAACACATATCTATCTTTATCTTTCCTTTAGTTTTCTGCTTATCATATTCTTTTTTACCTCCTAAGTCCTCAAGCCACGACCCCACCTCTGGCCTCTTTCAAAAGAAGAAAAGCAACAAGCCACCACCAAAGCAAAAGTGAAAGAACAGATGCCAACTCTCTAGTGGTCACTCATTTTGTTGCTAAAGATCTCAAGTAATCACTCATCACAAGAAAAAAATAAAAGCAACAAATTAAAGGACAAAAACTGAAGGGAGATATTTTTCCCACAGAGGACGTTACCCCATTCCATCTTACTATCACTAATTAGAGGCTTTAATGAAGGCACCACCTCACTAGACGCGCTAAGAAAAAAGATAAACCCTAAAAATTCTCACAACTATTACTAATTAGAGGCTTTAATGGAGGCACCACGTTAATTCTCACTAGACGCGCTAAGAAAAAAAGATAAATCCTAAAAATTCTCACAATAATCAGAAACATCTAGCCTTTTATTTGGTAAACTCTAATCATCATCATCAATAACAGCCATTGGATCTGCCATTATAAAAAAAATAAAGTAATCCCCTAATTTTGTAAATAAATTACCCACCTTTACTATTATGAAAGATATTTTATAATAACCCCCTAAGTTTATATATAAATTAGCCACATCTGTTATTATTAAACGTAATTCAAAATAACACCATCACATTGCATCTAAATTACCCACTATTTTCATTATAGATGATAATAAAAATAACCATTTTACTTTGTATCTATATTACTCACAACTGTCATTACGAGAGATAACTTAAAATATAACCCACTAATTTTGTATCTAGGTTACTCACATCTATCATTATAAAAAGTGATTTGAAATACATCTGTATCTAGGTTATCCACATATATCATTATAAGAGATAACTTAAAATATAACTGACTAATTTTGTATCTGGATTACTCACGTCTATCATCATGGAAGATAATTTAAAATAAACAATAATTATTTTTGCATTCAACCTACATATATAGGTTGTTATGAAAGAATATAAATTATTAGCTTTATATTTGTATCTGCCTTAGTTATTATAAAAAATAAAAAATCTTAAATATACCTGTAAATAGTATGTGCTACTACAAAAATAAATCGATATTCTAAAGTTCGAGTACATATTCTAAATAAACTCGACCATTATAAGTATTAAAATTCTCTTGAGCATACCACTACTATCCCTTTTGAGATCTCACTTCAAGCTCTTTCACTTATCTTAAATAACATGGTGCATGTTTTAAATGATTGCTTTTGCTATTGCAGTATTTAAGAACATATTGTAAGATCAAAAACTCTTATTGTTAACCAGTAAAAGGTAGAGTAATAAACAACAATAATCACAAAAGTTTCAATTTGATGGCAAAAAAACTATAGTAGCCAACAAAGAATAAAATTTGAAAAAAAAATTAAGATTCATGACTTCATAAGTTTCTGTTAATTGGATTAGACTATGTGAAATATCCATTATGTCTAAAAATAAACAAAGATGAAAACATTCAATTTAATATAAAGAATTCTTTATTAACTAGATGTATTAAATACGCAATATATGTCATAAAAATTCTAACCCGTGCGAGAGCACAACTAGTTCATCAAAATGGAAATACATGAGTTTAGGGGGGGTGTTTAGATCCCAAAATTTTTAGGGTTTCGGCACTGTAGCAGCGAGGAATCTTTTACAATAAGTGTCCAATTATAGTCAAGTAGACTCAAAAAGATTCGTCTCGCGATTTACAGGCAAACTGTACAAACATGCAAAAGTTTTGTCTGCATTTAATATTCCATGCATGTGCCGTAAAATTGATGTGACGGAAGTTTTCGGATTTTGGAGAGGAACTAAACACGCCCTAAGAAACATAGAACGCAAAGACTGTTTAAAGAAGAGTTGCTAGCCTATTACATCCACCGGCGCTGTGATTCAGAGCCCAAACCATCATCAACATCACAAAAACAGAAGTATCTTCTTCCACACCTCAAAGAAAAAGTTCACCGGACCAATGTGGAGAGAAAGCTCAGTGCACTGCAGTCTGCAGCTCACAGCATCTCGGCATTGTCCTCGAGAGCGAGAACCGAGAAAGATGCCTGACTTGCTGGGGCAACGCATTGATTCTTCAAGTTGCTTTCCTTACTGCTAGTACACTGCAAAGCTCTTTGTGATTTGCTACTTTGCGATGCGTCCAGATGCCTATAGATGAGAATACGTGCACGGTGCACCTCACTCCAGCACTTCAACTCCTCCGTTCTTTGCCATCTTCTCTCACCCTGCACAAGCACAACGTCGCTCGCTCCCCTCTGCATAGGCCTCCACCTCCTCTGCTAGACACTGCTACCGCCCGAGAGGAGAGCGACGAGGGGCAGCAGCTAGCAGGAGCTCAAGCCTCGGCCACGTCGGTACGTCTCTCTCCCGATCCACCCGTATCTGTCTCGGTCTCGCCCCCTCTGCCATCGCCGCTTCTCCCCTTCCCCGGAGGAGAGACCGAGAGAGCGTGGGGCGTGGCGGCGGCGACGGGCGACCGGCCTCATTTCGCCACGGACGAGCAGCCACTAGGATAGATGGGAATAAATGACTTTCGCCGATAGCGCTGTTAGGATTAGCTAGCAGGCTAAAAACTTCAGGCTCTCGCTTTTCTCAGATCCAAAATTTCACCTGTTGTTGGCATGTTTTTATAGAATTACTAGTTTGCTGATCCTTCACACACACATATTCAGTTAATAAAAGAGACATCATAAGAGACCGTTTTAGGAAACATGAATTTTCTTTGATTCTTTTATGATTTTGACGAAATCACTAAATATCTTAGTTATAATTATAGCCAGCTTAATGTAGGCTGTTCCCAGAAGCTATGTAGGGTTGATTCCCCCCCCCCCCCCCCCCCCCCATTGAGGGGTAGAATTAGGAGCTTGCTTCAGAAACTAAATCTATCAAAAACTCAAAAGACAAATACTCATATTTCTCTTCCTTTGTCTTTCTTTTTTTTTCAGAAGAGCATGTCGCAGCCTATAACCATTCTCATGAATGGGCTGTGGTCGTGGGCGAACAGAAAAAATCTCGGGAATGAGATATATGGCCTCACAATCCATGCCCTCTACGCTCAGGCTATGCTACAAATTGCTAGTCGCATGGAGACCGAGAACCCGTCACTGCACGCTCTGCTGCTCCAGCTGCAGCTGCTGGTGCACGATGCTGAAGTCGTGCTCAACGAGCTAGACTACTTCCGCGTCCAGGAAACCAGGACGAGCTTGGTGGCAACAACAGTGCTGTGGATGTGCCTCCTAAGGGTTGCATTCACCGCCTCCACTTTCACGCTTGTGACATGGTCAGAGCTGCTACTGCTAAACTCAAGCCCTGCTCTAGCTCCCATGACACTGCAAAATTTATAGAAAAGTTGGCTTCTGTTGACATGAGCTCTGCAAGTTGTAAGTGTATCTCCGCTACTATTTATTTAGCATCAATATATATAAGTATGCCCACTCTGACATGATCAAGGATTACCCTTGATCATGTGCTTAGGTGACCGTCGTGTGCGTGTGTGGCCGGTTCTTGGGTTTGCATGTGCTTACGTGACACAGGCCGGTGCGTCAGTGTGCGCGTGTGACCGGACGGATTACGGATTAGTGTGTGTTCTTGATAATTTGTTCATATGAATAATGGTGTTGATTTTTTCCTTAATCTGCAACGGAATTTTGTAACTGATCTTTCTACCTCGTGCTAGCTCTAAATGTGGTGATTCTTTTTCCTAAATGTTTATAAAATGATGCTATATCAATTTTACTGCATTAATTTTTTCATTAGACTTTGTTCTATTATTTCAAAATTTGAATTTCAAAAAATGGCAACTTCAAATAACATTTTGCAGTAGTAAATGACATAAGCTGAAAAAAATCACAAACATAAAAGTTGTATAATTGATCAAGATCTACAACTTTTATTGTGGTAGTTTGTTCATCCGACAAAACGATAGTAATATTTTTCATAAATTCTACATCTCTCTAATAGTCTCAAAAAACTATGAAGGAGAATATAAAATTTGTGAACAATGTTACCGTTAATTTATCGAACTATCAAATGACCAAAATAAACGTTGTAGATCTAGATGATTTGTGTAACTTTTATGTTTACAAACTTTTTCAACAGAGATAATTTAATCTTTGAAAATTTTGTATAAAGTTGACATGTTTTGAAATTCAAATTTTGAATTGACAAAAGAAACTCAAATGAGAAGTTGACCAAAATGAAAGTTATAGATCTAAAAAAGTTATATAGCTTTGTAGTTAATAATTTTTTCATTTGAAATCAGTGTCATGATAAACTATATTTAATTGTTTTATAATTTAAATTTTAAATTGTTCTAACGTAGTCGAGTGGACAAATGATCAAAAAAAATTATAGATCTCGATGATTTATAAAAATTTGTAGTTGGTGATTTTTGTATTTTTAATTTATTTATAGCTTGATATTCAATTTGGGGCGGCGGCCGATCGCGAGGTCGATTGGGGGCGATGGCCTATCGCGACGTCGGGGCCGGCGGCCAAAGCAGCGGCGGGTAGCGAGTTCGGGGCCGCGGAGGGTCCCGACTTCGGGGGTCCTCGTGCACGCCGCGGCGGTCGCACGGATTGGGCGCTCGCGACGTCGGACGCAATAACGGCTGTTTCTTTTTTTTTTTTTTTTAACGTAACAACACCTGCATCGATCGGCACCAGCGGTTTCTTTCTTTATTCCGCAACACCTGCATGCGAGATGAGCGGCGCCAACTGCAAAGGACAGAACGCTGGAGAAGATGAGGAAAGAAATATCTTTTTCCATATTTGTTAATTTAATATGTAATTTAAACAATCCTAATATTTAACAGTGTAGATTAATTTGAGATATTACCTCTTAGAATGTAAGATTTATACCTTAGCATTGTCCATATCTAGAATCTTTACCAAAGGTGTTTTGGATTTTCCTGGACACTGATGCAAAGTTTGCATACACAAGATCATTTTGCTTGTCTTTTTCCCTGTCTGCAGTGAAAACATAGGTTTAAAATCATGAGCTGAAAAAAACATAGATAGATAGATAAATAGATAGATAGATAGATAGATAGTAGCAAGCTATCAAGAGTGAATAGATCATAATCAGACACCGTTGACATTTAGATGGATATATAACACGCCACGAGGAGCTAGAGGGCTCGATAGAGATGGGCCAAATGAGCCTAACCCACTCATATTTTGGCTGTCAATATATAGGCATCTTGAACTTTCTACAAGATCAAATACGGAAAATGGTCAAGAGGATCAAATGCAGTGATGGACCACTTTCAAGAGCTAGCATATACAGTGGCGATGACCAAACAGGTGGCCCATGCAGTGCCAATATATGCGATGAGTTGCTTTCGGCTTCCACCATGTTTGTAACGGTGGCTCAAGAATATACGGTGCTTTCCAGCCAGGCGGTGTTGGAGAATGCTCCAGTGTGCAGCAAAGGAATAATCCTTACACATGTGAAGAGAAAACAAGCAGAAGGGTGTAGTATTTGGTGCCTTAAAGACAGCTGGGTGATACAACGAAAGGAACGTCACGATCACGAGGGATGGTAGGCGGCTTTGGTGGGCGCATGCAGTAAGTTGGGGCTAGCACGGACGTGCGACTGCATGCGTGTAATGTGCTCGGACAGTCGGACAGTGTGATGCGAACTTTGTACGTTGGGTGGGTCTCGCTCTCGTCTTTTGAACATCTGTTCTGCAGTAGTGGATTTCCTCCAGAAACTCCTATCCTGCCGTCGAAGGGGAGGTCAGCCAAAACCAAACTGCAAGCCACGGAATATGCTGCTTTCATTTCTTCACGTATATATTTAGGAAGAGTAATTAGATATATGGCATTAAAATTGCGCTTTTCTGAAACACGAACTCACAAAGGCCAACGCCATTACAATTATACCGAACATTGAAATACACAATTATCTACTACGTCTAAAGATGGCTTGGACCCACTTCCAGGCATAGGGAGGCTAGATCACAATTATCCATCAACCCCCCCCCCCCCCCCCCCCCCCCCCCCCGGGGTCATTTGTGCCCGTTGACTCATGTCGATGGTGACATAGCGACTTTCGAAGACGGCGCCAGGCTTGCCTATGGTGGCCACCGCGAGGTTCTCCCTCAGTTCGTCACCTCGGCCTGCTTGGACCGGAGTTGCCATCCGAAATCGTTGATCGCCATCTCATATGGCACCACGGCCTCGTGGACGGGGGTGGCAGGGGGGTTTAGGTGCGGGATGTGTACCGTGCATCTTGTTAGGGTTCCAGCCTCCTAGGGGCAGTGCGCGACCTGGAGCATAGAGACGGCGTTGAACAGCTTCGCCATTAGCAACTCCATGTTGTGGGTGTGCGTAGCACCCTTGGACACTGTGGCAAGCCTCTCCTTCTCGTCCTCCAACTAGGAGATAGGGCCGCGTGGCCGGGGAGCGCCTAGGACAAGCGCGCATGCGGTGGCAGGGCTGGCTGGCGGAGCCAATGAGCATGGGCATGACAATGTCGATACGGGATCCATAGGGTTCCTCATCGATATCACTATGAACAATGGGCCGCGTCCTGACCCACAGCCTAATAGCGGATGCACAGAGCAAGGCGTCACCGACTCCGACCGAGAGGAATTTGGATGACCTAGCCAGAGACCAGAGTTCATATGGAATGTACCTTTTGCAATTAGTTCAAAACACCTTCTTTATATCTGACTAAAACTAAAACACCCATCAGCCTCTCTCACATAAAGAGGGGCTGAGGGCACCTCTTGTAACAACGAACAATACAATCAATACAACGCAAAGGCTAACGTCGACTCGAGGTCGCCGTGGAAGTTGCAGCATAGCTTGATGGCTTCTTTCGCAAAATCGGAGATCTTGTGAGCTACCTACGAATCTGCGATGCAAGGCCACAAGTGTTTCGATGCTAATCATGCCTCTCGACATGTCAATTGAAGCCAAGCAACTTTGCACAATTTTCAAATAAAATAGCCATTCTTATGGAATGTAATGACTGAATATATATACATATTTGCACAATTCCAAAACAAAAAGTGTAACATATGTATTAACTTGAGAGGATATCATTGCGTGTATAAAGAAAATGTCGGTAGCACTATTACTGAAAAAAGACAAAAAAAAAAGAAAAACTGTATCCATCTGTAATATAAAAAATTCTGACTTAGAAATCAATTTATGATGGCAACTCAGTTTACCGCACATCAAAGTGGAAAGAAGTATTGATATAAAGGGAACACAGGAAGAAGGAAACATCAATGTAAGTGAGAAGAAGAAACAAATTATTGACTGTTCAGCATGTAATATTAACATTCACTGATTGCATTTTCACATTAATGTGCATATATTAATTACTTAACCTATTGACGAAGGAAGGTAGCACCACCATACGTCACATCCTTATTTTTATTCCAAGGAAGGTTTAGATTTATGCCTAAAACCCAAACAAAGTATAAGGTGCAGATGTATGCCTAAACTCAAAACCAATCTAGAATGCCAAAAGTGTATGAGATGAACAACTGCTAACGGGCCAGGTATCTAATTTAGCAAGAAAGAACATACTCATTGCCGTCTCTTGTCAGCACAAGATACTCATTCAGAAATGAACTACTATGCTTATGAATGTACAGATCAGGTTGTTTTGTAGAACTGAAAACAAGGAACTGCTAAATGCTAGGAACTGAAAATTGCCTGAACATTGCCGTCCCCGGCGCCCAAGCCTCCGAGTCGCCCGAGCCTCCTCGGGAGAGCTCGGGAGAGCGGCGTCCTCGGCGTCCCAAGTCTCCGACTCGCCCGAGCCTCCTCGGGAAGAGCTCGGGAGAGTGGCGTCCTCAGCGCCCAAGCCTCCGAGTCGCCCGAGCCTCCTCGGGAGAGCTCGGGAGAGCGGCGTCCTCGGCGCCCAAGTCTCCGACTCGCCCGAGTCTCCTCGGGAAGAGCTCGGGAGAGCGGCCCGAGCGCCCGAGCCTCCTCGGGAGAGCTCGGGAGAGCGGCGTCCTCGGCGCCCAAGTCTCCGATTTGCCCGAGCTTCCCCGGGAGAGCTCGGGAGAGCGCCCGAGCGCCCGAGCCTCCTCGGGAGAGCTCGGGAGAGCGGCATCCTCGGCGTCCAAACCTCCGATTCGCCCGAGCCTCATCGGGAGAGCTCGGGAGAGCGGCGTCCCCGGCGCCCAAACCTCCGATTCGCCCGAGCTTCCTCGGGAGAGCTCGGCAGAGCGGCGTCCTCGGCGCCCAAGCCTCCGATTCGCCCGAGCCTCCTCGGGAGAGCTCGGGAGAGCGGCGTCCTCGGCGCCCAAGTCTCCGACTCGCCAGAGTCTCCTCGGGAAGAGCTCGGGAGAGCGGCCCGAGCGCCCGAGCCTCCTCGGGAGAGCGGCGTCCTCGGCACCCAAGTCTCCGACTCACCCGAGTCTCCTCGGGAAGAGCTCGGGAGAGCGGCCCGAGCGCCCGAGCCTCCTCGGGAGAGCTCGGGAGAGCGGCGTCCCCGGCGCCCAAACCTCCGATTCGCCCGAGCCTCCTCTATATAGCTCGGGAGAGCGGCGTCCTCGGCGCCCAAGCCTCCGATTCGCCCGAGCCTCCTCGGGAGAGCTCGGGAGAGCAGCGTCCTCGGCGCCCATGTCTCCGACTCGCCCGGGTATCCTCGGGAAGAGCTCGGGAGAGCGGCCCGAGCGCCCGAGCCTCCTCGGGAGAGCTCGGGAGAGCGGCGTCCTCGGCGCCCAAGTCTCCGATTTGCCCGAACTTCCCCGGGAGAGCTCGGGAGAGCGGCCGAGCGCCCGAGCCTCCTCTGGAGAGCTCGGGAGAGCGGCATCCTCGGCGCCCAAACCTCCGATTCGCCCGAGCCTCCTCGGGAGAGCGGCGTCCCCGGCGCCCAAACCTCCGATTCGCCCGAGCCTCCTCTGGAGAGCTCGGGAGAGCGGCGTCCTCGGCGCCCAAGCCTCCGATTCGCCCGAGCCTCCTCGGGAGAGCTCGGGAGAGCGGCGTCCTCGGCGCCCATGTCTCCGACTCGCCCGGGTATCCTCAGGAAGAGCTCGGGAGAGCGGCCCGAGCGCCCGAGCCTCCTCGGGAGAGCTCGGGAGAGCGGCGTCCTCGGCGTCCAATTCTCCGATTCGCCCGAGCTTCCCCGGGAGAGCTCGGGAGAGCGCCCGAGCCTCCTCGGGAGAGCTCGCGAGAGCGGCGTCCTCGGCGCCCAAGTCTCCGATTCGTCCGAGCTTCCCCGGGAGAGATCGGGAGAGCGCCCGAGCGCCCGAGCCTCCTCGGGAGAGCTCGGGAGAGCGGCCTCTTCGGCGCCCAAACCTCCGACTCGCCCAGGTCTCCTCGGGAAGAGCTCGAGAGAGCGGCCCGAGCCTCCTCGGGAGAGCTCGGGAGAGCGGCGTCCTCGGCGCCTAAGCCTCCGAGTCGCCCGAGCCTCCTCAGGAGTGCTAGGGAGAGCGGCGTCCTCGGCGCCCAAGTCTCCGACTCGCCCGAGCCTCCTCAGGAAGAGCTCGGGAGAGCGGCGTCCTCGGCGCCCAAGTCTCCGACTCGCCCGAGTCTCCTCGGGAAGAGCTCGGGAGAGCGGCCCGAGCGCCCGAGCCTCCTCGGGAGAGCTCGGGAAAGCGGCGTCCCCGGCGCCCAAACCTCCGATTCGCCCGAGCCTCCTCTGGAGAGCTCGGGAGAGCGGCGTCCTCGGCGCTCTAGCCTCCGATTCGCCCGATCCTCCTCGGGAGAGCTCGGGGGAGCAGCGTCCTCGGCGCCCAAGTCTCCGACTCGCCCGGGTCTCCTCGGGAAGAGCTCGGGAGAGCGGCCCGAGCGCCCGAGCCTCCTCGGGAGAGCTCGGGAGAGCGGCGTCCTCGGCGCCCAAGACTCCGATTTGCCCGAGCTTCCCCGGGAGAGCTCGGGAGAGCGCCCGAGCGCCCGAGCCTCCTCGGGAGAGCTCGGGAGAGCGGCATCCTCGGCGCCCAAACCTCCGATTCGCCCGAGCCTCCTCGGGAGAGCTCGGAGAGCGGCGTCTCCGGCGCCCAAACCTCCGATTCGCCCGAGCCTCCTCGGGAGAGCTCGGGAGAGCGGCGTCCCCGGCGCCCAAACCTCCGATTCGCCCGAGCCTCCTCGGGAGAGAGCAGCGTCCTCGGCGCCCAAGTCTCCGACTCGCCCGGGTCTCCTCGGGAAGAGCTCGGGAGAGCGGCCCGAGCGCCCGAGCCTCCTCGGGAGAGCTCGGGAGAGCGGCGTCCTCGGCGCTCAAATCTCCGATTCGCCCGAGCTTATTGAAGTCTGAGAAATAAATGTTTAGAGAAATAAATGGAAGCGACAATAAAAATTAAAGTCTGAGATCACAAACAGTAGGAAAAATTATCGCCGCCGCATCTCCTAATCACGACCTGATGTGCAGATCGGGTTCGCTGCTATGCAAGTCTTCTGTGACAGTGGTCGCGCTTGGCCAGTGGTGGCTGTGTGCCCAGGCGGCTGCCACGCGTCAGCACGACTCGAACGGCGGCGCCTGCAAACTTGCAAAGAGAGGGAACAGGTGAATTAAATGGGTGAAAAATCGTCTCAAGGATTCAGCTGCTAGAGGGGGAGGTGAAGAAATAGAAGCATACTGTGATGGGGAAGACGTCGCTTTGAGTGCCGAAGGCCATGAAGATGGCGCGACGCCGGCGACTCCCGCCGCCGCCGCAGCCTGCCATGTCGACTCTCTCCTTATCGCCTCTAGCGCCGGCAGCTCCGGTTGGCCGAGCTGCTCGGGCCGTGCCACCTCGGCGGAGCCCCCGACGATCTTCGGCGCCGCAATTTCCCTGCTCTGGTGCCAGTGTAGCCGCGCGCCGCCCCGCCCGGCGTCGGCGAATCAGGCAAAGGGCATGAGATGTGGGTGTCCTAAGAAGCGAGCCGCGGCGAGGCTCGGGGTTTCGGTTCTGGACAGCGGCGGCGACTCCTTTCCTCCTGCGAGGTTTCCTTCTGTTCCCAGCGCCGTTGATTCCGGGCGGAGATTGTGGAGTGGGGCGACGGCGGTTTCGGATCGCATGAGAGATTTTTGCCGCGATTAATGGTTCGCACGTAGAAGAAAGAAGAAAATGAGTAAGGGATGGGAATCGAACCTGCACGGCTGTGCGGTGTGCGTGGTGGCGTGCGGAGGCAGAGAAGGTGCGCGTGTGGGATCGCAGCCAGGCGGACGGATGACCCCAAGTCCATTGTCGCACCAAACCAAGGCCTCCTCTTTAGCCTTATTAGTTGTAGAGATAGCGACATGTTCCGCATGATTATAATAATGACACTGATTGGTTTCATGAGTTTTAATAATGTGTTTTAGAAACAGTGAATTTGTAATGGTAAGCAATGAGCAACGAGATTTGCCGGCACCGGGCGCGCAACATTTATGTTGTGCTACTAGTCTCCTTGAGTACTGGTACATGCGTACGTAGTCCCTGTCAATACAAGACAGGACAAGAATATTATTCAGTATTCGACCGTGAGGAGCACATACATAGTAGACCCCGGCCAAATTATTTAAGCACTATTGTACGTAGCTCCGCGTACAGATGGATCGTCGATCGGAGCGCACTAATAATCTCCAATAACAGAATCTCTGCCACATAGGATAGGAGTACTATACGCGTGATGGCACTACTTTCACTTGACGTACGTGACACTGACGCCGCCCACGGTGACCACGTCGCCGGCGCACCTGGGCACGAGCGACACCACGATCGTCTTGTCCCCGTCAGCTCCGATCTCGTCCAGCAAGTCGGTGATGCCAAATCTCGCCGTCATCTTGACCGGCGAGCCTCCCTCCTTCTGCTGCTGGACCACGTGCGGCGCGAGCGCGAAGCTCCCCGCGCACTCGGCCGCTGCCGTGCTGCTGGCGGCACACTGGTTCACGAACACGTCGAACTTCACGTACCTCAGATGATCCGCGATCTGGACGCCGTCGACGACCAGCACCTCCTCCTCCTCGTCCTTCTCCTCCCGGCTCCTGGAGACCCTGGGCCTCGTCACGGCCACCCTCACGGTCTCGTCCAGCTTCGCCGGGAACGCCACGCCGGCCGTGGCCGGCACCGGCGGCCCCGCCGTCCTGCGCGGCCTGGCGTGCAGCCACGGCATGCCGACGTCCTGGTACGCGTAGCGCAGCGCGGCCGGGTCGAGGCAGTCGCGCACGCGGGCGCGCACGAGCCGGGCCTCCTCGTCGTAGAAGTGGAAGCTGGCGTCCAGCCAGTCGGCGTCGGCAAAGTCGGCGTTGCTGGGGCTCTTCAGGTTCAGGCCGCGCCACACGTGCCACAGCCGGTCGATGTTGCCGTGGTGCGCGAAGAACACCGGGTCCCGCGCCGCCGAGTAGAAGTTGCCCATGTCCTCGCCGTTGGGCTGCGCCGGGTCGCCCACCCACACGTGGAGCGGCGCGTGCGGCACGTTCTCGATGGTGCCCGCGCCCGGGTCCGCCGCGTCGCCCGCCCGGTACGCCTGCCCCATGAACAGCTCCCTCTTCTTCGCGCCCGAGATCATCTGGCGGTACACGAACTTTAGGTTCTGGTCGACCTGCTGATCCCTTGGCATGTCGGGGTCGGTGTCACTGAAGTCGAGATCGAGAAACGAAGGTGGCTGATGCGCCGGGTTGCGTCTCTCGTCGTACAGCGGCGAGGACTCGCTGTTGTAGATCGCCGGCAGAGTCATGCCACCTGGCGCGTCCCAGTTCCAGAACGGCAGCGCGAAGGAGTCGTCGCCGATGAGCTTGCCGAGGATCCTCTCATGGAAGTACAGGTAAAGCCTGCATGCATGCGCCAAGCAATTTGTCAGATGAATCATGAATGGAAATGTTAAACTCGAACAAATCATACATGCACAGGTGCAGGTACCTGTGCCACGGGAAGAAGAGCCAGCAGTTGTGGATCTGCAGGTCGAGGTCGTCTGGGAATCCCGGCCTGACCGTACGCGCCGTTGCAGTAGGCGCAGTGCACGTGCGCCTGCTGCGCGAAGCTGCGCGAGTCATCGTCCGGCAGCTCCCTCATGAGCGCCACGGCTCTCTCGTACTTGGCCACGTACGCGCTGTCCACCAGGTGCGCCGCCGGACGCACGCGGAGCGGCGAGGACGACGCGCGCGGCGGCGGCCGGAATTCGATGGCCGACACGCCGCCGGCGCGGTACGTCATGCAGCAGGACGGGTCCGCCGCCGTCGCGGGGACGTCAGGAGTCCGGCAGCTCTGGAGGTCCGGCGCCTGCACGGGCGCCGCGACCGCGCTGCGGTTCGCGGTCGCGAGCCGGGCGGCCGTTCCGCCCAGACCCAGGAGCACGTCGCGGCGGTCGACTCCGTGGTCGTTGGCCTTGCCTGCCTTGCAGGAGAGATGCGGCGGCGGCCGTGGTTTCGTGACGGTGTTCTTGGTGCGGACGACGACGGGAACTCTGCGTACGAGTGCTTGGAGGCTGCATGGCGGGCGAGGCCGTGCACTTGGTGGGAGTGGGACTGCCACGCTGCTGATGTCCATGTAGTATGCTTCTGCAGGTGATGTTGGTGCTTCTGTGAACGAACCCTGTGGCGTGCACACAGAGCTGGTATGGTACTATATATAGCGTGAGCATGTGCAGTACAGTAACAGAGCTGGTTTTGGTTTGGCTGTTCGTGTACCCTCGATGATCGAGCTGCACTGAAGTGAATCGAGGAATAACCTGTGTGGGTCGCACTTAGGACGTACTCAACAGTTTACTAGACGTCAACAGCTACCTTACCCATGTCATATCATTATCATCGCACGATGTAAATCTCATATATAAATAATTTTTTAATTCTATGTCTTCTCTCTCCTCTCATTCATAAACAGACTCACAAAGTTGATAAGAGATAATCTCTTCTCTAAAGTAGTACTGTTAGAGACGTCCTCGGGTTGTTCTCTGAAGGTGGTCCATGGCTCATGCACATGGCCACAACTAGGCCCACGGGGTATTGAAGCCGAGTGATAATTGAATGGAAGCATTTTGGTGAATCTTGTTCGCTTGAGCATTCAACGTTTATTTTCAGTGACGGGACAATATTTTACTTTATTAGCACCAGCTAAAATCAACACCTGTCACATTAAATATTTGACTAACTTTTAATAGTAACTAGGAGGATTCCCCGCGCGTTGCTGCGGGTATGAAGAGAGAATTTAATAGGTTAGGATGTTGATCTCTAAGAATTTCTTATAGATGTATATGTATGGTTATGAGATGAAAATGATGAATTTGGCCATACAATCAATAGTTCTTAAGTATTATACAAAATGGCCCAACAGGATCAAATAGATCTCTTTTGGAGACAAAGTGGGTTCATCTGTGGTAAACATGTAGATCTATGCAAGAGCAGCAGGAAGCAGTATGGAAAGGCACATTGCCGGTAACAAATTGGGCAAAGGCAGAAACATCTACTCATTTTCATCAAACTTAGGTAGAATATAACCACATATATGTTGGCAAGAGCAGGCACTCATCAGATGGGCACCAGCATCCTAAATATATGAAACCGAGACTATATTGATTGGCATATAGGACATTGCTGCTAACAAATGCGGGCAAAGGGGGAAATATCTACTCATCATATATACGTTAGCAGGAGCAGGCACTCATGAGATGGCACCAGTATCCAAACTACATCAAACTGAAATTATATTCAATGGCATATAGGGTATAGATTATTTAAACCAATGTCTGAACTCCAAGCTGAAGTAATACTAAACAGAAATATTTAAATATGTTGCATTAGTTACAACCTATGGTAATGGAATAAAAGCTAGATAATAATAATTTATTTGAGGACGCTCTTGGGAGAAGATTGGATGTCTTTAATTGTTTCGTGCACGCCTGATATTTAGAAGATTTTGAAAGGTTACCTGCGTTAAGAGAAAGTATCATATAAATGTTAGAGATTAGAGTTGAGTAAGGTCACCAAGGTTTAATGGACTTAAAATTGTGCCTGAAAGGAATGTGCATTTTGTAAGACATGTATTTTGGTCTGGTCTACATTGGGGATATTGGAAATGTTAGTTAATCTTACGTTTGTGTCTATAGTTTGCACTGGATGGAGGTATATGGTCTCTAGTGGGTAAATCTGATGCTTGTTGGGAAGTAGATGAAGAAGCAGAGAATGATCCACCTACTCTTGCACGGACTGCATGGTGTTGTACTGCCAAGGAGTCTACTGTGTATAGATGAGTAATTACTATAGGCAAACTACATATATACTAGTATAATGCCCGTGCTAACGTCACGGTTTTATTTTAGAGAAGCACATGAAAAGAAACAAATGTCAAATTATTTATCCATAGTTGAACTTTTATACAATTGTATTTGAGTATTTATACAATCCGTACGTGAATCACTGCGATGCATATGTTCCCTACGTGTGCGCCGAGCTTCGGCTATGGAAGCACGGTCTGCCGTAGGGGTCACGGCAGGTTGGTGATTTAAGCGAGGGCGACCACGACCACGCGGAGGACGGAATGAATTTTCTCCATTGTCCATTATGTCGAAACTTAAGAATTGGGAAGAACTGATACTTAGAACTAAATTTTTTTTGACATGCAAGTAAATAGGACCTAAAGAGATCGATAGCAACAATTTGCTTGGAAAGGCATAATCATCAAAGAGCAGAAAGGCATAATAATCAAAGAGCACAGAATAACAATATAAGAATGGTATAGGTTTTCGAGGAGAGCCTGATTGGAAGATTGAACACCTCAATGATAATGCATGGACTCCGAGAGATATGTAATTTGCACAGAATTGGAGGTTAAAAATAGCTGATGAGTGCAGATGTTGACTAATTGGAATTTGCAAATACGGATACAATAGAAAACCAACGAACTTGGAACTGCACTAGGGCTGAGAATCTGAGAGGCCATACGCATGGGGTGTCAGCATATAAATCACAGAAGACATGGAAATGAAGAGATGGGAGGGCAGCAGCCTTTGATGGAGCAGTAAAGGCATTGAGCTGGTCGCGTGCGTTGTTGGTGGCCGTTACTGTGGAGAAGGCAGTCGGGGCGTCGGCCCTAGACGGCGCAGATGCGGCGGGCAGAAGGGCGAGCGAGGTGGCGCGCGAGGTGGGATGGAGGCCTCGAGGTGGGATGGAGGCGGCGGGTCGGCGTGCGAGAGCGGGAGGCGTCGGGCCGACGCGTGAGAGCGGGCACGCCACAGCAGGAGGCGGTGGGCCGGCGCGTGAGAGCGGGGTGGAGGTGGAGCGGGACGGAGCGGGTCGGGGAACGACGCACGGGGACGCTGGGGTTGGAGCGTTCGGCACGCTGGGGTAGGATGGAGTCCATCCGTTCGGCAATGATGGATGGCTTACGATGGACTGGATCGGTCCGGGCAGATGAAAGTAACGGAAAAATATAACGGAAACTGCTGACGTGGCGCAAGGAGAGATCAGAGAATTACCTTAGGTGGGGTTTGTTTATATAGGAAGTATAGATTATATAGATAGACGCTATTTATGAGATAAATATATTAAGACAATAATTCATCATTAACACATTTAGTGTAGCACCAAGTTATCAAATCATGGACCGGAAACCAAACACACCAAAGTACTCCTTCCGTATAGGACGAGAAAGTCATTTTAGACAAGGTTTTAGTCTAATATTGAAAATATAAATCATGAATAATTTTTAAATTGTTGAGTTTTGGAATATAAAAATTATATAAATAGATTTATCTTTAAATATACTTTCGTAAAAGTATGCATATATATCACTTTTCAATAAATATTTTTTTATAAAAAATATAAAGTCAAAGCAACATTTCGAAAACCGTATCGTTGCTCTAAATGACTTCTAGATCCTACACGGAGGGAGTACCACGTAATCTCTGACGTAATCTCTGACATGTGTTGCTAGTACAACATGTCTATCACCTGCTCTACTCCTACTCCCTCCGTCCAACGTTTAAATGGACGTCTCGGTTGGGAGGAACAAACTTAGTGTGGCTGTGAAATTACCATATTGCCCCTATAGAGATGAGCTGGCACCCACTGAATAGACAGAACATGATCAATCTTGCAGCACAAAAGACTGTACAAATCTTTCATAAAAAAAATTTGGCAAAAAAAATTCACAGTGAACCAATGCTACAATAACACAACACGTGGCCACAAAAAAGCATTCTAATGCATTACAGAAACTTCTAGCACTGGCGCCATGCGCCTGCACATTCAAAATTTGAATATGGAAACTTGGCGCCATTGCCTCCACTATAAAATGGCTTTCACATGCTCCGGATGAAACCAACGCAGCCACCCAGATCCCAAATTCACCGATCTCCAAAGCCTGCAGTAGAGTTCCATCTTCAACCATGGCCTTTGATCTAAATACAGTACCAGGTGAACAAAGTGAAGAGCCCTCTATAGCCTATCGGAGTATTCCATCTTCAGACATGGCCATTGATCTAAATACAGTACCTGCTGCACAAAGTGAAGAACCCTCCATAGCCTGCAGGACACTTTCTTCTTCAGCCATGGCCATAGATTTAAACAAAGTAGCAGGGGAAGGAAGTGGAGAGCCCTTACCAGACCTCAATCAACCACTTACTGATGACGAAGCAAATCAATTTCATACCATCAAAGAAGCACGGGTGAATCCACTCAAAGGTCAGTCCGACTATCTCCAGAAAGAGCAAAATGGCGGTGTCCATGCTATAGACCTCAATATTCCTGCTTGTGAGGGGCAACAAGAAGAATCTCATGAAGGTAATATTTCTTTTGGTTTCTTTACTAAAATAAATTGTATTATGTAAAAAATTTGAACCTTAATTGAAGTCCTATGCCCCAGTTCTTGTTGTTCAGGACGACTATCGACAAGATGGAGAATTCAGCTTTGATGCTCGACATGTACCGGATGATTTTGATCTCCACTTAGAAGCTGCTGATCACCAAAATGGGTTGCAACAAATGAGCAGTAAGCCTATCGACTCTCTTAGATTGCAACTTGATTTTTTGTTAATATTTCAGTGATCTATTTAGATGATCCTATCGACTCATTAGGTTCACATTTACATTTACATGAAACCCCGTAAAAGTTCGAAACACTTTAATTGTCTAGAAAAGCAATAATTTATATACACTACTTCAAGCAGTTCGATAACCATGGGGAATTACTGTTGCCTCTCTGTTTTTAGCAACTAATTTCAGCATTACTTATTCTGGACAAAGACAATGCATCTTCTGTGTAAAATTAACAATAGTACTCCACCAAAGTATGTTACTGCTACAGCAAGCACGTATGATAGAAACCATACTTCGAATCATAGTAAACTCCACTAAAGTTGTCATGACAATATTGGAATACTAATTTCAAGCAGTTTAGAAACAACGAAGGGTACTGCAGCCTCACAATTTTTAGCAACAAATTTTAGCATGATTTTTCGCAAAATCTAAAAAACATTTGGCCACTGCTATATCACAATTTTTTTTGCAGATATGATCAACGACATGCACGACTATGGTGTGTATGCTGATGCTGTAGACATAGTCTTCGATGAGGAGGAGTTGGAGGATTCTGAAGTTGAAGAAGATGAACATACAACTGCTAATAATTCACATAGAAAGTTCAGAAATTTGACGGACACTCAAAGAAAACAAATATACGAAGCATTGCTCGAGAGAAGTAATTGTGGAAAATTAAAAAAGAATACTACAAATATAGTAGCTCAAATGTTTCAAGTCAGTAGGTATCATGTGCGTCGTGTTTGGAGAAGAGTTAAGGAATGTCGTGCACAAGGCAGACCAGTAGATGTTAGATCACGGAGGAAGAATTGTGGCCGCAAAAAGAAACAAATTGATCTATCAGTTATTCTTGGAGTTCCCTTGCATCGGAGGAGGACTATACGATCACTAGCTAATGCTATTGGTGTAAAGAAGAGCACCCTGCATAGATGGTTCAAGGACGGCCTACTACGACGCCACTCCAGCACACTAAAGCCTTTGTTGAGGGAAGATAACAAGAAAGAGCGGCTATGGTGGTGTCTTTCCATGTTAGATGAACGAACACTACCCAATGAACCCAAGTTCCGTGAAATGTACAACATCATCCACATGGATGAGAAGTGGTTCAACACTACATCCAAGTACAGGACGTGTTATATGCTTCCCGAGGAGCAGGATCCACACACGACTGTGCACAATAAGAATCACATTGGCAAAGTTATGTTTCTATCAGCAGTAGGAAGACCAATATATGATGATGCGGGTAATTGTATTTTTGATGGAAAGCTAGGAGTGTGGCCATTTGTTAGAAAGGTACAACACACACTTGTTTCACTTTCTTGCATAAGTTTTTATATGTTAAATATATGTGATCCTTACTTGATTTCGTTTATATAGGAACCCGCAAAACGAAGAAGTCATAATAGAGGCAGGGGGGCCGAAGTCACCAAACCTATCAAGGTAGATCGGACTACTATGAGGTCATATCTGATCGGTAAAGTTCTGGACGCTATTGTTCGAAAATGGCCACGTCAACATGCAGGGACAACCATTTACATTCAGCAAGATAATGCCCCTTCACATGTGCTAGCAAATGATAAAGAATTTGCTGCTGCTGTAGCACAGACTGGGCTTGACATACGACTCATCAACCAACCTGCCAATTCCCCAGATTTGAATGTGCTAGACCTAGGGTTCTTTAATTCTCTCCAATCCTTAACATATGACAGGATATCTAGGAATTTGGATGACCTGATTGTGAACGTCAAACATGAGTTTGATAATTATGATCCAGACACTTTGAACAGGGTGTTCCTGACACTACAAGCTTGTTTGATTGAGGTGATGAAAGATGGTGGAGGAAACAGATACAAGATTCCTCACATGGACAAAGATCGGCTAGAGGCATTAAGCATGCTTCCTAGAAGACTTGGTTGTGATCGGCAACTATATGAGGATGTGTTGGCATCGCTGGCAAACTAATTATAGAATGTATGTTGTGATATAGGGAATTTTGGGCCCTAATAGGGTGTCAATCATGTGTGCTAGTGCTGTAAATAAAGCGTGAGTCCTTGCGCATGTTAATCATGGGAAGTAGTGCTTTCAATGTGGAAACAGTATACTTTGAGTACTAATGGTGTAATTAAAGTATGTGAACATGGTCATGTTGGAGTTGTTCCATGTTGCATGTATGTTTCATGCAATGAAATAGTAAAAGAATCCAACTAATAATGGTGGTAGCAAAAATGCCCAACAGCCCCTCAGTTCACTCGTATAAGAGACATATTAATATCATTCGCATATCATTTTTTTCGGCAAGTCACACATGCACATTAGTTTAGTTGTTCGTCACACAACGCACACTTCATATTTACACTACCAGTAGTTAATCATGAGACCAAAAGGTCGTCATGTATAACCTACACCTAGTACACAAAATCACTTGAGTACACAAAGTGATAACCTACACTTCATCGCACCAACATCAGATCATAATGGCAACAAAAGCACATTATCTACCCACATCAATACAGTTTCAATTTATACTTAGCAGCAAATAACCTAGGTGGCGGGGGTGAAGAATAGAGGCACCATAACCTTGTACGCGCCGATGAACCATTCGTGGCAGAAAGGTTCAATCCTGGAAAGCACCTCGGCCAAGCGTGCAGCCACCTGTGGGTGCAGGTCCTCGCCAAGCACCTTTTTGGCCAGGCGTGCAGCTACCTCTGGGTTCATCTCCACACCGGCCCCGTCTGCGATTACCACAGGGGCCAGGTCCACACCGGCAGTCCCATCCACGGGCACCGTAGGGGCCAGGTGCACGGCAGGAACCCCATCCGCGGCCACCAAAGGGGGCAGATCCGCGCCAGCAGCCCCGTTCGCGGCCACGACAGGGGCCAGATCCGCGCCGGACTCATCATCTTCAGAGTCAGGGACTGTATACCTCGCCCTGGGAGTTGAAGCGCAGGCCAGACCTCTCGATTCGGCACCCACGTACGTAGATCCACCCCTCCTCAGCTGAGTCAAAGCTGCTTGGCTTCACCTCTGATTCGATGGCGCCTGGCTTGACGACATGGGCGATGTTCCCACTAGGGCCGGCATGCGTTCGAATCCCGCGGTCACCAGGCTTGCCGCTGCCACAGGCCGACTTCTGGAGGCAGCGGTTCACACCACGGGACTTCATCAGGCCAGCACCACCGACAGTAGCCAACTTGGTAACTTCCCGCATCCGCCGGCTACGGCGGCGCATCCTGCCGTCTGCAGCCATGTCTAAGTACGCAGGGTGGGGGCGAGATTTGAGAGAAGTAAAGATCGAGCTTGCTGTTGGGCGGGGTGTGCGATGGGGGAGAGAGAGAGAGAGAGAGAGAGAGCAAGGGGGCGAGGGGCTCCGGCACTCCGCTCGCCGCTTCTTGGCCACAGGCCCGTGCGTGCGCAAGTGGTGGACTGGTGGGCTCGTAGCTTCGGGAGGCTTGGAAGGGACTGGGAGCAAATGAAAAATGAGTGGACGAGAGTATCTAGAGGCTTCAGGTTTTCTCTTTTTTTATTTCAATCAATATAAATCATCCACGGAATACTTAGCTGGTTAGGATGGCTCGCTGCACCGTCAGGCTCAGACTTCAAGCCTATGTGACCGATTAATATGAGATAAAATTTAAACTCCATACGTCCAAATAAACGTTGGACGGAGGGAGTACAGCTACTGAGGCCACGCCAGCTCCAGGCTGTGTGACGGATAAAGCGCAAAAGCCCGAGGCCCTGTTCGTTTTCAAGAAAAAAAAACACAGAGAACAATTCCCAAATCAGGATTGCTATTCAATTTTATATGAGATTTGGATAGTAGGAATGATTCCAGGTCAGGAATCATGTAACCGAATGGGGCCTGAAGAAGAAAGGAAGGGGTGCCCACGATTGCTTCATCGGATGATACCAACTTTTCGTCCTTAACCAAACGTGACGGAGAATCGGACATTTTTCGGCTGATAAAGGGTGATGAGTGATGACATCGAAAGTGCACACGCACACCAGTATAGATGGCCAAATATGCGACCGGGCCCTGGCACGGCCTTAGCACTATTTGGCACGGTGCTACTTGATAGGACGATCTCTTAGCCATGCCACGCCAAAGCGTACCCGTGTGAGGCCCTAACACTCTTCATTTACAAATAAAGTCATTGAAATTCAGAGATATAGCTTCATTTTTCAGTGTAAACCATTCAAATTCACATATCATATATATAACATATCGTAACAGATCATAAAGATGATTGTATTAGAAGAAATAATATAAAGTGAGTTGTTTAGAGCAATGCCTGTCTCACTTTAACCTATCTAGACCAAAAAAAAAAAAACAAATATCACATGAGAAAAACTTTGGATAGAGAAAAGAGTACAATCCAGTTCAATTAAAGTTTAATGTTACATAAGGACATAGCCCAACTTAAATGTCAGGACCTAAAATTACATTATTCATGAATCATTAATCTAGATATTAAAGAGATCCACAGCTAGCTTCAAGTTCCTTGTCCATCACCATGTGCTGAAGCCTTGCTTTTTCGAGCCTCCTAGTCCTCGATGTATGTGGGCATCTCCACCATTTTAGGCTCAACCGATGATCAGGCCAGTTGTACTCAAAGTAGACTACAAAGATATGGTCCTAAAAGGTGTACATAATTAAGAAACAATTGAGAACATTTATCTCATGGAAGAGAGTTATTGGAAACAAAGGGCAGGAAGCAATAGCTACAAGCCTACAAACTGGAGATTCCAACTCTATTTTTTTTTCCATCAGTATGCAGAAGAAGGAAATCAATCTGACATCCAAATTAATTAAGACTCTGCTATAATACCTCGCTCTCTAGCGGTTGACGATCTTCAACGTCTTTCTTCTGGTTCGTAGCAAACTACTCTTTTTTAAGAGATTAATGCTTCTTTTAATAATCATATATGAGTTTTACAACTGAGGATACATACGCGTTAACATTTCAAAACATACCAACTATTCCCATAATTAAAAGATGGCGTAAATCCTTATCCGTCTAAGCCCACTATTCTCAAAAGGTTGTTTGTCTAAATGCACAACATGCTCCATGATATCCTTCTGCTCCGTTTTATGCCCTTTGCTCAGTTTGCAAACAGATGGTGCTTTTCCTCCTCCTGCATACTGATGGAAAAATTAGAGTTGGACATTCATTTGGAGTTTGGACATTCATGCACAGCACGTAGCACTAGTATCTGGTATATGCGGTCTCCCAGAGGAGACTCCTCTTTGGCAACATATATGTTGCGTATCACGCTCGGTGCCAAAAAAAGAAAAAGAAAAAGAAAAAACAAACGTGACATGTTCAAACATGTACAATGTGAAGTACCGGATCCAGTCTCTTAAAAACCCGTACTTGGATGCTGATCCTGATGGTGATGGCATGTTCCGATCCGAGCAAATACCAGCCAACCAGTCGTCCACTCCCAGACCAGCTGATGCATGCGCCTCTGATGACAATTGACAACGAAGACGAATCAGATGTATAGGCACAGTGTGTGCGTGGCCGCGTCAAGTAGTAAATACAAGACCCAGACTATCTCTATAACAGATCCAAAATATAAGATTCATTTTACATTTAAGTTGTGCAATAGTCAATGAGTTTAATACACATTTTTAGTTTTCTTCAATAACGACACAAAGAAAAACTTTTCTGCAAATATGTCTAGAGAAGAGAGAATACTCAGATTTATGCCGTGTCTCTCCTAACATACAAAATAGGTCTATTATATAGATATTTTGTTAAAGACTCAGACATTACTATGAAAAATTCATTTTGGGTCAGACTGTCTCCAACGGAGTTGCTAAACGGCAACGCAAATGCAAAATCCGTGCTCTACAATAAAAGACCCATACAGGGCACCCATTTTGCCTACCCGATGAAGCAAGACGCAAAAATGCGTCTCCTCTCCCAGCAACACAAATCAGTGAAGCTGCCGGCGGCGGGCCCCTCCTCCCTCTCCCTCTTCTTCTCCCACCACCACGCGATGGAGCGCTGCCGGTGATGCAGATCAGTGACGAGGCGTGGCCAGCGAGGCAGATCCACGACGGCCCGTGGACGATGAGTCGACGGCGACGAGGTGGATCTTCGACATGGCTTGGCCGGCGAGCGAGTCTGCGTCGGGGAGGAGCCAGGCGCCGCAGCTGGTCGACGGTGGGGCACCGGGGAGGAGCTTGGCGCCGCGGAGGGTGGACTCCGACTGGCGGCCGGCGAGTGCACGGGCTCCGCCCCGACCCGCCTCCTCGCGGCTGCGCTCCGCCCTGCTCGGCCACGCCGGCGAGCGGGCGGAGTCGCCGGCGGACTCCGCCCGATCTTCCTCCTCGTGACCGGCTTCGCCCTCCGCCTCCTCGCGACGGCCACCGGCGAGCGCGCCCGCTCCGCCCAACCCTTCCGCCGGCGGCGAGCGCGCGGACTCCGCCCGATCTGCCTCCTCGCGACCGGCTTCGCCCTCTGCCTCCTCGCAACGGCCGCCGGCGAGCGCGCCACCCTTCCGCCAGCGAGCGCGACCGGGGCCGGAGATTGGGATGGGGCAGCTCGTCGGAGAGTGGGTTGGGGACGCCAGCTCGCGATGGGTCTCCGGAATGCGTCACGACGGTTGGAGAGGAGGATTTTTAGGTTGGAGATCTTTTTATTGTGGGCTAGGTAGAATATGGAATGCGTCTCCCTTTTGCATACCGGTTGTTGGAGTTAGTCGCAGGGGTGGCCAAATGGGTCTTCTCTTTCTGTGCCAATTGCCTTTCAACATGGATGTGCATTGCGTGCGTTCAGAGCAGGGTCAAGCCTGACAATGACAGATCGATTGATGCTTGTACTGATTCGATTCCATCTCGGCAGGTCCGGAAATTCAAACAGCTAGGAAATATAGGTGTGTAGAACTAGAATAGGATGGGCTGTTCATGAACAAGCCCCCAGAAACTTTTACGCGGCTGAGATGGCTTGGGTAAATCGGTATCCGTTTGATCCTTGTTAGGTAGAGTGTGTGTGCTCAAGTCTCAAGATGGGGTTCGCGTGGACGAACGCCGAAGGAAGCGAGCGCTGACAATGTACCTACTGAACATAACGTCACGGGGATGTCAGGCTTTCCGCTTTCGACTGCTGGCTCTTGTAGTTGGCCGCGACGACCTCGGCCACATAACCCACCACCCACCCGCACGCGGCCACCCCGTGGTCGGCCCCTGCCCGTGCCGGCCTTGCCGTTGCAGGAGGGAGAGGCGGTTGTTGCTTTACGGTCGATACTTGAGCTACACGGATCACTTGTGTTTGGGGAGCGAACTTCTGTCGTTGGCACTCAGGCTCCTGCAGACACTGACACTAAACAGCATCTACCAGTCAACAAATAACTCTCTTGACTTTTGAAAGTTACTACGAGTATATGATAGTAGCTACTACTAGAAGCAATTACCGGTGCCACAAGGGATGAAACACAGAGCGGTGAAATCCATATCGTCGAGAGCTAGGATTGATTGCATACGGCGGCCCCGAGCCGTTTAGGCGTTTAAGGAAATACTAGTACGCGGAGAGGTGACTGATGATGTGCATATATAATTTGCAGTCTTCATAATTTCTCTATTCAATGACTGTGTTGAGAAAACTCCATTTTTCTTTATTAGCCAAATGAAGTTATCTTTGTGGAAATCTAAGTTGTCTTTGAAAATTAAAATATTCCTCTGGTATTTAAAAAAAGAGGTGGTTTTAACAAAAGCCAATTTAATGAAGACGGGATGGTGGAAAGGAGTTTCTAAGTGTAATTTTTGTGGCTTAGAAGAAACTAACACCTTTTTCCGATTGCCATGTGTGGCTAGATTTGTTTGAAATGTGTTGTTCATCACTAACATTCAACCACCAAATAACATGTCACGTATGTTTGGATCTTGGATAAGGATCTTTGCTCCATGGCTAAGAGGGATAATGGCAATGTGTTGGGTTTTATGGTTGAGTAGAAATGATGCGGTGTTTCAAATTTTTAGGGTTTTTTTTGGATCAAGCAATGATCTCTATTGTCTAAAGTGGAAGAGAGAGATGCTTTGAAGGCAGTACACGTTTAAAGGTCTGGTGCTGCAATCTTTTGGAGCTCATGTTTGGAAGACTCAACGAAGAATAGGACCATAGAGTTCTATGGTTTCTGTATTGTCACTCTCTTTGGTTACAAGTTTCGAACCCTAATCTATTTGTGTTGGTACTATCGGATGGGAGGTGTCACAGTATTAGAGTTCTTTATTGTTCGTCTGGCGAGACATTGGGCTGAGTCCCTTGCTTGTATTGTGTGGTCATAAACATTCACTCTGTGAACGTGAAAGCTAGCATATTTTTTATTCTGTAGTATAAAAAATATAACTTGGAGTCATTGCAATAAAATGCGTTACTAATATAGGATTATATCATACACGAGCAAAGTCAGCCACAGGTCACTCATATAGTGACATATTCGGTTATTATATCTGTGCATAAGAAAAAACATTTCTTCCGCCCTTCTCTCTTCTCTTGTTTCTCTCCCTCCCCATGGCGTAACTGTTTGACAAGGAGTGGCACAGTGGTTGCTAGCCACACCGACGCGGGGTGCGGCACGACGGCAACGGTCCTCTTGTCACGCGACACAACATTGTGGGACCAAGATGTCAGTGAGATAGGAATAATAAAGAAAGACGATGCACTGAGAAAAAAAATATCTAGTACTTCCCCTTTGTTTGAGGAATTTAGGAAAAGGTTTTGACCCTCTTTGTTTGAGGGATTGAGTGGAGATTTTATGACATTGAGATCTTCTTTGAGCAAAAGGAATTGAAAAGTGATATGGTGACCTGATTCTTTTTTCTTTTTCCTTGAATCCCTTTGTTGCTAGTTATAGAGAAAGAAGATTGCATTTGTTCAATCTGGTGGAGATGCTGTTAGTCCCATATTATGTAGCCTGCTAGACCAACACCGCCCATGACAACACCGTAGTGTGATTCTTTGTATGCGTTTGTGAATGGAAGCCTGGTGGCTGGAGCTCCTCAGTGGCTCCTAGTAGGCTAAGTTTCAATCCTCACGGAAACAAATTTTTAGACAAGATTTATTAAGAAGCAAAAAAAACAAGTAGGATTCGCCCCTGCCAACAAATAATTCTTGTCTTTGCTCTCGCTCACACACATCTCTCACTCACATATTATCCATTTCATATACATTATGGTAACAACAATAACTATAAACCAATAACATAAAAACTACATATAGACTAGTTGGTCTATATACATTGAGCTTGCTCTGATGGAGAGCATTTGCATGCAAGCAAAAGCAGATGGGATATGATGATGATTTCCAAATCGTGTCCGTATTCATTCCTGCTAGGAATACGACACAAAAAATGATGTGCTTGGGCCTCAGGTTCAGTCTTGTTGGGTAGGCTGTGTGGTCCAAACGAGGCCTGGTTTTGTAGGAAATAGAAAACCGGCCCAACAATGCCTGGCGCTGTTAAGGTGTTACGGGCCTCCAGCCAAGTATTAAAGCCTTTGGAAGCACGTACTTCTTCGTTATCTCCTCCTACACTAGACTAGACTCTGTTTGGAATATAGATTTCCTACTAGTCTAGCTTGCCGTTTTTCCTTAACAAAAAAGAAATGATAATTGTGACTATATTAATATTATTATATTAATAAAGTAAACTAGAAGATACCCGCGAGTTGCTACAAGAATTACAAGAAAATCGGAATAAAATTTAAGTATAAATGATGTGAATAGCTTGCATTAAAAAGTTAAAACTTAATGGGATGCTGTGATTATTAACGAAAGATGGTGTAGATAATTAGTGAAACATGACTTCGATAGATTGCATGTTGAGAAGAGGGTAAAATATACAATAAGCGGGAGGTAAGTTTGTATCCCTGTACTATGTGATGAACAAATTTATCAACGAGGATACCATTGTCTTATCTTCTTGGATCAAGTAGTATAGTATAGTAGTATTATACGCGCGCTGCCTTGTATTATTGGATCATCAGGACTTGGTTTTCCTACGCGAAAGCAGGCGTGCCTGTTTTGTGTTTTCTCCAATCAAGTTTCCTGGGCGTTACGTTTCGTGCGCCTGTGGGCCTTTACATAAGCAACCCCAATCCCCCCCAACACTTTTCCCCTACCCTTCACCCACCGCTCCCGTCCCCGTGTCTGCGGCCGCTTGCTTGGAAGACGAAGAAACCCTCCTCCACCAACCCAATCCAGCCAAATCCGGTGAGTCCCGTGCGTTTCTCCTCTGCTCTTCGATCAATCGGCCCAGGTTTCCGCCGATCGGGGGGCTTCCTCTAATCGATCTGCCGTCTGTTTTGTGGTTTTGGCCTGGGTGAACTCTAGGGCCCGGAGCAGTTCGCCGCATTCGCTCGATTCGTTCGCATCCCCCGACGCGGTTCGATCCAACCGGTAAGGTTTTACTCGATTGGCTTCCTGGTTTTTGCTGCCCGATCGGCTCGATTGATGTGCGGTTTTCTCGGTGGTTTGATTTTGGGATTGGTTGGTCGTTGGTGCCTGTAGACAGGAAGGAGCGTGATGGCCAAGACGAGCTCGTTCAAGATGGAGCACCCCCTCGGTTCGTATAATGTTCCCCATGCTCCCCCCTTTAGGTTTTGCGACTCTGTAGAAAACCGTTGATATCTGCTGCTTGCTTTGCTGTCGGGTTGGTACGCTTGACTGTAGTACATAACTAGGAGGGTAATTTTGCGGATTGGTAGTACTCCGAGGAACGGAGCAGTTTTCCATCTAGTTGAATAGACTTGTGAACAATCGTGATCGGTCGATTTTCCTTATGTAATTTGTTTTGACTTGTGGGCAAGTTGGCCTGTCTTCAAAAGCTAGCAACTGTAGGTTAAACTATAAATATGTCGTGCCAAAAATTTTGAGCAGGTTGTGATTATGGTGAGCAGGCTGTGGTATAATGGGACCATGGAATTGTTGATTCGGTAGTAATACATGACTGCAATTATGTGCTTTGACTTGGTGATTTTCGGTAGTGTTTACATCTCGCTTGTGTATTTGTGGTTTGTGCCACTTTTCGCCCTGGTGCTGGGGTGTCTTGGTATTGTTGTTTTTTCCTTCCTCAATTTGTAAACATAACGAGCCAATTTGGGGCTTATCAATATATTTCAGGTGTGGAGTAATCCCCAGGGTGACATTAAAAAAAAAAAAAAGTAGTTGTACATGGGTTTATCTTGTTAGAGTTTTCTGAAGTGGTTCCTTCTCTAGACGTATCACATAATACATTTGACTCAAAAGAGTTTTGCACCTTCGCAAGACTTTGGGCAGCTGTAAAATGCTCTTTAACAGGAAGCTGCAGTTGTCTTTTTATAACTGTATTTGGTGTTGAAAGGTTGCTGATGGTTAACAATGTGGTCATTCCCTTGATAAGTTACAGGGTATGCTTTTGTCGTAGGTTGTTACTATTTTCTAGCTGAACGTTTACATTTTTTTACTATCTTTAATGGACATGAGTTGGTTGAGCTGATTACTATCAATTGATTGACATGTGTTCTCTACTTGACCTGGATAATAATAGTTTTTCTTCTTTTCCTTAAGAAGCAGATAAGATAAAATTTGTGCTGGAAAACATTTGATGAATCTAATAATTAGAGTTCTCTTTCCACAAAGACAATTCTATGTCCCAGTTGTGATGTTCTCAGTAGGACAGTTGCTATGGCCTTGTTCCATCATTTCCCTGCAATACAATTTAGCTTTTTATTCAGGTTACATAACTGAACCCTCTGTCAAGCCTTTTGTTACAGAGAAGAGGCAGTCTGAGGCTAATCGGATCAGAGAGAAGTACCCTGACAGAATTCCAGTAAGCTTCTACCCTCCTGTATGCACTGTTTCTTTCTTCATGATTGCTTTGATCCAATTTTTGACAATTTGTATAATGCAGGTGATTGTTGAGAAGGCTGAGAGGAGTGATATTCCTGACATCGACAAGAAAAAGTTAGTTCTCAACTTTTCTAAGTTTATCATAACTGCTATACAGATATGGTCATCTTTAAATATTTATATGAGTTAATGCTAGTGAGATTTCTATTGTTTTCCTGATAACTGATGGTAGTTGGTGCCATTCAGTTCGCATTATATTGGGCTGCCCAAATATAAATGTGCAACAGTACTGCATTGTGGTCGTTTATGCACATATATTATTTCAGTTGTCCCAATTACTTTATCACGATCTGTGGCGCAATAGGAATTGTTTGATAATTGCGACAAATTGTGAAATTGACACTTCCTAATAAAGACTTGTTGAGTTGAATATTTACTATGGTTTCCATGTTTTTGTGGTCTAGAAAAGGTTGGTGGTTTTAGTTTCATTTTTTTGGAGTTATTAAAAAAGGGGCTCCAGTACCATTCTGTATCAAAAGAACTACTGCATTAAAGCATTATTGCACACATCAAAGCGTTATGTGCCGTGTCAGCCATAGTAAGCAATAAGCTGTTCTGATTTTCTGATTGCCATCCTTTGCAGGTACCTCGTCCCTGCTGATCTTACAGTTGGACAGTTCGTGTATGTTGTTAGGAAGAGAATCAAGCTCAGTGCAGAGAAGGCTATCTTCATCTTTGTGAAGAACACCCTTCCACCAACAGGTTTGGAAAATAAATACAGAAACAGCATTCTTCTGACTCTGATTTTGCTTCCTATAAGAACTCATGACGTATGTTGAGCATTTGTGGATATGATCCCCATCCTTAATTGATTTTACTTACTTCCTTGTACCTGTGCAGCTGCTCTGATGTCTTCAATCTATGAAGAGAACAAGGACGAGGATGGGTTCCTCTACATGACTTACAGTGGCGAGAACACCTTCGGGCTGCTCTAGATGGCCACCGCAGCTCACCGCAATCGGGTCTGGCTTGCCCTTGCTTCTCTACTAATGCCCTGCCACGTGTAAATAAGACCTGCCAAGCAACTCTGTATATTCTGGTTTCCTCGCTGCAAGTGATTGCACTCTACTGCTAAAACCTACCTATCAGATTGTCGTCGATGTAATGGACACCGTTTGAATCAAGTAATTGACTGGACCTGAATCCCCTATGTCGCATAAGGTTACTGGTCCTTGTAAAGGCTGTAGCAAGGTCAATCTGCGTTGCGCAGCGATTGCTGTTACCGTTTTATGGGTTGCCTGCTGGCTGCTACCGACAGCAGCAGGTGATGGAAAAGCTCACCGGCAGGACCGATGTGCCATTACTGCGTTTAGGCTCTGTTGCTGATGGCGGCAGAAGAGCCTGGATGATGGTGGTGGGCGTCCATCCTGATCCTGATGGGGGTGTCAGGGTGAATGCTGGGAATCCTGGTTCCCGGCGTTATAGCGTCGCCATTGCCTCTGCAGTTCTGCTGTGGACGTTGGTGCTGGTCTGTTGCTGCTACTAGCATTTACCTACTCTCAGGCCGTTGGCGTGGCATGGCATGGGTTCTGCTCTTCTGGTGTTCTGATTTTGGTCGTTTGTTTTGTTGGCTGATTTCTAAGGATTGCGAGTGGTTTAAGTGAACAAGGCGTACACATGTGAAACCCGTGACAGCTGCTATGGAAAGTTCTAAGCTCTCAATGACCTTAGCTGAAATTGCAACAACAGCTCATAGATTATTGACACCTAGTACAGAAGTAGGCATCTCCGTATCTGACCTAAGGCTAGCTAAGCTAGAGTGGGATCGAGACCGATCGCTCGGATGATTCATCAGTTTGCTGGCCGAGAAAAGGACAATCCAACGTCTATGCATTCCCTCATTGCTTGGCACCCTTTTGCTGAGTTAAGATTTGCAATTAATTGGTCCGATTAGGAACAAACAGATGGATACCCATCCAGAGCAGTGGCGGTCTGGCGAATCCATTGACACCTCTGATTTCTCAATGTCTAGCTACAGGTAGCGCGTGTACCTGCTCTCTCTCGTGCCGTCGCCGTTGTGCCTGTGCACCTGCATTGCATGGGGTGTGCATCGGTGCATGCATGGTCATGGTCATGGTCCATGCGTCGTCGTACGTACGCAGTAATTGTACGAGTATCTCCGTCCGTCCCCTGTGTACCATTGTGTTACTGCGGTGCTTGGCCTGGATGGAGTCGGCACGTCCTCGGCACTGCAGATACGTACGCGTCCAATCGACCAAATTAAGGCCATCGTACGTGTTACTGCTGCTAGCTAGGGCGGGCCGTGGGCCGGGGAAGAAAAATAAACAATGCGGAGGGCACCCGCACCTGCATGCGGGACACAGCGACAGCGAGATGCATGCATGGCTTTCTGGTTCAGTTACCGCAGCAGCCGGCGAGCAACACTGTACGTAAGTCGTCAACAACGTCCCGGCCAAACCAAAACCGGCTGGTTCCTTTGGAAGCTTGGCTTCCGCAACGGCCAGTGGCGCCGCGCCGCATCGACGATGCATGGTCAATGTGTCACGCACGGCACCTCTACTCGACCGATAGTTTTCGTCAAGGCAATGCAAAAGCTTGTCCGTCGCGCGCCGCGAGCATCCACATAACACGCCGATCGATCGATGACCACGCACGCATCATGGCGCACAACGGCACAACGTACGTACAGTACGGCACAGACACAGAGAGGACACGACGCGACGGCCAAGGCAGAGGCAAACATCCAGTGCCATGCCTGGCCTGCAGCAAGTTGCTACTGCATCGCATTCACCGCGGCGTGAGCAGCAGTGCCCCCCGCGCGCGCTGCCGCAGTGCCGCTGCCGCCTATCGGAATTTTCTTCTTGAATGCCTCCGTCTCCCTCTCGCTCGAGGCATCTCGTTGGGGCCCGGCCCGGCCCGCGCGTCGTCTGTTCGATTCAATGTGGCACTTGAATTCTCCAACCTCCTCTTTGTTGGGTTAGTTGTTGGCGCATTCACTCGCTCGTCGCCGCTTCTACCACGCCGGCCCACGCAGCAGGCAGGCAGCACCTAGCTAGGCTACCTCAGGCCTGCTCTCGGCTGCTCCTCTATGGAGTACTCCTAAGCAGTAAGCCACTGTGGGTGCTTCAATTCGGTGTGGTGCTGTCCGTCCCTGTTCCTTCCCCTTCATCCCCATCTCCATCCATCCGACCTATATGTACGTCCACAGGAACGTCAACGTACCACCATGCTAGCTTTGCATACTCCATCTCTACCTCGGTCCGTTCATCTCTTCGTGTCTCTTATTTTATTTTCCAAAAAATTAAACATGGGACGAGGAAGGAAGGAGTACGGAGCTTTAGAGTACTGAGCTTTATTAGCTAGTTCATCTAAGTTGGATGGGAACGAGGCGTGCATGCATATGTGGCTTTACGCATTCAACTATATATCTAGGTTTTTGACTTCTCTCCTAAACTTGTCTAGGTGGTTTCTTCTTCTTCTAATCTAAATAATGAAAATCGAAAAACCCCCGCCCCTCCTTCTCTCCCATGCACACATCACTCTCCTTTGCATCGCCTCCAACAAGGGGCCTATTAAAGAAGGCCGTGCCTTCCCCTCGTCCTGCTCTCGCCCTTCCTTGGCCTTCCTCCGCATGAAACAAAATCAGTGCCTTCCTTTCACACTGTACGTCGTTGTTCCTTTCCTCAGCTGTGTCGCCGTTGAGCAAGCTAGCTTAATTAGTCTTATTAATTAGTGTTCTTCAATTCTTCCAGTTCGCAGTGATGAGTTACTATTGCAGGTTCTTCCTCGCTCCTTGGGCAGCTACCACATCTGCTTCAACCCGTACGTACACGGTAAGAATGCTGTTCTTTACATCAGATCGAGGATCGATCGACTGTCTAGCAGTAAACCTACGTACGGGATATTGGCGCGGTTCAATCAGAAAGCTTGCGCTCCAAAGCCCAGGGGCTCCACTCTTTGATTGAGCCGTGCCAATATCACGTCCTAGCTCGCTTTGCGGATGCACCTGATCTTCATTCTTAATCTTCTTCTCCCAATTAGGTACGTACCTGAACTCGTGACTTCGGTTTTTTTTTTTTTTTTTGTGTGTGTGTGTGTGTGTGTGTCTTCTTAACAGCAAGCATGCTAGATCGAGTTTGTGTGTGGACTCTCGAAGTACACTCATTTCTCATGCACGTACGTATACACACGTTTCTGTTAAAGTGTTAATCATATACTACTTGATGCTTAAAGCCATTCTACTGCGCGGGCTTTCATGTACTACTACCGCATCCTTTCGTCGCTTCTCTGTGAGAAATCATGTGTTAGTAATGAGTGTCTTCATCATTTCATGCTTGCGAGTTGTGCATCCGCTCGTATCTGCAAGTTTTCTACTGTGGGGACTTCAACGTGTGACGGAGTTCTTTGCGTTATTCTTTTTAACGGAGTTCTTTGCGTCATATAAATTTTCTGTGAAATAAGACTATTTACATGGTATGTAGCATTCCTCTTGGAAACGCGAAGATATTGACATGTTGTATATTTAGCATGATCCTTTGTAAAGCTACGTCCTACAAGCGTGATTCTTTTGCACGTTCTCTCTCTCCTCGTATATATATCATCAGCCATTATGTCTATATGCGGTCTTGAGTAGTTATATCACTGCTATGTTATAGAAATTTCTTGATACCTTTTGTCCTTGTCCCTTGTTCCTTTATTTGCGTATAGAGTTATATAGCACTACAAGTGCGCAGCAAAAATGCTAGATATATTGCTAGCACATCAACACAGTTCAAGCTTTCATACTAGATATATTGCTAGCACATCAACAGTTCAAGTTTTCATTTCGGTCGATGTATAGCATCTAGCACGTTGTTTCCGAAGAACAGCACAGAGATGCAGTTCTGTTGGATGGAGGTGCCTAATGCTATCGATTAGAAGAGCAAAAGTGACAGTGGTACATAGAGAGACAAAAGGAGATGCATGCATATTGCCATCGTATGTTATGTTATTAGTACTAGCTACAGCATGGGCAGTTTCTGCAAACTCGAAAGCTGATCATGAACATACCCAAGGGAGGCCGGCGACGACCGATCTACCACACTACACTGCAAGTCTAGCTATAGCTCAGTGTCCCTGGCCTGTCATAAATAGCGTAGCTTGAAAGGGTGCTTGCAGTCTGCGGAGTGCAGAAAAGAGCATCTCGAACGGACAGTTGGAGCAAGCTTTCATGTTTCTGCATTCTGCTTTCCTGACAAGCTTCATTATCGATCAGCAGAAATACACTGTGTGTTTCAATCCCCATTGTAACAAGAAAACGCATGGATCTCTTGTTTATCTCTGCATATTTTTTTTTTGGCGAGGAACCATGCTTCGTGTGTTGTGGTGAATCTGGTGATAAAATTTCGTATGTGCCCGGTCACCTAAGTATACTAGCTAGAGGTAAACTTGTCCTTCATGGACGTAGAGCGGCTTAGCACACAGATTCTGACTGATCGCATATTGTCATTTTCAATCTCTTTGCAAAGCACATTAAGTTGGTTGCCTTGATGGTGCAGTGCTATAAATTTTTTTCAGATGCCCTTCTGTTGCCGGAATATTGTCCACTAGAGGAAAGACACCAAATGTGAGAATCTTCAATCTCTGGTTGCAGCTGAATAGGAGATCCCAAGGTTAAGAAATTCTGCTATTACATCCACAGTCATGACACCACGAATATCCAGAACCCATGCATGATCAGTAAGGGCTATCATCTCTATTGATTTTTATATTCTTTAACGCTGCAAATTTGATGTGAAATAATGGCACCCCCAATTAAGTGATTGATCTGCTTGTGTGGTTCGAACTTTGAATGTTGAAGTAATAATCTTTGCAATTCATGAAAAAACTGCAGTCGAAGAAGCTGTATTGAGAAACAGAGAAGGTAAGTTCAATTTATTTGTTAGACATCTTAAATTTCATTTCAGATACTCTGCTGTTGCCGAGTGTTGGGCCACAAAACAATGTCACCATCTGTAACAACCCGGATTTTCGGTAAACCAAAAATACGAACTTTCTAAAATTTTTCTTGTAATGTGTGTGAAGCATGTAGTTACTAGGTCGAATCGAGACTAACCCGCTAACGATCGTTGCATACATGTAGAGTTGTTTGTAGGAGTGTGCTCGTGTTGGTGAGTTAGTAATGGGTTTGTGTCGGAGTGCACGATTCTATAGCAATTCCCCTTTCTAAATCTCTCCAAGACCCTATAGGATTTATTCGGGCCCCTCAATTTACCCGAACAAGTGAAGGGATTATTCTCCTCTCCATGAGTCATAACCCGTCTGATTTCATCTCAAACTAACTCACAAATGTCACCTAAAATTTCTCCGAGTTCAAATATTAGAAAAGGGAAACCATCTACCTTCTTCAATCCAGCCCAACCCTCCTTCTTTCCCCTTTGGCCGAAGTAGCAGCGCAGCCCAAGCAGCAGCGCGGCCCATCACTCCACCTCCTGGCCCAGCGCGCCTCTCCCTTTCCCTTGGCCCGTTCACGCACGAGGCCCAGCTAGCCCACCTAGCGGCCCACTCAGCCGCGCCCCTGCTCCTCATGTCCGCGCGGCCCAGCTGGCCCAAGAGGCCCAACCGGCGCCCCCACCTAGAAACCCTAGCCGCGCCGCACCCAGTCCTGGCCGCCGCCGCCGCCGCCCGAGCGCGAGCACACGCGCGCCCCCACGCGAACCCTGGCGCTCTCGGCGTCCGTGCCCCACGATGCACGCCACGTGCCCCGGCCGTCGCATCAACGGCGTGGACGCCGAGGACTCTGATGAACCCTAGCCGCCTCCACTATAAGAACCGCCGCCACCGCCTCCTGCTTCATCTTCCTCCTAGCCGCCGCCGCTCCCTGCCTCCCCTCGCTTCCTGCTCTGCTCTGAGCAGCTCCAGCCGCTGCTCCTCACTCGAGACCGCGCGACCGCACGCGCCGCCGCTGCCAGGGCCGCGCGTTCATGCGCGACACCACCGTCGTGGCCGCGTTCGCGCGCCGCGTCACCACGCGGGCCGGGAGCCGCCTCGACGTCGAGCGCGTCCACGAGCACCGCAACGGAGCCCGCGCGCCGGCTCTGTCCAAGGCGCCGGTCACACCTCGATGCCGGGAGCAGCCACACCGAGCCCGACCAGCTACGGAACCCGCTGCGCCGGCCTCATCCTCGCCTCTTCACCGAGCCGCCGCGGCCACCTCCGACCGCAGCAAGCTCCAGCCGAGTGCTCGGCGTTCGCCTCCACGCCGCGTCCGTTGCTCTCTCCGATGAGCTACATCGCGGTCACCACAGATCAGAATCGCCGCGTCGCCGTTCGGCAACCACCACGTGAAGTCCGCGCGTCGAGGCCCTGCCCTGGGGCAGCTGCACCGACGACGTCATGGCCGCGAGCAGAGGCATCACGGCACCGGCGTCTCGGCCTCGCCGTGCCACCTAGCCGTTGTAGCACCCTGGCCTCCTCGCTGCGAAGTCCGAGCAGCGCACCTCACCGGAGCACCATACCCTCCCTGTCGGTGAGCTCCTTTGCCAAGCCCCTGATTTCTCCACGAGCACGTCACTGTCCTGCTGAACCCGGCCTTCGTGTCGCTTGTTCTATGCCTTGCAGGGGAGCCGAAGAACGTGCGGCAACGTGAGACGAACCCGACGGCCTCCCTTTTTCCTCACTGCCCTTGGCCATGACGGCGTCCCGGCCACCTTTCCGCCAAGCTGAAGCGAACCGACGCCGTTGATGCCCTGGATGTCGTACCCCTGTTGCCGTGACCTCACAGGTGAGCCCTGCCTCGACCTCGTTGGTGGGCATCGCCACCTCGCTAGACCCGCCATTTGAGCCATGGTGTCCCACCTCAAGGGACGCATAGGCCGAGCCCCTCCCGGCTCAGGACACTCGCACACACGGCACGAGACTTTTTCAGCCAAATCGAACCACCGGCGTTCCAAGAACGTTGGCGTGGCCAAGGACTACCCAAACCACCACCATGATCGCGTTCCGGATTTACCTTGTGCCTTTGGACTCAGAGACCGCCGCCACTCTGCTCATGTCGCCGAAGGACGTGATGGACGCCGATCGAGAAAGGAGAAGGTCACTGGAAGTTCTGCCTGGTCGTCCCAACGTGCACCGACGCCCCGTCCAAGCTTCACCTTAGCTACCGTGCACACCGTTGGAACCCAGCCATGCTCTGCCACCTCCTAGAAACTTGCAGCCACCTTCGGCCAGCATCTAGTCACTCTAGCCAGCCTCGGCCAGTCACCAGCCCCGCCCGGCCAGCCGTGGCCAGCCGCGACCAGCCTACAGCAGGCCACAGCCGGCCATGACCAGCCAGCAGTAGGCCACGACCAGCCAGCAGCCGGCCACGACTAGCCGCAGCAAGCCATAGCAGGCCAGGAGGTACCAGCAGCTGGCCAAGAGGAGCCGGGACATAAGCAAGCCTCGCCACTTTCCTTTGACGCTGACCCTGTCTGGCCTTCGTGTCGTAACTCCGTTGATAGATCTTGAGACCCCGTAGATGATGTTGGACGGTTGGAAAGCCAAAGTGATATACGACGCTGGACTATTGGACCCCTGCTCCTACTCTTTGTACATCTATCCATCATACTGTATCCTATCCTTACGATATGACTATATCTGTTGTACCCTATCCTTATATTCTATCTGTTGTATACTGTCCTCACGATCTGTCTTTATCTAAATCTGTAATACAGGATCCATCTATCATAATGCTATGGAATTGTGCTACTCCGCTGTTTTATATTGTGTCGTTTGAGTCGTGTCATTGGATCTTATTGTTGGTTGTTCTTATTGTTTGTCTGTGTGCCGTGCCTTCGAGCCGGTTGTGGGATCGTACTTCGTTCGGTTATTGCGATCGCGGGATTCGTCTCGCCATGGCCGTAATGCCGAGTGTAACCTGACCTCGCGTTGCCACTCTCTGACTTTTCGTGCCTGACCCTCGTATGCTTGTACCCTGCGCGACCGTCGCATTCCTCTGATTCTTGTGGTGACAACCGCATCACTATGGATCTGAGTAATGACTTAGTGCCTGTGCACCCAGGTCGTGGTACCCTATGAGTGGTTTGCGCACTTGCGTATTTTACATGTCGCTCTCTTCTGATGCCTCGTCTATTCCATGGCGTGCGTGTTGGAAGAGGTTGACCACCGCTGTTTTATGCTTCTCGCTCTGTCTCCATTTAGCCCGCTCTGTTCGGTCCCGTCTTATCCATGGCGATTGGATCAAAGATCGGACTAATGATTTTGTTAGCAAAGTTATGGTCTATATCAAGATCTCGGATCTATGCAAGTCGACTCGGTCGACCGCTTGAAACCATCTTCACTGAAGGTGACTGAGAATATGATATGGATGTGCTTAGCTAACTACTCTCTCTCGATTCTCGGTGTTCAAGCACTTGTATGATTGTACCCGTTTGGATCGCAGCCTTGGTACCCTACAAGTGGATTAAACGCTCGCTCTTTATTGCGCAACATCTATTGCTGTTAATTTCTCGTTCTTCCTTCTGATCGCCCGTCCTTCGATCCCTGTCTTCTCCGTGGCGTATGGATCGGAAGATCGTGTGCCGTGGTGTTTGCTATGGATAAGTTTTGGCCTAAACCATTTATTATAAAGCTATATTGGCTTGGCTGTGACTCATGCTTGTGCTTAGCAAACCACCACTCCTGTTTCTTTGGCCTGATGAAATCGGACATACGCCGAGAGGGCTAAGCCGTGTACCTTTTATTATTTCTTTGCTGTTAATGGGTCTCCCCGCGTCCCGTCATCTTTTGGTGAATTGGGTGTTTTATTGTATTGCTTCGCGGAGTAGCCGTTTCCGGATTAGCGACAATCGGATCGAGACCCGCTGGAAGAGAACATGGACGGCGCAAGGACCTGCGGAATGGAGTCACCCTGGAGGAGGTGATCCAGCAGAACGACTACACTAACTGAGGAGTGCTCATACCACTACTTCCTCGACAACGCAGGTGTCATGGCAGCACCTCCTTTTAGAGAATCCTATTAGACATTGCAAATCTAGAATTGCTAGCGCTTTATATTTACTCCTTTGCTAGTATATGATGCATGTTACTACCTAAGCCGTTACTACCCCGCTTGCAACCACTCTACTATACCACCCGGCTTCGCGCTCACGCTCTTTTATACATATTTCTATCTACCTGTTTGCTTGCATGTTACATCACTATATTTATCTATTAACTCCACTCGCATTGTATCTATGATGTGATGCTGGTGGTGAACCCCTGGGAATGGTTTGGCTTGGGATGCCGGACTGGTGGTATGTGAGCGTGCTGCGTGTGTCTTGGGTGTGTGGTGAGGGTCGAGTCGACCAAGTGGGATACGCGACGAGCTGTGTAAGCAAGTCTTGCCGGGAGTTGCATCTGGGCATTCCCACGAGAGATACCTGTGGCGGGTAATGACTTATGAGGTGGTTCCGGGATGTGCATTGAAGTCCCGTGAATGGAGGTGCCATGGTGGCACGGGGAGAGTATCCCCTAAGAGAAGATGCCTGCTTGGTCAAACCTAAGAAGGACTAGCCCAGGTTCATGGGAATCCCTTACTGCTCACTCGCTTCTGATGGGCGGGAGACGGCTGGACTACTTGGTAGGGCGGTGCCACTACTGCTAGGTTGTAAGGTGATAGGGTGGGCGGTGGCGGATGCAGGAAGTTCCCGCACCGTTCTAGATGCGCAGTACCACTAATTGGGCCCGGTACTGCGTCTCCCAGTCTCAGCGTTTCGGCGTAGGGCCGAAGTTACCCAGGGCTGAGTGGTAGGGTGGCATCGACCTAGGCAAGCAAGCACCCGGAATTCTGCCTAGATGATTGTACAGCATCGATGATGGCTAATCTTGTGAGTGGTAAAACCTCTGCGGAGTGTTATGGTTGATCGATCGATACATATGCCGATTCGTCGGCTATGGACCTTTCCTGTGAGGCTCTGTCTAGTGTAGAGAGCAATATTCTTTTCTCCCCCTGGTTGATGATTGTCCGGCAGTGTGCCCGAAGCGGCAGTGTGCCGTTGAGACAGGACCCGAGAGGGAGTTGGGTCTGTCGACTGAGCGTGAGGTGTGTGTGTGACGTGGTGTATGGGTGGGATGATGGATTTGGGATAGACTGATGGGAACTGATGATATGGGTTAAAACTTGACAAACTAATATGATATTATTACTTGATACTACTTTGCTTAGGATGCAAACCACAGCCAAATATTAGGATCACCGGATCCTTTGTTTTCTCTTTTCCACTAAAGCTCATCGGTGCTGACCATGGCCTGCAGATATCTGGCGGTGTGCAGATTACCTGACTAACAGAGATAGTGAGATACGAAAGATTAGACGGTCTCGTGCCTACGCTCAAGTTTGGTTCAGGAGATGAAGACTATGCTGCGCCAAGATTGACTCTGATGATATCCGTGAAGGAGGAGCCTCCACTCGATAACATATTCCGCCAACTCTGATGAAGACTAGATATGCTTCCGCTAGATTAACCCTGTAATAGGTGTCCACTCAGTTGATGTAATATTTTGTAAGTATTCTCGATGTATGACTTTAATATCAACTGATATATGATAATGCGATGAGATCAATCTTTGGTTTTATCACATTATATCTCATTCTGTGGATTTTCCCATCGTGGAAAATCGAGGATGTTTCACCATCTCTGAATTGTTTAGTGCAAATGTGAGGAAGACTGTAAAAACTATCATGATTGGTGTTTGCAACTGTGTTTGATTTCAATCTGGAATCTGAATTTCAGCATGCGTTTTGGGGTCTGAATCTTCAGAACCATTTACTATTATTCTTTGATAAAAAGAGTTACGATCTAACTTGTCCAGTATTCTAGCCAGACTTTTTATGGGAGATGCAATCAATACTACTTGTTGCAATGAATGAATGGTCAACTAATTATTCATTGGAGCTTTCTCAGTAGCTCACTACTGTTAGCCAGTGCTTGTTTCCTTTTTTTAAAAAAAAAAATCTATTTCGTTGGTTTTCAGTATATGCTTGTTGTGAACAACTCCAAGCAAACAAATAGATGTTGGTCCAAATTTCAAACTTTGATATCTACATTTGCAGTTTGCTCTCATGATTGTAGATAGTGCCACAGCTCCATACAGAACTGATTTCTGAGGAAGATGGGAACCATGGGCAAGGCAAATGGGCTAAGGTCCTGAGTAAACATTTGCATGAGAGGTCAGTTAAAAAGTTAAATTTTCTTTTCATCTTTAGTCAACTGAAGTCTTCACCCTCGGGCCATGTTTGTTCATCCTTTGTGGTTCTCCATGCATGCGGCCTGTTCTTTTGGCTGAAAATAAGCGCTGATTTTGGCTCATGCTGATTTGTTGTGAGAGAAAAATACTGTTTCGTGGCTGAAAATAAGCGCTGATTAGTCAAAAGAACAAGCTGCATCGTTTGGTATGCCTAAATCTGTTACTTGATCATTGCAGTTTGGAATAGCTGTGGTTATCACCGATCAAAATCAAGTAGTAGCACAAGTGATTCTCTGCTAGGTTTACAGGACTGCACATCAAACCGATTGGTGGAACTGTGGAAGCATCAAATGGTCATTGCCGCTGCACTGCTGGGGCCATCCTCTGGCTTAACGTCTCTGGGTTCTAGATCATGAAGTCACAGTCACTCGTCTTGATATTTCCTTCTCTTTTCTTTTTTTAGAATTCAAAGGGGCCTCCCACAGGTCCACTTGAATTATTTATCAGGATTTTGGCGCATACTCTTTTTATTGCTTTAATGAATCTTGATTTTCATTGGGAGTGACTGTCCCTGCTGCAGTGCTTCTCCTCCAGCTGATCGACAGCCTGGCCTATTGGGATTTCTTCTTCATCTTTCAGCTAGTTGGAACTGAACTACTGAATATTTTCCTGAACCACCTGAGTCCTGGAACAATGAAAATCAGTGTTTCTTTTCAACCATGGAACAATGTTTTTCTCACTAGCCAGCCCAACGTCTGCAGCTAGCGAGCTAGGTACATTAACTGAACATGCTCCTGAACCACCTGGTGACCTGGTGTATCTGTTCTGCTTCTGCTTGGATTTCTTGGAATGGGTCATGGACCATTACATGCTGCCGCTCATAGTGCACAGTGGATTTAGAGGCATCATGGCCGTGCTGTCTTTGGAGTGCTTGGTGTAGGAGAGAGTGCAGCCATTTGGCTGAACCTGATCCGTGGCGGCGCAGACTTTGTCTGGGCCAGAGAGCAGATCAAGGAACATGAGGGTACCGTACCGTGTGGTTCAGGGTGAGCACAGAGGCTGTAGTGGCAAGTTCCACTTGGGTCGTAATATTGTGGCCCAACTGGACTTTCCAACCCGAGATCCAACAATGATCGGAGGATGCAACGCCCACTCACCCAGCAAATATCCAATTCTTGACACAGGAACATGCTTTGTTTTTGGGAAAGAAGGCTTATTAGGTAGGCATAGATAACATGTCATCTGTAAGATAATCTCACAGAAGTTACAATTGCAGGCTTAAACAATCTGTCAAGGACAAACAAGCCGCAACAAGAGAAATGCAAAGCGTCCCTTTGTACAATCTACGAGGGCTTGTAGTACTTGGTGGGCACGAATGGCATCTTGGTGACCACAGCATCGTAGGACTTCCCACGAACAACCACCTTGAATTCTGTCCCAGCCTTGTGCATTCCTGATTTTACGTAGCCCATAGCGATGTTTTTCTTCAGGCACGGGCTGAAACCTCCACTGGTTACCTCACCGATGTTCTCCCCCGAGCTGCTCACGAGCTCGCTGTGGCTCCGTGCAGGCGGCCCTTGTGTGATCATGCCGACACGCCTGATCTTTGGGCCTTCCTGAAGCTGCTTCAGGATCACATCTGCACCAAGGAAGCCGCCTTCCGCTCTCCTCCTCTTGCCAATTGCCCATGAGAGGCCGGCTTCGACTGGCGTGATGTGTTGCTCCATGTCGTTGCCGTACAGGCAGAGGCCAGCCTCCAGGCGAAGACTGTCACGGGCGCCCAAACCAGTCAACCGCACCTTGCCTTCGGATTTCTCTAGGATGGCCTTTGCAAGATCAACTGCATTCTCTGATGGAACAGAAATTTCAAAACCATCTTCGCCAGTGTAACTGAAATAAGAAATAAGACAGTCCTTACAATACTGAAACAATGTTCAATTCTTCTGAAACAAATATAAATGTTTGCATCAACTCGTTATCATCCAAAAGATATAAAGTAGGGATGTTGGAAACATGAAAAAGAACATTTATGCCAATAAATTGTGGAATTAACATGCTACTGGCAGTAAAATACTACACTGAACAATAGTGAAAAAAAGTTAACAAAAGATAGCATTTGATCTACTGTCCTAGAGTTGGTTGAGCAATTTCCACCAATCGTGCGTCACTTTGGCACGCTGAAACAATAGAAAATGATATACTCCCTCCGTATCGGAATTGGATGACGTTTAGGATAATGACACGGTCTCCAAAGCATGACTTTGACTTCATATTTCTATAAAAATACTTTTTTGAAAAGTGATATATTCATACTTTTATGAAAGTATATTCGAAGACAAATCTATTTATATAGTTTCCATATTTGCAAACTCAATAATTTTAAAGTTATTCATGATTTATATTCCCAATGTTTGACCAAGACATTTTCCAAAACGTCATCTTTTTCCGATACGGAGGGAGTATATTTCTTTGGGTATGATGGAAGAGATGGGTAATCAATGCAAGGAAGATAGCACTTAGGGCGGTTAAGGGCTTCGTCTAGTTTTCAAGAAAGTATCAGAACATGAGGTGTGAGCTTTTTAAATAATGGAGGTAAACAATCAAAGTAATACCCAGTTCTCGTCAGAAAGCATGCATATCCATTGATGTCAATCATCTTGAAGTCACTGAAGTACATTTTGCTCAAATCTTCTTTCGTCAGCAACTGCAGAGTTGGTGCGGCAAGAGGACCCTGCTTACATCAAGGAACAAGTTATAATGCTACCCTTTTATGAACTTGGAAACTGGTACACATCAGGACTCTAGAAATGAACTTTCTACCTGTGAGATATTATTAAGTATGCTTAGGGAGAGTACAGATTTGGAGGCAAAAAACATACACAGATCATGCAGATTGAGTCTATCCATGACTAGCAGTGTGAACAAGTAGCTACCTATGCCATGAAGAAATTGTGATCTGAGAGGCTGTGAACCATGCATCAGGTTGACTTTTTTTAAATAAAAAAAAGGTTCACAAGGAACCCAGTGTTGCATTAACAATTTCATAGGACATTGGAATTGAATGTTTTGACAATCAACACCAGGCATTTCTTAACCACAAAAGCAAGACCATGGAGGAAGCTTTACTTCCACCAACCAAGAAAAAGACAGCCACACATGCTCAACTGGTATCTCAGATAAATCAATCCAGTGAAACCAAAGTAATCAAGATTTGATTAGCTAATAGCAAGCAAGCACCATTGCCTGATAACTAAATCAATTAGTGGATACACTAAATGGCATTGATGTCTCTCTTATTATTGATCAACCTGAAAATCACCATTAAGTATTGTAAAGAAGCCCACCAGATACATAACATCACAAAAAATAATGTTTTACCATCAAGATACATCAAGATCAAACTTCTGATCTTCATACTGAACTACCACTTAGGTAGGCTATTGACCAAACACAACAGTCTTGTGTCATGCTAAAAAGAGTCAACACACTTAATATTGACACAAATTTCAAACACCACAGATTATCACAGAATTCCTAGACAAACTACAAATACAAATCACTATCCTAGTACTCAAGTTCATAGCATCACTGGGTACATACTGAAAAATAAAAAGCCTATATATGCCACAGCTGAAACAACAAAGAAATCATTTTTCTGGGAAGAATCTACATTCAGTTATAAATTCCAATTGCAGTCATCGATATACTAGTAGAATAAAATCGCAATGTATCAAACATGCCTCTCCATCTATCACATTCGAAATCAATTATATCACTTGGCCTGTCGTCATTCTATCCTCAGCATATCTCCATATCCTAATAAAAACTCCTTTCCCCAAAATAAGGATCCTATAGATAAGCACAGATACCGTTCAGGAATATAATATAACATTTACCCATCGCAGACAGTCATCAACTGAATCAGAGCATGAACGGCCGCAGGTGCAGGACAAGAGGGGAAGAAAATGGCAGTGACCTGCAATGCGAGCAGCGACCGCTCGTCGTGGATGTGCCACTTGACGTCCCCACCCTTCTTGTTGAAGGCCTCCATGTGCTCCCCGATGTGAGCGAGGTCCTTGTCCCTGCACCCGGCGTTAACGACGAGGTAGATGTGCTGGTCGGTGACCTTGGTGATGACGGAGTCGTCGATGGCGCCGCCCTTGTCGTTGGTGAAGACGGTGAGGGTGCCGGTGCCGTCCCTGAGCGCGGCGACGTCGGCGATGACGAGGGACTCGAGGAAGGGGATGGCGCCGCGGCCCTTGAGGCTGAGGCCGCACATGTGGGCGACGTCGAAGAGGCCGCCGTTGGCGCGGCAGTTGACGGTGGAGTCCATGATGGAGTCCTTGTACTGGATGGGCATGCTCCAGCCGGCGAACGGCACCATCTTGCCGCCGTGGGAGACGTGGAAGTCGTAGAGCGCCGTCTTCTTGAGCTCGGCCTCCGCCGCCGCCTCCGCGGCGCCCGCCAGGCGGCGGACGCTCGCGGGCGCGGCGGCAGAGGCGGTGGCGGCGCGGCGGGCGAAGGCGGCGCACGCGAGGAGGCCCCTCATCGTGGTTGCGAGCCCCGGCACCGGCGGCGGGGTTCGGTGGAGATCGGGATCGGGTTGTGGTGGGTGACTGGGCGTGGGTGGTGCGCGCGCTCGTAGCAAAAGGCGGCAGCAGGTTTGGTGGTGATTGACGGACCAGTGAGTGATCAGTGCTTGCCTCGCCTGTGTTGTTTTTTGGTGGTGGATCGTGACGGCTCCTCGACGACTCACCAAACCTCACCCACCCCGGTGCAGAACTGCAGGGGTTTTGTCCGGTTTTGTTTCCATCCACGCTTTGGGGTTCGGATCGGGATAAAAAGATTGGAGCAATTCAGTTGAGTTGTGGGCCTGTGCAGTAAAAGAAATCAAAAGATTCTTTAGCACATCATTGCTGATTTGGTAGCACATAAGAATGTTTAATGGGAGATGAGTTTATGACATCATCGTATTCGGGCGATTCTAAAAAATTCATTGAAAGATGTGCATGGATTCTTTCTGCCGTTGGGAAAAGCTAGTCCCTCTATCTCAACTTCTAGGCTATGTTAGTTAAGAAAAATTAGATTCCTAGCACTTTTGTTGTTTTGATACTTGTCCAATCATGCCCAAGTAGACTCAAAGATTCTCTCAAATGACAGTAAAAGTACAACATCAGGTTACTGTCATTAGCATACAGAAAAAAGTATATAAGGAGAAAAAAATTTTCAACTAGAGCCCTGATTCACTTTTACTGCCTAATCACCGGCAGAAAGGTCGAGGCCAGGAACTAGCGCCCGCCGATGTCTACCACCGTGATCCCTCCCTTTTCCTCTGATATCTCGCAAAATAGGGATTCATTATTTTTTTATGAGTTTTTCCTAGTAAATTAATTATTAGGGTTAATGTTTTTTCATGTCAAAGTTTTTGTCATTAGAGTTTTATTTCCACCTTCTCCTCTTCTCCGGCGACGGTGTTGGAGAAGGGTGGAATCGTCTTCTCTATGACGGACTTCATTGAAGATGAGAGGTGACAACCACTGTGTCATCACCTTCATCAACATGATGACATGGAGATTTTTTTTTCCGGACGGCGGTATCAAGGCGGAGATGATATCATTACCATGTAATAATTTTCTCCGGTCTCATCTCCGTTTCCTTTGTGGTTAAATCTGGACCATAATGAAGGACCAGGGAGAATAAGTTTCAGATCAGTCTTTCCGCATTCTTTGGTGGTAGAAAGAAGAAGAAGGAAGACATCAGAAAGGAGAAGTTCCTCAATTCCGCCTATACGAATGTTGGCCGTCGTTCGTTAGGCATTTGTTCTCAGGGCGTTTGCCGAGTGTTTGCTTATAGCGGTCATCTATACTGCAAAGCATTAAACAGGTTAGGTTTTGAGGTGTGCTATTCACGGCGTGGGTACTTTCTGGTAATTCAGAGTGCTTGTAACGAGTTGATGTATCCCACCTATCATATAATATAATTCTTCTTTTCTCAAAAAAGAAACTTTTACTGACATAACATATATTTAGTCAACTAGTAAACGGATGAAGTACTTAAATAAGCAGTGCATGTAGTATAGACGAAGTTTTCATAACTATGCATTTCTTGTAGAGAATTTGAGAGTTCAGACAATTGACAGGAATAAAGTCTCATACAGTCATACGTTTGCAGAGAGGGACGAAGTGAGGGATGTCAGTAACCGGCAAGAAGCCTCACTAGTTCATGTACTAAACTCATCCTGAAACCGTAGAAATTTTATACACTTAGGATGCGCAGGGTGAAACATTTTAGTTTCACGGCTGAAACACTTGAATCCCTGCCAAACTGGCTCAAACGCTGAAACACTTGAAACGTTTCAGGAATTTTGAACTAGACTTGTGAATAGGTGTTTCGCTCGTGAAACACTTCGCCCAAGCGGTTTGGTGTTTCTAACAAAAACGTTTGTCGACAGCGTTTCAGGTGTTTTTTCGGTGAAACAGGAACCCTACCAAACGCACCCTTAGATACACATTATCTCGTACATAGCACCAAAATATCTTATATAATTTATAATTTTGGAGGAGTGTTTCTGCATACCGCAACCCTAACTGCGAACTCAAAATGATACCCCATACCGAATTGTCTGTACCAATGAGGCATTGCAAACTGCACCAGAATTCGATAATTGGAAAGGTCCATACCGAATTCTATCAGTACCACTACCAATGAGCCTTGCAAAGTGCACCAGATTTTGGCGACAATGTCTAAAGATGTTATTTGATTCAAGCATTTTTTTTGACGTTATCCGATCACACAGTTTATTGATGGTCCAACATGCTAAGGATATGCTTCAGTAACTAAGATTATGCCCCAATTTGATCGGCAACTGATTGCGCACTTGCACTCACATCCACCCTGTTACCATGGGTGAACCAAACAAACATGTAATCATCGATTCCCTACTCATTCTAACGACCAAGATATATTCTCTACCAAACAACACTAAAAGTTCAAAAGGCCTTTTTACCTTTATGCAGCCAAACAGCATCTAAAGTTCAAAACCCATGTGTCTTCGTTAATATCAATCAGGACACCACAGCGCCTCACATTCACCTCAAAACTCTGCTTCAAAAATGCTAGTATCGATGGCACGGCTCTATAGGTGTATTCACAGGCTTAATCTCCCAGACACGAATTCGGATAAACTATAAAGGCTAGATAAGAAACACTTCACGACACTCTGATTAGTCTGGCGGTAGACACATAGTGAGTTATGCAAGCGTCTTATGACTTGGACCCCGAAGATCTCTTTGAAGATGCTTTCTTCTGCTTCTTCTTGGGTGCGGTCTCGATTACCTTCTCAGCATCTGCAGCCTTCTTCTTGTCTTTCCTCTCCCTTTTCTTCAGAGCATGCATATGGGCCTTAAGAACTGTTGCATATGAAGCTTGGAACTTTGCGTACTCCTTGAGAGAGACCTGGAGGAAATCAGATGTTGAATAACAGTAAGCTTTGTTAACTCGTTCCACAAACCATGTAAATGACTTGAGATTAAACATAGAGGTCCAACAAGTTGGGATAGTGTTTACGGATCAGGAAGGATGCATGGATTCTCATGAATTAAGCATCACAACAACAAAAGAAATTGCAAATGGGTGTGCTCACCTTGGAAGACAATGCATGGAAACTACAAATGTCAACATCTAGGTAAATATAACACTAGCAGGCTTATCAATCTCTAGTGAAGCATTTGGTCAAGAAGATGCCTTAATTGGCTGTGCACAAATTTGATACAAGGACAAGTAATGTGCACAAAATAGAACAAAACTAACCACATACTTAATCTGTGTTACCAGATTACAATTTGCCTTGCAGTCACAGTTCCATGATGAAGAAAATGCAAAGTTACTAATATTGCCTGTGATTACGTTTTATGCGAACATGGAGTTCACAAATATTCTGGACCCAAGTACCAATATTAGTATCCTTAGATATAGAATAATTTATATCATCACATCATTAAATACAAGTTCAAGGAAATTACTTATTTAGAAGAGGAATTTAAACTCTAAACATGTCATGCATGTCCATGTAACAACTGGAAAGGTGTCAAAACTGCCTGTTTATAGGAATATATTATTACACACACATAACAAAGCTGCATGCCTCACTGTTTTGAGGTGAAAAATTAGCATATAACCTGGATAAAGGATTTCATCAACAGCTAAAACGTAGAAACCAATGAGCGTCATCACTGTTAAATGCAATTACAAATTATTACAGAGCAAGTAAATGACTCTCATTCTTTACACATTTGATGCTTATAAGTGAGATATCTCAAATTCTCCACACTTGATGAACAAAAGACGGTGAGGACATGAAAGGATGCAGTGTTTAGAAAGGAATTCACAAACCTAGAAACTAACAAGTAACAACAGATACAACTGTCAAGCATATGTGGTAACCTTGAGCATTTCCTTTAGATCAACAAACTAGCTGAATGTTGAGCATATTTGCTTGCTCATGTCATGCATCGAAGTTTGCAGAATTACAACAATAGAAACCAAACAATGTTTACGCACTTCGTTGTTAAGAAAGTCAGAAAACACAATATATAAATGACATATTATTAGCAATGATATCCTATGGATTCCAGTACTAAGAAGCTGATTTCTATAGTTTCTCTACTTTCCATCATCCTAGAATGCTACAGAAGAGAAGCTCCACATACTGCCCAAGCTATATGCTCTACCCCATGTGGACACGGCCCTGACTCACTCCACTAGTCATCATATGATTTCTAGATATTGAGGACACTGTTTTAATTACCAAAGGTTGAAGCATTTCCATATACTTTTTCTACATCCCTACAATCCCTATCAGAGAATACAGAATGGCACAGCCTACATCTATGTGTCCATAATCAATAACCATGATGTTTCAGCATATAGGCAAATACAAACGAAAATGTCTGATAACTAGCAATATATTAGCAACGAATTTGCAAGAAAACTGCTGACCAATCACCACTACACAGTATGCACAAAACCAGCAATCTTATCCAAAACTAATCACAACAGCAGCACAGGGTTGGTCACAGTACCGAGGTGGAGATGCTCTTCTTGCCATCAGAGGCGCGGATGAGGCACCGGTGCTCTACCTCCTGCCCCTTCTTCTCCATCTTCTGCAACTGTGCCTTGCTCTTGAGAGTAGCTGCCCAGCCACCCCAAAAAAAAAACAAGGCATCAGGTCAGACGTCAACTCCTCAGGCGCTCCAATCTGCAAATCAACACGCATCAGAGAGATCACTCACATCTCTTCATGGTGACCCACACGGATCCCTTCTCCGTGGTCCGCTCGTACATGCTCGTCAGCTCGCTCAGGAACCGATCTGTTTGCAGGACCACCTGAACAAAGCCACACGGATCAGGAATGGACCCAATAAAGGAAATAGGTGTACACATCTACACCCGATCAAGAACATCGAAGTTAGTAGGCATAATTCATGTATAAAATTGCGATTAGATCAGGTCCGATTACAAATTGCCAAATAGCTTAGGTTAGGCTATGGGTGCTTCTCGGTTTCGCGCAGCAGGAAGAGAAGAGAGGGGGCGGGCATACCATCTTTGGGTGCTCGCTTGCCGGGGAAGAGGCCGGCGAAGATCTGGGTCGTAGCCTCGTAGGGCAAGCGACGGCGACGGGGGCGTCGGCGGCAGCCAAGTCGACAGTAGTTGCGCTGAGAGATGAAAGAGGCGGAGCACGACAGGGAGAACAAATACAGCCCAGTCGGAGCCTCGGGCTCGGAAGCTGTTCGGCCGACGGGAGGAAGCGCAACCGGGCTTTCTCCTGCATATGGGCCCGTTCATCGTTCAAACAATTCTTTACAGGTTTTTCTTTTTTTTTCTTTCTTGCTTCTTATTATTATTATTATTATTATTATTATTATTATTATTATTATTATTATTATTATTATTATTATTATTTATTACTATAATTTGCGTATACTCCTTTCATGAACAAATGATGGAGGAACATTTAAAAATATATAAATTGCGATGATAATATTTGTTGAATCATTGTAAATCACCAAAGAGAAAACGTTTAATTTTATTAAGGTGCAACATTTTTTTTCATGAATCTTGAAACATTTTCCTCTTGAATCCGAACCTAAACATTTTTTCCCTAAATATTGGACCAATTGTTCCATAAGCCTGTAAAACCAAGAGCATTGTTCGGCTCTGTTTACACTAAAATTTAGACTTGGTAATGGATAGCCGATACCGAGAGCATAGATAGTCGATTTTCAGGGAAGCAGAGTCTTTTATGCGAAGAGTTGAGGATAGCCGATTCGGTCCGGAATCGATTGTTTGACCGAAACGAAGACGGCGTGTTTTGAAGACAGGAGTCGATTGATGATGTCAGCATGAGTCTCCAGCGCCGGGAAGCGATCACGTTCGGAGTCCGTTTTAGAAAGGAAAGGTTGGACTCTAAGTTACCTTTAAAATAGGAAAGTTTGTTAGTTTATATATCTATTTTTGAGTTGTAATTCGATTAGGACTCTATCTTGTCGAGCCTAGGGTATAAACCCCCGGCCATTGTAATACGTACGTACACATCAATACAGCACACCTTTCGGCTCCGGCCAAACCCCTAGGAGTAGGAGTAAAGTAGATTCCGGCGAGTTTCTTCGAACCGGGCTGAAGTGTCATCCGGTGGACGCAAGCTTGCTTGTAAGTACCGTCATGCCTTGCTAAGCTTTGTCTCCTTAATGTCATCCGGTGGACATGGGAGCTTTGTAGATCAAGGTCGATTCTTGTTCGATGTAAGTTTAGCGTTATCCGGTAGACGTGGGCTTAGATCAAATAAGGATTAGTTATCGATTCATACTTGTTTGCTGGCTTAATCTATGTTTAGCGTCATCCGGTGGATGAAGCTTAGATTAATTTGGTTAATGTGCATGGATTAGTTATCGGCTCTAACTAAAATTGACATCTTAGTTAGATTCATCAAGTTATCAGTGATGCATGAGTTTATTTGTTATTTACATATATTACTTACCAAATTTGCCCAATCTTGATCCTGTTTATATCAGCTTTTATCTTTAGATCTGTTTGTTCAATGAATGATGATTAGTCACATGTTTATGCATTGATAAATAGAACATGCCTGCAATAGCCGATAGATCTAGATCTTGATTGTGTGCGGGTTGCACTCAAGGAATGAGACAAATAGTGTTTGGATTCGATAATCAATAGATTTAAATCATAGTTTATATTATGGCTGCCTCAATCCGCTCGATCCCACCTGTTGTAAACATTGAGTTAAATATATTGGCCTGAGGATCTAAGTATTATTTGTTTTATCTGCTTACGTGTCGCTCGTATTTGCCGAATCGGCTATTTAGCCGATTTCGCCATTGTTTTCACATTCAGACATCTGCCGAATTGGCTAATTAACCGATCTCGATCTGTTTCTGATTTCCGATATGTTTTGATCAGATTAACTTGATATGTGTACATTAATTCTGTTATATCTTGTATCATGCAAGTCATTGTCATCATTGATGCAAATGAATCGGTTATATTACATTATAATGCTTATTTCATGAGAATCGGTTCATACCATTCGGATATCGACTCTTTAGTCGATAGCCTGCAAACAAGGTCTGTAAGGCCGAAAATTCGGAACTATCTGGACACACCAGTGAGTTCCGCCTTGTTGTTACTGATCATATCTTTTTCCTTGCCAATTGCACGGTCAAATTGGCTGGCACGCTTGGGAGTCATCGGCACTCTCTGACTGGGCCTGAAGCTAGCTGGATCTGCGAAACCTCCGTCTGCTTTTAAGGGTCGTTCCGGCTTCACTGGTGTGTTAAGCGCGAGAAACACTTTTTATGCCAACAGGCTCAATACAAAAATATTTCTACTTCAAGAGGAAATATGTTCTAGAAAAATATCATCCAAATGTTTCAATCATAGTAAGAAACACAATGTTGCAATCATAGTTCCGTTTGGACACATTGTTCCGAAATTGTGAGTTTTTGTGTCTCAAATATTTTTGTCGAGGGTAAACAAAGTTTCTTCACTCGAGTAAATTAATGCCATTCCAGTGTTAACTAAAATGGCCGGTATTTCTCATACTGTGTAGTTCCATCCCGTTCCAGCATCAATACGGGCCAATACTAGTTAATACGGGCCATATCAGTCATTCCGGTTATACCATGGCCGGTGTCAAAACTCAAGTAAGACATGTTTGATATGCAATTTTATGACTTTTTGAAGCATATATTATCAAGCACAGCTGAGCAAAATTAGGCTAAAACTAATGAAGCCATAGAGTGACCGGCACGCCAATGCCATGTCTTCATTTGGGTCGGTAAGCACTCAAGGCGATGGGTCAACAGTCTGAATGGTAGATGCAGACAAATGAGAAAAGGCCCAAATGAACACATGGGCCAAGAGGTCAACACCAATCCGACTGGGCAACACAACAGCCAAAAAGCAAACGAATCAAAGCCTACATCCGAGAGCGACGGATCATGTCGCTCTCAGTGATAACGCGATCTCGGGTGATATCTTTCAGCGACGTGCAGCCGCTCAGCGCCATGGTGATCTCGAGCTCATCCCTCAGCATCCGCAGTGCATTCCTCACCCCTGCCTTGCCGTCCACAGCAAGGGCGAACAGTACGGGCCTTCCAATCTGACAGGGGACAAGCATGAACGCATGATGCATTACATGTCAACAAATGTTCATGCATTGTTCAGCCAGAGTAATCCAACAGCGGACTTACAAATACTCCTGAGGCTCCCAGTGCCAAGGCCTTGAACACGTCAGTGCCACGTCGGATGCCGCTGTCAAGGAACACAGGCACACGGCCCTTGGCTTCTCTTACAACCTGAAATTTTCCTTGCCAAGGTAAGTTAGCATCAAGCTATGAACCAGAGGTTAGGTATCCTAGGCAGCTGTGCAAACGTGCCTGTGATTGATTTGCATACCTCTTCCAGGCAGCTGATGGTTGCAGGAAGATAGTCTAGCTGGCGGCCCCCATGGTTGGACATAATGATGCCAGCAACACCGCATTCAATAGCAAGTCGAGCTGCAAATTTGTAAATGTTTTATGGGATCATAGATCAGGTTGAGTAGCATAGCACTAAAAATAACCGAAACGAAATACATACCATCTTGTGCTGTTATGACTCCTTTCACTAAAATAGGCAACCGGGTAATCGTCTGTAGCCACTTGATATCCTGCATTGTCATGTTCATAATTCTGAGGTTTATGCATGGGATATGTCACTGTCCTCTGCTGGTTGAAGTCATTCATAGCAACAAACATTAGCATGTTGCAAATCCTACCTTCCAAGAAAGGGAGCTGTCAATCTGGCTAGTGACGTATGCAGCAAGGCCTGAAGCATTAGTCTGAAAAATCAAATATCACAAAACAGTTGAATAAAAATGAAATATAATATATTCATCTCAGTTTCAACGCAACCAGCTCAGTTTTCAGAAAACCTTGTCCATCTTGCTGAGATCCAGTCCTTCAAAGCACTTCAATACCACATTTTCAGGCAGCATGAATCTACTGACACAGAGAACAATAAATAATTCGATGTAAAGTATGTATTGTTCAGATACAGGACTCTGCTGAAACTGCATCGTATATATTCAAAATGCAAACCTGTTCCTGATATCAGCTTCCCTGTGGCCAAGGCGTGGAGCATCGACAGTGACAGCAATTGCCTTATAGCCAGCATTTTCAGCCCTTCTGACAAGTTGCTGCACAATACCCCTGTCCTTGAATACCTAAATATGGCAAGTAAACAGAGGAAAAATCAATCAAGCAGGGGAAAAGGCAAGAATGTAATGATGAGCATGAACTTCATACTGAAAGTTGGAAGAAACGGAGTCCTGGTGCACTTGAGTTAACTTCATCAATGCTGCAAGATGACCATGAAGACAATGTCTGAAAATGTAACCAGTAAAGGAATTCATATGTGAGCCACCACTTAGCCGATATAAAGGTGCAATCTTGCAAACCATAATAGTTCCTGCAGCAGCTGCTGCCTGGGCAGAAGCAACCTCTCCTGCATTCAGATGAACCTCCATAAAAGAAATTTCCTTTTAATGTTGCCAAAAGAGGGGAAAAAAGTGTATAGCAACAAGATAGAACCTTCTTGGTGGGCCAGTTTGTGCAAAGCAGTTGGAGCCACCATAATAGGCATGGAAATTTTGTAACCCAATATACTCGTAGACATGTCAATATGAGACACATCAATCAGCACCCGTGGTCGAAACCTAATACCGTTCATTAGATGGAGACAGTGAGGTTTTCAATATCTCTGTTCTTTTCTTGTTTCTAATTTGGATCAAACACAACAGAGCAGAACTTGAACAATTCAATTGGATTGTACAGAATATAAAGAAGATAAACAAATGTAAGTGCCATTTCACATATATTTCTGCAGAAGAAATAAGCGTAGAACATATTCCTATTGACTAAAGATAAACTTGCATGCTTGTGGTTCTTCAAACTAGGCAGCGATATGTCAGTTTCTTTGCTTTTTAGTCTACAGTTCAGAACTCATATACTAGAGCTACAAAAAGTATTCTGAAAACCTAAAACAAAACCCAGAAAAATCATAAGCGGATGAAGTGATATAGGTCATCCAGGTCATCCAGTTAAGCTTATAAACACAGCTAAGACCACACAATCTGGAAGATAGCTCACAAAATTTTGGAGAATGCCTCCTTATTCTCCTTGAGTGTCCACTGGTCTTCTGCACCTCCAGCATAGAAATCATAAACCATCTTAGGCAGCTTCTGCTTTGCAAGCTCCTCATAGTCAGAGACATTCGTTATCAACACCATCTCCCTGCCCAAATTTGGGGAAAATTCAGAAGGTTAGAGAAAATAAAAAGATTGTTTGGTGGTTGACATATATCTGTCAAGAAGGGAGCAAAAACAACACGAGCAAAGGATGAAGGCAATTCATGAACTGCACCGAGGCAAACTGAGGAAACATGTGAGAAGATCAAAACAGTATATAAGATAAGACGAAATACAAGTGCTAAGCTACAAATCAAAACAAGCTCCACTGTGTAATGAACTGAAATGGAAGTCAAACATCGTGCATCTTTTCAATAAATCGACACAGATCCATCAAAATAAGATGAGGAGAAATAGCACTAACTAACAACACAGCAGTTTTCGAGTTTTTTTTGCAGGAGGGATCAACAAGAGGACTTACTAGACTGCAGAGAGCAGGCTCAGAGTTCGTGCCTGGGTGAGGGAACGGATTATCCTTTGGCTGGTGCCGGTCTGTTCCTACCGCTGGACTGGAAACTGTTGGCTTGTAATCAATCTCGTTCTTTGCGTGTATATGCCGGAAGTGTTTGGTTTTTGGTAACCAATTTCGTCCTCTGCGTGCATATGCAAAGACGAGGATAGTGTGGTTGGTATCTGAATATCTGATATATCAGCAGTGACTTACAGTGACAGACTGACAGTGAAGTAGGCTTTCTAAAATATCTCCTGCACACTGCAATAATGCGTTCCAATTCGAGCATCAAACAGGAGCACTTGTGCTTGAAGTAAATTCGTGGTTAAACTGTTCGCACCTGCTGTTCGGCTGTGGAATTCGACGCTCTGTAGCTGTAGCTATCTGGGACGAGTTCGCCATCCCTTCCTGCAGCAGTAGGCAATGAAGCTGTTGGTTATGATAGCGATGGACGGACAAGTGAGAACTACTAAGCGCTTAGTAGGATGAGCCGCTTCGGCATGACGCGGACAGTGAGTGGCTCCGGGCCTCCGGCGAGGAAAAATGAGGCTATGCCGCCGTTGGTTCAGTTGGGGGAGGTGCGCAGCGTGCTACGAGTTTGGAGCTAGGCGGTGGCCGGCGGCGGCAGTTGGGATTTGGGACTAGGGGCGGCAGCACCGGCGGATGGCGGTGGATGGCGGTGCTGGTTTTATTTAATTTCGGGTCCTAGGGATGATTTTCGGAAAATTGAACTGATTTTGCTTTTGTTGCTCATCAAAATTTTGTTTTACTATGTTTGGTTAAGTTTTTGCTGAAATTAAATCTTCTTTGTCTTATCTAGACTAGATTTTGGTTTCCTTTGGGCATGACGTGACGGTGGCAACGATAAAATATGGCTTTTACAGGTATGTTTGGTACGTTTCCTAGGCAAATCTGGCTAGCAAAACTAAGCCTGGATAGACTTAGCCTGATCTTATCAAGCCAATCTTTAATTGTTTGGTTGCCTGTCTCTTCTAAGCTTCGCTTGACATAGGCTTGTTTGGTTGGGTGGCTTGCTTGGAGGCATTTTCTCGAACATGTGGTAGGCATGCTCATCTCAGTCGCCCACCGCTCACCTTCGTCGCCCACCGCTGTACGACATGTCGTTGATGGGAGGAGGAGCCGCGGCCTCCATGGCCACCACCGCATCCACCTCCGCCGCCGATGCCGTGCTCGCCTCTAGGCACGTCGCCGATGGGAGGAGCCACGGCCTCCATGGCCACCTCCGCCGCCGATGCCGTGCTTGCCTCCATGGCCACCTCCACTCTCGGCCATGCCCGGATGGAGCTCGCGGAAATAGAAGTTCCCGGCGTCGGAGAAGGCGAACCCGCTCTTGGTCATACCTGGATGGAGCTCGCGGAGAGGTTGCCGACGTCAGAGAAGAAGCGGCCGTGAGCTAGGGAAGAAGGGCCCGGGGACGACGGCGGAGGAGAAGATGCGAGTGTGGGAGCTCGTCAGGGCGGCGCGAGGAGCTCGTCGGGTGGCGCGCGGAGTTTGAGAGGAGGCGCGAGGAACTCATCAGGGCGGCGAGCGGAGCTCCGGAGGAGCGGGCGGAGGAACGAATGGACGCGCACCGGAGGAGCGGGCGAAGGAACGGAGGAGCGGGCGGTTGGGCCAAGCCAGGCTCCGCGGAAACGATCCCCCCAGTCGTTCCCAGCAAGCCTAACTTAGGGGTTGGTGGAGGCTTACTGGGGCCTGATTAAAGGGGCTGGCCAGGCAACCAAACAGGGCTAAGTTGGCTTATGGAAGACTGACCAGGCCTTAAGCCAGGCAACCAAACACACTCTATGTTCACTTCCTAACTTCGACGAAAAGGTCTTAAATAAGAGTATGTTCTACCATATTTATATTATTATTTTCTATCTTTGTTTGACGGTTAGTATGTTTATCAGGGTAATATAATTGACTAGATTCGATGCAACATGGATGTCTTTTTTTTTCCAAAAGATTCGTTACCAGCTTTCATTGATATAGAGTATAATACAATTACATAATATGTTTTTCCGCCAACATTCATTTTGCTTGGAGCTCAGGAATCTGAGGTTTCATGCCACCCCTGATTTTTTTAGCTAAGGCTAACTTAGCTTCATTAAGTAAAACGACTTCATTATTCACTACTTCTGGCTGGGATATAATCTGCTAAAATAAGATTGTATTCAAAGTGCTGCTAAAAGGTGATGTTTACAATGGAAAATAAGAGTCCAAATATATTTTATATGTTCTTTTTTCTATTGAAGATATGATTATCGTTCCAACGGAGGGAGTAATAACATCAGAACTTATGGCTCCTATAATAATAAAGTTATATAGATAATTTGTTTAGAATTCATGTCCTTTGTTAGCGCGAAAAAGAACGAATTCCTTGAGTTCGCCAACCCCACCCCCCTCCCACATCGACACGTGGCTTAATCCCAATCACATTCTGAGACAATAATAGAGTGAATAATTAAAAGGGTACTCCACCACGAGCAGCGAAAGCACGCTCAGACAATCCTCACTCGGCGCCTCCACAAGTCCTCAGGGTTCCATAAATTCCACTGTCGTTGTTCATTCGGTGCTTGTCCTCATCTTTTTAGGAAGTACAGTATATAAGAACATGGGTTGATATGATAGACTAGTATATTAAACCGGCCCCAAATCTCATAATCTCCTTTCCTTTTGTCGGAACCCAAAACAACTACCAACGCCAATCAACATTGCCATATGCCAAGTGCCAACTACGACTGCGGTGCAAACAAACGTCATCAACAGACAACACTACAGCAGGCATACACACACGCAGCTTCCTTTATTTGCCTAACGTAAAAATGAGAGCACAAGAGCTACAGATAGCGGTATCTCGAATCATGACGCAGTTCAGTCGACGAGACCAACATCACGACGCATTCTACAGCCGCGAGCGGCCAATCCTGTCGCTGTCGGTGATGACGTGGGCGCGGGTGATCTCCCTCAGCGACGTGCAGCCGCTGAGCGCCATGGTGAGCTCCAGCTCGTCCCTCAGCATCTGCAGCACCTTCCGCACGCCAGCCTCGCCGTCCACTGCCAACGAGAACAGCACCGGCCGGCCGATCTGCAACACCAAGCAACAGTGTCAGCCTGTCAGGTGTTGAGTCGAGGTTGAACGAAATGACAGTGTCAGCAGTGGGTGTGTCCTTACGAATACTCCTGAAGCTCCCAACGCCAGGGCCTTGAACACGTCCGTGCCACGGCGGACGCCGCCGTCGAGGAACACCGGCAGCCGGCCTTTCGCTTCTCTGACGACCTGAATTCACCACGTGACACTTGTTGTAAAAAAAAAAAACTCAGCAGACAGGAAATGCAAACAAGCTTTTTTCTGAAGACTCGATCGGCTATTCATACTGAAGCTGTCTTCGTTTTTCTGAAAAAAAAAAAACCCCGTAATCTCTGAAGCAGTGATTCAGAAGGATGGTTATACGCGTACCTCTTCCAGGCAGCTGATAGTTGCAGGAACATAATCTAGCTGGCGTGCGCCGTGATTGGACACAATGATCCCAGCAGCGCCATATTCAATTGCAAGTCTAGCTGCATTATTGCGTATATTTTTCGTGTGAAATATTACAAGCCATAACAAAAGCTGAAGCGAAACTGAAGCTGCACCTCAAAAAAGTCTGAATCTGAACACTTACTGTCTTCTGCAGTCACGACCCCTTTCACTAAGATCGGCAACGAGGTAATTGTCTGAAGCCACTTGATGTCCTGTTTGTTGTTGTATTGCTACTTATCAGCATTATATTGCCACATACAAGAACACTTGAATGCAGGTATAATGAGATTTTTTAGATAAAGAAGTAGAATGAGATGCTATTGCATTAGTGGTTTTTTTGAGTGCATCGTCCATTTATGTCAAACTTTAGATTAGCTGTTATCTGAAACTAGGAAGCTAGGGTGTACAAATAATTAATACCTTCCAGGAAAGAGTGCGGTCAACTTGGCCAGCAACGTAAGAAGCAAGACCGGAATCATTTGTCTGATGATACATCAAGAGATATTTGGTAAGAAAGCCTGAAGAAATAGATACAGTACATTTTTATAGCACTATGTTAAGCTCAGTTTTCAGATAACCAACCTTGTCCATCGTGCCAAGATCCAGCGCTTCAAAGTTTTTCAACACCAGATGTGGAGGTAAGGCGAATCTGCATGGTTTCAGATCACATATGCTGTCTGTATAGGACTCCAAATAGAAAAAACTGAAACGTTCATCCGTACAGGCAGCGCACTGGGTTCAGTTGTTAGATTAGCACCTGTTTTTTATGTCAGCTTCCCTGCGGCCAAGTATTGGAGTGTCTACAGTGAGTGCAATAGCCTTAAAGCCAGCCATCTCAGCCCTTTTCACGAGTTGCCGTACAATATTCCTGTCCTTGTATACCTGATGGAGACGATACATAGTAAGGTCAGTGTGATGAGCCGAGCATAAGCAAATGCTTCTAAGTTCATGCAGATAGTAATGCATACATAAAGCTGGAAGAAACGTATTCCTGGCCCAACTGAGTTGACCTCTTCAACGCTAGAAGTAGACCATGAGGACAATGTCTGAAAATAACATAATATCAGCACAATGGATTAGTGTTTAAGTCATGACTGATGTGCCACAAGCAGTATGATCTTTCAAACCATTATTGTTCCAGCAGAGGCTGCTGCTCTTGCTGTGGCAAGCTCTCCTGCATTACAGATAATTTCTCCATGAGAACTGTCCTTTGGAAGATGAGTAGAACATCGTAATTGAGAATTCGTCTGAACCGTCAGGATGAGCCATTTTCTGCATGGCTGAAGGAGCAATCATAATAGGCATGGAAATGTTGAAGCCCAGGACATTTGTGGCCATGTCGATACGGGAGACGTCAATCAATATCCTTGGTCGAAACCTGTAATCGTTTCCACAAGAAAGCACAAAATGATGCTCTCAGAGAACAAAGGCGGCCAAGAGGGATTTGGTACATTTAGTTCCCTGATTATGTGTCAGTGTTTGTGTTGTGGGCAAATTAATTCTTACTCTTGTCACACATGGGGATGACAGATGGTTATAGAGTTAGTGATAAAAAAGTCTTGGAAATAAAGGTCTACTACAGTACAAGCACGCCAAATGCAATACTCAACATCATCTGTATGATTTTTTTTTTTTTTTTTGAAGGTCACCCGGGGGGAGGGGGGGGGGGGGGGGGAGGATTACTCCCCCATCTGTGTGAAAATTCAGAGTTGAGATGGATGGCCGAAGAGCTGAAACCTGCAAGGACAATAATTTTGCACATATACATGCATTTCTAATGTCATATGTCGTATCTGAGAGTTCCTAAAGAAGTTGCCATCTTCTTTTGACCATGCAGCCACAAGTCACAAGACACATCTGATATCTTGTCCTCTACTCCATGTGATTGGGCCACTTTGCTACCATTTACTTTTATCAAAGGTGATTTTATCTTAGAATAAACAATAGGACAAAGTGACATCAGACTAATTGTTATCATGAAGCTATACATTTCCACAAGGATTGGAGGCACCTCATGCATGACAGTTTGTATCATACTCATTCTGAACGTTTTCCATAAAGTTCCTGACTTTCAGTGAATTATTAGCTGGTGACGTGAATAAAAACAAGAACGGTTGAATCAGCAGTGTGCTACCAATCGGATACGGCTAAAACCTACTGTTTTGGAAGTTAGCTTGACTTACAGAATTCTGGAGAAGGCCTCCCTGTTCTCCTTGAGAGTCCACTGATCTTCTGCGCCGGAGGCATAGTAGTCGTACACCATCTTCGGCAGTTTCTCCTTCGCGAGCTTCTCATACTCGGTGACATTTGTGATCAGCTCCATGTCTCTTCTCAAATAGTCCTCACAGTTAGTTCGAGTTCATCCACAGTTGTTCAGACAAACTTCTGATCTGCTATATCACATATTCCCCTTTTCATCATCAGAGATTCAGAACCATATAATGTTATTTGGAGACTGATGGATGAACAATAACAAGAACATTTGGAGACTGATGGAATTGCCGTATAGCAAGAACAATAACAAGACTGATGGCTGAACAATAACAAGAACATTTGGAGACTGATGGAATTGCCGTATAGCTCAACACCGAGAAATCAAGGAAGATTAAAGCGCAAATCAAAACATGGGGCAGAGCAATAAGACCGCAACAACATAGTGATTCGCGGATTCAGAGTCTCGGACATTCTTTGGTAGCTTAGCTAGGGGCACCACATAAATAATCACTGCAAAGAAACGAATCGATTCAATTGATTGATTCCAGCGACCGAGAGGAACGATTACCCCTATCCTTTCCTTGCGCAGAAGAACCCACACAAGGGGAACTAGACCGAATGAAATGAAATGATCAGATGCAAAGGTTCCAGGGGAAGATCTGATCAACTCACTGAGCGCGCAAGGGAAGCGGAAGAGGCCGAGGCTCTGACGGCCGCCCGTGTGCCGGCTTTGGAGTGATGGAATGAAGGTTGGAGCAGGGGTCTCGTGGTGTGGCCAGCCGTGTGGGTATTTAAACACTCAGATCAGATGGTGTCATGGCGTGCTGTCACAGTGTCACTGTGTTGTTATGCGCCAGCTCGTGAGTCCTTGGCATCTGACGTGGCAGAATATTTGCATGTGGGCATGCCACGTAATCAGAAAGTCAGGTAGAGGAAATGAGGAAAGAAAGAATGAACAACTGGATTAGCGATTCAGATAAGCTAAATGCTTCAGAGCAGTGCTCTGTTGCACGTTGTTTTGGTCCCTGCACTGCAATGCAATTGTGTAGCCGCTCAGGCTCTCCTGGCCGCAATTGGCAGTTGCAATATCGCTGGGAAATTGACAGCACGGTGCACGCACATGGAATCTGAAGAAAGGATAGGACAGACTTACGCTAACTTGAGCTTGTGACTGTGACAAACATCTTCAGATTCCTGTTATCCTGACATTTTGCAGTGTCATTTCTGTTAACGGGCACGAACACAAATAATTGTTCATTCTCCTCAGAATCCAAGGCGCGTGCCTGGAATCTTATGTCCAGTCCAAAATACTGCCTCAGCTTCTGTACTCAAGCTGTGGCGTCTCAACTGGACAGGCTGATACACTTATTAGATGGATTTCAAGAATCAGAAACTACACCGGATCCTGAGAGATAACACGTACTACAATGATACATCATGACAGTAAAAAAACAGTGATGCATCATGGGCAGAGATCCTGCGTGCTATTCCTTTCACATTGCAATTTGGAGACTGTCAGATTCGATGTCGGATTGGATAATGTTACAATAGTATTAACTTAGCATCAACAATGCATTATTATTATCCCTACGAAACGACTCAACGAAGCCTGCATTTTTTATACTATGTCCAGTCCAAGTGATAATAATGCGTACATCTCAGCTGTTGTATACAAGTTGATGTGTCTCAGCTAGATAGCCTGGTTAATCTAGTTTGATTTGATCTCGTTGAATTGTGAGAAGTCGAAACAGTGAATTCCGCTGTGTCTGCGTAATGTTTTACATCAGCTGGGCCAAGTTGGCAACATCATGTGGCGTACGTACTCCTTGAAATATATCTGCTGCCTGCCTGTAGTTTGTAGAGCGAGTTTCAGACTTGTTCGTTGTCAGAGGTTCAGAGCACATGGTTTTGCTACCTGAGCGGTTTCCGGTTCTCTCCTCACAACAAAACTAATGGAAGTCTGTCTGAGTGAGTCCTCCAATCGCATACGTGCAACTGTGCAAGCACGCACCTCGGCTTCACTGCATGCTGTCTAGATGGACTCTTGCATGTCCATGGTTCACTTCATCTGAATGTATGCAAACTAGACACTAGATCATGACCAACTCCCCCATATCAAACAAATCCATGCACGACAAAAAGCTCAGTTTGCTCTTTTGTACGTGTTTTCGTTTCTTGAGACTTTGTTTGCTTGTCTGAAAAAATGCTAATTGCGAGTAATATTGATTTATTTTGAGAGAAACACACTATTCTATAGATGAAAGAAAAAACTCTAAAATTTAGCTAATTGGATATGTGAACACTGAACATAGGACCATATGTGAGATTTTGGACAGACCAGACTTTGGGGGAACCATCTTGAAGCTTACAGGATTTGAAACTTTAAAGTGCCGGGGCCGGGGCCGGTGCCGTCAAACAAAACGGAATCGATCGACTATACAATATTCTAGCAAGGAAGCAAAAATATGCACTGAACTTTGCGGGCTCTAACCTACACGGGCCGGGGGCGTTACATGCATGATGCGTGGGATCCCAATCCGCGACGGCATGTACGACACGGCACCTCGTGTCACTCGCCATGGTTTGCTGCATCACGCATTCACGTAGGATAGGATGAAAATGGAGGCGGGCGAGTGCAAGAAGTTCAGCTTTGCTGATAACTGAAGAAATTGAAGTCACAGGGCAATACTACGCGGCGCCTGTCAGCTTGGACTGAATTTGACCTCTGGACTCGATCTGTAACCAGACGCTGACGATAATTCAGGCATGAAACGGGATTGACTTTCTTTTGAATGGAAAGGATCAGATGTTGGATATGGATCTCGCGATAAAACATGGAAGTTTGAGGCATGGGCAAGGTCTAGACGTGCTGTTTCAGCAACCAACAAGGCTAATAGAAGAGCGCCCTTCTCGAATGACGGAGTTGGGTTATCAATCTCAGCCAGGGAGATGCCTGGTTCCGTAATGACCGCCTAGGGCGCTTTTTGAAGCGCGTCGTTTATAATTATTCTTTTTTTTAATTATGATGATAGCAAATCTTTTGCATAATCGACAAAAAAAAAAACTGTGAGGTAGAGGTAGTATTAATAAAGCACTTGCGTATGGCCTACACCAGGGGCCCTATAGCGCCATCCACATCAGAGGTGAAGGCCTGGGAGAAAATCTTCGACGGAAACCTAACCGCGTCCAATGTCGAAGCGCTGGAGGCGCTCTTCACGGCCGCTGGAGAGGGCTTGTCCAAGTAGCCGCGAAGTCGCGTTGTCTTTGGGGTCAGTCCAGTTACAACTGTGTTAGATCGGTCATCCTTGGCGCTCTGAAGCACATTGTATGTTCGTCTGAACTCTTTTTTTAAATATAATGATACTTAAATTTTTCGTATTCGAGAAAAAAAAATAAATCGATTGAGGCGGATATGTCGGGGGAAAAAAAAAACTTCCCTCTCCACTCTGCAGCGACACCAACCTCCCAGGCTCCCACAGGCCACGAACGGCAGAACCCACCACGCTGCAAAGTGCAAACTGTGGTCCACTCCACGACTCCGCGTTGCACGCCGCACGGGTTCAAATGACCAGCCTACCCCTGACCCCTCCCTCCCATTCGATCCCCCTCGCCGTCGCTGCATCGTCCGTTGCCCGCGTACGGTTGCCACTCCACTCCACTTCACCCCTCGTCCATCCAGACCCTTTCCGCCGCCGGCGGTGGCGGCGACGACTACGGAGAAAGGGGCGCGCGCGAGCTTGGTATGGGCGGCATATCGTACCTGGTAAGCGCATCCTCCGCCTCCGCCTCCCCCTCCGTCTCTCTGGGAGTCTGGGTGGCGGGCGTGACTTCGTTTTTTTAGCCGCCCTCTCGCGCGCGTGCCAGTGTTCGTACTCGCCCCCAAGCCCCCCCCCCCCCCCCCTTTCCTTGTGCTACTGCGCGTGTGGTACCCTGCGTGATGAATTGGGTATGGGGCCGTTTCAGTACAAGAGCCAGCGAGCGAGCGAGCTATGGCCGGATGATTTGGGGGGAAAGGTCTGAGCTTTTCCGGCGGGGGGGGGGGGGGGGGGGGGGGGGGGGGGGGGCAGGATTTGAAGGATTCTTCAAGAGGTGCTTTGCGTTTTGGGCGCAAGATTTTGCATTTCGAGGAGAAAGGATGCTGAATGTGGGGCTGTAGGTTCTCAAGGTTTACTGAGAGACAATGCTGAGTGTTATTGCTGAACTTATGCCCAACCTGATGACATTGTAACATGTAAGAGATGAGCGCTTAGGCGTGGTCTAAAAAAAATTGCAGTGGTGCAGAGCACTCTAGGTTTGGTGAGCTGAGTTTTGTTTTTCGATTTCTTTTATTCTGGCTTATGATGAGGTAAAGCATTGTTATGCATTAAATCATGTGTTTCTCTATGTTTGGAAATACTTTTCATTTTCTCATTAAAAAAATGAATTTCTGAATTGTGTTATTGATATCTTGATGTTACCAATTAATTCAATCTAAAACCTATAACCTCAGATCATCAGAGATTAATACTTTAATGTTACTTTTACTGTCACTGAAAAAGGTATGTGAATGAATTTTAAACCAAGTCTAATCATTCTCCCTACTCTGATTTTTATGATAGTTTCACCCTTTCACTACGATTGATGGATTGATATACTTTGTATATGCATGTACAGGTGTGAGGCGTGGTTCGCCTAAGTCAACGAATAATTGTTCTGTGTGTTGATCCCAAGTAGGCATCTTGCACAAAATGTCACTAGTTCGCCGCTTCAATCTGCTGAGGAACAACGTACGAACTAGCTGTCCAGTTAGGTTTCTCAAGCAACATGCTGGATTTTCATCTGGGAAATTGATTCAACCTAAAACCTATGAGAAACGACATTTCGCTACGAATCTTACAGAGGCAGTTAGTTGGCAGAAAACTGACCCGGGTTCTTGTGTTCCTTCAATAACGCCACTGTGGCTTCAGCAAACTTCTGGACATGATCAATCTGCAACTGTATTTGTCTTTGATGTTGAGACTACTGGTTTTCTACATGTGAGTCATAGAATTGTTGAGATTGCACTTCGTGACCTTTCTGGAGGAAAGAATTGCACATTTGAGACTCTCATTAATCCTGAACGGAGTGTTTCCGAACACGCTGCCGTGGTCAATAAGATTTCCACAGATTTGGTCTGCCAGAGTGATGTCCCAAGGTGTGTTCCTCTTCTTTACATGTATGCTATTATTGATCTCTGGATGAGTTCACATTAGTTTATAAATGTGTCTATAAACACTGTGATATTGAAGATGAAACATAAAATGCCTAGTGAACAATAATACGGTGTTATTCTCAGGAACTATAAGACCCATTCACTTCATTGTGAAACCACAAAGGGGTGTTAGCACTCGCTAATTCTTGCACCGACAGATATATATAATTTTGGTGTGCTTGAGTTTATAGAATGCATTATCCTTTCGGCTTTCAGCGTTATTAGGTAAAATTCACCATGCTCTACTTGATAGCATAACTACCCAGCACCTTGAATGCATGATAGCTTGATGCAAATTGGGTAAGTGCTAAGTAAAATGTATCCTGTTGGCTGTAACTAATGCAAACCATTCTAATCACCTAGTGGCGTTTTCAATTATTGATTTATTATGCGGCTTGCGTCCTTGGTAGCGTCCTTGTGTTCATGATAGTGGCATGATTTAGATATTAGATTTGTTGCAAATGCTTGGTAGGTTTTTCATTTTTATAAAGAGTTCATCCTAACAGTTTTCCCTTGTGGCATTGTCATTAAAGCTTTTTTAGTCTGAAATCCAATTGATGTTTTTAGTTAGCTCGTAAGAAGCATGTCTTGTGCACCAAATCCAACTGTATGGCATCACCATAGTTTCTTCGTTCCTGAAAATCTGTCAACACAGACCATAATTTGTAATCAGTTATGTGAAAAAATGAATTTGATGATTCAATTTTTTTCCTCTTTGGCAAATATCCATGCTACTAAAGGTTTTACTATAAGCAAGTATCTGCTAACTTTCTGTGCAAAAGAAGGTTTTAAGCCTTTGTAAGGAAAAATTATTCAGTCTGTTCTGTTTGTTAACACTCAAACATTCCACTAACCCATATATGCAATCTCAATTTGGTTATCATAGGTTCAGTGATATACTTCCAATGGTACTAGCATATGTTCGAAGTCGCCAAGCTCCTGGCAAGCCAGTTCTGTGGATTGCACATAATGCAAAACATTTTGATGTCCCTTTCCTTAACCTAGAGTTTGCCCGTTGTTCAGCTCAGATTCCTGCAGATTGGCTGTTTGTCGACACTCTTATTTTAGCGAGAAAGTTGAAGAAAATAGATGGTATGTCATCGTACCTCTGGGTTCCTCTCAACATATGTTTGCTTTCACCTTGTTAAAACAATCCCGACAGTTCTTTTTGGGTCTTTTTATGTCTGCAACCTCTTTCGATTCACGCATGGTATTAGATAGAAAATGATTCTGTTGCGATGTGTATGAATTCAGTACCATATTTGTGCTACTATTTCAATGGTTCTTGTGGTATATATCATTTCGTACTTCTCAATTTAATTGCATATTTTGTGATGTTTGCCTATTATGGTATATCTGAAGAACAATTAGATCTAGTTATAAGTGGGTTTTCTGTTCTATCACAGGAGAGAAAAATCTTGTGAACTTAAAGGCACTGGGAGAACGCTATGGCATCAGTTCAAAAGGCCCTTCGCATAGAGCAATGCCAGATGTGGAAGCATTATGCAACATTCTCCCAAATATCACTCTGGATCTAAAATTGACATGTGATGGCCTAATGAATGAGGCCATGAGATTTAGCGAGGCCAGAAAGGTTTCTTGAATGTGAATTTTCGATCTCCCGGTTGTATTCACTATAGACATATTTTCATTTAACTGATTGTTGTTGCCTATGTGTTAGTATATCAAACTGAAAGGCTTATGTTGTAGTATATCAAATTCTCAATGACCATAGCTTTCTTGCATTGAAAGGCTTATGGTGATTTCTTAGGTTATCAAACTCTTAATGCCTATGGTGTAGTATATCAAATTCTCAATGCCTATGGGGATTTCTTAGATTGTCCTACTTATACTTGATTTACTCATGAGTTGATGTGAAAACTAAGTGCTGTTACATCCTTAAAACTTAGCAAGAAAAAATTACGCTTCGCTCAAGTTTTCTTGAGTGCTATTCACTCCGCTTGATAATATATTCAATTGGTAACTGTGGTCCTCCAGTCCATTGGTAGTACTTCAGTGCCTAGTCATCTTGCATCATAGGTATTATATACTGATCCCACTCACTTGTTGGAAATGGTGGAATATTGCACTTGGAGCTGGATTTATTAATTGATTGGGCCATCTAAGCAATGGTGTCCTTAACTGAGCATGGTGCACGATTGGCATGTTAGTGTTTCAGCCCAGAAGTAGGGAAGTAGGGCGTCAATATGCACACTTTGTCACAATATTGTAGAAAAGAGTAATACCTTTTTTACAGGGATGTAATTGATGTAGACATATGTGTTTGTTGTATTTTTAGGTTTTATGATAATATAGTCACACGGCATCTTGGTAACGTCAACTATGGCTGTATTTTTTTTTCTTCTGTCGGTGCCAATATTGTTTGCAAATATTTTATAATCATACCATCCAGATTTTTTTGTTTAGTACAGGTATTCTGATTGTTTTTAACTTGGACACAATCGTGCTACAACCTGTTTGGAGCTCTTCATTCTGGTATAGTTTGAGTTAGGTGCTCTGTTCTCTGTTGTAGCACACCGCGCAGTGGCGGACTTTTTTGGTCCACTCACTTGTTGCACTGGACCGAAGATAGCACTACAAGAGTTTATAATCCCTTGTAGTAGTTGTATTAACTAGCCCTTTATAGCCACGTGTTTATTATTGTTTCCTAAAGCTATCTACAACTGTCAGGCTGTGTTCGGTGAAGCTGAAGTGCTGTAGATAAGCGCTGAAGTGCTGTAGAAGTGCTGAAATCTTGTGAGAGAAAAATACTGCTGAAGTGCTGAAAAATAAGCGCTTATAAGCGCTTATACCCTCAACCGAACGCAGCCTCAGTTGGGCATGTGTGATCCTTTTCTTGTAGCCAGTGTGGATCACCAATCCCGCATCATGATGTGTCGTGCTCTGGTGGAAAAGAGAAAGTAAGAAACGAATAAGACGTCTTGTTATTATTTCCCAATGTTAAGCTATCTATGTTGCCGTCTATTTCATGCACTGCAAGTTGTAAAAAAAGATGTTTTTCTTTGTTCTGAACCCTAGGTTGGAGACATGCATTGTGCAGTGCTGACAGATGACAACTAAAGCAATCACTTGATGCCTTTGGTAGTTGCTTTGGGTGGGAATGGGATCCATGCACATGAGCAATAATAGCATCATCATCTGTTAGGTTACAGCCTTGAGTGCCACTTAAAACTATTTCGCTTTACCTGAAAGTGTTTACATTTTGATAGCTGCTGATGCGCACTGGACTTTTGTTCAAAACATGGAATAGTTAGATTTTAGTGGTCAGCTGTTTAGGTCTGGTCAGTATGATTTGCATTTGTGCGATCGCATGATTTGGGCCCCTGACGAGTGAACTACGATGCAAGGTGGCCTCATATGGGCAACCTGGGTGTTCGGGTGACTCAAGAGCGAAGATGCGCTCTCTTTTTTTTTTTTTTTTTCCAGGTGCAAACTGTGTTTCCTGGTCATCTGCCTACTTTACACCACGAGTCAGGAGGAATCGGTAACTCTTGCTCAGATGTACCAATCGGTAGTCCTGTTTTCGTTCGGTTGGGTAATAAATTACGAAATCTTGTTGGTCACGATCTTTAGCGTGTGATTAGTCGGTCCAAAAGATGTTTCTAGAGGTGTACTTTTTGCCCCCGTCCCGAAGGCAGGCAAGGAAGCAAGCTTTGTGCTCCATCCATGTGTCTCGTAAGGCCGGTGCTCGTTCACAGCCGCGTGTTTTTGTTGAACCTTGAGGCTTGAATGGCCTTCCATTAAAAAGTTAATTATGTCAAGAAATCTGCAGTAGTTGATCAGGGTGGTGGGCTGATCCGCTGACGCAAAACGACGCGAGAGGCGGGGCGGCACATGCGTGCGTGCTTGCGTGTCTCCATCTCTGGCCTCTTGTTGGCGGTGAGGAGCTGGGCTCCACTTCCGAAAGCTTTGGACATGTTGGCCGTGAATGAATACGTATACGTGTAGGCGCAAGCAAGTCCCAGATCCCCGGCCCCGAACCTCACCCAACCTGTCGTGTTCTATTCTACGACCATGGATGACGGACGCAGATGTTGCGCCGAACACGATCACGACCGGCCAGTGTAGTGTACAATGTAGTGTTGTCCGATCCCTGACGATCGTTGGGGGATCCAATAATACGGTGTTTCGCAACAAAAAAAACACCAGCACGCGCAGATGCCCGACTGCTCTGCTCTGCCTCCGAGTGGCAAGCAGGTGCGTGTTCCGTTCCGCGTGTAATGTACGACAGCACGATGAGGCGCAGGCACCATCCGTGGACGGGGGTCTCGGGAGTGCGCACGCGCATGGCATGCTGGAGTTCCCCGGCCGGACACGGACCGGATGGGACCCCGCCTTGCCCGCACCAAACCAAAAGGGGGATTCGCCACGGATGCGGGAGGCGCCGTTCGTACGCGCACCGAGATCGATCGATCACCAGCCGGGTGTGGTGGCAGCACAGCATCGGGCGCCACGCGATTCGACGGGGCGGCGCCGCGCAGCGCGCACCATCTCCGAGTGATTCCGATCCTCTGTGACTGAGCGTGAGGCTGGCGAGTCACGAGACCTGCAGCTGCAGGGTTGGTTGGTTGCCTCGGATCGGAGCACAGCATGCAGCACGATGAGGTAGCTAGTTTGGTGACCGCCGCCCGCGTGGGGCGTGCAGTGGGGGCGCTCGCACACCACAGCCACCGGCCGCGCGCGGCGGCATTGGTCGGAGTCCGGTGCACGGGGCCACGCTCTCTCTGCCCTCACGACACCTACCGACACGCGGATGCTGCTGCGCTGCTCACATCGATCACATGCATGGCACGGCCGGTTGCGGTGAGTGACCATGCACGGGTGGGGCCAGTGAACAATCCATACCATCTAAGTATGGCAACGGGGCGGGTTCAGATCGGGTAGAGTCTCTGGGCACCTAAAACCAAAACTCAAACGTAAAACCCGAACCCGAACCGAACACCTATTTGGGTGAATATCCATCCCCGAAAACCGAAACCCGCGGATACCCGAAACCCAATGGATAATCCAAAACCCGAACTTATATTAGAATAAATCAGCAATCAGCGCAGCAAGTAGTGGCCGTCAGGATATCCAGCTGCAGTGGTCGACGTGGCGTCCAACTCCGGGCTCCAGGCTCTGTGGTGGCACGCGGTGGGCCTGCAGAGCCGCTGTCGCGCGGTGTGAGGGGGTTGAGGGCGTGGCCGGTAGGACTGCAGAGCTGCTGCCGGCAGTATGCGGGGGCCAGGGCGTGGTCAGCGAAGCCGCTTCCTTCCGGCTTGCTCGCGCGGGGACGGGCGGCATCTGATGAGCCGTCTTGCTCGCGCGGCGGCGGTCTAGGGGCGCGCTGGCCGCTGGGGCGGAGTGGAGCTGCCGGCAGCGGCCGACCTGGCGCCTAGGAAGGAGACGACCAGACGGAGCTTGGCGATGGGGAGGGCGACGGCGCACGAGCAGGACGCAGGACAGGAGGCCGAGGCTGACAGGATGAGTGGATGAGGAACTGAGGGGTGCGTCCGTGCGGCTGCGGGTCAGGGTGAGGTGAGGGAGGGGTCTGAATTTTAGCGTATGTAGTTAGGGTTTTTAGTTGGGCTTTTAGTGGGCTAGGATGTTTCGGGGCCCAAACACGGGTGAAATTTGAAACCCGCACCAAAACCACAGTGTTTCGGGTATCTGAACCCGTAAAACTGTGGACGAAAACTAGGAACCAAAACCGAAAACCGCGGACCCAAAAACCACGGGTATCCGCCCCGAACTCGAACCATTGCCATCCTTAATACCACCCATACCTATGATTTGATCCGATCGGTTACCTACGGCGTACTGCTCCTACAAATAACGGCAAAGGGCCAGGCCCCCATCCCTGAAGGAACCACCGCCATTATTTCACACACAGGAGTACGAGGTCTCGCTACTACTGGCCGACCGGGAGGGCTGTAGCCGGCTACCCGGCCTACTCACATACTAGTCACATGATCGAGGCAAACTGTGGTACACGTGCTGGTGGTGTACAGTGCACTGTTGGCACACAACAACGAGGTTGGCCGGCCGGCCGGACGTACACGTCGGTTGACGCGACGGACAACAACGTCGGTCTGAGGCTTGGCCGCTACGTACAACCGGGCAGCAGACACGTAGCGTGCAGCAGCTGCTGCCTGCTGGCCCCCGCCGGCACGACCGAGTGCACATACGGGCGCCTGACAGTGCCATTACCGATGATGCTGTACAAATATCACCTCTCGCTCGTTTCTCCAATAATGCAAAAAGCGAGAAGCCATCTTTGCAGCTTGCGCACATTTGAACATGCATGGGCTCTGAGTACAGTATATATTATGTGCGCACATAACATGAATATAACCAGGCTCAATTGATCCCCTTTGGGCAGCTATTTCTCTGCTGCAAAATGAAGAAGAATCAGAAATCACTTGACCGATCGACAAGTTCTCTGTTATATATGAACAAGGTTCCCGCTTTGCCAAGGATGAAAAGAAGGACCTGAGTTCGTACGTGCCACGTCGCAACAAACGCTCGTAACCAATAGAGTACTCCCTCCGTCTCGGAAATAACTTATCGAAGAGTCATACAGTTTTCAACTTTGATCAAAAAAGTTTTTTTTTCTCGAATACGCAAAAAGCTTGCGTATCTTTGTATTAAGTGGAAGAAGAGTTTTTAGTACAAGGTGCGCTCAAAGGCATAAAGCTAGGAGGCGAAGGGTAGGCGTGCAAGCGTCCCGTCCTAGCGAACAAGGCCTAAGCTGACTACTTGTGCAAGAGGCAACGGAGTTTCTGCGCTGCTCCTGCCTCTACCCAAAGATCGGCAATGGTCTTTATGTGGGCGAGCAGTTGTGGCAGCGTACTTGAAGCTCCTCGGAAGCACCTAGCGTTCCGTTCTTTCCAAATTTCCCATGTCACTAGCGCGAAGAGGAAATCGGCGCCGTCATGTTTATGTCCTGACCATCTAGCTCTCCAAGTGTCCCACCAGGACAAGATGCAGACGGCGCCGGTGCTGGTATCTGCCATACCAAGGGTGAGAGGATGCTCACCATACTTGCGCAGTGAAGGAGCATGAGACTAGGATGTGGTCCTTGGTTTCCTCCTCCTGGTCGCAAAGAAAGCAGTGATCGGCCGCCTGTAGACCATGGCGTCGACGTCTGTCTGCCGTCCAGTGGCGTCGTCTCAGGGCGAGCCATAGGAACAGCTTGACGCGGAGAGGCACCCACGTTTCCCAGACTCTCGCGCACCCGGGCAACGGGTGAGATCCCAGGTGAAGGGCGGCATACGTGGATTGGGTCGAGTACTGACCATCGCTAGTCCATCTCCAGACGAGCCTGTCTTCACTATCAGAAAGCTGGACGTTTTGACTTTGACTAAAGTTATACGAAAAAGTACTAACATTTACGATACAAAATAAATATCAATAGATTAATGATGAAATATATTTTCGTATAAATTATATTTGAGACATAAATGTTATTATTAATCACTGTAAATTTAGTCGAATTTTAGCAAATTTGATCGGCACGAATCCCATAATTACATTCTTTTTTTTGGACCGTCAGGAGTAGTAAGCACGGCCTTCACATATCCACCACCATTATCATATCAACCACATCTCTCACTCTGTGTTTGTTTCAGACGTGGCAGTAGTTGGCATAACCTTCTTCCCTGGGCGACAGAGACGTGGACCCCATCCACTTGTTATCGACAATTCGACCCCATCCACCCTAGCTTGTTATCTCACACGTGAAAGTCAAGTCCGATCCGGATCCGGCAGTATAGTAACATAATACCAGAGGTGCTGGTCTCCCCCGCCCACTTCCTTGTAGGAAGACCGAATCAATTCCATCACGCGCACGCTTATATTAACTTATTAAATAATTTATATTTGCGATGATACGGTGTGAGTGTGTCATGATACGTTGATCCCATCCGTTTTGATTTTCCGACGTTTTTTTGTTCCCTTCTCATTGGCCTAGAGAGTGTGAAAGTTACTTACTTCACGTAGTGCACGTATATATGTCATGTAGCCTACTCCTACCGTGTACGTACTCTCTGGCGCGTCGTGTCAGCACCCGGCCAGGGAAGCAGTCGAGTACGTACACGTTCTTTTCATTTCATCACTGTGTCACTGTTACTGTGATTGGCACGTTTTACCGGCCCGCCCCAATGCAAAAGCGCCAACACGTCAACAATATACAAGGGCTGAAATTAATTGACCCCGGAAAATGACGGCGAATCCACTAGGACCTAATTTGAAAGTACGGGAAAGCAAAAACCCAGGGATGGAAAATCCCTTCTAAATAACTACTCCCTCTGTTCCGTTATAAATGTCGCTTTAGTAACATCCGAGATGCAGCAGCAATTTTTAAAATCTGGACATGGATCTGTGTCTAGATGCAGCTACCGTACCATGCACCTGGACCTTTCAATCCGCTGCTAGAACGTCAATAAAAACGGGACAGAGAGAAGTAAGATGATAATAAAATGACATCCTCATGGATTTTTCACTCTGAAAAAAGTGATAGATTTTAAGGAGATTTAAGTTTCTAAAAAAGCCTAATTGAATAGTAAGATATCAAACTAAGTGTTGTTATAAACATATTCTCTCCTTTTCAAAATAAGTGTTGCTATATTATATTATTTGTGCTGGCCAAATTGTCATAACTTTTACACGGCTCGATTTCTAAAAAAATATTAGCATCGTTTGATAACTTTATTATAAAAGTATAGATCCAACGATCTATCTATAATACTAATTATGTACTATACATATTAATATTTATTTTTGTATATATTTTAAAAAGTTAAAATGATCATTTGACACATCGGGAAAGAGGAACGCTACTTATTTTGGAACGAAGAGGGACATGGATAATTGATTTGTACTTGTGTTATAAGTATATTTTAGTGTTTGTCCAAATCAACTGTACTGTATGTACGCAGTCTCTGTACCTATTCGACTAAGAAATACACGCAACAACACTATAGTACAAACAGACCCACACGCACATACGACATACATCCTCTCGCAAAATCAGCAGACTGCTATGTGCTCCTGCACAAACGACGCTTCTTTCGCCGTCGTTTTTTCCTTGTTGTTACCGTACGATCCGTGAATGGATGGCTCGTCGGAGAATGGATGAAGGAAGAAAAAAGATCTTTGGCAGCACGATTCCCCCTCGTGCTCGTGACGATGGACCCCTACGCCGAGAGAGCGATGAACAGTAGCGTCCAGGAGGGCGACACGATACTACACATGGCCGGGTTTCTTTCGCCGCCATCGTTTTCGTGGTGTTTAACTGCCAATCCCGGCCGCGCCCCTCGTCGCCGGCAGGGTAATAACGATCGACTAGCGAGCACGACGTGAGTGGACGTGTTCACTCGCGCGGCCACCTCTGAAAACGACTCCTTTTCACTGAAGGACACATGGCTCAATAGAGAGGGTTATGTTTTTTTAATTGAGCCAATTGCCCAATAGGAAAAATTTGTGTATACAGGGGTTGTTTGGTACTCACTAACTTAATTTATTCATAAACTCCACCGTGGAACATTTTAGCGAAAAAAAAGAATTATGCAACACTCTCTTTATGTGCTCTCTCAGCTCCAACATTTTTTTTTCTAGAGCAGAGTTTATGGAGTTGGACTTGTTTACCTAAAAACATAGAGTGAAGCTAAAAAATATGAAAAGAGTTCTAAGAGGTCCCATAAAAATATATACTGAGAGAAAAAATATATAAACTTTCGATGAGACGACAAGTTGCACGAAGAAACACCACAAGATCTTTAAAACCATGTTCTTTTAATAAATGCATAATTAAATACCTTGAGGAGGTTCATTAGGGCGTCCGCAATGGCTAGCTATTATGACGTAGATAGACAAAAAGTAAGAGAGAGAGTAGTCATTAGCGACGATCAAATAGTTTATCTATTTCACGTGGTTCAAGAAATTGAAAGACTAGACATATGGGTCCTCTATGCAAGAGATATAAAAAATAATCTTTACTTTTATCTCTCACCTCCACATCAGTTAGCTACGTAGCTAACACCATTGCGGACGCCCTTAGAAGCAACTTCTTGATGTAGACTAGGAGGCTCACCAGCTCAATTCCTTTGTTTATTTGTACTGCTAGGAGATTATTTTGCCTAACCTAGCTACAACTGAGCTCTAGCCTTGCGTCCACATCCCTTGGATGCATCCTCAGACACCATCACATACATACATGTTCTTACCTTATGTTTGAACTTCTTTTTTCAGAATCCACTACATACATTACATACACATAACACATGAACATACAAACGCACATACGCGCATTCACACGATCGCGGAGCATAGCGGCGACCAAATTGGGGTGCCCTTCTAGCTCGATGCTTATTATCTGCATATGAGCTTGTTGGTAGTTATTTATCAAACTCCATCGCAACCAGAGCACAGGAGATTGATGATGAGTAGCGCCAAAAAAAACCAATCCAGACATGGAAATGGAGGGGTGTCACCAATGAGCCTATACCTCACCATGCCCTATAAGAATCATATGAACTTAACCCAATTGCCAAGAAGTGTCACATAGACCACTTCAATTTCATTGCATGCTCCACCACTGCATTCACAACTCTCATAGTGTCAAGTTTGGGCCGAAGGAATTTCGTGGGACTTTTCTAAAGCCCTATCTGACCCAATTTCATTATCAAAGCATACTCTTAGGAGCTGTTTGGATCAGGATGAGGATAGGGCGTATCTGAGCCGTCCATTCTCACATCTCATTAAATCATAACCATTCATTTATTTCTCTATCCATATTCCACCCCTCATTTCCTACAATCCAAACAGCCCCTTATGCTTGTATGTCAGAGCTACACTTTAGAAGGATTGGATAGAAAATAATGAGGACTCATTTTTTTAGCTCCTAGCTCCATTTTTAATGAAGAAGTTATTTCTGTCTAATACCCACCATAATTTCTGTTGATGTTTTTGGATCACCACGAAGAAACTCCTCTAAGAAGCACACTTGATGCCCCCAAGCTCCTCATATACATTATATACCAACAAATTATAATAATCAAAAGACGAAATCATTTTGTGTGTGAAGAATAATGCACATATGCATCATGCATCCTTCTAGAATGCTTCTTTTATACACAATGGACATATTGTTGGAAAAAGAAAAAAGAAATATCCCCTCACCCATCACATGTGGTCAGCAACACTCGTCCAGCTACATCGCGCAACAACGCCGTCCAAACGCGATCAAACGGTCACGAAACCACGCGTTTGGTGGGGTCGGCGCGGCTGGGTGGCGGGTAAGAGGTGACCTGGTGGTGCACGGTGCCCTCCTCGCCGTCCAACGAAGCTATAAATTCCGGCCACCCAATCGGGGCACCACCCCGATCATCACCGTTCACCGACGCCCAAAGCCCCCCCCCCCCCCCCCCCCCACCCCCCCCCCAAACGGCAGGAGACAGCAGCAGGCCGGAGGACTCCTCCCTCCTCCTCTACGCATCCTGCGTCCACCGCGATCCTTCCTGCGCGCAAAGGAAATCTCCAGCTCTTCGGCCCCGGCCAGGTTTTCAAGGTGGGTTTCGTGCTTTTCCCCTCCTCCATGAATTCGTCCTCTGCGTCGCGTGATTTCAGCCTGGCTTGCGGGGAGGTGGGCAGGCCCCTTTTTTCACCCTGCCTCCATTGATTGCTTGGCTTACGAACGTGATTGGGTGTCGGTTTCCCCTACGGGTTGTGTGGCGATTTTTGGAGTTATATCTCTGGCCAGATTGCGTCAGACGAGGGTATCGCACGCCGCCGCCGTCGCCGCGTCCAGAACTCCGCCGGCTCGCAGCTCCGACTACAAGGCGGCGGCGTCCGGCGTGGGCAGGGAAGCGGCGGGCGGTGGTGTCAGGTAGGCGCCGGCGGCGCGGATACGGCTGGCTGCTCCTCTTTTCTCCGTAACAAAAGGGAGAGAGAGACCGATAGAGAGAAGGAACGGGAGATGAGCTTCTGACAATGGCGAAATTCCAATTTTCTCCCTCCCGTAGTGCCACAAATATCAAAATTTTGGTGAGGGATTAATAGTTTGACTTCTCTGATTCTGCAGTGTTGCTTGCCCCGCCGGAGTTTTCCTCTGCTCCGCTGTTACCGCCGTCGAATTGGCTAAGAAGTTGATGGGATCGGGGGGACACTGGAAGGTTGTGTGAGATCGCGAAGGGGACCGTGAATTCCTGAGAGGGCTGCGGCGATTCGGCTGCACGGCTGTATGAACTGTTTTGTGAACCTGGGACTCAACTCGAACTCGAACCACTACGTCGCTTGCCTCCTCATCTTCTTGCTGCATTTCTCCCCCCAGTTGTTAACTCCATCCAATTCTAATTCAAGTAGTAATTGTGAAGGAGAAGAACAAAGCTGCACAGATGGCGAACAACAGTAAGTCCCGCTTCTTCTTCGGGAACTCTTTCAGTTTCGGGCTTATAGTTGGCAGATCGGATTTTGTTCCAATTTGAAAATATATCCTATATCGATGTGAATTGTTAAAGCTACTCAGGTGAAGGAGTATTGATTGGATGACTTGGGATCATCTAGTATTTGTTTTCTCACATATACGTTTTTGGGTTGTTGATTAGGTGTATGTATTTGGTGGATCTGACGCCTCACGCCACTTGGTGGCAAAATTGAAGTTTTCCAACCTAACTTTCTGATCGTGTGGTTTTGAAAAATCTTTCTTTCGGTAACAAAAAATAATTCGGGGTTCCTATGGTTGTTGGAGGCACACATGGGCCCGATGAGTTGGTCATGAACCATGATGTCCCATATATTCAATTGTCGGTGGAAGGAAGGGGGAAAAAAAAAAAAAACTAGACTACAACTCTGCAGTAGCTGTTTTTACACTTAACACTTGTTATACCAACATCTCACGCAAGAGGGGACCGACCACTTGGAAGCTTCTCGGATTTGACCCATGTAGATTTGTGGACTCCTCATTTTATAGTACTGGGGACCTTGTCCACTGAAATATATATTCTCGCATGCTACCATAGCACGATAAGGAAAGAGGGAAAATTTAACATATACTGATTTCTACAAAACCTGACTACCGAAAAATATATGCTGTCAAGTGCTATGCTGTTAGTGTTAAGTGTTTCATTCCATGCATGTGCGATCCACATTGTTGTCAGTGCTCACGAACACGGGTAGACATGTATCATAATATTGGCTACCTGTCTAGTGTCTACTCGTTCTACTATATACCAATGCTGCAATTTGCATGCATTTGTGCATTCTCGGTATATAATGCTTCTGCTTTTGTCATTATTACCTACTAGTACTAGGTGGAAGATGCTCATGAAGTTAGGCTGTTTTTTTAGTACCTGAAGCATATCCCACAATTCTACAGAGTACCTAGTGTTACCAAGGCAGACATTAGCCACGAGACATGGCATGTTTATTCCTTATAGTTCGGTGCCCATTTTGTCCAAACATAATCTAGAAGAGTGTACCAATCATTAATGTTCTTGTGTCATGTACATGCTGTGGCCCTTTTTTCATACAAAAAAGATATAAAAACTTGTTCTCACCATTGCGATCTTCTGAAAGTCCTCTAATTTATATATGCTATAAAAATGTTTGAGTCAAGAGTGATCTGTCTTGTGCTAGACCATCCGCGATTAAGAAAAATCAAGAAGACTACACAAGCCCAAATTTAGTTGTTGAGAGGATAACTGAAAATCTTAAACTGTCCTGTCTTACCTCACCATCATTGTTCTGAGACAGGGGAACATGCCTCACTACTAACCCTCCATGGTGGAGGGGGGTAGAGGAGGGTTGATGTGAGAAGAACAGGCGATTTCGACAATTTCACTACTTGGTAGGCTTCTTTATGTCACTTCTGTATGAACTGGTCTTTTATCATTTGGAGGTATTCTGCTCTTTGGAGCAAAATATAAGTCTTATGCTAAACTCCTCCAAGTTAGCAACCACCCAATTGCATCAAAATTTGCAGAAGATTAAACCAGGTTATAGCAGTAAGAATATTTCAGGAAGTTTATTTCCTTCTATTCTCTATGTCCAAATTACGATATTGATGGAATAATAAATTTGATTAGAAATGTCTTAAAAACTTACCTTTCCTTCTTAATATGATCAATAGAACTAAACTTGTAGTTGTGAACACGTTTTGCACTTAAAACATTTTATTTCCCTGTGGTACCTTTACTGAGATAAGACATATTTTGTCTTCATGTCAGGTTCATACGGTGAAAATGCTAGGAGAAAGCCACACACACCAACCGCTATTGTTATTGGTGCTGGGTTTGCAGGTATTGCTGCTGCTGATGCGCTCAGAAATGCGTCCTTTCAGGTAATTTTTCACTGTTAGTTTTTTTTGTCATGTTTGTGTGTTGTGATGCAATGCTACGACCCGTATTTCTTTGACGATATGAGAAGACTCTTTTGTGATGCATTTCAATTCTTGTGACGCATTCCAGGTTATTCTTTTAGAATCCCGCGATAGGATTGGTGGCAGAGTTCACACTGACTACTCTTTTGGGTTTCCAGTCGATTTGGGAGCATCTTGGTGAGTTCAATTCCTTCAAACTTTCACCATGTGCTCCGAAGTTTATCTTAAATGGTTTTTCATCATTTTTATTCATCAGGCTTCATGGTGTCTGTGAAGAAAATCCCTTGGCACCAATAATTGGAAGGCTTGGTCTTCCACTGTACCGCACAAGTGGAGATGATTCTGTGTTGTTTGATCATGATCTGGAGAGGTAAAACCGTGCATTAGGCTGAATTGTATTTTGAGAGATGATGTAGCAAATGATGGGAGCTAACTTGTTATATTGCTTTTCAGTTATGCACTCTATGACACTAATGGACATCAAGTACCACAGGAGTTGGTAGAAAAGATTGGGAAGGTGTTTGAGACCATACTGGAAGAGGTATTCCCTCCTTTCAATTAGTGATGTCGGTGTTGTTGATTTAGCTAGTTTCCGTTATTTGATTTACTCGCAACACTTATGTGCACAGACTGGCAAATTGAGGGAAGAAACTAATGCAGATATGTCTATTGCAAAAGCCATTGCAATTGTTATGGATAGAAATCCGCACTTGAGGTTTGTACTAATCTACTTTCTGCCTTTGTGCACGAGACAGGCACAAACACACGAGTCATTTTAACTGAAGTCATTTTAACTGGGTTTTCCATGTTTTCACTACAGGCAAGAAGGAATTGCTCATGAGGTTCTTCAGTGGTATTTGTGTCGCTATGGAGGGTTGGTTTGCCACTGATGCTGATTCAATTTCACTACAGGGTTGGGATCAGGTATGTTTTCTTGCTTAGCACCTGGCCAGTATACTTGCGCGTTATGAAATTTCTGTGCTTATGCGTGATAATGTTGATGGGATGCAGGAGGTGCTGCTTCCAGGTGGCCATGGCCTCATGGTTCGTGGATATCGTCCGGTTATAAATACTCTGGCAAAAGGCTTAGATATTCGTCTCAACCATAAGTATGCATATCTATCCTTTTTCATATTAATTTGGTAACCAATAGCTGTAGTTTCGCTTTTATCAGCCATTCATTCAGTAGTGATCCTCGTCTTTGTTCTTCAGGGTTGTGGAAATTGTTCGCCACAGGAACAGGGTAGAGGTTACTGTAAGCAGTGGCAAAACATTTGTTGCTGATGCTGCAGTGGTCGCTGTTCCATTAGGTGTCCTGAAAGCAAAAACCATTAACTTTGAGCCGAGGCTGCCAGAGTGGAAAGAAGAAGCAATTAGAGAACTTACAGTTGGAGTTGAGAACAAAATTGTTCTTCACTTTGGCCAGGTTTTCTGGCCTAACGTGGAGTTCCTCGGCGTCGTTTCCTCTAGCACATATGGTTGCAGCTATTTCCTCAACCTTCACAAGGCAACAGGCCACCCTGTCCTTGTGTACATGCCTGCCGGGCGCCTTGCTCGTGACATCGAGAAGATGTCAGATGAGGCTGCCGCCCAGTTTGCCTTTTCTCAGTTGAAGAAGATCCTTCCCAATGCAGCTGAGCCGGTTAGTTTGTTGACAATATCTTCAACTACATTAATAAAAGCATCCTGCTAGGCTGCTATAGATCATTTCTTTTCTTACAGCCTATGCTGGCCAAATTTATTGTTGCAGATAAATTACCTGGTCTCACACTGGGGCTCGGATGAGAACACGCTTGGTTCCTACACATTCGATGGGGTGAACAAACCCCGCGACCTGTATGAGAAGCTGCGCATCCCCGTGGACAACCTGTTCTTTGCGGGAGAGGCCACGAGTGTCAAGTACACGGGCACGGTGCACGGCGCCTTCTCCACCGGTGTCATGGCAGCCGAGGAGTGCAGGATGCGGGTTCTGGAGCGGTTCAGGGAGCTGGACATGCTGGAGATGTGCCACCCTGCCATGGGCGAAGACAGCCCTGTCTCTGTCCCGCTCCTCATCTCTCGGCTGTAAGCTGAGGAGCAGTAGTTGTCTATGGGATCGGCACCTGAGAGTTACGCTGGACATCCCACTGATTGCCAGAGGGAAGCAGGCAGTGCAGGGAGAAAGAAACTTCCCTTGCCTCTCCCCTTGGCATGAGGCATGTGCTGGCATTACTTGTGGTGTGCCATATTATATTGAACTTTTGTGTGTGTGAACCCTTATGTATATTGTGGGTCTGTGAGACTGTGTGTTCAGGTAACACGGGTTATCATGCCATCTTCGTAGAAAAAGATACATTATGTATGATGATCACTTGTAATAATCTATACCTATTAATAAAGCGAGAAGATTTTTTCACCAAAATTTTTGTCAGCCTCTCCCACCTACTACGGACTCTCGTCTGGTTAGTTTCTCTGTGACACATAACTCCGGTTTTATTTACATAGGTATAGATACGGTACGTGCTGAGAGTCAAACTGGTTAGTTTCCCTGTGACACATAACTCCGGTTTTATTTACATAGGTATAGATACGGTACGTGCTGAGAGTCCGAGTTTGAGTAGATTAGTAACCGTGCTTGGCGACTGGTCTCTGTTGGAATCGTATCTAACAAAGACACAGCTCCAGTGCGTAGCCTTGGACCAACGATAGCACGGATCAAACCTTTTGCTCGGTGCGTCGCGTAGGCGAAGCTCGGGCTTTGGTTTATTTATATCTAATATGGTGACGCAGTTGTTACCTCCAATGTTCGCCTCACGCCACGCACAGCACCGCACGTCGTCATCGTCGTCAGCAACTAGGATGACGAGGCAGCTGAGATATACGCCATGGACCTGTACAATAACGTCACCTAGCGGACGCAAATACAACGACCCATCGGCCCCGGTCCCTAGCGTGCACGGCGACCATGCTCTGCACCTCGTATCGCTGGGGCCTGACTTGCATGGTTGCATGGTCGACATGGTCGCCACCTCGCCGGAGCTGTCACGGAACGGCCGCGTGGAGATCAACATGGACGACCAAGGAAACTGGATCACGCCCTCCTGGGTCGCCTTTACCGACGGCGACGAGCGTCTCATTATCAAAGCCGCCAAGAAACAGGCAGTGGCCAACCCGAAGCACACCCAGTGGCGGAACCAGAATTTTAACCTTGGGTATTCCCACATAAAAAATCTATAATCTATAAGTTTAATACATAGTTCAGAAACGAGGACGACAAGCTAAAAGACAGTTTTGTTGGTTATTTTGGGCTACAATGAATGAAAACACTACGAAAATTGTGTTATACACATTTATATACAAGTATATATATATATATATATATATATATATATATATATATATATATATATATATATATATATATATATATATATATATATATATATATATATATATATATAAGTACCAAAATAGTTGTGTATTTCCGGAAATACCATTGGATCCGCCCATGAGCACACCATCTACGAATTACGATGCTAAGAGGCAAGAGATTAATTGGGCGCCAGTTCGACAACGCCGTGCTGCAGCGGGACGTGAAGCTGTTGTCCTACGAGGTCGTGGAGAGGAACAAGAAGCCGCACATGCAAATCCAGGTGAGGGAAGGCAACATGTGCGAGTTTAGCCGAGGAGATCAGTGCCATGGTGCTCACCAAGAAGGAGACTCCGAGGTCTACCTCAGCGAGAAGGTTAAGGACGCCATTGTCACCGTGCCTGACTACTTCGACGACGCGCAGCTCCAGTCCAGAAAGGACGCCAGCCGCACATTGTGAGGCTCAACATGCTTCATATCATTAACGAGCCTACAGCCGCCGCCATTGCCTATGGTATGGACAAGAAGGGACCCGAGAAAATGTGCTCATGTTCGACCTTGGCGCCGGCTCGTTCGACGTCAGTTTTAAGCATCTGATATGCCAAATCAATTTAGGGCTTCTATGTATATAAGGTAGTACTTCCATCTGATTATTGTTTAGTTGACAAAGCGTGAGGATGACGTAACTAATTGAATGAATTGGGGGCCTTCATTTATGTGCTATTGTTGAAGTGAAATAATAAAAATTTACGCAAAAAAAAGGTGGGCATTCAACCTGAAATAGAGGTTTTAATTTATGTCCAACCTGAAATAGGAGTTTTAATTTAGGGACCCGTTATAACGCACAGACAATTATGCTAGTAATATACATAAATATTTGGAGCATTGAGTGATCGTGACAGCTTAGTACAGGTTCGTCCGAGCGCCCAATATAACTTTATTCTCTAATTGATTCCTACTTCGATTCAGTTCCGAGTTCCAATCGTCAGTTGCCGGTATTATTTGGAGCATTGAGTGATCGTGACAGCTTAGTACAGGTTCGTCCGAGCGCCCAATATAACTTTATTCTCTAATTGATTCCTACTTCGATTCAGTTCCGAGTTCCAATCGTCAGTTGCCGGTATTATAAAGTTCTCGGGATGTAGCAACAACCGGCCAGACTGCAGAACATCATTGATCGCTAGATCCGATCCGAGAGGTCGGCGGTTGGCCATGCAGTGCCTGGGGCGGGCGGTTACGTGGAGCGCTTACGCACGGGCGGAGGGTTAGGGCGACCGGAGATTTGCTTTCACTGGCAGCCGTGGCGCCGGCGCCACAAGCGCTATTACATCGTCAAAGGCTGTGTTCGCTTCAGCTGGAAAGCTGAGCTGATTTTGACTGAAACTGATTTGTTATGAGGAAAAATACTGTTTCAGAGCTGAAAAATATGTGCTGTTTAGCTGAAGCGAACAGAGCCAAACAAGACAAAATTTGCTATGTCTTTTGCCACATGCCATTGAAAAGGACTATCTTTGCTAGAAACCATTATAATTCCATGTGTATTTGCTGAACAACACTATAGTTCATATAATATTATTTTTAACTCGAACAATCACAAAACACATAGATCTAGACTAAAATACCCCTGCCTTTAGTTCTGTGACCCAAGCGAAGTCTCGCCGGCTCACCGCGCCGCCCATTGGCCATACTCGGTGAGCGCTCAAAGGTCACGTCTGTCCCCACTGCCGACGCGCACACCCGTGCTGACGCCCGGCCATGTCCATGTTTGTCGTGCCGCTATGACGTCCGGTGGACGGCCGCCGCCGCGAAACAACAGGAACGCTGCTGCACCGACTGTGCCACCTAATCACACTCACGTGCTCGCTACCACACCGTCCCTCGATCGAGGTGTGCTGACGCGTGAATCCGCTGCACCGGCCCTGCTGCCCGCTGCGGATGCACGCACGGTGCTGCTCCGTCGGCCACTCACATGTTGTGCTGCACTGGAGCGGGCGTTGTTGCAGCCGCCGTGGACGGGCGCCACTATGAATGCGGGGGATGGAGAAGGTGATTAGCGCCATCGGGAGAGCACCGTTCCTGTTTTTGCTTTCGGCTGGAGACGACGAACGAGTCAGGCTAGGCATGGTGACATTGATTCAGGAGTAGGCTAGGAAGGACAATGATGCATTTATCAATTCTAGTAGCTTTGTATTAAAATCAAATAGAATATAAATTTAGTGTCCTACAGCATAATGGCACTTATTTATAATGTCTTCTGGCAAAGATATTTTTTTTAAGTGTCCTACGGCAAAAGCCACGTTGTAAGAGTGTCCGCCGGCCAATTTCGTCAAACAATCTGCAAAAGGATGACCACCAGGGGCAGCGGATATTGGCCAAGCTGGGAGCGATGGAGGGGGAGCTTGGATAAGCTAGAGGTGCCACCGGAAGTGGGAGCCATATGGAGACGGTTCTTTACCGTTAAGTGGTGTCCTGATAGATCAGGTCTTGTCTGGTACCTTTGATGGCGCCATGAGCAGCACTCCCTCTGTCAAAGAAAGAAAAGAAGTCTCCCCAAACAATTCTGAGTTTGACTAGATTTTTAAAAACTAATATAAATATTTGTATTTAAATACATTTGTTATATAAATATGCTCTATGATTAATATAAATATTATAAGTTTGAGATTATTTAATTTATTAGAAAATATTCTTTTTATTTTATAACAGAGGAAGCACTATGAATTCAGATTGTGTATACAATTCTTGATGACAAATAGCAGTGATAATATAAGAAGTTTGTTGTGAACTAGGCATTTGTAGAACTCACTCGGCCTAAGATATAAAAAGAAGTTTTATTATCAAATAATTTTGAGCTTGACATTTATCAAAAATGCTATTAGTATATAACTTATATTAAATAGATTTATTACAAAAATACATTCTGCGATTAATATTGTCCACAATCAGCTATCGTGGCCACCACTCTAAGCTTCAAAAAGTTATACTTAGACAAAGACCTGTCCAGCATCCGCAATCAGGCATCGGGACCTTCACTCTCTCGAAAGCTTAAAAAAGACTTCACCCCTGCATATTATATGAAACGACTTACAATCTTTCACAACAAATATAAATCCAATGTCTCTGGAAAACGCAACCCAAGTTAGGTGCATTTCCACGTGCTTCTCTAGCCTTCGGCACGAGGCGTCGATGTTAAAAGTCCATAGTTTGGTTTTGCATAAGTGGATGAAACCCTAGGTATTAGCCTTTGCATCAAGTGTTGTGATAAGCAAAGTTGGTACTATTACCAAGTGACAGAGCTAATGAAGTCCTATGGAGTGGATGGAGATGGATCATGGTGATCATGGTCTTCACTCTTGGAGGGAAAAAAGAAAGAGAAAAGCAAAAATGGACTCAAGACAAAGGTATATGATAGGAGCCATTTTTGGTTTGGACCCTAAGACACTATAGGGAGTGAGTCATTTAAGATTGATACTATAAAGAAGAAAAAAATATGGGTCAAAACGGTTATCAAGTGCCATTAGGTTCGATCAATTACATATATGCATTAGAAACCTAATGTGTGACTAACAAACTCCAAAAAATGCTTTAATAATGCTAATACATGTGCACAAGTGAGTGGAACATGTGAGCAAGGGTGAAGAAGAGGACGTGAGTAAGTAACTCAGATGGCGACCAAACTCTGCACCAGACGCGTCCGGTATCTAACCTAGCGATTCTCAGTGAGCAGAGAGTGACCGAACGCAACCAGCGTCCGATCGGTATGGATCAGACACGTCCGGTCGGTATGGCTCAGACATGTCCGGTCCGTGTTTTGCGTCTCTAGACCCTCTCTGGTGCCTCACCGGACGCTACGACCGGACAAGTGAACAATGTCTTCAATGCGTCTGGTGAGACGATCTTTGAGCACAAGTAGATCATGACCGGACGCTCGGGCGTCCGCTTTCGGTCGTGACTTGGGGCTCTCTGGTGCTCTCTGGTCACTCACCGGACGCTGTGCCCTGGTGCGTCCGGTGGCGTAGCAGACGCACTCGGTGTGAGCAATGAAAGCGCGCCAACGACTAGTTTCAAATGGACTACACATGTGGCTCTTCAAGAGCAACCGAACGTGCCCGATGCCAACTTAAAATGTGTCCGGTGCACACACAGACAGAGAGTAACGACTCTATTTTGTGAGAGGCTATATATATATATATATATATATCTCGTGTGTTGGCTAGCTTGGGGAGTTACTCCTGCACATTTTTTATGATTCTTATTCTCTTGTGGCCAACACCCTCCCACTCATCTCTCTTGCATGATTTATAGTTCCGTCCGGACAATATATATAACCCGTCGTCATACTATTACAAGTTAGAATAGCTCTTATCTAGTGCGATAGAGGGTCCAATTGTAAAACGTATTGGGTCGTGTATGCAACACGGACTCTTAAGCTGTGCTCATATATGTTAGAACAACTCTATACAGAAAGAGCAAAAATCGGATTATATTCACAAAAAATATTTAAAGGAAAAAAAATCAATAAGAGTGAAAAATAATAGCAAAAGAGAATCTCTACACTAGAAACAAGAATGGTTATGGACCTATGATAGACTCCCTCCGTTTCACTTAAACATGTAGGAAAAAACAGAAAAAAGTAATGGCGTATATAGAGAAAAATGATAGGAATAAAAAAGAATAATAATTAATAGATTTTGTCATGAACTCTTTTGGTTGCTAGGAAAAAAATAAAAATAACAATGGACTCTATCATAGACTTCTCTAACTTGGGACTTTTAAAAGATCATGTACAGAAAATAACATTACAAATATAAATAAATATGCAACACTTCTATCTTTAAATTTTATTAACGTTTTTTTTCTTCCATTACAACACTATGGGTGAGTGCTCATGCAGCCTACCCGGTGCTATCTGCTTTGTTTTTCTAGGTACTGCTTGGACTTCAGCATGTTTGGCTGTGCGCGAGCCATTGATGGAGCAGCTGAAGTCGTTTTCTGGTTGTGTGCTATTGCAACACAGGGTACCAAAAGATCACCAGTAAGGTGCCGTTTAGTAAAGCTCTAGCTGTAGCTTTTCCGAGCGCTCAAAATGCCAACTGATTTAGGTAGGGATCAGCAGAAAATCACTTCCCTATTTACAGTAGGAGCTGAGAGGTAAAAAAACCTGCTTCACCCTGCTCCCTGTTATATTCTGGTAGGGATCAACAGATAATCAATTCTCATAAGCTTCCCACCCTGCTCTCACCCAGGAATACAGTGAAATCACTCTACCAGAGAATCAAGGAGCGGGGCTGAAGAATCAGGGAGCGAAACTCTCCCAAACGAGGCCTAATTGATTGCTCCACCGTTTGTTACTTCCAATTTCTAGGCTGCAGCTTATGATTTATTTATTGGTTTGTGTTGGTATTTTGCAAAACCGCTAAACAAGGGCCAGCCTGCTAAAACTGCCTGAGGCCCTTAGCTAGCTCATGCAGTATGGGCCCAACTACCTCAACTAGCAAAGCTTGTTGGGTTAAGAACCTGCAATGCCAGTTCTTACAAAGACACCTTTGAAGGGAAGAAAAATCACAGCTTAGTCTTTGCAAGATCCTCCCGGTCGTCTTCGCCATCGGCGGTAGGAGTAGCCACACGATGCGCTCCCATCGCACCAAAGGATGGAGAGGAGACACATCGAATTTGCAATTTGAAGGCCGACCTCCTTCCCCACGAAGAAACAACATAATTTTTCATTGCCACCAAAAGCAGCATACCGAACGCGTCGACATGCTCTATAATCGATGAATGCCCTGGCTGAATAAAATGGCCACCAGCCATCACATTGCCGGTAGACAAGGAGTCTGGCGCCTTAAGAACCGCCAGCAACCCCGGCTCACGGACGATGACACAATCCGAAGGGGAAACTAAACCACCAAAACAAGTGGGAACCAAAAGCCAATCTGATTTCCCACGTTGGTAGACATACCTCCCGAGGCTCCCGTCGAACAAGCCAGCAGTGCCAACACCGATGGAGACAAGGGAGGGACAAGAAGAGAACCCGACTAAATCTGGAGCAACCAGGTCTCCACATCTAGCGAGCTCCCACTTCAATAGCTCTTCGCTGGCACCCAAGCACACACCAACAAGGCGGAGAAGGAGCCAGAGAAGCTTATTCCATGGATGCAGTGCCGCCTCCACCTTGTGAGCACCGCCTGTACCTACTGATCTTCGCACCTCCATTGACGAAGCGAAGAACCCTAACCCTAAGCAAGCTATAAAAGGCTAATTCCAGGATATGTACACCGGCCATCGATCCCGTGGCTCCTCTCCATCTCTAACACTAGAACGGTGGCTGGATTTGAGGAGGAACCGGCAGGATCGATGTTGGGAGAGAAATCGCGTCGCCTTTCTGAACTGGAATGTAATCTTTCAGATTCATATGTGAAATATAAACCCGGTTTCTCAAAAAAAAAAAACCTACAATGCCAGCGGTCCTCATCGTGGCAGCTCGCCCACCTTCACCGATGACGAGTTCCTATTTTCGACCAATATTGCTACGTGAGGGGATCCGTTGCCCAACCCGAACGATCAAAATTGTCAGTTGTATGCTCGGGGAAAAAAAGGGTATGTATAGTAAAAAAAAAAGGGTGAGAAATTGTATGCTCCAATTAACTCGTTGTATTTTCGAGAGAAACACAGATTCCTACTCGGATGTTCGTTCTCGGTTCCAATCATCGGTTGCCGGTATTATAAAATCCTTCGGATGTATCAACAGTCAGTGCACCCTTGACCCTTCCATCCAAGAGGCAGTGATACCGCATAACACCATTGATCACAATCTATTCATCCTGCCGACTTCGCTAGGTCCGATCCGACGTAAGGTTGGTGTCTGGCACGGGTGGTACAGAGGGGCGTCGCCCGTGAGTGCATGAGATTGCAACAGGAACATCACTAGGCATACAATTTTGTACCGCAATAGGTAGCTTCCTGATAGTCCATGCGTTGTTAGAGTCATTGATCGAGCAACTGGTAGTACTCCCTCGGCCAAGAAAGAAAAGAAGACTCACCTAACAATTCTAAACTTGATAAGATTTATAGAAAATATTATTAGTATTTGTATTCAAATAGATATGTTATTATAGAAATATGTTCTATGATTAACATAACCTAGAGATGTTTATTACACATCATACATATTATAATTTTGACATTCTTTTATCTCTCAGAAGCTAGATTTTTTTTCTTTATTAAACGGAGTAAGTACGATTGAAATCGGATTGTGTAACATGTAAGCTATTCATGATGACGAATAGCGCATAGCGGTGCTAATATATACCATAAGAAGTTTATTGTGAAATAGGGTTGTGTGTTTAGATTCATTTGGAATTTAGAATTTTGACATTGTAGCAGTGGGGAATCTTTTCCAATAAGTGTCCAGTCATGACCTAAGTAGATTTAAAAGATTCAGCTTGTGATGTATATGTAAACTGTGCAAACATGTAAACATTTCATCTATATTTAATGCTTCATGTATTTACCGTAACATTAATGTGACTAGTAGGGACTAGGTACTGTGTTCCTTTTCTTTGGTAATAACGATGGTGTCGCCCTTTGTGCATCGATCGTTGCGGCATTTCGCGAGCCCAGGCTCTCAGGGCTAGACGACGCGTGCTTTTTTGAAGAGCAGGGCCACCCACATGGTGGTTGTGCGCTGTGGCCTACTAACCTGTGCCGTGTGCCCTGTGGCTCCCTCCACACATGTGATGGTGCTTTCTTTTGGTACCGATATGACCTTTCTCAATGCCGGCGCCAGATAGAGCGCCCACATGATTGGTTTTACTGTCTTCTATTCTATCTCTACCCTTCTTGCGCGACGCCAGGAGGAAGGCGCGAAGCGAACCGTGCAAAGCTCACGTTCCTGCGGAAACAGAACTCGACTTGTCCAAATCCACAAGCTTGCCCTGCTCACTGAGACGACGGCCCCATCGCACACCAGGACCCACATGACAGTGACCTGTGTCCCCAACGACCAGTCAAACCCAAGCGTCCACGGCCACGCAACGACGCTCGCAGACGAAAGTATCGAGCCATCCCATCCGTCCACTAACCACACCAACGGCGCGGATCCCTCCTCTCCCGGCGCCGGCCAGATCAGCCCGCCACTCCAAAAAAAAAAAAAAAAAAAAAAAAATCCCGTCGTCTCCACTGCATCCCCACCTGCTCCTCTCCCCAAGCTCCCGTGCTCTCCTACCTCTCTCCCGGATCCGAATTGCCAGCGCACCAGTCGAGCTCGCGGAACCTCGCCGGCGCGCCGGCGATGGCCTCCGCCCTGCTGGCCGGACGGGGCGGGGCGCACAACCACAGCTGGGGGGAGACGCGCGCCCCGCTCGCCCCCATACCGCCCAACCCTAACCCCAGCCAGCCCCACCCGCGCGGCAACGGGCCCAAGTCCAAGCCGCGGGCGGCGGCGGCGGCGGCGGCCTCCTCGCCGGCGGCCGGCTACGTGACGTTCCGCCCGTCCTCCCTGGGCCAGCGCGAGGCCCGCGCGCTCCGGGACCGCCTCGCGGCGGAGCTCGGCCAGGTCCGCGCCCTCCTTTCCCGCATCGACACCTGGCAGCAGCAGGGCCCGCCGCCGCCGCGCCGGGAGCAGCTCCGCGGGGAGATGCGGAAGCGGTGCGGCCAGATCCTCACCAGGCTGCGCAAGGACAAGCGGAGCGTGTGGTTCAACGCGCCCGTCGAGGTGGAGCGCCTCGGCCTCCACGACTACTACGCCGTCATCAAGCGCCCCATGGATCTCGGCACCGTCAAGGAGGGCCTCGCCGCCGGGAGGTACGCCTCGCACGACGACTTCGCCGCCGACGTCCGCCTCACCTTCACCAACGCGCTGCGGTACAACCCCGTCGGCCACGAGGTCCACACGTTCGCCGGCGCCCTCCTCGCCTACTTCGAGAGGATGTACAAGGAGGCGCTCGCCTGTTTCGAGGAAGAGTGCAAGCGCCTTGAGCCACCAAGGCCAGTGGCTGCTGAATTGCCGCCTCCACCGACAGCTGAGCCTGTTGAGGCGAAGGCTAAGCCGAGAGCAGGGAATGTGAGGATGCGGAAGCCCAAGGCGAGGGAGCCTAACAAGAGGGAGATGAGCCTGGAGGAGAAGAACATGCTCAGGATTGGGCTGGAGAGATTGCCTGAAGAGAAGATGCATAATGTGCTCCAGATTGTGCGCAAGAGGAACAACAACCCAGAGATGCTTGGGGATGAGATCGAGCTTGATATTGATGAGATGGATGTCGAGACACAGTGGGAGCTTGATCGTTTCGTAACTAACTTCAACAAGGCGCTCAAGAAGTCTCAGCGTGCCGCGATGATGAATGGTGGTGGTGCTGATGTAACCAGTGCTGCTGTGGCTGAGGATGACGCTGCTCTTGTGGGTGATGTGCCTGCATTGGTTGACAATGATGATGTGGTAATGACACAGTAGAATTAACGTGTTTGTTTTTGGTTGCAGCTAGTGGATGTGTGAATTGGGCTCTGATGCTAGTTTGTTATTTATTGTTTTATTGTTACAGGAGAGTAAGAAACCTGTGAAGAGCACTGCAATTGCTGAGCAGGTGGATGAATATGTTGATATTGGGGATGAGATGCCAACAGCCACTTACCAATCTATGGAGATCGAGAAGGACCCTGAAGGTGCGACCGGCTCTGGTGGTTCTGGCAGCGGCTCTTCATCGTCCAGTGGTATGATCAAGCCGGCATTGTGTATTCCTTCAACAATTCCAAAATTTCTTCAGGGAACAGACTTTTTACATTTTGCTTTCTCTTACAGATTCTGAGTCGAGGAGCTCAGGGGACAGTGCCTCAGGAGCTGGCAATGCTCATTCTTTGGCTTAGGGGAGGTTGTTAACAATAGGATTTGAAAGTCTGGATGATCTGAGTTCGTGTTCTTTGGTGATTTGCGTAGAGCTAGAGGTAATTGTAAGTATGTAGCTGTTTCTGAGACGTGGGTGTCTGCGTAGGCTTCGATTACACAGTTCGTGGTAGATAACAAACTGGCTTTGTGGGTGTCTAATGGCACCATGTGTATGTAAGCTGGAGGTGGAAGGTATTGGGGTGTCAAAAGTAGTTGATCGACCTTCTTGTATGAAGGGGGGCGGAAGGGGGCCAGGGCTAGTATCTGTTCTCTGTAGTTGTTCTGGTGCAGATCTCTTATGTAATTGATGCTTTGTGCATGACATTAAAGTATGGTTTTATAAGTAACTTGCAGTATCTTTTGTTCGGTGATGACTTCTGATGTAAGACTTATTTCAGCATTTCGGACAGGCCTACGCAAGTAACTTTCATTGACCATTCAAATCTGTGTTGGATTTGTTCTGGTGGTGTTGCTTGATGTATGAGAATTATCATCCTCTGATAGGCCTGTGCTTCTTTATTGTGTAACACGACAAGACCATGGGTTGATGTGTGTTTATTTGGTAATTTGGAATTTTAGAGGTTCTTGTTCGGGATTCAGGTCATTTCTTTTTTTCGAGATGTGTATCAATGCAAAGGTGCATGTGGTAAATTATGCGACTATCTGTGCAACATGTGAGTACATTGTTTCACTGAGATAGGGCTCCAGCGTTTACGAAACGATGTAAGCACTTCCTTACAGTTCATTCAAACGTTAGGCTGGCTCAAGTCTGAAGTAACACTGAGCGTGCTAACTGCCACTTACATTCTGAACTCATTTACGGCGCACGTCCAAAAAAGGCTCGACATCAGGAACAATGCAATCAGAAGATTCAAACAAAACATATGCAGAGACCACGAACCGGCAAAAATAAATCCACAGATTTGCGTTCAACAAGCCAATACGGCAAAAATAAATTTAACCGGGAGCTGACATATGACATAATCAAAATCAAGCATACAAACAAAACATATGCAGAGAGCGTGAACCGGCAGCACCGGACTCAATGATTGAAATACACGGAAGAGACATCAGACATCCAACACTGGACCTAAGCTAAATACAGAGCACAACTATGGTATCTCGTGTTGATTAAGCAGCTGCTACTTCGGAGCAGCAGAAGAAAAACCTCCAAGACCGGCAACGATTATCAGTGGAAGAATGGAGAACCCCATGACGACCTTACCGACAAATCGCCGGCCAGCAGGATCGCCTGATACCCAGAAGCCTACAGCGGCCTCTGCTAGCCCAAACACCACAATGGCGATCAGAGCAGCATAGTAGACGTAGCCGAAAGCCTTCTCGCCGTCGTGGACGGACGCTGCCCCCGGCACCCTGAAGAAGACGAGGGAGAGCGCCGCCGCGGCTTCGAGGACGCCGGCCAGAATCAGTGCCCCCGGCAGCTTCTCAGGGTCCTGCAGGGCGTCGGAGATGGCGCGCGTCGTCTTGCTGAGGACGTCCATGTGTGCAATGTGTGCAGTACTCAGCGCTGTTGAGATTTGAGAAATGAGTTTGCTTTGATGAGCTTGGGAGTTGGGATGAATGGAGGAAGACAACTTTGTCGTGAAGGTATTTATAGGGAAGGCCAACCCGAATCGCAAACCGAACCGGGAAGTGAGTAAACCGAATAATGTCATTGGCATCCAATCCAAAGCTCTGCTTTTGCGGTGCATACGAGTCAGTGTGGGTGATTAGGACACACCTGACAACGACGTATGGACGTGGGTACAACCCGAACCCGAATCCGAACCGAAACCGGGCTTACACACGCTTTTGTCGTTGATGTCATCAGTGTAAACCTTATCAGACGTCCCCACTGGTAAAGCTTGCATGTCTGCTTCTCGTTCAATGGTCTGGGAGTGATTTCGTTTTGGATAAAATTAAGTATAAACTGAGCGAAATTTGACTAAAAACTTCCCGGTTTTCTAGGAAAAGTATAAAAGTTAAGACGAATTTGAGAAATAGAAACAAGTGAGAACTAATTTAAATCATACTGATCAATTTAAATTTTGGGATCCGCCGGTATAAGTCTGTTATTGGCTAGTTCGTGTTGTTGTCAAAAGATGGCCTCGCATATGCAACCAGCGAGTCAAAAGCAAAGACTTGACTCTTGAGAGCTTGTGTCTGTTGCATTGCTTGCACATTTATGAAATCTGGCCGAACCGAAACCGGAGGCCATAGATTTCGGTTTCCAGCCCTGTGATGGATGCGCACGCATTTCTGAGAGCGACCGATCCATGTGACACTCTACTATTGTCATCCTTCAAAAAAGCGTGTGCTTTCAGTGGGGAAAGGAAGAAAAAAAAGTTCTCGTATTCTGTTATGCTTGAGGGAAAGGTGTATTATTTTACGTTGCCTGAAGATGCGCCCTGAAGCATCTGAATAACGATGTTCCGGTATTTGAATCTGTAAGAGGGCCTGCAGATATCGGTAAGACATCAGATGTGGAAATGCGTTAGCAGTTTAGCACCGTCACAGCTTTAATAATTTTGATGATATAAGCATACCTTAAATGACAACTGATTAGCAGCAATGGAGAAGCGGCGAAGCAGTGAGCCTTTTATTTTAGTGAGATTTCTGTTCTCGTCCGTCATTTGAAGGCCAAGTTATAATCGCATCCTCGTTTCTTGAATTTGTTATTCCACCCTTGGTTTTTGAATTCGAAACCACTGTTCACCTTAGACCATGTTAGCTGAAGGCCGAATAAATAAATTAAATAAACTGAAAAGACGAAAAAAAAATAAAAGAAGATACTGCTAACCTTATCCTGACCCTCTCGGCTTCCACCAATTGTTGCTTAAGCATGCGCATCTTGCTAAACTTTGCTTAAATTTGAAATATTTACAAATTTTACTTAAAAATTATAATGTTATTTAAATATTTGATGTCAAAATAAATGTTAATTAAAATAGTATAAAACTCAACAAAACTAGGGCAAATTCAAAGAGATATATAAGCGTGTGTATATGGCGTCGCTTTTCTAAGACCAGCTTATTTGCTGGATCATCCGCCAGTGGTTCATCTGTTTTGTATACTGCCTTTGCTTTGCACTTCAAGCGTAGGAATAGGGATTTTTCACTTTTCGTTTGTTATACACGTCATTTTCGTTCATGGGAATATTATAGCCTCTTTCAAAACCTACGAGAAAGATGCGCGTTTGATGAGTGAGAGAAACCGAAGACTGAACCAAAACCCGAACGCCTTTTGTAATCGTACACAGAACGCGGACATCCACCTGGAAAGCGACGGCGTCCTGTTGGTTGGCTCTGGCTCGCTGGATCTCCGGAGGGGCCCGCGGACTCCGAAATCTAATCCCAGTTCTGGTTCCGTGACTTCTCCGTCCTCTTCGCGCCTGTTGTGTCCTGTGTTGGTTTCTGAAGGATCGTCGTAGATGATTGAAAGTCTATCGTTCTGTATACAATCTGCTTCGGTTCAGTGACCATGCAAATCTGTGTGTTGATTTGAACTATTTGTTCTGGTGATGTTGCCTGCTCTATGAAAACTATCCCCTCAGAGAGTCAGAGATAACCAATTGAGTGTGCTTCTTTATTGTCTATCACCACAAGACCATGGATTTTTGGGTTTCTCTAGTTGGATCTTCAGCTTACTGGTCTTTTTGAGATGCATACCTACGGAAATACAAATGCCGTGGTAAGTTACTTGTGCAACATTTGGCTTCATTCTGTCCCTGATCGGTATTTTTTAGATAATGGATAAAAATATCCGGCCTCTACATCCAGGGATGTACACAGCCAATTATTATAAAGTTTTGCTTAACAAAAGAGAAAGCCAAGGTCTTATAAATCGATCCGGACGCTAATTCAAACAATATAAATGTTTCCATCCTTTATTGGATATCTCTAGAGCAATTACTTCTAACTTCTTGCTCATCGTGGAGAGTGCGTCCTTGGCTGTCCCATCACGCTGCAACTGAGCCCACGAGCGTAACCAATATGCTCCTCTGAAAATTACCTGCATAATAGAGTTATATTTCATTTGATTAAAGATAACATCATTGCGGCATCTCCAGATAGCCCAGCACATTGCAGCCACCCCCACCCAAATCAAATTTCTAATCCTTTTATGTTGATTAGTTAGCCAACTACCAAACATGTGGTTGATTGATCTAGGTGGGGTTAGATTAGTAGCAAAGAAAATAATCCTCCAAATCATTTTGGTAAGGGGGCAATCTAGGAATAAATGTTGGATGTTTTCATTCCCATTACAGCAGATACATTTCTGACTCCCTTTCCAATTTTTCTTAGCAAGGTTGTCTTTAGTTAATACGACACCCTTTTGTAAGAACCAAAGAAAGATTTTGATTTTTAGAGGAATTTTTATCTTCCAAATCTTCCTATGCCGAAAAGGTGGGCGTGTATCTATAAGATGTTGATACATGGAACGGACTGAGAATAACCCAGATTTGGTTAAGGACCATTTAAAGCGATCTGTTCCTGCCACCAATTCGACATTGGAGATTCGTGCTACTAAACTAAGCCACTCTGAAAGTTTATTATCCACCAGAGCCCTTCTAAAGGAGATGTTTAGTGGGTTGGTAGTCATCACTTTTGACACCGTTGCATGGGGATCCCGCACTATGTTAAAAATGGATGGATACCTCCCTTTCAGAGGCTTATCACCTACCCATACATCTTCCCAAAACCTAGTGTTAGTTCCATCGTTGATATCGAAGGAACCTATAGCTAGAACCTCATCTTTGATTTGCATGAGGCCTCTCCAAAAATGAGAGTCGTTGGGTTTGGCTGTTACTTGCGTAAGGCATTTGGAGTTTAGGTATTTATTCCGTAGCATAGACTGCCACATGCCTTCTGTGTTTAATAAATTAACCAACCATTTGGCTAGAAGGCATTTATTTTGCAATTGCAAATTAAGGATACCTAGCCCTCCTTGGTTCTTAGGGCGACAAATGATGTCCCATTTGGCAAGTCGGTATCTGTGTTTATCAAAGGAACCTTGCCAGAAGAACCTTGATCTATAATGATCCAGCTTTTTTATTACTCCTTTGGGGATTTCAAAGAAGGACATCATAAACATGGGTAGGCTGCTTAAAACTGAGTTCAGCAGAACTAGTCTTCCCCCATAAGACAGGTATTTTGCTTTCCAGCAAGAAAGTTTCTGATTAAATCGGTCTTCTATCTTGCTCCATTCAGAATTAAGGAGTTTTCTGTGGTGCATAGGGATACCTAGATATCTGAAAGGGTATTGCCCGGCGTTACAACCAAAGAGGCTGGTGTAGAAATTTTCCATCTCTTTAGCCGCACCAGAGCAGAAGACTTCGCTCTTATGAAAATTGATCTTTAGTCCAGATAGCTGTTCAAAAGTGCAAAGCAGCAATTTCAGATTTTGTGCTTGCTCTGGATCGTGATCAATGAAGATAATGGTGTCATCTGCATATTGCAGAATGGATAAACCATCATCTATAAGGTGGGGGACAACACCTCTTATTTGACCATCGGCTTTTGCTCTGTTAATAAGAAGAGCTAGCATATCCGCAACGATGTTAAATAAGATAGGTGACATAGGGTCACCCTGCCTGAGACCCCGTTTGGTTTGAAAGTAGGGCCCCACGTCATCATTGACTTTAATGCCCACGCTCCCTCCGGTGACCATTGATTCAATCCAGCGGCACCATTTGGAGGAGAAACCTTTCATACGTAGCGTTTGCTGTAGGAAAGACCACTTCACCTTATCGTATGCCTTTTCAAAGTCAATTTTGAAAATGACACCGTCCCTTTTTTTGGTGTGAAGTTCATGGATGGTCTCGTGTAAGATAACGACCCCTTCCATAATGTTACGGCCTGGCATAAAAGCCGTTTGTGTTGGTCTCACCACAGTTTTAGCTACCAAATTAAGCCTATTTGTGCCCACTTTGGTGAATATTTTGAAACTCACATTAAGAACACAAATCGGTCTAAATTGCTCAATTCTAGTGGCGTTATTCACCTTAGGGATTAAGGTAATAATACCAAAATTCAGGCTAAAGAGGTCAAGGGCCTCCTTATGAAGTTCTTCAAATAAGGTTAGAAGATCACCTTTGATAACTTCCCAAAAGACCTGATAGAATTCCGCTGGAAAACCATCCGGTCCCGGAGCTTTATTATGCTCCATTTGGAAGACCGCTTCCTTCACTTCTGATTCAGTGAACGGACTTATGAGGATATCATTTTCCTCCGGCGATACCTGTGGGATATCCAGGTTTTGATCTTCCGCCAGGGAGATATCGAGATGTTCTGGTTGGCCAAATAAATCTTTTTAATAAGTCGTGATATGACTTTTGAGGTTCTCATCATCTACCACAACACCTTGATCATTTTCAAGTTTGTAGATGTGTTGTTTGCGGTGTTTTCCATTGGCAATCAGATGAAAGAACCGGGTGTTAGCATCCCCTTCCAATAGGGTTTTAACCTTGGCTCTCTCATACCACTTTAATTCCTCTTCTCTCAAGAGATTAACTAAACGTTCTTTAAGATAGTGTTTCAAATTAATCTCTTGATCCGATAAAGGAGTGGTTTCAGCTCTCTTGTCAAGATCATTTAAGAGAGCTAGCAGGGTCTTTTTTTCTTTTCGATATGACCCTGCAGTGTGTTTTGCCCAACCCCTTAGATATTGTCGGAGTCTGCGGATCTTAAACTGCCAACGTTCAAGGGGGGTGGATCCAGAGCATGGAGAATTCCAAATATTTGCAACCATACCATAGAATCCGTCTCTAATCAACCATCCCCTCTCAAATTTAAAGGGACGGTTGGTTTGGTGGGTTGAGACACCTGTATTAAGCACCAGAGGAGTATGATCTGAGATGTTTCTATCCCTGGGTTGTACTGTTGTTAATGGGTACATGATCTCCCATTCAGTACTAACGAGAACTCTGTCTAACTTTTCAAAGGTGGGGTCATCACCTGGGCCTGCCCAAGTATATTGGCGGCCGGCCATTGAAATCTCCTTGAGATCCAGAGATTCAATGATTGCATTGAAAAGATTTGGCCATTTAGGATCGAAGTCTCCAGAGCTCTTATCTTCTGGACTTCGCATTATGTTGAAATCTCCTCCTATGATATATGGAAGAGTTTCTTTGGAACATGCATTGGCGAGTTCTACTAAGAAATCCTTTTTATTCTGGAGCTGTGCTGGGCCATAGACCGTGTAAAGCACAAATTTGAAGTCATTTGATTTGACTCTTAGAGTGAATTTTACATAGAAATCCCCCTCAGCAATTGCTCCAATGTCAAAGATACTCAAGTCCACACCAAGCAAGATACCCCCAGACCTGCCGTGGGGTGCCATGGCGTGCCAAATAAAATCCTGTCCTCCACAAAGATTTTTGAGGACATGATCCGGGAATGAATCCCGTCCTGTTTCAGAGAGAGCAATAAAATTAATTTGCTCTTCCTTAACTAATTCTGCCAAAAACCTGTGTTTAGCCAAGTCTGTTAGACCTCTGTTATTTCAGAATATCCCTTTCATTTTATAATAATTTTTGAGGGGGTCTTTGGCTTTTTGTGAAGTTTGCCATTGTATATATTTTTGGCGTTATTGTATTTTTTTTCTTACGACGGATTGGAGATAGATCTATGATTTGATCATTCTCCGCATCCAGCAAATTCTCATTTAGATTACCACAGGCGTGGCTGAGAATTGCCTCAAGTCGGTTATCCTGCTCATCGTCACTTTCAATGTTTGACGATTTCGATTTAGAGATACCTTTCTTTTGATTAGCACAAAAAAACAGCCTGTCTACCTCTAAGTTTTTGATAGCTACCACATCTGAGGAGCCTAGATTGATGCCTATCCTACCAAGGTTTGAAACGATTTTAGAATCTGGAAAGCTGGTGAAAGAATTACCTGGACATTCGAGATTCTTCTTCGCCGTCAACCGTTCGGCCTTGTGCAGGGTGTGGACGTCCGCCATCGCCGTGTTCCTGGAGCTTTGGCATAGCACTTTGATGGGAGCAGCAGTAACTGCGGGTTCAAACACACCAGCTGCTGGGCTTGCTACCGCTACAGCCGTGGGTGCACCCATGGACGAGGTGGAGCTCACGATCGGTGATGTAGAGGCCCCGACCGTCGTCGTGTCTACACCATCGCAGCCAGTGATCATGGCCGGCGGTCCAGTGCCGACCATGTCCAGAGGCGGAGCCTGGGATTCCCCGCCTCCCACAAGATCCAGCATAGTCAAGGGGACATTTGGTGAAGTAGAGTCCTCCGGACCATCCTGTAGCGCAAGGGCGGGGTACAAGTGGCGACTCCCCGCGGCGGGCGACCCGACGGGGCTGTGCGGTGCGGCGACCTGTGTATCAGGCGTCATACCCCCCAGCGCCCCCATCATCAAGGCGGGGAGGGTAGTCGCTGCCGTGGAGTCCCCCATCGGCGTGGCGGGCGTCGTCGTCGGAGAGGCGGGGGCAGCAGCCACCAGCGACGTGGTGTACCCCTCGGTCGGTGGCGAGGCCAGAACCAAAGCGCCGCTCCCCATCCTGGAGCAGTCCAGCTCAGCATGGAGGGCAGTGGGCGATGTAGAGCCCCCCAAACTGATCTGGAACGAAGCGTTGTTGTCCGCCGTGGAGCGAGGAGTGATGACAGGGACGTCACTATTCTCCAGAGATGAAGACATGGCTTTGTTAGAAAGAGCATTATATTCTGCCAACTCTCCTTCCGTCGGAGGAGAATATTTCTTCCTAGCAGCCCCGTCCTCCTGCTCAGTCATAACTTTGATACTAATTTCATTGAACAGTTGCTCGCATGCCACATTCAGTCCCGCTTCTACCAAAGATGCCAGTTTCTGGTGGGGTACATCCTGAGTGGGTGTCTGCGACTTGCCAGCAGTGTTTTTATCACTAAATTGAGCATTTGGACCATTAGGATCTGCATCTTCCATCTCACGGTCTTCCCCATCATGGTTATTATCCTTATCCCCATCACCCTGCAGTTCATCTTCCAATGGATTGGAGGTGTCGACCTGTAAGGCTTCATCAGGTTGGAAGAAAAGGCGGTAAACGCTGCTACCGACACAAACGTCAGCTTTCTTAGGAATTTGCTTAGCATCTAACACCGCCACACGGATACGAACCTGACCGGTTGTCCTGAGGTGTACCATATCAACCTTTTGAGTGGCCCCAATGATGGACCCAACTGCCCACAATGGAAGAAAAGAGCGTAGCACCCGGGGGTACCTTAGTGACAGTCACCCAAACTTGGTCCAACACTTTTATAGGTTGGACATCATCAACAAACTCTTCAAAATTAAGGGTGCCCTCTTTGTTCTTCGTGATGACTGTACCAATTGCCACGATACGATCCAACTCGTCCTTGCTCGGAAACGGCACCACAAAAGATTTAGCCCCATGCTCCTGCACCTCCCAATCCCAACGTACTGGTATGATCCTAGCCAGCTCAACCTGTAACAATTGAGCTGAAACTTCACCCGCCTCCACTGTGATCAGAGCTGCAACTGCTGGCTGATTGAGAGCAACAATTTGATTATTTCTTGCAGCTTGGATATGAAAGAAGCCCGACCCATCCTCTGCAGCTCCACAATACGCTACTGTTGGTTTTGGGCCACGAAGCAACGGACATTGATTTGTGTAGTGTTCCTCTGTACAGATAGAACACTCCAGCTTCACGGATTGCTCCTTTCTCTTCCTTTTATTCTTTCCTTGTTCATCAGTCGAGACATTACCAGAGTTCTCTGCAGTGGTGGTGCTCCCTCGCCCTGCTCCCTGAGGGCGCTGATCATGCCCCCCTCCATGTGTGCGAGGGGCGCCACGATCGGAAGCAGTAGTGTCGTCGATCTCCTGTGTAGCAGCACCAGCCGCCGGTTCGGGGGCACCTCGATCGTGGCCACGGGCAGCGCCGGGAACGGCGGCCGATGCGTTCGAGCCGAACCAGGGTGTGGTGTCCGGTCGAACCGAACATGCCCACGTCATCGCACCTGACAAGGGTTTTGGGAGACCTAATCGCTGTCTCATCAACCTATCGCTTTTCCACGACGCCGCCGCCGCTGCACCTTCCAGTTCCGTCGCTGCTGCACCAACAACCTCCGCTGCCGTGGCAATCTCCTACCGCGACGCTCTGATGGCAGGGGGTGGGCGTTCCCGGGGCCGTGCTAACCCTGGTCGTGGAGCTGATGGTCGCCGCGGTCGGGGGAAGGGTCCTGCTGAAGCACGTGAAAGCGAGAACGGACAGGGTCGCGGACGCGGTAAGCGTAACTCCAATACTAAAGAAAGGATGAAGTGGCATGTTTTGTTGCTGATATTTTTAACGATTATTTGTGTTCATTCAGGTAACCTGTCTTACGCCTCCTTATAGTTCCCTGGCACTATCAAACAGTAAACAATGGATCACTCAAGTCTTAAATAAATAACTTGAGCACCACGTCTCCTAGCTGCTTGTAAATGCACACTTCATATCACAGTAGCACAACTACGCGCCTTACACTTTGAAGTCAATACAGGCACACAGATACAACACGGCACAGTAGTACGGCACGTCCAAATTAGTGTCACCAATTCAGGAGCAGTGCAATCTGAATATTTAAGCACAATCTTGCACATTTGCATTCAACAAGCCAATAAAGCAAAGTGGACTCCTAAGCTAGCATATTACATTGATGGAAATTGGTCATCAGAACATGTTCAAATTTATGCAAGGACTAGTTAGCTGCACGCCACCCCATCCTGACTTCAGTCATTCAAATGAGGCCTGACATGAAAGTTGCACTATTTTTGTTGCAGAGCATCTTTCATGTAAGCAAATAGCAAGAGAGCACATTGTATCTTCACATACAAAATTTGATTTTTAACTTGCTTCGAGATACAAATAACAAGAGTGAAACCACCTCTTTTCAGCAGTGACCATGTTGGACATACTGTAGCTCATGAAATCCTCTGTTTGATTTCTAAAACCCACTCAAGTGTATACCATAAGAACATGAGAAGCGTAATTAGCTGCATGAGCACGTGAGGGCTGCGTGACTCAGAGGTGACATAAAACTCGTGCAGATTCTGCACAAGAAAGTCAGTTTTGATGCTCCCAACCGAAAAGAACAACTCTGGCCTCCTGCTACGAAATGCAGCGAATACTTTCTCGAACAGCTTAACGCCCGAAGACCGTCAACTTTAGGAGTGCAAATGTGCAAGTGCAATGTAGCAGAGCATCTTCAAAGCCTGCAAACAAACTGATTACTTAGCATACTGCGAGCTCTGTAGAATTAAACATCATGACCAAGTGTAGAACTGTAGAAGCAGGAGTACCTTGGAAGGGAACCCTGTGACACCTGCTGCTGCGCTGGTACACACGTCACGTGTGATTAACAAGCCGTCCAGAAATCAATTCACATCCCTCGGATTGATTCGGACCTTTAGCATGCTTGTTGCTCGGTCTCTGCATTGACCTTCTAGCTCCTTACTACAACCCCTGATCTCTAGTTCTTCCAGCGAAGGTGGGAGGCCCTCTTCTGGCAACCCTGAGATATGCTGACAATGAACAATCTTCAAACGCTTGAGGGAGGACAGGCTGTGCAGACCCACAGGAAGGTCTACGAGTCGGGAGCAACCAACAAATTCGAGGTCCTGCAGAGACGTTATGAGCTGAAGCGCTCCATTTTGCTCGTCTGTTAGTCCTTCCACTTTGTCGTACAACGTGGTAAGTCTTAGGTGTTGGAGAGAGGCGAGGTGCATGCAGAATGACGTGGTGAGGAAAGAGAAGTCATCTATCGAGAGCCTCTCAAGTCGTGGGAACAGCTCACTGACCTGCCCTGACAGACGCTCCAGAAACAGAGGTAAGCGAGGGCATTGGTGTACTTGCAGATACTTGAGACCTCTGAGGGATTGAAGGCCCCCTAGTGCGGCGAGCGAATTAAAATCATCAATTATCAACTCTTCCAGTGTTGTGTAGGAATCCAGCTTTAGAGATTTTATATCCACGCCGTCGCACATTTCTAATTTTTTGAGGCAGTTCAGATTCATCCGAGGGCAGAGCTGTATCCTTCCTAGGGTTTCAAGTTCAACAATACCATGTTGGTTACGTGAATACGGAAGAAGGCATCCCCCGTTTGCACGGTCACTGTTTTCGTCTTTAGGCTCAAAACACGAGATGAGCTTAGGGCATCCCATAATTTCTAGCTCCTCAAGGGAGGTGAATGCAGAGAAGCTAGCATTTTTCTCCAGAAATGTTGAGCTCTTCAAGGGACCACTGCAGGACATGATAGACAACTTTTTGAGAGAGAAGACGAGATTTGATGGAATGTGGACGAATCCCTCCCGAGTTGAGCTTGTTGTTGCGTCGTCTGGATTCCCTGGTGATGAAGCCCGTGGAGTTGAGTTGTGATTCGATAAACAACTCTCTTTCCCTTCTATCAAAAGCCCTGATATCTCATCACAATTCTGTAAATGCAGTTCCTCTAAGACCGGCGCATGTCGCAGCATCACGGATAAGCACTCCCCGGATATTCTTGATTCATAAATGCAGAGATGCTCGAGAGCTGGAAATGCATTGAAATTTGTGGTTGTCGTGTATTCGTGGACTTGTTCTGGCAAAACATCCGAGAAAAGTTCAATGAAGCCGTTTATTTCCAAACTCTTTAGGCTGATGAGTTGCTTGAAACCTTTGAGTGAAACAGACGCCAGATTATTGCAACCTCCTAGTAGCAAGCTAGTTAGTGCCCTTAGATTATGGAATGATAAAATTTTGTCCTCTAGTTCCCTCAGCCCATTGGAATTCTCATCAAAATAAGAATACTTTCTTACAGAGCCGTCAATGTACATCTCACCATTGGATGACCCCACCATATGTGGAAGTGTCGAAACTCTTGAGATGGATAATTTGCAAGTGCTACTTGAAGGTGGCAGAGGATTTGATACTATTAACAGAGGACAATCATGGATGGTAAGCTTGCTAAGACCTGGCAACCATGACTTTTGCTCGATTCCGAATTTCTCGCAGCTATCAAAGAGGGGAAAGGCCTTCAGTGCATCACATCTCTCAATCATCAGTACCCTTAAGCTAGAGTTCAAGTCCCTTATTGAATTGCAGGAGCATCTCTCCAGCTTTGGCATTTCAATCAACATGAGCTTCTCCAATGGAGGAATTGATACTTGTGTTACTTTCGACATATTCCTTAGCTTCAGCTTTGTAAGGAAGGGAAGCCTTCTAGCGAGGGAAGTGTTTGCCACTCTCCACAATCCTCTAGATGAAGTGTCTGCAAGCAGGTAAATAAGACAAGGCTGTAAAACCAATTTGGGGAGGTAGCACCGCTGTACCCAGAGATTCGAAGATGCTTTATGTTGTGATGTGGCTCAAGACCTTCAAGCACTTCTTTTGCTATGTCAGCATAATGTTTATCATACCCATCCTTCCACGACAAGTGCAGATTTTCTAAGTATTGTTTGTCTCTCAGTTTTGCCCCACAAACCTCTGATCCGTTGACATTTTCAAGCTGATGCACACCAAGATGTACAAGCTCGCTCATGGATTCAAGTTGTGCCATGTCAAGGCAGATAGAATTTGGGTCCATAAAGTGTGCTCCCTTCCTTATAACAAGATGCCGCATGCTGACAAGGCCACTCATATCATTAATTGTAGTTGCATGCCCAACATCTAATGCTTGAAGATGGTAAAAATTTCTAAGAGGTATAGGCAAAGCTTCACTGCTTCCTTTCTTCTCAAGTTTCAGGTAGCGATGATGGCTAGAGTTTACTGAATTGCGCAGGAAGGAATCAAATTCAACACATGTTGCTGAAATCTGCAGGGCACGCAAATAATGTGCATTGTTAAATGCATCTTGGAAGGATTTGAAAAAGAAGGAATCAAATTTCCCAATCAAAACCAATGTCCTCAGTTTTCTAGCTGAAGTAGCAAGACTTTGTAGTTTTTCTTCAAACTTAATGTTCCGAGGTATGTGTCCATGTTGATCTTCATGATATGCAGAATCAGTCAGAATTGACAAATGACGTATGGTTGGCGGCATGTCATTGCAGTCCAAACCATCTAGAACAGCACATTCTGTTCTGGAAAACAGTCTTGCAAAGTCATGCACAAGGGCTGGCATAACAAAGCATGTTTGATTGCCAGTTTCAATTTGCTCAAAGAAGCATGAGTTCACCAAATCAGTGATATAGTTCCGTCCTATCTCTTCCAATATCTCTGCAAAATAGGCCACATTTCACAAAACCTTGTGCAATCCAAATATAGATTAGCTCCTTGCTACGAAACTGATAATTTTTAGGGAATATAGAACAACACAACAAACATTGTTGTAAATAGTAAGGCAGTTCATCATAACTAAGCTCCAAAGAATACATGATGCCATTATTCAGGTGCAAGGATTTCCATTTTTCATTATTTAGAATGTTCCTCCAGTGGTCCACGGTGAGATTTAACCTTAGCAGCATCCCTGCAGTCACTGCTGCTAATGGGCTGCCATATAACCTCTTAGCTATTTGCCGACCAATGATGTTTAAACTTGGATGCCCTTCATGGTTGTCATCACCGAATGCACATTTTTTAAACAATAACCAAAAATCATCTTTTTGCAAAGCACCTAACTTGACCGGTTCAATTGTTCCTATCACATTTGCAATAGACAGTTTCCTAGTAGTCACAAGTATGACATTGCTCTTCTCATTGCCAGGTTGCACAGGAGCCAAAAATTTGTTCCATGCATGATCATCCATATCATCCCAGACATCATCTAAAATAATCAGACACCTCTTGGATGTGACATGACTCACCAAGATCTCCTGAAGTTTTGCCAAGCTGCTTATTCCTGTTTGGTTTTCTTGAGAAACAAAGTCTAGCATCTCCCTTGTTAGTCTCACTTCATCGAAGTTGCTAGAAACCCAAATCCACATCCTGTGATCAAACTGGCTTTTCACAACTGGATCATTGTATATGATTTGAGCAAGAGCTGTCTTCCCAATACCTGCAATGCCTACGATAGGAATAACAATTACACCGCTAGTATTGTCTCCTGCCATATGCTTTATGATGGAGTTCCTCTCAGCATCTCTCCCGAATATCTTGCCTTGAACAAGACTTGACGTTCTTCGGCATGGACTTGTAGCTGTGTTCTGGCAAAGATTAGGACTTGCAACAGAGCTCGATCCGTATAGCTTCTGAACCTCATCGATAGCCTCCTTTAACTGGCTAGTCGTTTGTTGGATTCTATCGCAGAATTCAGTTTTGTTCCAGCGGTCTGTGCTAGCTGCTGGGCTGTGTGCTGACAGGTCATCAATTCTCATTCTTTTTCTGCCAACTGAATCATAAGTTGCAATGGTGGCACCATTTGGTGCACAAGGGTTTGGCGTTTGTTCAATTGCTGCACGTTTCCTCTTGCAGCTGTCACTCTTGAGGTGATTGTGCAAAACCGATGTCCCTTTGGTACTCTCGCATCTAACCTGTGTTCCACAATGAATACACTCTGCTTTCACAGGCTTTCCATCAGCGTCTTCTTCTATTATGCTGAATTCTTCCCATGCCTTGGACCGTTTCTTGCGGTCGTTTCTGTTGGGTATGCCAGAGTTGTCCCTGGATCCATCAACAAGTTGCGCTCCACCATTTGCATCGGTGCCTTGGGTCTGATTAGCCCAATCACTCGTCCCTGAGCCAGAACAAAATGGAACCAGAACAGGAAAAATTAGTGGCGTCGCACAAGGAGTTTTCTCTTACTACAATCACAGATTCAGAGACGTGCAGAGAATAGAGCCATTCAGCCATACACACATACCTCCTTCGACCTGGTGCTGGAGCCTGTAGTAGTCCAGCTCGTCGACCATGTCATCAGCGTCGTACAGCAGCTCCTTGAGGCGGCCTAGCGCCCGGGCCAGCGGCCTGTTCGGGATCGCCCTCCCATTGGCATCAGGAACCACGGCTTCAACCCTCTCAAGCTCGGACTTGAGGCTCTCCATGTCGTCGGTGAGCCCGACTAGGCGGATCCACGCCTCCATCTTGCCGGCGAAAAGGATCCCCAGGATGGACTGCGCGAGCCAAAGCACGGCGGCCTCCGCATGGTGGTCGGTCGCCTCCATCGTTTCAGCTTTAGCAGCAGAAACGCGCTTGCGCAAGAGCCAGCCGAAGCGAGGGGTGAATGGAACAGAGGAGATGTCGAAGGAAGAGACTAGCAAAGCGAAGGTCCTTGGCTAGGGTCTCGCGGTCACAGGCTCAAGGAAAGTGAGGGGAAAGCGCAGTGTGAACGCGCAGGCCGAACGAGCACACGGCTGCGACAGGAGATAAGTGGCTGTTGGATTAACCGGGGCGGCCGGGCGGGGTTTAGCCGACAAGTGGCTTCACTTTATAAGTGTTTATTTTTATTTTTTTTAATTTTAGAATAGTGTTTTTCTCTCACGTTAAATCAGCACGAATCAACGCTTCTTTTTAGCTTCAGCGAACAGAGCTGAAACTTCTGTCCAGACTTAGAGGGTGATTTGGTTCAGGGCCTTGGCACGCCACACCACCGTGTGGCTGGCCACGCCACGGTGTGGCGGCGGCGATCAGAAACCCCGCCACAACTTTGCCATAATTAATACACACTACACGACAAGCAGCAGAGGTAAACGATAAGGTGTGGTAACGATACTCAAATGTGAACCAAACACTAGCCTCGATGGTGTGGCCGCTGAACTTAAGGCGTGACGGAGTGTGACGCCCAATCAAACAGCCTCTTAGGTATTTGGTCCTGCCACATAAAAGTACCATTTTTACAACTCACGTTACAGGCTCGAGGATAGGGAGAGACAGAACAAACGTTAAAGTCGTGGAGTATAGCATTTAAGTTCTAATCTCTCTAAATAAAACACCAAGAGGGCATCTATCAAAAGTTTGGTCCTTAATAGCATTCACCACCACCTCGGCATCAGTCTCTAAGATGATGTATTCCAAGCCCAGCACAAGCTTGTCTAAGGCCTTTTTAGTTGACTCACATGAAGTATGGCTGAATAGAACAACGTTCAGACGTTTCTTATTAGGAGTGAAAATTTTCAGAGGACTCCTTAGATATAACAATAACTTGCAAAGCAAAACAGAACGGCATCAAAATCTAGAAACTTTTCATTCCCCTTTGAATGACAGGTAGTACAGCAGTTGCCTAAACCCCACATACAGACCTGGCTAAGAATGGGAAAACACATCAAACCTGACGACACACATAGCATTCCTCTGAATTTCGATGTAATATGTGCTAACAAAATTCATACATACAACATGCTGTAATACAGTACATACAAATTTCAGTGCAATATGACAAAGCCTCCAAGCCCAACCACAAGAACAATTGGCAAAACAGAGACCCACAGGATCGTCATCCCCATGGCGCGCCGCTGAGTGAGGTCGCCGGAAACATAGAAGCCGGCGGCAGACTCCAGGAATCCAAAGATCATGACGGCAATTAGAATGCTGTAATACAGGTACCCGGGCGCCTTCCCATGGCCAAGAAAAATACCTCCTGGGGGCTTGAAGATGGCGAGCGCGAGCGCCGCCGTCGCTTGGATGACGCCGCTCGAGATCAGCGCCGCCGGCAGCTTCTCCACGTTGCGGCAGGCCTCGGCGATCAGGTTCACCATGTTGATGAAGACGGCCGGTGAGCTCCATCTCCGGCATGCAGTAGGCAGAAGTGGCGCGCTTGCTCTTTGTTAATTTGTTTTGAGCTCAGAGAGAATGGCTATGGCGAGCTCGGGAGCTTGTGTCTGAGAATGGGCTCGCCGAGTGATGAACGGCACTGCTGCATATATAAGCCTGGACAGGGTAGAAGGAGACAATGACGCGCTTGACTTCATACGTTTCCTTGCCCCGGCCAGCTGCCCAGAAACCAAACCGAAAACCGAACCCGAAAACCGATTATCCCACCCATCCCCGTCGCCGTCATCGCGTCATTGTCAGCTTCTATGAGCATGTGGCCTCGCAATTTATTATACTGCTGGTGCAGACGTGTGTTATTAGATTGTGGATATTATTACTTTGAATTTTTACACAATATAAGTAATAATTCTAGGCTTAAACTTTTGGGGTCAGAATGGTGTATGCTGTTCAATACACTATCCGGGTATAAGATGTTCCGAGTTACTTAACAGGCTAACAGAGTTTAATAAAAGAATTGGTTTCTGTGGGCAGACTGTACAGTTCAATTACTATAGCACGTAGGGCTGTCCTATAATTTTTTTTTTCTTTTTGCAGTTACGAGACATTTTACCTTCTCTTATTCTCGGCCTCGCCGTTTCGATCACTGGGAATATAACAACTTTTTTGAAATAAAATCCGAGTGCCAAGACGCGCATAATAAGAACTGAAAAACCGATGACTTAACAACCAAAATCCGAACGTTGTTGTCATGGTTCTGGCATCCTTTCCGTGCAACAACCCTTGGTCAACAGGAGTCACATACATGATTGGGACATCTTTAATCCGAAACCGGAACCGAACCGATGATGTGATTAGAACATCTTCAATCCGAAACCGAATCCGCTTCCACGCGGGAAGATGTCAGGTCAGGATTCGACGCCGGTAAAATTGACACAAGAGGCCCCACACCCACGTCAGTGAGAGAAGAGAAGAGAAGGAGACAGTTCCTTTGGCATACCGTGCTAGTACTAGTGAGCAGTGACCGCGACCATGGGCGTATCGCTCGTTCTGGACGTTGTAAACAAATGGTATATGACGGGCGGCGCAAGAGTTGCGGTGTCACCATTACATCTGAAATGTTCTTTTGTTACGAAAAAACATGAGGGGATCAAGCCCCTGCTGAAATTTTATTGCAATAAAAACAGTTATTAAATACAAAAGGTCGAACCAAAGAACAGAAAAGGTTACAGATGACTAAATAGCAATAGTTTCATGAGAGGAACTCTCCTTTTTCTTTTAGCTCTATTGATAACCAAGGCAAATTCATGTGATCTCTTGCGGTTCTGTTCTGAACTCTGTTGCTGCTTAAAAACAATACCATTGCACGCTGTCCAAATGCTCCCGCACATTAGGATTATTATCTCCATGGAGAAAGCTAAGGTGGGAGTGCTGAAGAGGACCTAGATTACTCTTTATTTGTAGATTCACATGACTCCAACATCTCTTTGCAGGAAGATATGGTAAATTCGTTTCCTCCATACATCATCAGGAGCATAATACACAACATAACTATAGCTGTCTAGAGCCATCGTTTCCTTCTCAAAATGTTCCTTGTATTGCGTCTTAAATAATTAGACGAGAAGCGCCACCCATTTGACGACAGGTGACAAAATGTTCAAAGGTTGCACTTCAGTTCCATCTGCAGACCCTTCTAATTCCAAGAGCGCATCAAAAGACAACCATCAAGAAAGCATCCTCACATCGACGAAATACATTAATCAACTTCTTATCAAAATGGCTACAAAATCGACCAGCCAGGCATGTCAACAAATAGTACATGGCCCAAAACACAAAATACAACAAGCTTTGAGTTCTGTAAACTTGAACTATGGTCACAAATTGCACACATGGGATTACTGATGACAACGCTGCTCAGGGCGTGGAGCGTGAAACAGAGACTTGGGGCAGCTTACGATATTAAAGCAAAGTATGCTAGTCAAGTTGTAAAATGCCAATACCTTCTCCTCCAAGATACTCAGCTCTTCAGACTGAATTGTAAAAGAGGACCAATGCTTCAGCATTTCCATTGCTGGAGGCGTCGGATATTTACAGATACCTTGGACCATTCAGTGGAAGGTGGAAGAGGACACGACACCATCACATGAGGGCAATCATGCACTGTGAGTTCATACGCGTTCCGGCAATAGCATGAGAGCAGCGGGAACATACAGACTTGAAATAGCACCAATACATCACAGGATGACATCTGAATTCATGCTTGCACGACATCTACAAGAATTGGTTGAACCGAAGTCACCACCGCACTTGCATTCGTCCGTTCATCACTCATGTTCACGCGATGATCTCCAAGTTCCTGCAGAAACTAAGCACGACGAATGACTAATTTAGCAATAGGGCAATGAGGGAATATCCTATAGTATTAAATAAATTGCAAAGATAACATTGAGCTATGATATTGCATACCTGAAAAGCGAAAAAAAAGGCTCACAGTACAGCTTTGATGCACAAGCAGAAATGTATGTCCAACAAAGACATCCAGAGGCCAATTCAACGATAACTATAAATTTGGACCCTTAGCTTCCCTGTTGCTAGCGTCCTGCACTGCTCCTGAAGCTCTACACTGCAATCGTTTATCTCCAGCACTTCTAGTGACGGTGGAAGGCCCTTTTCAGGCAGCCTTGATATGTGTGGACAACCCCTGACATCTAGCCTTTTGAGGGAGTGAAGACTGTGCAACACGGCAGGGAGCTCTTCAAGATTCGGAAACCCCAAAATTGCAAGACCCTGAAGAGACGTGAGAAGCTGAAGCGCCTTTTCTTGTTCATCCGTGGTACACTGTTTCTGTTTGAATCATAAGTTACTCTTAGGTAACGGAGAGAAGTGAGGTGTTTGAAGAAAGGCGTGGCAAGGGCAGATAAGCCATCGACATAGAGCCTTTCCAGTCGGGGAAATACATTAGAACCTTCAGGCTGTCGTGACAAAAGCTCCAACAGCGGGGCTAGGCTGCGACACTCGTATATTGCCAAATCAGCAAGGTTACCGAGTGATGCCAAGGTTTCCAGTGAAGTGAGCCAGTCACAACTATAGACTGTCAAGTCTTCCAATGCTGTGAGCACACCGAGCTGCAGGGAAGTCAAGTTTTGGCTCTCACAGAAACACACTTCTAGTTTGGGGAGGACGCCTTGCAGAGATGTGAGGGAACCACAATCCTGAATCTGCAGGTTTCTCAGTGCTGCGAGGGAACCCAGCTGCAAAGATGTCAGGTTCGGACTGTCCTCTACCACCAACGTGGAGAGGAACGTCCCGTGGGGCAGCAAATAGGGCGCCAAGCCATCCTGGAGATGTCTGATGCTAAGTTTCTCAAGCGACGGAGGAAGCAGACGGGTGTGACCACTTCCCTGTTGCATCTCTTGACACCTTCGAACCCATGAAGCAGATAGTTCAGGATTCATCTCAATTGACAAGACCCGGAGGGAACTCAGATACTGCATGCCCTCCAATGCAGCCACCTGTCGACAACTATGGATCTGGAGCTCCTGCAAAGCCGTGCAGCAATGCAGCCGTAGAGACTGCAAGTCTGGGCTCTCCCACACTGACAGAAATCTGAGAGAGCTCCGGTTCTCTGGAAAGTAAGGCTGCAGTCTTTTGGGGAGAAAGTCGATACAAAGATATTGTGCAGATGGTGGAACGAAAAACCTCTCATTGGCAGACGAAATCAGCATGGGGCAACCTGTAATGATTAGCTCCTTGAGGGAGGTGAACCCTCTAAACCCCTCCCTGCTGCTGCTACATAACTGCATTTCTGGGCACCTCTGAATACGAAACTTCTCCAGTGTTGAAAGGACATTTAATGAAATGTGCAAGAGGAACTCATCTTGGGCTAAGCTTGTTGGTAAGACTGCTTGACAAGCCAAACTGCCACTCTCCGTCTCTTGTCTGGGATGATGGATTGATATGGATTTCATCTGGGGGCAGTCCTCTATATCCAGTTCCTCAAGGGACTGCATATGAGGTAGCATTTCAGTTAGCCACTTGCCTGCTATACCACCACACGATTCGATTCTCACATGTTTGAGACGTGGAAAGGCAGGATGATCTGTCGCTTTCCAGGATTCAGAGACAGCATTAGGCACAATACATGATGAGACCAGATTACCACAACTAACGATTGCCATCTTTCTTAAATTGAGGAGCTGCCTCAAACCTTCAGATGAAAGAAAAACCAGATTTGGACAGTGCTCTATGTGCAGTGATGTCACGTCTGTTAGATTTTGGAACTCTAAAACCTTGGCATTAAGCGCTCTCAATTCCTTTGAGGACATGACCGACAAATCATTTGAACCCATTCTCTCTACTGCTGGATATGTTAGAAGCGTTTGAACTGATACTTGAGTACTTTTAGCGGGCGGCAGGGGATGTAACAACATTAAATGAGGACATCCATGTATCTTTAGCACATGAAGACCAGATAACCATTTGTTTCGCTCAGTTCCAACATATGAAAATCCTATGAAAGAAAAAAAATCAAGGTTGTAATATACTAGTGAACTAAAAATTACTCTAGGTAAGAACAGATACCATCTTCTATCGAAAAAGAGAAACAAGTTCAAGTTATCAGTTTGTTTGCTGTATTAAGTGAATGATTGAGGTGCCTCTTACCTGAACATAAAGCTAAATATAATGTTGCTCCTAGACTCTGCGAGCCTTGAGACCTTTTTAGTTATGATTAAAAAATAGGAAAATCTATGAAGGGAAAGTAACATTTCCAAGTGTGCAAACTGCTAAATTAAGATCTCATCGCATTAATGTACGGTACAAATATCTTCGTTAAAAAAACATACAAATCTGAAAAAATCCAGCTAGAACTGGCGTTTGCTTTTATTAAGCAATAACAACACTAAATAAATGACCGAACCCTCCCCCACCCACCAAAAAGAAACACCCCAGAGAGTAAGAGAGAAAGAGCTGCTCACCCTTACCTGAGCCAGTGCCTTTTAGGTTCAGCGTCTGAGATATTTGAACTTCAGAAGAGCATAAATTATGAATTTCAAATGGAGTAAAGACCTTCAGTTCATGACAGTTTTCAATTATCAGTATCCCGTAGATAAAAATCCAATTCCCTCGTACAAGTGGCCATACATTTTTCTAATCTTGGTAATCCAGATAGCACCAACTCCTCTAAACAAGGAATTCGTACTTCTTGTACATGACAGATATTAATCAACTTAAGCTTCCTAAGGAACCAAAACTTTTCAAGCCAACTTGGAGATACAGAACCACTGTAACCACTTATCTGGAGATGTTTAAGGTTTTGATGAGGTTTAAGAACCTCAAGAATCTCAGTTGTTGTCTCCGTTGAAGTTCCCAAACTAGTGCTATCAGAATCCCATGACAAGCACAATTCCTCTAGGTGCCCTTTATCTATAAGCCTTGCTTCACTAGCCTCTTGTTTGCTTCTTACATTTTCAATTTGATAGATTCCAAGCTGTACGAGCTGATTCATGAATTTAAGCTGCCTTATACTAAACCCATTAGCTTTTTGAACCTTGAATACAGGAAGCTCCTGAAGAGCGGTCACATTACCAACGTTAGCAATGGTCGACAGTACCTTCTCTGCCCCAGTAAGATGCTGCAAGCTGACAAGGTTACTAATATTACTGGGAAGAGTTAGACCTACAGAGGGGATCAACATCTAATACTTCAAGATGGAAAAAATTGATCAAAGCTTGCAGGAAGAACTCCAGTCGGAGAGCCAATGCGGTCCACCTCTACATAACGCATATGTGTGCAATTCACCAAACTACTGATGAAATAATCAAAATGGGCATCAGTTGCAGAGACTCGCAGCAAACGTAAATTTTCTGCTTCTTTAAACATATGCTGGAAGGATGCGAAAAAAGAGAGGTGATAACCACCAACTAAAATCAAGGATCTCAGCTTTCTCACAGATGTAAGCTGCAGCAAGTTTTTCTCTAGACTGTCACAAGAAAATTTAGGCTCATAGTCTGCAGAAAAGCCAGTAAATATTGACAGATGGCGAGTAGTTGGCAAGATTTCTTTATGTTTTGTGCCATCAATAGTCGCGAAGTCACTTCTTGAAACCTCCCATGCTAAATCATGCATAAGATCGTGCATGAAAAAGTGATTCGAAAAATTCCTGCCCCTTCCAACCAGCTGAACGAAACCTATGTTCACTAAGAAGCCTGAGTTCACTAAATCAGCCAAATAAGCATTTCCTATATCCTCTAGTTTTTTATCAGTGTGGTTACCATGCACAAATCCTTGTGAGATCCACATTCTGACTAACTTCACTGCATCAAAGAGATAGTTCTTGGGGAATAGACAACAATACCTAAAGCATTGCTGCAAGGAGTCTGGTAGGTAATCATAACTAAGCTTCAAAGCAGGCATAATTCCTTCCATATTCTGTAGGGATTTCCATTCTTCATTGTATAGTATGTTAGTCCAATTATCGATGCTAATATTCTTTCTCAACAGAGCACCAACAGTTTTTACTGCTAATGGGTTTCCCCTCAGCTTTTCAGTTATTTGCTTCCCAATAGTGCACAAACTTGGATGCTCTTCATATTTCTCATCACCAAACGCACATGATATAAACAGTTGCCATAAAGCATACCCTTCCAAAGCACTTAACTTGACTGGTTCAACTATCTGTGTCATTTCTGCAACAGATACTTTCCGAGTTGTCACAAGTATCATATTACCTGTTGCCTGAATACGTTTTAAAGGAGCTAACAGTTTTTCCCAAGAGTCCTGCTTCATATCATCCCAGACATCATCCAAGACAATCAGAAACCTCTTGGATTCCATGCGTTTAACTAGGTCCTCCTGAAGCCCATCCAAGTTGTCAGTTTCTGGTAGCCTTGTTTCCGAGACACGGTCTAATATCTCCCTTGTCACCCTACGCACGTCAAAGTTATCAGAAACACAAACCCATATCTTGTTCTGAAAGTGACTTTCTACAGTAGGATGGTTGTACGCAAGCTGGGCCAGAGTTGTCTTCCCAATCCCTCCCATGCCTACAACTGGTAAGACGGTTATGCTGGATCTGCTCCTTTCAACCAACTCAAGGATGGATTTCACCTCTGCATCCCTCCCGTACACTTTACGCTCAACAAGGAACGATGATGTTACACGTGTGCTCTGACTCAGATTTGAAGCTACAGGAAGGTTCGATCCATCTATTTTTAGAGCGTCACTGACATCCCGCGCAAGGTCTCGTAGTTTACCACAGATATCTTTGATCCTTCGAGAAAACTCACTCTGGTTGAGGTGTGCGCAGGCAGCAAATGTGTGGTCATCTTCTCTTTTCCGTTTACCCCTAGAGCCTCCCATGGAGATAGAGTTACCCAAATTTCTGATTAAGGTGCTTCCATGCTGTTGAATGGAACATGAAGACCATGTTGATGAAGTCGCAGCATTGGATGCAGTAGTAGTACCGGTACCACCCCTAGTATTGACTGCAAGAAGGCGGAAGGGATAGACATGAGCATTAGCAAGGTTAGGAGATGTAAAATAAGACAGACCAATCTTGCACTGGTCAGTCATGAAGCAAACAAAATACACAATTAACTAGTCCCTGTTGCAGGAGTATATATGACACACGTACCATTCAGGACCTGCTCTTTTAGGCGATAGTAGTCGAGGTCATCCATCACATCCTCGGCACCGTACAACAGATCCTTGAGATCAGCCAGGGACTGAGCCAGCGGCTCGTTCTCGATCTTCCTCCCTTTGGCAGCAGCAACCACCATCTGGACATATCTCATGTCCGACTTCAGCTTGCCCACATCGTCGGCGAGACCAATTCTGTGAGTCCATGCCTCCAGCTTCTCAGTAAAGAGGTTCCCCAGGATGCCCTGCACCAGCCATCCAATGGCTGCATCCACCACGGCTCCCACCGACGGCATCATCTCGTGACTGAGTCAGCTCTAGGCAGTGGCAGTTGTTGCACGATGCAGGAAGAAACGGGACGGATGGTGAGAGGAGAAATGAGACGCGGAGATGGAATTGGGATGGCAGGGAGAGGAAATTAGGGGGGGTTCAAAGGTGGCACTAGGGGGAGGAAAACGAGCAGGTCAGAGCGTTGCAAGTTGCCAACAAAACCGACTTTAAAATTCTTCAGGGTTGGTTCCTCGTAATTAATAGGGTGTTTGAATTGATTAATCAATTTAGTTCAATGACTCGATTTCAACTTTTTATACTGGTACTCCCTCCGTACCAAATTACAAATCGCTTTGACTTTTTTGATAAATAGATTTTGCTACGTACGTCTAGATATATAACAAAATTAATGTCAAACAAGTCAAAGCTGACTTATAATTTAGAATGGAAAGAGTACTAATTATTAGCTTTTGAGAAATGAGGTGATGATGGATCAACTCATTCTATTTCACAAACCAACAAAAAAAAAAAAAAAAAAAGAGGAATGAGAACTGAGAAGATGGTCTAATTCTTCAAACAAAACAACTCTGAGTTATGACTACACCATACCAGCAAACTATACAAAATACGAAAAGTTTTCTAGCATAAAAAATACGAAAAGTTGATCTGTTCGAAGTGGGAGACTAGTAAAGTTGTAAACTACCACATGCAAGAAGACTAGTAAAGTTGTAAACCACCACATACACATCACAACACCGAAAGTTAATCAGATCAGAGATGAAGTGGGAGAATATACCTTATCCGATTGACACTTAAGTGACAAGCAGCCAAGTTGTAGCCGAGTGCTTTGAATTCCTGAACGCATATCGTACAGGTAAACCCCCGAGGCGCAAGGAACTTACTTGAGCAAACAGGCTTTGGATGGGGCTTGAACCGATGGTCCGTTGCCGGTGCTGCTGGTGTGTCGCTTCACTCAGGCTGCACTGCACAAGCAGCAGCAGCGTGTCAACCCAGTCCATCGCTGGTGAAAAAGACTTCCACTGAATTAGCACCACCTCATTGGTCAGAAGAGTGCAGTGTTGACCGGTAGATGATAACGCTGCTCTGCTTCGGGTGTGGCATTTCCTCGAACATGCCAAGTGCGCGCGCGCCAGAGCGGTGGGGTCGCGATTGGGACCGCCACCGCTCGAGCTCATCCAGGAACGGGGGCAAATGCGGGCTGCGGAAGTGCGACGGCGTGGCACCACGGCACGGCCCGGACGCAGGCATGGACGCGCCAAGTTGTCGTTCCGAGCGGACGACGGCCTATGCGTTTATCCCGGCACTTGAGGCCAACAAGGCAACAACGCGGGAAAACGGCTCGTCGCTCCGGCATTCTGGCAGCATGCCATCGGTAGAGCTGGCTGCGCAGAGCTCGTACCTGGTTGGGCACGGGCTGTCCGAGTGATGACAAAAGAGAGTTTGTGACTTTGTGAGAAACAGCGAAAAGAACCAGGAATTTCTCAGAAAAGAAAAAGGACAAGGAAGAACTACCGAGACACGGGGAAGAAACGAACGGGCACGAACACGTCCTCTGAATGAACCTCAAATTGTTCCCGCGTCGACACGCTAGCTATCCGTGCTTGCCTCTTCTCGCGGAGGGAAACCGGCAGCTAGCGCTCCGTTGTGTCGTGTGTATAAATAGGGGGCGTCCCCACTCCAGGCCACCCCCTCCCGTCTATTCTTTATCACCGCTTCTCCTGCTGGTCACGTCGTTTCTCCGCCTCTCTTCCTCTCCCGTCCCCGGCGGCCGGCCGGACGTCGTGTTCGTCGATCGCCAGCTAGCTCGGGCTACCTCCCTCCCAGCCATGGCGTCGCCGGTATCCTCCTCATCTACCGATCGGTCGCATGCATATATGCATGCATTGCCATTCCCAGTTTCTTCCCGTCCCCCTCATCTGATGCACTCCGATCCATTTCATTTCATTCTAAAATCGGGTGTTCCATGCCCATGCCGGGCGGACCGGCTGGTTGATCCGGCAGTTTCTTCATGTGCTCGCGTCGCAACGCCGTGAATTCAGCAGAGTCCCAACTGGGACGTACGGTTATCGACTGATGACGCGCAATGCATGCTGTTTGCGTTGCAGGCCAAGCAGGGGCACGGCGCCGGCGCAGGCGGGCATCCGCTGCCCAAGTTCGGGGAGTGGGACGTGAAGAACCCGGCCACGTCCGAGGGCTTCACCGTCATATTCCAGAAAGCCCGCGACGACAAGAAGACCACCGGCGGCCCCGGGAACGTGCGCGCGGGCATACCGCCGGCCTTCAGGAACGGCGGCGGCGACGGCGGGTACAGGCCCGACTTCAAATACGGCGACGGCAGCAACCAGTACACGCCGCCCAAACGCATCAGGGTACGTCTCCGTCTTTGCACTCCTGATTATTACGTACACAATGCTCGTGGTTATAGTTATACACGCCGTGCGTGGATCTTGCGGGTGCTGACACGTGGACCTCTGGATCGCAGAAGAAGTGGGCCTTCTGTAGGCTGCTGATTCAACGCTCCTGCTGCTGCTGTGACTCGAGGAGGAGAAACGATCGTGCCGCGCCTGAAGTAATCCAGGATGGGAGCGCCAGGACAGACGGGAAAACATTTGCAATTTTCAGCCATGGTGTTTCGCGTTGCTTTTTACCTTTCGCTCGTTTCTACCGAGGAACAGTAGTTCGATCGGGGTTGATGAAACGAGTTTCCAAAATGGCTTGTAAACTGAACCTGCAAATGTTTATGATGAAACCGTCGCGTCATTTGTTCCATGCCTCGTTTTGACCGTATTTGCAGAAAACTCGACGATCACCCCAGCCGTCAGCAGCAAGCAACGATGCGAACAATCATTCACCAATCACAAACTTTCTGACGCAACGCATGTTTCTTTCGTGCATCCAGCTCCACAAAGATTTTGCCAAATTATACGGCCACCGAATTTGTAGTATGCAGGCAACCATATGTATTCATCGAAAGCAACGGCCTCAGCCAGAGTTTATGGCTACTAAAACTTTGAGACATGCTGACATGCACCATAGGTAGTGTATATAATAGACGAATTAAGCACCAAGTACCTGGGAAAATAGAAGCTATATTCTTTAGTTTACACAAATTTGGAACAAGTTCTAAATATGACAACAATCAACTCACCGCATTTGAGCCAAAATTTTCGTACAAATAGCACCAACTACAGTAATGGACATGTAGCCAGACCCAGGACTGGCCAGACCAGATATCATCTATTCACCTATAAGTTATTTACCAGATCGACACAACCAGAACCCCGCTATGTGGTTGAAGGAAGGAGAAGAGAGACTACTTTCAGAATTTTGCGTCTCGATGCAGCCCACGGACTACAGGCACAAGCAATAAACCATCATTAAATTATGTTACAATAAAACCTAAGCATCTCCATGAGACAAGTTGAATCATTCAGGCGCCATCAGATGCATGGTCCAGGACCACCTTCCTCCAACAATGTAGAACAGAAAACCCACATATGATCCTCAAACTGTTTGTACAATAATGGTCCGACCAGTTCCAAGTGCTTCCTGCACGCCCATCATAATATGCCATCCACCACATGCCATCATGTGAGCGAAACTCTGCTGTCCTCAAATTCATTTCATTTGTCCGGATTTTGTTCACCCATTGGATCCTCTGATATAGCACTGTCAGCAACTGGTTCAGACGAAACAGGCGATTCTCCTTCTGCCTCAGGCACTGAAGATACAAATGTACCATCACTCTTATTTTCCTCTCCTAACTTGGAATCGCAAAGCATAACATCATCCGTGGAATCCAGCTGCTTCTTACTTTCAACCTCAATATCAGGAACTGCAGTATCCTTCTCAGCAACATCACCAGGTTCAGCTTCTTCCTCCTTCCATTCGACAAACTCAGGTTGACTCTCTTTTACATCCGGAGTTGGTGGTCTGATGTCATCTTCCAACATGTCAATGGTACCATTTGCCAAGCCGGTATGACCAGACTCTTCATTTGCGTCTTTGTTGGAGACTGACAGAGGTGGTTCAGAACCTTTTGTGTCATCCATAACCTCGCCAAGAATGACTTCATCATTTTCGTCATCCTCTTTTAGTGCGGATATTTCCAAATTAGGAGATGGGGAAGCTTCTGAGCTAACCAAACCATCATTCATTGGTTTGTCCTCCTCAAATGCAAACCAGTTGGAATTTGTAAAGAGTGAGCCACTGCAAACGACATCTTCATTAGTCAATTCTTGTTGCAAACATCAAATGTGCTTACAAAGTGAAGAACAGTAGTCAAATTAAATAGAAAAAGAATGAACCTTTCTTGCTCGTCTCCAAGGCGAAGGGAGGATATTACTACCTCTGCAGATTCATCATCAAAATATACATCCTGCAGCATATATAATAATCAGAAAGGAAAACATCAAAATCAGGAAATACAATCTGTGCAGTTCAATTCAAAAAGATACAATGAATCCAAACAGTAAATCCAAATATACCTCATCATCCCGCTCAAGTGATGCTTGAGCCTGCATGGATCAAATATAAACAAAAAGTTACTGAATAAATTTTAAAAATTGTTAATGTGTTGCAACTACAGTCAAAACTTGCTGTTTAGATCCATAATAAAAATTAAGAATATCCTTTTAATGAAATTCAGCATTTCATATCTCAGAAAAAAACAACGATTCAATCTTTTAATGTAAATCAATATGCCTATACATAAAGCACTAAAGTGTGCTCATAGACCAAACTAGAAACAACTGCACTAATCAATAGAAACTGACCTCGTCAATATCCTCGTTACTGTAAATACCATACTTAAATGCCTGGCTTAAATTACTAGCAAGTGCAGCCACATCATAGTCCCTATCTCGGAAGTCTTCGTCATCGCTATCCCTACCACGATCCTGCAGTGATGTTGGTCGACTATAACCAGAGAAGAAAGCAGAAGTTTAGCTTATGATCTTTCATCCCAGTATATCTCTTTACTCATAGCAAAGCCAAAGCAGCTGAAGTTAGCTCTTGTTCATCCATGCAAAAAAAGAGAAAGCACCCTTGTGTATAAAGAACATATTTTCCGTCCTCTTTTTTTCTATAAGGATATGGACATAACTTGTACATGATGGACTTGTTACTCCACAAATATCAGTTCACTATAGTCCTTCCAAATCTAGCAAGAAGTCTAGGAGCAACGCAGGATGCACTTTTGGATATCAAAGCAGCATAGTTGTGGTTAACGGATGTGCAATGTTTCTAAAGCAATCACATTGACTAATACTACTTTCTGTCAGTAGGACGCAGATTTTATGATTCATAACGACACTCAAGTACATGGATAATTCAAATTTGCAGTTAAATAAAAAAAATGCACAAGATAAACCACAAAAGGCTAAAATGTACTTACCCGCAAGCCCACTGGTAAACATTTTCTAATGCATTACGCTTCGTTAGAGTACTGGCATGCCACTCAATCCAATCAGAATTTTGCTGCAATCAAATTAAGCCTGTTATATAAAATTGGCTGTTGCTTGAATCATCAAAAGAAAATCATGCGCACAGTTCTTTTAGGAATGAACTTATAACAAAAATGAAAAAACCAAGATAATACAGCTGACAACAAGCACAATAATTGGTACAAAAGGTGCATCAGAAATATGCAAGATTGTATTGTACAAAACCTTAACATGTACGTTCTACCAGAATATACAATCAGGACTAAACAATGGGTACTGCAGAGGCTACAATACTGCAGGTGAATTTAACTTGCATATATCAAGACTTCCTAGGAACAAAACCTCCATCAAACAACTTCAGAGGTGGAATTGCTCAAACTGTGACTTCACATGAAGCTCAATAGTCAATACAACCTATATAGAATCAAGATGGAAAAAATAAGGAAAAAAAGCTTACGTGACATATTATTTTATTTTTGAGCATTGTACAATGATCATCAGAAATTGCAAGTGAATTAGTGATGGCTAGCAGATTGAGTAACATGTAATTAATTACAGTTTTTTCTCTATACAATGATCATCAAACTCAAACCTGCAAATGTGATTGAACCATGATGTTGGTATTCGCCAGCTGAAGGAGCTTGTTAGCTATCCGTGTCATATGACCAACAATTCCTATCCTTGGTGGAGATCTTCCCTCTGAAGACAATGTATGCTGCAAGAAAAATATAAGTGAACAAACAAATACTAAAAAAAAAAAAAAGATGATAAATGTAAACCACAGTGAAACAATGAACGTAGTAAGATAATTTGATTTAACTACCTTAGTCAAATCTGACGACAGAGAAGAATTCTTCTCTGCTTCCAGAATTCTTGAAACAAGTTTACACTCATCAAGGACATGGCCAATGAGTTGATCCTGCTTACTCTCCAGACATGACCCGATGATATTCTCGACATGGTGGTGCAAAAAGTTGTTGAATGGATACCTAATGATGAAAACTATGTCAGGATTTCAATAGTTTTCAATTTTCATATGCAGATTCTAATTCCAATATCTAACTTACTCAAAAAATAGATCTATAGCGTGCTTGATTGCTCCTAGTTGAATCAGTCGTGTTTCAGCAGCTTCACTACCAATTGATAGTAGAACAGAGATGAACTCAACAATCTGAAAATGAAATAGCAGCATTAATAACAAAGAAAAATTAGAGCCATTACCTGATATAAAGTAATTCAAAGAAACAGATAGTGTTAGTGCTCTGGATAAACCGATCAATCCTTGATATTTTCAACGAAAGATGCGTAAACCAACAGTGGCATTAGATGACAAAGTTCTCCAGCACTAGTTGCTGCGCAGTTTAGTTCATGACTATTTAAAATCAGCAAGTAAACAAAGCAAGGACTGCTTACCTTTAAGCGATGTTTCCCGAGTGGAGGTTGTAAGCTTCCGTACGTTGTTGGCAGAACATTTTCAGCAGATGAAACATCCAGCAGCTTCAACAAATCCCCTGAAATATAATAGGTAAGAACGTAGATGTTCAAAGGGCACATTAGATAGATGGTTGTAGCTATGGCTATGGTAATTCCATAAGATATATGGAATTTACAGCTTAAATAGATACTAACCTAGGCTATCCAGCATGCCATTTACTGTCTCTGGACTTGCAGTGACAAGTGTTCCATGGCTCAACTGACTACGGAAAGCCTGGTAGGAAGCTGATACAAGTCGCTTAGGATCTAACAAAGATATGCACACTGACAGTGAGTGGACCAACACCGATTTAGGCCTTGAATCTTCAAAAGCATGTTGAAATAATCTCCCCACAAAGCTGTAAATGTGAAGTAAAAAAAGAACGCCCATAACTATGTTGAATATCAAGTTGAAGAGATAAGACCATCGCACTATAAAAATTCTTGATAAATTTAAACAGTAGCTCAACTCAAAGTTACCTTGGACTGGAAATCTTTGCAGCAAGTGCTGGAGGGGCATATCTAGTTACTGCACAAAGGATTTCAGCAGCATTTGCATGAACCTCAGGAGAATCCTGCAATATAAGTTAAATAAAGAGAATCATGTTGAATGCAAAAGGACAAATTCCCAATAAATGTGATACATTCAGTGCAATTACTCCACAAACATGACAATGTGAGCCAGAAATTGGATCATAGCATTTCTGGTCTGGAGGAGATTGGACTAGTCATTGTGGGTTCAAGATAGGAAGTTGTAGCCAAAACTAATGCAATTGATAACCACATTATAAGAGTAAACAGGTATTCTAATGATGGGGCATAAAGAAACCCAGTTTTTTACAAGGCTTATCATGCTTTGCCAAGTCAAATAAATAGAATAAATGGATAACAGACAACATTAGAGTCTAAAAAAGATTTAGTTCTTACTGATGTGCTGAACTTGTCAACAATCATCTCCAGGACTTGTATGTCATCTAACCATTGCATAGAATCTGCATAGCTTGAATACATAGCTTCATCCGCACCGATTAAGCGAATCAAAACCTGTACAAAGCAACAAACAATCAGATTATATAGACTGGGTCATTTATTCATTGTGTGGTAAAAGTACATTTTCAAAATAACCACCTTGTGTAAAATGCTAGCATGGTCAAACTTCAATTTACTAGTATCACAAGCATATACTTTTTTCAGCACCTTTACCTGTGATTAAATTAACAATTTACAGTTGTAGTATAGTTTTCGAGAAAACTGACCTCCATGATAGAAGTAATCCCAATAAGATCAACAAGTTGACTAACTATTTCAGGATGGCCCTGTAGAAACAAGACAGTTTGGGAATAATCATTACATATTTTAAGTGCTGATTTTAGATACAACACAGGATAAGGAGAGATACTAAAACATTGCATGGATGTGAAAGCCATCCAGAAGCATTTATGTTCCAAGGGGGGTTAGTGGTGTTTCATTTTAGGTATACAAAGTAAGCATTGTTAGATATACCAAAGCAAGAACAAGATAAATAACAAATAAGGGACAATAACAAATAAGGTACATTACACATCAGTGCATCAAAAAGAACCTAGAAGAGCAAAAGAAGGGCTAAAAACTGATACAAAAACTACACAAACCTGCACGTAACTAACTAGTGGGAGTGTCTTCCTCATCATCAAGCAAATCACTACCTGCAAAAATAAGAACATGACCATTTAGAATGTCAATACAAGAATCAGCAAATTACGATTTTGATCGTGCAACTAGAGATTTTTCCTCCAGAAAAAAACAGATGCATAAAAGTACCTTGGCAAAGTAACCAGCCGACAATGTCCCATGAGGGTGGTCAGGTTTCAGGAAGGAGAAAAGTAAATTCATAAGCTGCACAGAGATCACAACTTCATCAGTTGCAAAGGACAAATTTACACACAATTGGGAAAAATAGCAGAATGAGAATTGCATCAAAACAACAATAACAAGGTTAAAACTAAAGCATACATCTTCATCCTCCACTAATGTCTTCATGATCACATCCACTTCACATGTAAATATTTCACAGGCTATGAACGGAAATCTGCACAGTGGTAATCCATGGTTTTGAAGATTGTAAAAGATGAGTTTTACATAATCTTAGTTATCCATGCTATACCTAAATATCCTTTTCTTTTCTGCATCTTCAGGAGCCTCCTCTACAATGTAGCGGAGCAATTGCTCCACCTGAACCTTGTCCCGCAAACTGCACACAGATTATTTTTCATTACCAAAAAACACTTACCACTAATATAGAAAAAGAACAACCACAATGTAACAGTGCTCTAGAAAAGAAACCGTACAAATTGATTAAGCGGGTATTCAGTGCTTTGCACTCCTGAATTATTTCATCCTCGTCAAGAAGATCCTCTAACTTAAAATTTTCCTTGTCCAAAATAGTATCCACCTGAAAGAGATAAAGGAATGTTGAGCAAATAAATAACTGTACCTTAGTAGAAAAAATAGGAACATCAAAGTGCAAGCACTCACAGGTGATGCAGCGGAGAGTCCCGGCACGTGCCAAAACATCTTGAACAGAAACAGTTATGTCAGTACCACACTGTGACGATATCACAACCCAAGCAAATTTAGAGCTGAGATTTCCACATCATGAGCTGGTAGGTATCCTGGAAATAGATGATAGTGAGATGACACAGGGTAAAGTTCATCAACGAATAGATGAAGCATTGGTATGAAGAACATATCCTTTACACACCAATAAACTACCCAGAAACTGTTTTCTACTACCTCCGTCCCAAAAAGAATGTAATTCTAGGTTTGGACTAAGTCAAACTTGACTAGATTTAAAAAAAAACATTATCAAAATTTGTATCGCTAAATAGATTTATTATGAAAATATATTTCATTATCTAATGGTACTTATCACGCAACATAAACATTAGAATATTTTTATATATATTTGGTCAAACTTAAGATTCATTGACTTCTCGAAAAAACGAGAATGACATTCTTTTCGGGAGTACTAAGAAACTGCTGTCCTGTATTTTTGGGACAAAAAAAAACTCGACAAAAGTGAATATGGAACCATTGGTCATCCAATTAAACATTGCAAACCTCTACAAACATCAATTGACCTAAGAAACAATGTAACCAAAGCAACAGAAAACAAAATTCCAATTGCACCCTTGCCCCCAAGAATATTTACAGCATAGAATGGAACAAATATGAAATAAACAAAAGCACTCGAGATCTCCTGTACTGAAATCTTCAAAAAAAAAAAAAAGAAGTGTACAACAGCCAGTTGGCCACCGAATAGAAATCCTCCCCATTGTGAGCTTCCAGATTCAATACAGCTACTCTACACTCGAAGCAACAATTGAGGAGCCGGTCACGTCAGACTGTCAGAGCTGGAAAAAAACAAACTTACAAAGGCATAACAATGTTTACCCCCACACCTCTAAGCCTATCCCGCCTCAAAAGTCCGAATGGTCTAATAAGCCAAAGCAATCCTACGAGCTTCCAGCTCCGCAAGCACCAATCCGCAAAGCGAGACAGCTAAAGCGACGACTGACACAGCAACACACGGCAGCCCCCACCCACCCCGCATACAAAAAAGCAAGCGCACAAACACAAACGACATCACTCCCCAACTAGCTCCCAGCTGCGCATCCCAGCTCCGCCGCAAACCTCCACCTCTTCTTCTCTCGATACATCAAATCACAGGCCACTGCGATCGAAGCGAGTGTAGAGAGCTAGCAGCAAACAGCGGCTGTGAGCTCGAGAAAGGAGCGGAGTTCCTCACCGGTGGCCAACGGAGAGGCGGAACCCAGGCAGAGGCCCACAGAAGCTCGTCGTCGTCGTCGTGGCGGTGGCGGCGGCGGCGGCGGAGAGAGGGGGGGGGGGGGGGGACAGCGAGTGAGCAGAACACCCTCTCGCGATCCGAAGCTTTAGAGGCGCTCGCTAAAAGCCGAGCTGGATCCGGGTGGCCGCCGCGAAACCCTAGAATTTGGCAATCGCGAGATGAGGAGTGGGAGGACGGAAGGGCGCGGAGGCGGAGGTGGAGGTGGAGGAAGGGAAGCAAGAGGGCGAGGGTTCGATCGCGAGGCGGAGATGGAGGAGAGGCAGGGAGAGACTTTGGGGAGAATAATCTAACGAGAAGGGTTCGTCTCGATGCGACATGGGGAGCTGGACTGAGGTGGGAGTCTCCGTCCAGGTGCGGGTATATACACGGCTGCCTCCCTTGTCATTGGGGGCCACGGCGTGTGGGGCCGTGCGGCAGTGAGAGCAGATTGAATTCCTCGGTGGCGCTGGAGGGATAGTGCGAAGACGTACACTACGGTTACGCGCTGGTGTACCCTGGTCGTTTGACATGCGACACGTAGACTGCTTGGTGGGCCAGACCCTTTGCGGGACCGCGCCGCAGTGTAAGGTGAAATGGTGCGTTTCGGTAGCAGTAGCTTTTTCGGGTTAATGACGTGGCATGGACGGGGACCAATAGCTCCTGCCAGCGTCCATCGGGCACTACTGTTGAAAACCATGGCTCTCCCACTGCCCGTGGGTCCACGAGGTTGTGGGACCCATGTGTCAGTGGACTTTACAGAGCCGCACTGGCATCCGAGATTCGATCTAGCAGGATTCCGTCCGGCTACAGTTTGGGTCCACGAGGTTGTGAGACCCATGTGTCAGTGGTACACGGTTTGCGTACGTGCAGTACTGCAGGGGCTGGGCCATGAATTCCTCGGGCCCTCGAGCGGTCGAACTCGTATATATGTCCTAGCCCTGTTTAGATGGACTTCAAAATTCTAAGATTCTTATCACATTAAACATTGTGGTACATGTATAAAGTATTAAATATAGATTAAATTTTTGTATATTTACACAGTTTGTATGTAAATTACGAAATAAATGTTTTATAAACCTACTTAGACCATAATTAGACACTTGTTGAAAAAAATTCTTTTTACAAATTGTAAATTGCAACTGCATTTAAACGGGCCCTAGTTGCCCTCCGGTGAATTAGAATGTTCCTACTTCCATACTATTATCTATATATTATCGTGAAGAAACATCTAGCTCCTACTCAACCCTTGAGTCAAATTTCTTTAGATCTCCAATGCCACTGACGTCTACTTTTTAGTGTAGGAAAAGCTAACAACAGTATGGAGTGTCCATTTTAACGTAAGGATCAGTATGTTAAGAAAAAAAAACTTCTCTTTTCATTGTGACCATTGATCGATCATACACAGAACGGATAAAATGACAGTGCTATTTTGTTTCACAAGTTTTTTTTAGCATAATCAGAGCTTATATTACTCACGAGCAAGGTTACAATCATCCTGGACAATTTCTCAAAACCCTGGTGGAATAACAAGCTACTCATCCACTAGATCTTCGCGAGAAACTTACCTAGCACACTCATGAGCTAACCTATTACAGGTTCTATGAATAAAACACAATTCAAACGAAACAAAGCTCCGGCTAAGTTCAAACATTTGAAGTAGGATGGGTTCAATCTCTGACCTCTGCAAATTTCGCTTGTTTGTGCGCCGTCCACCACCCTGCGGTAGCCGACGGTTGCTTGATGGTAAATGCCAATGGTGGCGCTAGTGTCACCCATAATTTGTCTGACAAATTGCGTTAGCCCAACAAGTGTTTTAGAGAGCCATGTCAGCTCTAGTGCTTTCGTGGAGTAGAATGGACCTGCAGTGAATGGCTTTACAGGTTTACGGACTCAAATATGTGTTTTCAGAGCTGATGGACTCACCCTTACAAGTTTTTGAACCACTGTTGCATTTTACTCTTTTTTTAACACATACTGCACCTCTACTAATGGCTAGTGTAATGGACAAAATTATTGGGTGAATTGGCTTCTTGACCATCTTCGCAATAGATATCCTCCACTGTGCTCTCCTCCATACTGTGATATAAGAAATTTGGAGAAAACGAGAGACAAAGGGAAGGTCACCGTCGTCATTTCATATGCCAAAATAATTTAATAGCTTGGTCTTTCGATCAATTAACGCTTATTTTCAGGCACGAAACAGTATTTTTCTCTCATAACAAATCAACACGAACCAAAAACAGCGCTTATCCGCTGCCCAAAAGAACAAGCTGTAAAAGGAAATAAAACATATCATAAATTGAAAATATGAAGAAGTCAAGTAATATAATGTTTCCAACGTAGCGCAAATTTCTCATATTCAACTGTACATCCTAAAATCGGCTGATTTTTTGTTGTGTAGCTCGACAAGTCGAAAGCCATTTGGTCATCTGGAACCCTTCGGCCCACAGATCATGGCCTTCTTGGCTGGGCCTGGGATGGATGGACCTCGATCCACCTTACATCACATTTCACGCGAGTTATTTGCTCAAATTTAGCGGCCCACTAGGGTTTATTGATGGACCGGTCCGTGCAACTTTCGCCATTTGATAGGTTCTACAGCGTGACCGCGCCGCCTCAGTCTCGTCTTTCATACTCCCGAAACTTCTCCCCGATTCGCCTCGCCGCCGGCGCTGTGTCCCGCCGCTAGACCCCCCCCCCCCCCCCCCCCAACACCCACACCCAGCCGGAGACGAAGATGGTGGGGCTCGGTTCGATGGCGGGCTACGGGATCCAGTCGATGCTCAAGGAGGGCCACCGCCACCTCTCCGGGCTCGAAGAGGCTGTGCTCAAGAACATCGACGCCTGCCGCGAGCTCTCCGCCATCACGCGCACTTCCCTCGGCCCCAACGGTGAGTCGTGCTCCTTGTGCGGGTTATGCGCTCGGGTGGTGGCTACTGGAGTGAAGAGGGATCTGGAGCGAGATGAGCATGCTCGGTCTTCGGTGGCGTAGAGTGAGGCCGCCGGATCGAACTGTTGGGGGGAGTGGGCAGGGAGTGAGGGGGATCTGGAGCGAGCAGTCGCCTGGTTGTTGGAGCTTACAGTGACAAGGCTGTTGAATGTTTAGGTAGTGTGCGGCGCTTTGTACAATGGCGTGCCGTTTGAAATCACAACTAACCTTGTACAATGTTTGGATCACGAGCAATTAGTTTGTCTAGTACTACTAGTATTCTGCACTACTACTAATCTTCTGCGTCATGTTAATCGCATCTGGCTAAATTTTACTTAGATGCTGAAACCTTCTAGTGATCATTTGCTTGATATTGTAGTTTTATTTGCTTATTTTTGTAGGAATGAACAAGATGGTTATCAATCACTTGGACAAGCTGTTTGTCACAAACGATGCTGCCACCATCGTGAATGAGCTCGAGGTTCAGCACCCGGCTGCTAAGATCCTGGTACTGGCTGCCAGGGCTCAGCAGGAGGAGATTGGGGATGGAGCCAATCTCACCATATCATTTGCTGGCGAACTGCTTGAGAAGGCTGAGGAGCTTATCAGGATGGGCTTGCATCCGAGTGAGATCATCATTGGCTACACCAAAGCCATCAACAAGGTGACTTGCCCCCCTGATCTCCATAGGCTTTTGTAGCATTGAAACATGCAATCTGATAGCAGGCTCTTTTTGCTTTTGTCTTTGGTATGCAGACGATCGAGATCTTGGAGGATCTTGTTGAGAAAGGCTCAGAGAACATGGACGTAAGAAACAAGGAGGAGGTTGTGTTGAGGATGAGATCCGCTGTTGCGAGCAAACAGTTTGGCCAGGAGGATGTACTGTGCCCTCTTGTGGCTGATGTAAGCTAATCCATACAAGCTTATAGGGAGCTTTGCTTTTTTGCCCCCTCAGACCTCATACTGATATCAACTAATAGTGGGTTTGTTGTATCGTTTTTTAGGCCTGCATTCAAGTTTGCCCCAAAAATCCTGCAAACTTTAATGTCGACAATGTTAGAGTGGCTAAGCTGCTTGGAGGGGGTTTGCACAATTCTTCTGTGGTCCGTGGGATGGTTCTGAAAAATGATGCTGTTGGTAGCATCAAAAGGGTGGAGAAAGCAAAGGTAAGCTCACAAGGCTACTCTTGATTCACAATGCACACTGGTTATACCTGTGAAAGTTTGATTTTGAATTTAATGAAATGGGCAATGGTGATCTCTAAATATTATTTTTACAAGGTTACGACTATTTTTTTGTTGGAAACTCAAGGATAATCACTTACTCCTCTGTTCATTGTTTGTATATTTTGTTACTGTCAAGTGAATCATGTATGCTTATGTAGCATTACATCACTCATAAGGCCCTGGCAAACCAATTTTTACTTAAAGTGGTTACAGCACATCTCATTTCTTTTGCTTGTGTTATGCTCAGTGCTATTGTAATCTTTTCTCTTTTTTAAAAATCACACTTCATAGAACAGTATTTTATAATTTCTGTCTTTCTAGTTCACACTACTGCTAAGGGCAATGAATTAATAGGAAGGAACTATGATTTTAATTAAATGGACAGTTATATATGTTATAACATGGTGCTAGAAATGCAATATGCACAGGAATCCTAACCAAATACAGCACAGCACCCATCTTTTTCTGTATATTTTCTGGCAGTGCTTCTTACTGAATTCTAGAACCAATCAATATTCAGATTGCAGTATTCGCTGGTGGTGTTGATACCTCAGCAACTGAAACTAAGGGAACTGTGTTGATTCATTCCGCTGAGCAGGTATGTTCTTACTAGATTTATTTATTTTTTACTTATTTTAAAGTTGTCCCTACTTTTACTATGCTCATTGTTGGAGTATGTGTATTAGGCCCATGAGGCTAAGCCCATGAGGCCCTTGTATGCCTTCTTTATAGCTACCCTTCTAGGGTTAGCCTAATTAATCCAATCATTTATTCTAGCACCTCTCCTCTCCTCTCCTCCCTCCCTCCCTCCCTCCCAACCGCCGCTCCTCCTCAGGCCACCATGGCCGGCGGCTGGCCACCTCCTCCTCCCTCTACCTACTTCCACTCGTTCCCCCCCAACCCTACCCTTCCTGGGCGCAGCGCACAGCAGGCGGGCGGCCGGCCGCGACTTTCATTGCCGCCGCCGGCGCCGACGCTGCTGCTGCTGGTGCGGGGGCCGGCGAGCCCCCACCTGGCGCGCCACTGCAGCCCCTGCTCCCTCCTGCCCCGGCCCTGGCCGCGCCCGGTGTGGGGGGACCACCTCCGCCCGCCCCTGCCCTGGCCGCGCCCGACGCTGGGGGGCCGCCTCCGCCCGCGCCTGCACCTGCTCTGGCCGGCGGGGCTGGGGCCCCTCCGCAGGGTGCGCTGCCTCCGCCTGGGGCTCTGTCTGCGCCTGGTGCGGGTGGCCCGGCCCTGCCTGCTGGAGCCTTGGCCGGCGCGGCTGGGGGTCCTCCGCCCGGTGCAGCCGCCGGAGACGTGCTGCCCGCTGCCCTGCATCTGCCCGGCGCCTACCACCCTCTGCCCGGCGCTGCCACGGGTGGTGCCTTGGGTGGGGCTGCGTTCCCCGCACCTCCCCTCGCCGCTGCTCTCGTCGCCGCCCGGGCTGCCGCAGCGGAAAGTTAGGCGCGCGTGAGTGCGGCCGCCCTCGCCTGGGAGCGGGAACGCTGATGCGGCCGATGCCTTGGCGCGTCAAATCGCTGAGGCGGAGCAGCTCCTCGGCTACCCGGCGTACTACGACACCACCGCCACCTCCTCCAGCTCGCGCGCCGTCCGAGTGTCGCCTATCCAGATCCCCGATCCGGCGGATCCACTCGTGGCGCAGCTCCACTACCAGGCCAGCGGTGTCCAGAACATCCGGAACCTGGTCACGGTTCGCCCACCCGGTGCGCGTCTACCAGCGCCGGGTGCGGCCGGCCACGCTGGACACGGTGCCACCGCCCTCGCTGCCACGGTCACCTACGGTGGCACCTTCTCCGTCGACGCCCACGCCGCCGTCTCCACCGCTACCAGCTGCCTGTGTCGAGCCGCCGGTGTACCACCCGCCGCTTCTTCACCGACACCCGCGGCATGTTCACCCTATGGTGACGCGGCACGCGGCCGGTGTCCTGCGGCCCCGGGCTCTTGCAGCGACGCCCGGGGAGCTGCAGGTCTCTCCTGTGCCCTCTTCTGTCCGTAACGCCTTGGCGGATCCTCACTGGCGTCACGCGATGGAAGAGGAGTACGCTGCCCTTCTTGCCAACCAAACGTGGGACCTGGTGCCTCGACCACTCAGCTCCAACGTCGTCACGGGCAAGTGGATATGGACTCACAAGCGCCGGGCTGATGGCACTCTTGATCGGTACAAGGCTCGCTGGGTCCTCCGAGGTTTCACTCAGCGGCCTGGAGTCGACTACGATGAGACGTTCAGTCCAGTGGTGAAGCCGGCTACCGTCCGCACGGTTCTCTCACTGGCACACTCTCGCTCCTGGCCTGTGCATCAGCTGGATGTCAAGAATGCCTTCCTCCACGGGACTCTGACTGAGACAGTCTACTGCAGTCAGCCAGCGGGATTTGTTGATTCTTCTCGTCCAGATATGGTCTATCGGCTCAACAAGTCCCTCTATGGTCTCAAGCAGGCCCCTCGAGCTTGGCACTCTCGGTTTGCTGCTTTTCTGCTAACACTGGGCTTCACGGAGGCAAAGTCAGATACCTCTCTGTTTATCTATCACCATGGAGCTGAGACTGCCTATCTGCTGCTCTATGTTGATGATATTGTGCTCACTGCCTCCAGTCAATCACTGCTCCGGAGCATCATTACCTCTCTTCAGCAGGAGTTCGCTATGAAGGATCTCGGTGTGCTCCATCACTTCCTTGGAGTCACCGTTGAGCCTCGTCCCACCGGCCTCCTTCTTCACCAGCGGCAGTATACTCTTGATATCTTGGAGCGAGCTGGGATGACTGACTGCAAGCCCTGCTCCACCTCAGTTGACACTGAGGCCAAGCTGTCAGAGGCCGAGGGCACCCCAGTGACTGACCCCACTGCGTACCGGAGTCTTGCAGGTGCACTTCAGTACCTCACCTTCACCAGGCCGGACATCACATATGCGGTTCAGCAGATATGCCTCCACATGCATGATCCACGAGAGCCTCACCTCACTGCTCTCAAGCGACTCCTCCGCTACCTCCGTGGCACTATCGACTATGGCCTACACCTCCACCGGTCTTCCTCCACCGAGCTCGTCGTCTACACCGACGCCGACTGGGCCGGGTGTCCGGACACTCGCCGGTCCACCTCCGGCTACGCTGTCTTCCTGGGGGGCAACCTGGTGTCTTGGTCATCCAAGCGCCAGCTGGTGGTCTCCCGTTCCAGTGCCGAGGCGGAGTACCGCGCTGTTGCGAACGGCGTGGCTGAGGCCTCCTGGCTACGCCAGCTCCTGGGCGAGCTCCACAGTCCCCTCACCCGGAGCACGTTGGTCTACTGCGACAACGTCAGTGCGGTCTATCTCTCCACCAACCCGGTTCAGCACCAGCGGACAAAACATGTGGAGATCGACTTACACTTTGTCCGCGACCGGGTCGCCATCGGCGATGTTCGGGTTCTACACGTCCCGACCACCTCCCAGTTCGCTGACATCTTCACCAAGGGCCTCCCGTCCTCGACCTTCACCGAGTTCCGCTCCAGCCTCAACATCACTAGTGGCTAGTTGCGTGTGTGGGGGGCTCGCGTGTGTGTTTCTTGTCATGTCCAGTCTGGAACTCCGCTGCGCCGGTAGTTCAGACTGCGGGGGAGTGTTGGAGTATGTGTATTAGGCCCATGAGGCTAAGCCCATGAGGCCCTTGTATGCCTTCTTTATAGCTACCCTTCTAGGGTTAGCCTAATTAATCCAATCAATTATTCTAGCACTCATGAAGGTTTAGGTGTTGCAAAACTGTTTAGTTGGCTTTGTGTGTTTTATATTATGTAGATGTGCATCCAACAGTACATTCCTTTTTCATATTCTGTGGATTGATTTCTTATGGATGCGCTGAACTTAAAACGGAGCACATGATTTTTCTTTGCTTCTGTAGCGCATAACAAGCTGTAATCTGCAAATATATGTTGGAATCTATAATACATATGCTTTTGCAGCTAGAAAATTATGCTAAGACCGAGGAAGCTAAGGTGGAGGAGCTTATCAAAGCTGTCGCTGACTCAGGGGCGAAGGTTATTGTTAGTGGAGCTGCAGTTGGTGACATGGCACTGCATTTCTGTGAACGTTACAAGTGAGTTTTTTTTTTTTTTTTGCTTTTCATGTGTTCTGAACTGAATATATTACATGAATTCTCTGTGCAGTATTGATCTTCGTTGAAAATTCCTTTTAGACCGGAGAATTATCATATCCTATATTTTCTCCAAAATTGATGACTGTATGGGTGTGTGGCTGTTGACCTTTTTGATAGCAGTTACTGACTGATGTTCTGTTTGCAGACTGATGGTTCTGAAAATCAGCTCGAAGTTTGAACTGAGAAGATTCTGCCGTACTACTGGGGCTATTGCAATTGTAAGTTCTGATTTTTCAGATGTATTTGTTCCTGAGTTGTAGTAGCATACTTATTCCGATTTTGGATTTTTGTTTTCTTTTGAAATATAGTTGAAACTTAGCCAACCCAATGCGGACGAACTAGGATATGCAGACTCTGTTTCCGTTGAAGAAATTGGTGGTACTCGAGTATGTTCTACCCCCTTTGCTTTTACAGAAGATCTATCTTTATGCTTCCTCGCCCCAACATTCATTGTTTTTTTATTTATAAGGTTACTGTCGTCAAGAACGAAGAAGGTGGAAACTCAGTAGCTACTGTTGTCTTGAGAGGCAGTACTGACAGTATACTAGATGATCTTGAAAGAGCTGTTGATGATGGCGTCAATACGTACAAGGTATATTTGTAATGTGCGGTATCTAAAATAGTTGTGACCTAACTCTTTTGTTGTATTGTAACATCCATGTCTGTTTAGCTAATCTATCTGAGTTCTTACAATTTTTGTTTCTGCTAGTCAATGTGCAGGGACAGTAGGATAATTCCTGGTGCTGCTGCAACAGAAATAGAGCTGGCAAAGAGATTGAAGGAGTTCTCATTGAAGGAAACAGGGTAAGTTTGTTTTTACCATGATAGTTAATAACTTCTCATGTACAGGGTAAGAGTACATCTGCTTTAAATATGAGCAGGGTTAACCCTTTGTAAAAAAGGGGGTCAATTTATGTTCCCTCAGTCATTTGTGGTTGCTGCTAATAATTGTACAGGTTGGACCAGTATGCCATTGCAAAATTTGCTGAAAGCTTTGAAATGGTTCCAAGAACCCTGGCAGAAAATGCTGGACTTAGCGCAATGGAGATAATATCCTCTCTTTATGCTGAGCATGCTAGTGGCAACGTGAAAGTTGGCATTGACCTGGAGGAAGGTGCCTGCAAGGACATCTCGGTCTTAAAAATATGGGACCTCTATGTCACAAAGTAAGTCGATCAGATGTAGGCATCATGTGTAAGCTGGTTTAAGCATGTTTTCAATCTTTGTGGTAATTGAACATGTGCTCATTGGATGTGTAAAATGCTTGCACCATTGTTAGTCTACATACGCTTGTCCTCAAATTGGGGCATGGGTTTGCACATCTTGTGTGGCAGTTTAGGCTGCTTATGATGATCCCTTAGCAGATTTCTCACTTTGCTTATTTTGCTGTACAGGTTTTTTGCCCTAAAATACTCTGCCGATGCTGCATGCACTGTGCTACGGGTTGACCAGGTATGACTGCTAAGCTTACGTTCTAAATTCTTTTCAATGCTTGCGGTTTATGGGAGCACATGGTAATATTTGAATATATGAACTCTTCAGATCATCATGGCCAAGCCGGCAGGAGGTCCAAGAAGAGATGCCCAGCCTGGTGGTGGGATGGACGAGGATTAGTTTTGACTCTGATTGTTTTCTTTGTATCACGTATGTGAGGTTTCAGAGCAGAGAACATCCTATATTATCTAGGCTTTGGTTCTGTAGAAGGTTTTGGGTGCCTGGAGTTCACGTTTGGAAGGGTTGCACAGCCGTGCTGATATCACATGGGGAATTTGCATGTTCTTTCCTGATGTATTGCAGTGCCGATGTATCAAATGATTCATTCCAGGGTTCCTTCCTTCAGTCTGTCACACCAACTGAGCTTATGTAAGAGTGTTACTTTAGTTCTAGCTGAAAGAGTGAAAAGTTGTCTCGATGGATATTGTTTTGGGTAACGTTGAATGCAGTCTTTGCTCCCATGGTGAGCTTTCTTGTATGTCAGATTGACAGATGGAATGACCGGATGGACCGACCATTTCCATCCATCAGTACGAACTGAAAGCATCATACGTCAATATCAACCAATGCTCAGGGCTTGTTTGTAACAAAGGAAAAAATTTCTAGGCTTGTCTGGAACTAAGGAAATTCCTGTTTAAGTATTTTTCCTTCGAAATTAGATTGGTTCCTATTCCTGTGAAATTTCTACATTCAATGGGAATTACTTTGTGGCATTTGTGTTTGTACAACTGTGATTTTGGTCGTCTCAGTTTTTTCAATTATGTGATTTTCACGACACTGTATCAAACTTAAGGCTGAGTTTTCCCCTGTTCATAGGATTTGATGTTGTGGATTCAGCTATAGACTGATTATTAATTTGGATTGCTTGCGCATTTGCCACTATACAGGGTAAAAGAGCTTTGTTATTTTGCTCTAGGAACCCCGAAAGGGCTGACGGCGGCTGCCGGCAGCCGGCAGTCTGGCACGGGCAATGAACCACTGCTCAGCATCTCTCCTACATATCGGACTTCTGCTTCATTGACCAACCATCAGCTGGGTACCTTCTAAACCGACCAAGTTGAATAATTTACATACATGACAAACAAGAATGCGTTTGCATCTGAATACCTCAGACATTCCTTCCTTCATGCTAAAAAAAATCAAGGAATGCTGACTTGTTGATGCTGGAGTTCAGATTTCCCACCACTATACTACTAGTTGTCGAGTACTACCATCTACTAAGGTCCACAGAAGCAGCCACTGCAGCATAGGATACTTGATCCTGGAACTCGTCCTGTTTGCCTAATCTTCTCGGCCTTCTGAACTGCTATTGCTGCTTTCTGGTTCATTTTGGCATTGGCTGAAGCTCGTTTCTCTTCAGCAATGCGGCGTGTCATCTCTAGCTTTTCGGCCATCTTTGCCATGGCTTCGCTTCTCATTCTCTCAGCAAGTTCCTGTCATAAAAGTGTTTTTCAATGTTACTATGACATCCATATATTTAAGTTCAAAATATCATAGTATGCAATATTGTTGGGTTCAAAACATCATATGAAAGATTATTGCATTCAAATATCATACCAAAGATTATTGTGCTAAAATTTTGAATAAGAATTTTGAGCAGAGAAAGCCAGGAACAGTCCGTTCCGGAAAAGAAGAGCCAAGAGCACTGGGGATAAAACATGCAAAACTGGAACTGTACCTCTATTCTTCTCATTTCAGTTTCAATTCTTCCTCTTTCACGACTCTCCCAAGCCTCAATCTTCACCTCTTCTTTTTTGAATCTGAGGAACACAATCTCCATTACATGATGAAATGAACAAGAATATATAAGATTGTTCTCTTTGTTAGCCAAAAGCAGATGAAACCAACAAGAATGCTCAAATATTTCAGAGAACAATACCTTGCTGTGTGTTTAGTGTTTTCTGCCTCCTCATATGATGCAGCACGAGCAGCATATTCCTTCCTCATGCGCTCCAAATCAGCAATGCTTGGTGCTGCAGAGACTAGTTCTAGCTCTTCTTTGCTGGCCCATGTAGCAATGTTCATCTTTCCTAGCTGTATACCAAGTGCAGCAATCTCTTGCCTTGTTTTGAGCCTCGTTTCAATATCTGACAATTCATTTGCATGTGTGCCACCTTTTCTATTGAAATATGGACCATCATCTGTGCATTCTTCTCCAGGAGATGCTATTGACCTCCCTCCTACAGGTGTTGACGGTATCGAACAATTAGGGCTTCGAGTTGGTGTCCTTGACCCAAGCGGAGTTCCAGTTCTTGAAGGTTCTTGGCTAGGTATTGGAGTCATTTCTGTGCCCACATCTCTCACGGACACTGACTGAACTGCTGGAATAGCTGCACATAACAATCCACATGTTCAAATCAGTGTCAGTTTCGAAGACCGATAAGGTTTTAACTAAAATAAAATATGCTATACTTGCTTCGTGATACAGTTACGTGTCTTTATGTCCAATATAAGAGAAAAAAATAGTTACCATTTGTATCGTTGCAGGGCTTCACCTCAATTGATGAACCAGTATCAGTTGCCTTGTGACACTCCGAGTTAGCACTAGCATTACTAACTGGACAGATATCTGCATGCCTAACCAACTTAGGCTGATACGAAGCAAAGGATAGCCTCTCTAATATGCTGCGTGGAGCAGACAAAGCTGGATTCACTCTCTTCATTTTCTGCATAGGACGACCAGAAATTTTGGGCACAATGGTGCCCCTGGCTGCAGCAGAATTCATCTGGTTGACGGTCTGGTTCTGTGCGGCACCCTTGGTGATGTTCTGATTAACATTCTGCCGGTTCACGATCCATTTCTCTGCATCATTGTACTTGGAGGAAATGGAGGTCTGTCTAGATAAATACCCTATTGCTGGATTCTGCGTCGCCGTCTTCTCAACTCCATGGAACTCAAAGCTACTAGTGCTAGCATTGTCAAGACCACTATCGCATTCGGTACTGTCTTCCTCCACAGGTCTCACTGGGTGTATCATGCTCGAGCTGCCTGTTGCAGGTTGAGGAACCGAACTCTTGGAAGTGTTCTGAACTTTATTGCTGTCCACTGCTGAATCTTTTTCTGAAGCTTCAGTTTTGAACACTGCCGAAGGATGTTTGGTGCCATCTGCTGTGCTGTCTGAAACTGGTTACAGAACAAGAAGGATGAGTTCTTAGTCAGGAGAAAGGTAACTAATCCAATCAATGGCCAGTTCGTCTGTACCCTCTTCGAGAACATCGCAGACTAGTAGCCTGTTCTGCGCTTGTGAAGCCTCGATGTTTTTTGCAGGCGACGTCCGCGACGATGAGTTGCTGGTGATGACTCTAACCCGATTGTGGGCTCCCATAATCTTCATCCTTAGCTTTGTTGGAGAAAGAGCACCGGGCTGCAGCAACCTCAAAGCTGTAAGTCTTCCTCCATGACAGCCCCTAGCTTATAATGTCACAATCAAAGTAGTAGTTACTTTTGCAGAGAAAAAAAAAAAAGAAGGCAAATGGCATTCTAGTACTCCTGGGAGGTCTTTCAGGGAAGAAAAATGGAACTGGGAGATGTCAGCCAGTACTATGAGTGGAACTGTGGAAGGGTACTGATATATCTTAACTGGAACAATATGTCAAAAAATAATTAAAAATGCTGCAAAATTATTACATCATCATAAATGTCATGCAAAATACTAGGATGCAATGTACCAACATAAATTCTGCAGAATAGAAGTGTTCACTTGTCTGAAAAGAAACGCTGATTTTGGGGGACACTGATTAGTTACGAGAGAAATATGAAAAGAAGCCAAAAATCTTAGACTGGAGCTGCCTCCGAAGCATTCTAGCTAGGCATCACTACCTCCGAAGCATTCTAGCTACTAGCTAGGCACCACTGCCTCCGAAAGATGCCTTCGCTCATAAGGATATGGGTGTGTTCAGAGTTGGATTTGGGGGTTTCGCCTCCATTGAGAAGGCTGATTGACCGGAAGCTCACTAAAACCAGAAACATTTTTACTCAGCTATTGGCAAAAGTCTGCACACTTACAGCACCCTTCAAATTTCAGGGAAATAGCCTGAAAATGAAACGGATGATCATACCAACACGCAGGAACATATTCTCAAGGAGCGGAGAACATACGGGAAGAAACGGCAACAAGGTAAGAGCGACATTTCACTTGACGTACTTGGATCAAACCAGATACTGCACTGGTCTGCTGACTTCGCGTAGAGCGCATACCTGAGCTTTCTGATGAATCCTCTCGTACTCCATTCTTCCCTGCTGCTGCTGGGGAAGTGGGGAGCTGGGAGGGTGTGACGAGTGACCAGCGAGAAAGGGAGAGTGAAGAGTGAAAAAGAGAGGGGAGGGAGAAGGAGGGCACTGGACTGGGCAGCAGAGGTCCAAAGAGACCAGTGACCAGAGCAGAAGAGGGACTGGGATAGCTGAGATCTAGCAACGCGATGCCATGTCTCTCGTTTTTTAGCCCTCCATCCATCGTCGGAGGCTACTGGTACTGCTTCTGTTCCTATTTAATTATCACCGTTGATGTGTGTGCCCTAAGTTCGACTTAATTTATAAAAAAACATATAATATTTATATTTTCAAATAAATTTATAAAAAACTAATTGAAAGATCTTTCTAATGATATTAATTATATACTATGAATATTAATATAATTTAATATATATTTAGTTAAAATTATTTCGTAGGAAACGAAAGCAATAATTATTTAAGGAGTGACGGAGTATTAGACAGGAGTCCACAAGTCAGTTTCTCGCTTTTCTCTCTCTAGCCATGACCAAATTGTCCAATTGACCATGAGAAAATTCTTTCCAAAAAAGCTTTTACTACTTTTTTAACTCCATGCAAATACAAGTGTCTCGTCACATGACCTGACCACACACACGCAAAGCTGGCTAGGAGTACTGCGCTAGAAACTCGTGCATGCCTATAGAACTAGGATTTGTACTATCAACGACGTTATCCTGCCTTTTGTTCATCCTCTTTACAGAATTACAGTAATCGGCCTTTATATTGGTATAAAAAAATCACACAAGCCTTTTACTATTTCACAAAGTTATCCTGATTCCTTTCTGCACCGCACATGAGTGGAGTATATAATAATACCAGATTAAGAAAGTTAATCTATTTCCTAGAGATGTGTGCACCTTTACCACCCCCACAGTCCAAGGCTCAAAGCCTCAAACTAAACTAATGTTATTCCTTTTTGGTTGTACTACTAGTACTAGTACAGTACTGGCGCTCTATGGTGGTCAAACAGAGGCCCCTAGGTAGGGTGCACCGTGCACGCAGCAGTTGTTACTCTGCACGCCACATCTTTCTGTGTCAGCGTCGTGATCGTGGCGCTGGCACTAGACGTGATCGTGGCGCCGGCACTACCCCGTGCCCGTGCCCCTGCATTCTTGGATTTTTTATGCCCATCCCAGTCCTGGCATTTTCACTTTCACCGCACCGGCCCATGCCCATGTCATCATGCGCTCACGCTCGCCCTATCCTCTCATGTCCAGTGTCACAAGACCTGTACGTGGAATTGAATATACTTTTGTCCTCTTCCCGCTCTGGCGATTTGACCAAAGTTTTCCTCTCCTTGCGTTGGCAGTCGATTACACTACACTGGGTGACCTCACTGGGATTTTGCGATGACCGACCAAGGTTCACGCGCTTGGACTCGCCATGTACTCGTACTGGTAGTGAAAAGTTGGAAATGGGAGCGATCAATTTCCCTCTCTGGTCTCTGAAGAGTGGAGATTTTAACATGTGAAGCCTAGCCGAGCTCTTTCAATTGCTAGGGTGTGTTTGTTTGTCCGCACCGCGTGAGCCAGGTCTAAGATTCTTAGCCAGGCTCGGTTGGGCCAGATCGTTTGATGTTCCTTCTCAAATAGGTCAGGCTGGTGTGAGATGGTGTTTGTTTGCCTGCACTGTGTTGAAGGACCCGCATGTCAGCCACCCTCACTCACCATCTGCACCCAGCGTTGGAGCCCGAGCGAGCCAGGCCCAGGAGGAACGAAGGGGAGGGTCGTTGCTGGAGAGCCTAGCTTTAGGGTGCTTTGGAGATCGTACAACACAGACTTCAAAGCAGGTAAACAAACAAGCAACCTGCACCATTTGAGCCTGGCCCAAGCCCCTCATGCAGGTAAACAAACATACGCTTGATGTATTTGATTTGGCGTACGCACTGCGCGTGTGTGTGTGGCCTAGCTGAGACCATTTTATTGCCTCCAATCAAACGCTGGTGGTCTTAAAAACGGTGGTCCAATTTGCTGCCTATTGTGCTTGCCCTTAGCCGGCATCACGAATGACGATTCAGAAGCAGCTTGATGGCGAGTGTACCCTGTGGATATATACATATACTGGTCCATCCATTCTCACATGTTTGATTAGTTAGTTCAGTTAATGCCATGTGTCCAGATCTCAAGCAAATGCCAATGTTCTGTGGTTGGTCAAACAATAAATCGGTAGCATGTTTCTGTAATCCTCTATTGCAACTGGTGTTCATGATTAGCATTGTATTCTACTTCTACTGCAAATTAAACCGACGTTTTTGTCCTGATAGCGGGTTCTGGTCCCGCTATTGTCTCTTGCAATATGAAGATAGGACTTGCTGAAAGGCGAAAACATGGGATGCAGTGCAGTTACGGTAGTAGTATTATTTGTTAACAGTGATGACCAGCAGCTTACCTCACACCCATGAATGGTTCTGCAGAAACATCTGTTTTGGGAGTAATTAGCACTAGCAGGATTGTTACTTTGTTATAGTCAGCATAGTACAGTAGTCCCATTTGTCTTAGTGACAGAGGAGGAGGCAACGATCCAATCCAATGCAGCCATGCCGCAGAGCTCCCTCTGCTCGTCAAATGAAACAGCTGACGACACTCCTGAATGAACGCACAGTGACAGCGAATCCTAACCTTGGGACGGGCCACTACAAATGATTGTTTGGTGCACAAACCCACGGCATGGGAGAAAGACTGTCTCGCTCGAGCGCAGCAGCATCCTCGAGGCGAATTGAAAGTTGGACGGCACACTTTTGTCAGCAAATAGTGCCCAGACTAGCACTAGTAAAGCACACTGTCTTGGGCGCATTCCGACGTCAAGAGCGACCGTTAGAAGAATCAGACTACGAGAGGGGCTCTCGGTTAGAGGAATTCCTTCTCCCTCTCTGAGCAGTAGTTATCGCGTTGTAATTGCCTGCCTGGAAAGAATCTCTACCTCTTGCTTGTAGGAGTAGGACACATCACGACAGTGTTTTGATCCAACATCCAAGCATGTTTCTTTGGCAGCCACTGGTCGCATGGGCCCAGGCATGCACACCAATCATCGGCTTTCGTTTGGACAGTATGGCTCTGATTGATTGCAATGAAACACCGGAAGCTGGATTCCAGTTCCACTCCAGGTGCAATGCAAATGATGCATGGCAAGGGTTTCCAATGAGCTTTGCTCTTGCATTGCATCCAACGACAGGATCACAGAAACATACCAGCTATCCTCACCAGAGAGGCAGAGAAGTGGGGGGCTCCATGTGTCCATGGTGTGTTTGCGATCCATGTGAACTTGCCATGTGCAGTGCAGCAGCTCCACTGCCTCCACTGTTACTGCTACTGTCTTCTACTGCTGTAAATTCGGATCGCCGGCCACGGATTGGAAAATGGAAATGGAAACTTTCCTCTGTGGGCTGTGGCTGTGGATCAATCGACTGCGCCGTACGCCCGTGCCCCAGCTCCCATGCAGCATTGTTTCCGACCCCGTGCTGCTTTCGACGAAACGGCTTCTGGCCATTTTTGTTACCCGCAACGCATGGCCGCATCGGCATCGCGCTTCTACCATCTTTCTGAGCTCTGAATTCTGACTCCTCCCCATGTGAGCAGCATAACAAAGTGACGTGCAGTGTAAACCCTGAAAAGCTGAACGCATCTTCAGCAGGAAGAAGAGTCGTCGTCGTCGAGGAGCTGTGTTGTGTCTTGTGTGCCTCTGGGAAGGCTGGTGAAAGGCGAAAAGCTACAGCGTCGGAGGATGGCGAGCGCAGGCGCGGCCCTTTTTCAGAGGAGGTATGGGCCGTACGGCGATCGCCGACCGGCATACTTCCTCCACCCACGGATAAACGCAAGTCTTTAATTTTAATGATGTTTTTTGTCATTCATTTTATTCAAATGTTTTTAATAAATATTATTTATTTTGTTACGATTTATTTTATTGTTAGAGATATTTTTATAATAATTTATTTAATTTATTATTTGTATAAAAAATTTAATTAAAATAAATGGCCAGAGAGAAATAATAAAAGTAAAAAAATTACGTTTACTTGTGAACGGAGAGTGTAAGTAGATTTGCTCTTTTTTTTATCGATTTTCAATGAGGTTTGCAGCCTCTAGGAGTAGAGTAGTAGGGGTAGTAATCCTAGTAGTATGTTGCAGTGGATTGGATGGGTTCGTCAGGACCGTGCACGCGTTGACCTGGCTACAGTTTCCTGCTGCACTGTGGCAGTGCTCAAGTTTTTTCGTTCGTTCATTCATTCATGTCAGGCGTTCATGTCGACCTCGGCAAACTTGTCATCTGCGTGTTTGTAATGCTAAGAAGGTTTTGACAGGGTACTCATCCTCGACGCCTTGTGACGCTGCAGGTTGATGGTTCTCAAACTGACAAAGACAGGGTCTTCTTCTTCTTCTTCTTTTTTTTTTTTTTTTTTGATTGGACAAAGAGTCAAAGACAGAGTCAGTGAGTAATCCATCCGCCAACACTCGGCGGCATTTCTTCCGTCTGTACTCTCTCCCTCTCTTAAAAGGCTTGGGCCTTTCAAAGCCCATTGAAATTCAGCCCATGGTACCGTCAGCGGCTTAGCCCATTTCAAAGGCCCATGTAAGTATCCTATACTGATATGGATCAATTTAGTTGCCCGATGACCCACACGTGAATGCCCTTTTTAAAACTAAAAGTACACTTTGCCTCCCTCAACTTTCGTCAAAGTCTGCTTTGACTCCCTCAACCGTAAAATCGGACAAACCACCTCCCTCAACTTTTTCGAACCGTGCACTTTACCTCCCTGGAGTGGTTTTAAAGGTGGTTTTGCTACAGTGAACAGTGGTTTTGCTACAGTGCCAATGGTTTTGTCCTTTTCTTTTTAAATTATTTCGGCTGAATTTTTAAAAAATCACAGTAAATCACAAAAAAAATCATAAAATGAAAAATCCAGTTTTGTTGGACTCCACATGAGTAGATCTACGCAGTGAACATATAGTATGGTATGCTTTAGTACAAAGTTTTTGCTATGAAGGTTTTGTCTTTTTCTTTTTTATTTATTTTGGCTAAATATTTGATAAATCGTAGTAAATTATAGAAAAATCATAAAATAGAAAATCTAATTTCTTTAGACTCCACATGAGCATATCTACACGTGAACATATAATATGGTATGCTTTAGTCCAACAAAATAATTATAGAAGCTACAGCTATGAATTATTTCAATTAATTACAGAAAAACATCGATCTAAAACTACAACAAAAATTCTATACTAAAGCATACTATATTATATGTTCACGTGTAGATATGCTCATGTGGAGTCTAAAGAAATTAGATTTTCTATTTTATGATTTTTCTATAATTTACTATGATTTATCAAAGATTTAGCCAAAATAAATAAAAAAGAAAAATACAAAACATTTATAGCAAAAACTTTGTACTAAAGCATACCATACTATATGTTCACTGCGTAGATCTACTCATGTGGAGTCCAATAAAATTGGATTTTTTATTTATGATTTTTCTGTGATTTACTGTGATTTTTCAAAAATTCAGCCAAAATAATTTAAAAAGAAAAAGACAAAACCACTATTCATTGCAGCAAAACCGCCTTCGAAACCGCTCCAGGGAGGTAAAGTACACGGTTTGAAAAGTTGGGGGAGGTGGTTTGTCCGGTTTTCCGGTTGAGGGAGGTAAAGCAAACTTTGACGAAAGTTGAGAGAGATAAAATGAGCTTCTTCCTTTTTAAAATAGAATCAAGAAAAATACTTCAGAGAGGATTGGTTCATCCGGCAACAACCTTGGAGGCCCACCAATAATTCTGATCCCTGTGAGCTGATTCGATGCTTGGAGGTCCTTGATGATCTGATTTATTTTTTCTGCCCTGCATTGCCAACATGCAGCTTTGCTCGTGAAGTGGCGATACAAATGATGATGTTCTCTTTTACTCCTGTCACTGTCAGCCTATTCGTTTGGCTGAAAAATAAACGTTGATTTTTGTTAATGTTAATTTGTTGTAAAAAAAATATTATTTTGTGATGGGAAATAAGGCGTTGATATGTGAAGCGAACAGACTAAAATGCTTCCATCAGAGCATCTCCATTTGCTTCCATCAGAGCATCTCCATTCTCCAGCATCTCACTTGAAGGAAATATCTTATCAGCACCTACCACTTGCCCGCTTTTCACCTGCTCCTCGCTCATAGCCAGTGTGAGGATTACTTTGTGGTCTGTACATGCACTCAGAGTGATACTTTAAGTGCATCTAGCTGGCTTACTAGTATTCTGTCGCAGAACTACTACTGCTCCATAGCAGGACAAGAACACGTTTTTTTTTTCTGACTTCAGAATATAAGTTGCAATTACGTCCACTAGATGAGGAGTTTGGTGAGCGCGGGACAATAACGGTTAGGCTGAAAACAACCGTAAAAATAATTGCACAGACGATCCCAAGGAGGAATTTGCAGAGACGTCTATGCTGACGAGTGATGACTTTTGTTTACCCGCTTGGTCAGAGCTGCTTGTATAATAACTCAATGTTTTCCCCCTTAACACGATTCTGACTTTAGCTTGTGATCTTCGCTTTTCTTCTTGGATCAGCTGCATGAATCTTATTGCTCCTGGAAGCTCACGTTTTGTTAAGAATTCAGGTGTGCACGGTCAGCTAGTGCTGGGTTATTTTGTGCAGGAGTCAGTCCAGATCGAGCTCTGCGGAGTGCCTTCAGAATGGTCGTTGTCGCACTGCAGGACGTCACAACGTGCCGGCTGTTTCGAAGAAACCATCTTTTCCACACGAAGTATCTTTGTTGACAACAACGCCTATACCTTTTTTTTTTCTCCTGCGACAACGTACCCTCCGTCCTAAAATAAATGTTATTTTAGGATTTTTGACTATCTTCTTTTGACCATTCATCTTATCAATTTTATGAAAAATGTAATTATTTTATTATGAAATGATTTATTATTATAAGTATTTTAATCTTGATTTGTTTATTTTTGTATTTTTGTAATTTTTTAATAAGACGAATGATCAAACGTCGATTTTAAAAAGTCAAAAACAACACTTATTTTGCAACGGAGGGAGTAGATTCGGGGCATCCAAAATTACGGTAAATATTAATAAACAATGGCTAAACATTAGAAGAAAATAAAATGCAACATTGCGAGATAGACCTTAGATTGCATATAACTTAATCCGTACTAATTTATAAATCATTTGACTTTTTCAATCCTAAGTTTGACCACTCGTTTTATTCAAAAAAATTACAAAAAAGAGTTAAATTTAGCTTATTTTTGGAAAAAAAAATATTAATAAAGTAAGTCAAAGCAAAAAAAATATATTTTACATAAATTTTTGAATAAGACGAATGGTCAAATTTAAGCTAAAAAAAGCCAAATGACTTATAAATTGAAATGAAGGTCCTAATTAAACGAGTAGGACGTGAGCCCGATGCCAATGCCCACCGGCTTGCTTGGCTTGTTTCTCAGATTTTAGGGCCTTGTCTTATGTTTTGCACAGAGGCCTCCAATTTGTAGGTATGGCCCGGGCGACAAGAGAACACACCACCAATGAGGCAATGATCAATGACCGGCGGGAAAAGAAAAATAGATCTCCAATTCTCCATGGAGACTCCCTGCGAGTTGTCTTATAGTACTGTTGTACTGAATTGTCTAGCGGCTTTAATCATTAACGCGTGGATCGATGCAGGCCGGATTAGTTTATTCCTTTTTTTAATAAAAAAAAAGGTTGCCAAATTATCTTGGAGTTCTCTTTAAAAAATGTCTTGGAGTTGACCATGATCTTCTCTACCCCATGGTGATTCGTACTTGTATCCTTGAGTTTGAGGTTAGATGTTTCCTCGTTAGTTTGATGAATTGGTCCGCATATTCTTCAACTGTATAGTTGCAAATTCAGTTACTCCATACAGTTCCATAATTTGTCGTTGCATAGTTATTGCAGATCAAACTACTTCCTTTGTTTCCTAAAATATGGACAAGGTTAAGGTTAAACTTTTCAACTTCCAATCCATAATTTTTCAAACATTAGGGTTTGAGACAGGAACGCAGCATGCATAGACAAGGCTTCAAAGTATTTTTACAAAGTTATATATTTGATTATTTTTTTCATACATTGTATAGTAGAAAGTCATAGTCAGCATGCTATGTCGTCTTAGCGTCCATGTCGTTGTCCAAAATAACAAGGAATGTGGATTCAGAGGGAGTAAATCATTTAATTTTTGTCCTAAATTGAATTTCTTTAACTTTCATGAAGTATGCCTTGACGATGTATTTACCTTGGTATTATTGATGTTAATATATTCTCTATAAATTTAGTTAATTAGAAAAAGATGATGTAGGATATATAAAACTAAGACAAACTATATTTGAAATAGAAGCGTATGAATCTTCATTTGTTTTCATTTACCAAGCATGGCCTCAATCATTTGCCATCAGTAATGTCAACATTAGTAGCGACTAGTAAGCTTGACACATAATGATAATTTACTACTCTCTTCGCCCCAAAATAGATGTCGTTATAGGATACGTGCTGGTCAAACTTTATTAACTTTGACTAAATTCATAGAAAATACGTGTAATATTTATATCTCTAAATAAATATATTTTTAAGGTATATTCAAAGATCTATCTAATGATGCTAATTATATATTATAAATATAAATATTTATATATATATATATTTGATCAAAGCTAAAAAGTCTTTAACTTTTCGGAAAATAAGAATGACATCTATTTTAAAACGGAGGAAGTAATATTTACTCTAATATTTTATATCTGCCTATTGCTGTCCTAATTACTAGTGCTACGGTGTTACTGTACCTGCTATTTTTCTTTTCGAAATTTGAAACCTTAGATTCCAGCTTATATCAATAGGAACAATAGAATGCTGGCGATTTTGTTTGTTATCATGTAAGATCTCTTAGGATACTCATCAGAGAGTGTCGTTTGTATAACTCATCTTTTTAATTATAATAATACGTAATTAGGAGAGTATTTGAGAAAAAAAGAATTTGTTTGTTAGCCTGGTCAAAAGCTAGATCGACCATTGCTATATTTTTTTAGCCGTCTCAAAATTACCTATGCCTCGTTATTTCTCTCGCTCATCATTGTGTCTTGTGAAAAGTTCATGTTGGTGCAAACTAACTTAAGGCCCCGTTCAATTATCGTTGGGAACGATTCCCGGCCAGAATCCACTTCAATAAATACATGTCTTCGAATTGGTTCCCGGTTTAAATTGGTCGGGAACGGCCGGAAACGAACGGGCCTTAAATGTAAGAGCATCCTCTCGTTGATCACGGGTGGAAGGAGAGTGAGGCCTGGTTAGTTTATACACACTCGGTTTAAGTCGTAGCCTGCGACGAACAATTGCAAATGAACTCGGCCGAGAAATTTGCTTTCTCAGGAGCCAGGACACATCCATGCTGACGACTTCGTTCAATTCGGTAAACTTGGTCAAAAGCTAGATCGACCAGTTTTATTTATTTTTATTTTCCCCTCGCATTCGCAGTTCCCGCTTGCACATGATGCGCAGAAACGCAGGTTCATCGAAGCACTGGGTACGGTATCTCTATGACTTGAACTGCAAACCCCAACAACTCCGCACCCTCACTTTTCTTGAAGCGATTTTTCTCCATAAGAGGGACATCTTTGTCACACCCGACGCGATTAGTGATTATTCTACTATTTCTTAGATCAAATGACTTGACTGCCCATGTGCTAAGAGGAGATGGGACAAGCAGGAATTACAAAAAATCGTTTAGTAGAGATTCTTATTCAGACTGCTTTCTCACTATAAACGACACCAATCTCTACCAAACGAAATTTATTTCTGGAAAAAGAAAGAAGAGGAAGCCTACCAATCGATCTTGAAATTTAAAATGAGAATCAAATATGTTTATCTAATTCACACAAGAATCAGAAACCAGGAAAACTTGTTCACCTGAGATTTGAATCAGTTTCTCCAGAAAAGTTTCTTAAAAAAGGGTAATTACCCTTGCCAAACGCACAACTGAAGTCTGTCCCGGTTGAACTTTCCCTCCTCCATGGAATGGGTTCTGGGTGGTAAGAACGAATTTTTTAATGCGCCAATACTGTAACTGTAACTGTAACGTGGAGTTGACCATTACCATTTTATTTTATTTTCTAAAAATTGGCCACCGTTTATTCATTTTTTGGACAAGTAATGAAATAGACAAAATGTTGGCACGGTCGAGCAATACGCTCTGTAGTCTACATCATCAAAACGAAACAAAACCCTGTTCCGCTAAATTCGGAGTGCGCCGAGCAGTGGGCCTCAAGATAGATCTTTTCTTTGACTTTCTTGTATATTTTTTTTTGTTGATGTGCCAGAGACTGCCAGTGATGAGTGTCCCCAATTGGCCTGCTTCGTCAGCCATGACGTCGCCCAGCTCGAACCTCAGTCATAGCAGCCACCACCACCAGTGTGGCGCGTGGTCGCGAGTGGGAATCGAAACTACTCCATTTCTTAAATCGGGACTGAGAAGTGGAGCTAGGGCGGCCGCATCGTCAGTTGGGCAGCGCTACTCCTATTTTATTATATATTTCCTACGTCCTATAAAAAAGACTGCTGTTTTAGACTTTTCAGACACCACGTTTGATCATTCGTCTTATTTAAAATTTTTGTATAAATATCATTTATCTTATTATAATTTATTTTATCACTAGAGGTATTTTAATAATTATTAATTATTTTTGTATTTTGTACAATTTTTTTAATAAGACGGACGGTCAAACATAGTTTTTGAAAAGTCTAAAACGACAGTGTTTATGAGACGGAGGGAGTAATATTATTATTTAAGAAAAGGGACTGACAGCGGCTCTCAGGGGCTGTTACTGGAAAAATTTTCGGTTTTAGTACTATACCACTTTTATTTATATTTGATAATTTTTATCCAACCACAGACTAACTAGACTTAAAAGATTCGTCTCGACATGTACAAATAAACTGTGCAATTAATTATTTTTTACTTACATTTAATGCTCTATACATATGCCGCAAAATTAATGTGACGAAGAATCTTGATTTTTTTTTGAAAGTTTGGAAGTAAACGGGGCGTCATCATCAAAAAATAATAGCCACACTAGACAGTACGAAAAATATATAGTAAAACATAAAAAGGTCGATGACGACATGAGCTTTGTGGAAAAAACATGAAGGATATGTCTGGCCTACGTGCCTTCCTCGAACTCCTTCTAGGACACTGAACTCGGAAAAGAAGAGGGGGAGAGGCGAATTTAATGAATAGAATTTGAGCGATGATTCCTCCCAATGACTCGTGATATATAGCTTTATCAGAAAAGGAATCCCCGATTTTATTATCCTCTCTCCACTTGTGTGGAACATATGTGGAGTTGTAGCACGTCGTATAATCTTTCAATTCATAAAATCTTGTTGCATTTGATTTGGTGGTCTTGATATGTGTCTTTGACCACTGCTTCTACTAGTACTAAATAACTTGAAAATAGATTTATGTTTGCTGTTGTTACAATAATAATGTATGACTAAATCTCGTGACAGCTAAATATTTTCACTTATGAACTACAGCAGGTATGAAAAGATGTGGGTTCTTAGAAAGAGTATATTAGTTTGTTTTGCGGAGTAATTGTGCATCTTATTCAAAAATTTATGCAAAATATCACCCTTTTTAATGACATGCTTTATTAATAAAAATTCTTTAAGAATACGTTAAATTTAATTCTTTTTGCGTAATTTTTTAATAAGACGAACGCTTATACTTAGGGTTCAAAATTCAAACAACTTATAAATTGAAACAAACGAAGTACTTGACAGTTAAACTTATATGAGCTGACCTCGATGAAGCATCAGATTCCTTGGTCGGAGAAGCCAAGGCAAAAAAAAAAAAAAAAAAACCCACCAACGCGTTCCATTCCATGAGCCAGAATTCATTAGACCTCCATGTAAAATTTGCAAAGGTGACATGCCCCACAATTAACATAATCAGCCAATGATCTGTGCCTATGTGGTCCAAACTCCAAATACACAGAAAGGCAAGCGGCTTCGGGGTGTTTTTTATATATATATATATATGCAGGCGGCGGGGAGTAGACAGTACTCCACCATCACCGGCGACGAAAGCAGACAAGTACTGTACGGTACTATATTTTTCTCTCCTTCTGATGATTTGATTTGAGAAGAGGCTGGTAAGACGAATCCAAACGCAGAGTCCCCGTCCCCCCAAGGCCCAACTGCCCAAGGGCTGGTGCTTAAGAACTAAACCCATAAATAAACCTGTAGGCTGTATCAGTATATTCCCTCCCCTGCTTCGTCGTCGTTCCCACGAAGGCGAGGGGTGGGACTGTGCCCGCCACGGCGTGGGATGCTGACGCTTCGTCTCCGTCTCCGCCACCGCCTCTCCGGTTGACCGGTTGATCCGCCGCCGAGGTGAGCGCTCCGTCCCGCCCGTGGATTCTCCCGATCGCGAGCCATGCTGCGGATTCTCCCGCGGCGCGTGTCCCTCTGATTTCGATGCCTCGTCGTCTAGCTCTGTGGTTTTGGGTGGCTCTCGTTGGGCGTCTCGCGGATAAACCGAAGTTTCACCGGGTTAGTTGCGAGCGAGTTTTCCCTCTCCAGATATTTTGTGGTAGCCTCTGCGGAGGATCTCGCGAGGAGGGACCGACCATTCACGGGCGCGGACTCTCGATTCTGTCTCGAGATGATAGAGCGTCGTTGTTGATATCGCCCTTTGCCCTTTTTCGTGCGGTCGTGCCTGCTGGCGTGTCTTAGTGGACCAGTTGTAGTGGAGTGGGCATGTGCCCCCGCCGCAGCACCGCTCGTTCGTCACTCGTCAGAATAGTATAGTATAGGGTGCAGTTGCGTGGAGATCCAACCGCTCGTGGATGGGCTTCTCCTTGGGGTTGCAACTGGCAAGTGATTCTGGCCTTGGATGTGTTCTCTCGGTCCATTTTGTTTGTTTTGGATTCGTGTGCTTCGTGCTGTGGTGTTCTACTCCTATCCATCCCATCCATCCTTGGATTGATGAGGCGATGGTTTCTTCAGTATGCCGGCCGTTTTTTGTTGAGCTGCACTTGTACCCAATTATTAAGCTGGGTCCAGTTTATTATTTTTTCGGGGGGTGGGCGTCAACTGAACCTCTGGAAAGTCTGCTTCTGTGTATATCTTCATTTGGTGAGAAATTATATGCACCGGAGTACTTAGAAACCGAAGTGTTTGGTCTAGTTGATTTTTTGGGTTAGTAGATAAGTTTCCAGTTAGGCTGGTGTTGAATGGCAGTGCTCACTATCTGGATTCTCTCTTATTTCATCGGTTTAATTCTTGAATTCAGGAGAACATCAGGACTGATTGAAGAACAGGGTTGTTAAGTGGAGGGAGAGAGATGGGGTTCGACCCACTGGAGTGGTACTGCCAGCCGGTCAAGGATGGTGTGTGGTCGCATGTGGTTGAGAATGCATTAGGTGCCTACACTCCGTGTGGCACCGAAAGCCTGGTGGTCTGCATCTCATACCTCGCACTCTTTGGTGTTTGCTTCTATCGCATATGGAGGACGACGCGGGACTACACAGTGCAGCGGTACAAGTTACGTTCGCCATACTGCAACTACCTGCTTGGACTGCTTGCGGTGTACTGCATAGCAGAGCCGCTTTATCGGATCGCCACTGGTACCTCCATCATGAACTTGGATGGGCAGCCTGGCCTTGCTCCATTTGAGGTTAGAGGGATCTACATGACATTGCAATCAAGTTCTGCTGAATCCATATGCTGATATGCTATTGCCCCCGTACAAGAATGTCTACCTAGTGCCAGTATTTATCACTAGATTGTAGAACTACTTTATGTGATTTGCAGAAATTATTGCCTTTTATATTCACTCTGATAAGTACAGGAAGTACATCTTTTCTTTGGTGGTGCTTCTCAGCCCCATTGCAAAGATTGCCAAGTTGGAAAATACCACCCAAGTAATTTGAATGTGTGCCCTTGACCCTTGCTCATGTCATCACCATATCGGACGGTAGTTTCCAATTTCTACAGATTATGATGACAGGGAGCTAATTTTCTCCTTGATTTTCTTACCACCAGAACTAGAGTTAACTTGCATTATACAGAAAATGCTGATAGAGTATATATACCCATAACTAAGTGAACAATTCCTTAGTTGTTATACAATTATACAGAAGATTATCTAACCGTTACTTCTTACATATTCTTGTACTTTTTGTGCTTTTGGATCATTTAAAAATCTGCATTCCTACAGATTGTCTCATTGATAATTGAGTCTGCTGCTTGGTGCTGTATGCTTACAATGATTCTGCTCGAGACAAGAATTTACATCTATGAGTTTAGATGGTACATCCGTTTCGTGGTCATTTATGTGATGGTTGGCGATGCTGCTATGTTCACTCTTGTGCTCTCGGTGAGGCAGTACTACAGTTCAAGGTACACCACATCTGTAACATTTATTTTCTTGGACCTTTTTTTGGTCATGGCCCAATTTTTTTGTCATGTTAGCACTTTTATATTGGCTAACTTTGATATCTTTTTTCCCATGCAGTTCAATCTTTTACCTATACTGCAGTGAGATTGTGTGCCAGGTCTGCATCTTCATTTCTAGTGTCCTATAACCATATTTTTATTAGTACTCAGTACTCTCATACTTAACATTTCTTCTATACAGTTATTGTTTGGAATTCTCATGGTGGTTTATCTGCCTAGCGTGGATCCATATCCGGGTTATACTCCGATCAGGAATGAGGTACTGGTTGATAATACGGATTATGAACCTCTTCCCGGCGGTGAGCAGATTTGCCCTGAGAGACATGTCAACATATTTTCCAGTAAGTGAATAGAAGTTATTGCACACTATCATATATGCACACAATTATGTTTCTTTCTACCATTGTTCAAATAATGACAGATTTTGCTATCTTGTGACTTCGCTAGAAATATTCTTTTCATGGATGACTCCTCTAATGCAACAAGGGTTTAGAAGGCCCATTACAGATAAGGATATATGGAAATTGGACAACTGGGATGAGACTGAAACTTTGTATAGCCAGTATGTTTTCTCATTTTCCTTGTTGAAATGTCAAATACTTGAACTTGCAAATCTTAATGTGGCAATCCTGTCTCAGATTCCAGAAATGCTGGAATGATGAGCTTCGAAAACCAAAACCTTGGCTGTTACGAGCTCTTCATAGTAGTCTTTGGAGAAGGTATGCACATTTGACACCCGATACCTATATATCTGATTAGTTCCTGCCTATAGTGATTAGTTATTTTCGTTTTCAGGTTCTGGCTGGGTGGATTTTTCAAGGTACGTTTTCTTTAGATGATTTGCCCTGCAGTCTCCTTTTCAACATTTTTTCCTTTCATTCACTTCATGAATTCTCAGCAGCTCATCTTCTTCTCTCTTAACTTCGTAGATTGGCAATGATGCTTCTCAATTTGTTGGTCCAACTGTATTGAACCTTTTGTTAGAGGTACGCTTCTCATTCTATGACATTCGAAGCCAATAACATGAAGTGTTCGTGAACAGCATGTGCTATTATGCATATCTTAGTGCACCTTTATTATGCTCTTTGCACCAATAAACTTCGTTTCTATTTTTCTTTTTTTACAGTCTATGCAAAATGGTGATCCATCTTGGAGTGGGTACATCTATGCTTTCTCGATCTTTGCAGGAGTGGTATGGACGTTTTTTGTTTCCTGCATCTTGTGCACCACATTTATTTGTTGTTCAGGTGTAGTTGAACCAACAATTATTGTACTTTACGATCTTTTCCATTTTTCAGTCACTGGGGGTTCTTGCTGAGGCACAGTACTTTCAGAACGTCATGCGTGTGGGTTTCAGGTTGAGGTCCACATTGGTATGTGTTTTTTTTATACGAAGAACTTCTATTGTCCTTCTGCGAGAGGTTGTACAGTAAACAGGCATCCTTGGAACCGCTTGTTCCACTTTCTTGAGATCACTTTTACTTTTACATAGGTTGGCTTGGGGATCACAATTCCTGATTTGTGATAACATGTGGATTCCCTACAGAGCCTTTTAGTTCGAGCAGATTGTGGTAGGGAACTTAGTGACATAATTGATAATGATTGTGTTTTTGCAAATTCCTCCTTAAGATCATAGACCTAGTTTTGTTGGTAATGATATTGGGTTTATGTGAATTCGTATTTAGCATCTAGAATAGAGACCTGCTATTAGGTTTCTATGTTAAATGTTTTGTATTCTTCTTCTAGGTACGGGTCATCAAAGTTTTCATTGAAATCTGACCTTTTGTTCTTGTACAGATTGCAGCTGTTTTCCGCAAGTCTTTGCGACTAACTAACGATAGTCGTAGGAAGTTTGCTTCTGGGAGGATTACCAATTTGATTTCAACTGATGCAGAGTCCCTTCAGGTATACTTTTGTTACAAAGGATGGAAGGACTGAAGGAAGGAGAAAGTGCCATGCGTGGATGCCATGCATGCTGGCCATTTATGGCTTTCTGTTTTGCACCCTTCTAATTTAGATTTATACCTTTGCAGCAAGTGTGCCAACAGCTTCACAGCCTATGGTCTGCTCCTTTCCGCATTGTTATTGCCATGGTCCTTCTCTATGCACAGCTCGGTCCTGCAGCATTACTCGGTGCACTTATGTTGGTTCTTTTATTTCCAATTCAGGTGCATTTCTCTTTGTCAACATGCATTTCTGGAATTTCTGACATTGCGTGTCTAAATGTATCTACACTGTCTGTTTAGGTGACTGTTCCAATATTACTAGTGAATTTGATGCTACATTTGCTTGAGAATTTTCACTATGTATAAATCCTTGTGAGGACTTTGGGGCTGATATAAGAACCTTACTGTAATCATGTTGTTGTGAAATTTTGATTTATCTGTTGATGTTGTAGTCCCTTTTGGCTTGCACCTATTTGTGCTGTTAGCAATCAGCATGTATGTTTTCTTATGCAATGCTACTTAACCTTGTTTTAGGGCATGCTTCCATGTGACTTTGTTCAGCTCCTATTTAGAAATATCAATTATAATTTATCTGTTTATATGTTGGGATTTCTAGGAAGAACCACTGTCATGGTCTCTGTATGTCAAAATAAACAGCCGGAAGTTTAGTTGTTAAGTACTCCATTCCAAATTCTAAGACGTTTTGGCTTTTCTAGATACATACTCCCTCCATATAGGAAAAAGATGACGTTTAGGACAACGACACGGTCTTTAACGCATGACTTTGACTTCATATTTCTATAAAAATATTTATTGAAAAGTGATATATGTATACTTTTATGAAAATATATTTGAAAACAAATCTATTTATATAGTTTTCATATTTTCAAACTCAACAATCTAAAAGTTATTCATGATTTATATTCCCAATGTTTGACCAAGACCTTTTCAAAACGTCATCTTTTTCCTATATGGAGGGAGTAAATACATTGCTTTTACCATGTATCTAGACATAGTGTATATCTACATGCATAGCAAAAGCTATGTATCTAAAAATGGAAAAATCATCTCATAATTTGGAATGGAGGGAGTAGTTATTTCACACTCCATATAGATGAACTGGTATTGGAAGGCTGGAACTAAAATGCTAAAATCTTTATGATGGACCTGTTCATTTAACTGCCTATATTTTTCCAATCAAGGTTGATAATACAGATTGTGGGGTCAGTTTGTTGATGTAGCATCTTCAGGACAATCTATTTGCCCTATCTAAGTAGACGCGCATGTAACTTTCACCTAACCAAGCTGTGGAATTCAGCATGTGCTCGGACCGTCTTTTATCTATCTTTAATGGAATGACGCGCAGCTCTCCTGCGTATTCGAGAAAAAAGGACAATCTATTTGTAAATTTTGACACATCTCTGTCAAATATATTGTGGTTTATGAAGTTTCTTCAAGTTTACTGCTTTTAGCTTTCAACATAGATTTGCTGGTTAATCTATTCGTATTAATTTTTCAGACAAAAATCATCAGCAGCATGCAAAAACTTACTAGGGAGGGGTTGCAAAGGACCGACAAGCGAATCAGTCTCATGAATGAAGTATTAGCTGCTATGGATACAGTCAAGTATGTTATAATAACTTTTTTGTTATCATGATTAGTATCAATTAGTTTTGGTTATAACTGTTCCAACTTTCAATAACTTCATTGTTAGGTGCTATGCTTGGGAGCAAAGTTTCCAGTCAAAGGTGCAGGACATCCGCGATGATGAACTTTCTTGGTTCCGCAGGGCTCAGATGCTTTCTGCGGTATATTCCTTTAATTTTGCAATAATTTCTAGATTGACGTTTTTGTACATAAGAAGACCTGTGGGAAGTTCTGTTATGCACCATGTATGTGCCTTCAAAATAAAACTCAAGTTTGCACTTACTATTTATCATTTTTCCTACTTGTTGCAGCTGAATACATTTATCCTGAACAGTATACCGGTCGTTGTCACTGTTGTTTCGTTTGGTGTATTTTCTCTACTGGGAGGTGATTTGACACCAGCAAAGGCGTTTACTTCTCTTTCACTATTTGCAGTCTTAAGGTTCCCACTTTTCATGCTCCCGAATCTGATAACTCAGGTACGTACGGCACTGTCTTGTTTTCCTTTTATATTAAATTATCTGTAAAGCTACTTGGAGGTTGAACAACATTTCTATTTCTATATAAAGTAGCTTCTTATGTTCTTTGATAATTGTTTTCCTTTTGTTCCGCTTTCATTTGGCTTTGAAAAGTTAAGCGCTAAATATTTTTGGCTTAGAAAATCTATCTGCTAAATTTTTTTTGTTTTGAATTTTGATTCTAACCATTGATGGCTTGATTTTCTGTGTTGTTTTTCCTTCAACAGTTATGTTTGGTACTCACAGTTATCTTAATAGTGTCGCTTTCCTTTTAAATTCAATAGGTGGTTAATTGTAAGGTGTCATTGAAGCGTCTGGAAGATCTCCTGTTGGCTGAAGAGAGATTACTTCTGCCAAATCCACCTATTGATCCTGATCTTCCAGCCATTTCTATCAAGAATGGGTATTTTTCATGGGAATCAGAGGTAGCTTCATGCTTCATATATTTTTACTTGCCACTTGCATTTACTTATTCTTGACTCTTGTAATTGCTGCCCTTGGGATTTATGGTAGTTGATTTCATATCTTTGATTCTCTAGCCATCAGATATTGAAAAATATGTCACAACTCTCTTCATGCTAGTTCTGAAATGGACAGTGAATCAAAGTATTTATAGCTAGCATGCTCTACAGGCAGGAGTAATTAGGACTAGAGATAGAAACTTATTACCAAATAGCCCATTGGTTTTGTAAGATAGATCATATGACATCTGTTGATGTCTTGGTGATCATAGGACTCAACGTGCTACTCTCATTATCCCTTACAGTCTTATATCAATGTTCTTTTTGCCAATATGAGTGTAAAGCTATTAATGTGATCTTCATCTGATTTTTAAGAGGCATATTAAAATCCCAAATTTCGAATGTTGGTAGGCTCAAAGACCAACTTTATCAAATGTCAATCTGGATGTACCTGTTGGAAGTTTAGTTGCAATAGTAGGAAGCACTGGTGAGGGTAAAACTTCTCTCATATCTGCAATGCTTGGAGAAATACCACCAGTATCTGGATCAGGCACCTCAGTGGTCATTCGTGGATCGGTGGCTTACGTTCCTCAAGTTTCCTGGATCTTCAATGCAACTGTGAGATTCTCTGCTGCTTTGTTGTGTCGAGTCAAACCCTATATAACTTCTGCAGAGATCTAACCGTGACCCCACAGGTACGGGACAATATTTTGTTTGGGTCTCCCTTCCAACCCCCTCGCTATGAGAAAGCGATTGATGTCACTTCATTGCGGCATGACCTTGACTTACTCCCAGTAAGTTCTAAATACAAGTATTCAAACTTTACCGTTCAGATGGAAATTTTGGAAAATTATATGGCATTCATTTGATGAAGAAGAAGCTTCCTGGAGAACATGTTCCTTGATTTGGCATGTTTTAATCCAGCGATGTCTTTGTATTTTTCTAATACTGGTGCACTGTTTTTAAATTTTCTACTGCACATTGACAAATAATGGATTTGATTATGCTTGTTATCAGGGAGGCGATCTGACAGAGATTGGTGAAAGAGGAGTTAATATTAGTGGAGGGCAGAAGCAAAGAGTTTCAATGGCAAGAGCTGTGTATTCTGATTCAGATGTGTACATATTTGACGATCCACTCAGCGCATTAGATGCCCATGTTGGCCGTCAGGTAATTGTTTGTGCTTTCTATTTTGATGATCTATATATACTCACATGCTGAAAAGGACAAACTATCAACAATGTTTTGATCCTTGTTATGAGGTTTCCTTTACCTAGGAAGCATGGAGGCTAGTCTGGACAGGATAACAGGATAAAAATTAACTCTTGCCACCTAGAACCCAGATATTAGTATATTACTAACTTAGTTATGTTCATTGACACATGGATTTGTGCAAACTGCGCCAATGTATTGCAGCCTGGCAATGCATAATAGATTCATCATTCACATTAATTAATTGATTCATAGTCAACTCATCTCAAATGGCCTTCTGTGGATATTCCATGTATCACAACATATGGGTCTTAATGTATGGCTTTGTATGAGATTAGTGATTGTAATTTTAGGTTTCTGCTGTAATAAAATATTTAGGCTTTCTGCATTGTGTGTTCTTTTCCTAATTTTTCTTTATTCTTAATTTACTCCTGAAATTGAGCTCTAGACTCTTAGTAGTACACTTTTTTTAAAAAAGTAAAGGCAGGAGCTCTGCCACTCAATTAAGATGAAAAAAGAGTTTTATGTATAAGGTACCCGCTGTACCGAGGAGCACCGGTCAAAAGACCAAATTACAAGGCAACTGCTCACACAAATTTTATTTACCCCGCAATACACACGGCCCTACGCCTCTGAAGAATATCTTCCTTGATTAAATAGGCAACTTGTTCCACCGTTTTGTGGTCATTCTCAAAAATCCTTTTGTTCCTTTCTTTCCATAGGTTCCACACAACATAGATAACCACCACTCTGTTAAGAGTTCGGCGTTTTTGTTTCTGTATCCTACTCGCCCCCTCTTAGTAGTCCACTAGCCTTGAGTGGTTAGAGGTCATGTTTTTTCTTAAGAGTGGTTACAGGTGCTTCTTTAGCCTTTCCTTTGTATTATTTCTTCTGTCTTAAATGGAATGACACTCAGCTCTACTTTGTTGTTTGAAAAAAAGAGAGAAAAATTTACTCTTGCCGACTGTTATCACTGACATTAATACATGTGCAGGTATTTGATAAATGTATCAAAGGGGAACTACAGCATAAAACCCGGGTTCTTGTTACCAATCAGCTGCATTTCCTGCCATATGTTGATAAAATACTGCTAATTCATGATGGTGTAATTAAAGAGGAGGGTACTTTTGATGAACTTAGCAACAGGGGCGAGCTCTTCAAGAAGCTCATGGAAAATGCTGGAAAAATGGAGGAACAGGTGGAAGAGGATGAAAGTAAACCAAAGGATGTTTCAAAACAAACCGAAAATGGGGATGTTATAATAGCTGATGAAGGTTCACAGAAGAGCCAGGATAATTCTAGTAAAACAAAGCCAGGAAAATCCGTGCTTATTAAACAAGAGGAAAGGGAAACTGGGGTTGTCAGTGCGAAGGTCCTTTCACGGTAAAAGAAATTTTGTGATTGCACTGAATCCTTTGAGGTGTATATTATAATATAAAGCGTGATTTCTGAGTATTGTTGTCTGATCTTCACAGTTACAAAAATGCACTGGGAGGGATGTGGGTGGTGTGCATACTCTTATTCTGCTATGTACTGACTGAAGTTCTTCGCATTTCAAGTAGCACATGGTTGAGCATTTGGACTGATGAGGGTCCTCTGGATATCCATGGCCCTGGTTACTATAATCTGATCTATGGAATTCTTTCTTTTGGGCAGGTATTTCTACCCATTGTTTACTTATTCAATAATTCACACCCTCTTTTGTGTCTATGATTGATGTGATTTGGGCTAATAAAGTGAAACTTTTGGTTTAGGTTCTAGTCACTCTCTTAAATTCATATTGGTTGGTTATATCAAGTCTTCGGGCAGCCAAAAGGCTTCATGATGCCATGCTCCGATCAATATTGAGAGCTCCCATGGTATTTTTTCATACCAACCCACTTGGACGGATCATCAACAGATTTTCGAAGGATTTGGGTGACATTGACCGAAATATTGCTGTATTTGCCAATATGTTTATGGCACAAATATCTCAGTTGCTCTCAACTTTCGTTCTCATCGGTTTTGTCAGCACCATGTCTCTTTGGTCTATCATGCCACTCCTGATTTTGTTTTATGCAGCTTACCTCTATTACCAGGTATGACAACCCAAAACTACATGGCTGAAATCAAAGTTTGTATTATGGAACACATGAAAATAAGCACCACTATGTCCACATGGAAATGACTAAAAACCCAAGTTACATCTCACCCAGTAATAAGCTATCAGTCACCGCAAAACCAAATAATTTCATCCCATCTACTAGTATTGCTTGAAACAAGTTGCATAGATTAGTATTGATTAGACCAGTCAGGCATTTATGGAAGGAAAACTTTTCATGAGCTTACTTCCCTCAGTCTTATAGATGAATCTATCATTACTTTTTGCGTTGTTGACACTTTGTATTTCCATCTTCTCAGACAACATCTCGCGAGGTGAAGCGTCTGGATTCCATTACCAGGTCTCCTGTGTATGCTCAGTTTTCAGAGGCTTTGAATGGTCTGTCCACAATCCGTGCCTATAAAGCCTATGATAGAATGGCAAACATCAATGGGAGATCAATGGACAATAACATTAGGTTCACACTTGTGAACATGAGTGGAAATAGGTGGCTAGCTATTCGTCTGGAAATATTGGGTGGCATCATGATATGGTTTACAGCAACTTTTGCTGTTATGCAAAATCAACGAGCAGAGAATCAGAAGGCCTTTGCTTCTACAATGGGTCTTCTTCTTACTTACACTCTCAATATTACCAGTTTACTCACAGCTGTTCTTCGTCTTGCTAGTCTTGCTGAAAATAGTTTAAATGCTGTTGAACGGGTGGGAACATACATTGAGTTACCTTCGGAAGCTCCTCCTGTCATTGAGGATCATAGACCACCCCCTGGTTGGCCATCATCAGGTGTCATCAAGTTTGAAGACGTCGTGCTTCGATATCGACCAGAACTTCCTCCTGTTCTTCATGGCATATCTTTTCTTATTAATGGAAGTGAGAAGGTAGGAATAGTTGGCAGAACAGGTGCTGGTAAATCTAGCATGCTTAATGCTTTGTTCCGTATCGTGGAGCTTGAACGGGGGAGAATATTGATTGATGATTGTGACACTTCTAAGTTTGGAATTTGGGACCTGCGCAAAGTTCTAGGAATAATACCACAGGCACCAGTTCTATTCTCAGGTATGTTAGTGAAAAATACATGTTAGCTGCTTTGTGACGTGTTTTCTAGCTCTCCTTGTGGCAAATTTTTATTAATGCCCTTTCAGGTTCTGTTCGGTTTAATCTGGATCCCTTTAACGAGCACAATGATGCGGATCTCTGGGAGGCTCTGGAAAGGGCTCATCTAAAAGATGTTATAAGGAGGAATCCTTTAGGATTAGATGCTGAGGTATGCAGTTTTGATGATTTTATTCATGGAAGTTCATGACTATTGATTCTTGGTTGTCATTTTATTTTACAGATTATTTATATATGCTTGTACAAATATTCCACTTTTTTCTTAAGAAATGCAAGGTAGTCCTCAGTGAAACTCTTAAGTCAGACATGTGTTAGCATTTGGTATACTTTAGTTATCACTAGTTTACCAGTGATGTCGAGGGACTTTGTTTTGTAATGTTAGGAGGAATCTGTAAACAATATAATTGTGTATTAGTCCTATAGAAAACAATCCTAAATTAAGTCATTAGATTGGTATTAGAGTTTTTTCAGGTTCCTTTTTTTTTTTAAAAAAAAAGGCCAGCCTAGGAGAAACTATGTGGCATTTTATTTAGAAGAAAATAGGCATCCAAATTTGCCTCGGCGAGGACTTGAATCTGGGTGGTCTGGGCATACGTCCACACCCTTGACCAACTGAGCTAACTTAGTGTCTTTTTGTGCTCTTTTGGGGTTTATAAAGTTTTCACTAACTTGAGATTCACTTTATCGACACAGGTTTCTGAAGCTGGTGAAAATTTCAGTGTTGGACAACGGCAACTGTTGAGCTTAGCTCGTGCGCTGCTGAGAAGAGCAAAGATACTTGTTCTTGATGAGGCAACAGCAGCAGTTGACGTGCGGACTGATGCTCTTATTCAGAAAACAATCCGAGAAGAATTCAAGAGTTGCACAATGCTCATAATTGCCCACCGTTTGAACACTGTCATTGACTGTGACAGGTTGCTTATTCTAAGTGCTGGGAAGGTTTGTTCTAACCTTCTATGTCTTCTTTTCTTGTGCTTGATTCTTATAGTAGTTGTATGTTAGCATTTTCATGTCTTGTGCTGATTATTGTATTTTTCTGAGCTACAGTACTTTCATTTTTTTATGGATAACAATTCTTTAGGCCGTATTTTTTTTTTTTTTCTGTATCTGTCTGAACAGATACTAAATTTGACCATGATGAACTAGTTCTTAGGTTTTCATAAGACTAGAATCAAGACTAAAGAAGCTATGTATATCACTCACAGTTTTCTGTCTCATTCATGTTGTACGGGTCTTAGGGTTTGTTGTGTAAGCATTAGTTGTGATATTTTCACCGTTGAGAGATAACTTTGAAGTATTTCAGGTTCTGGAATTTGACTCTCCTGAGAATCTTCTAAGCAATGAGGAGAGTGCTTTCTCCAAGATGGTGCAAAGTACAGGACCTAGCAATGCAGAATACCTCAAGGTAATATCAAGCAATGAATCCATTTTTCTAATCTTGCCATGCAGTCACAGTGACAAGGACTATTACATGTCTGCATGCAATCCTGTCATGCCCATCTGTGTTAATCTGCACCATACATCATAGCTTTAGAAGTTTGCTAATTCATCTTTCTTTGTGAATGAAAAATGGTCAACAGAGTCTTGTATTTGGAAGTGGAGAAGAGAGGTCCCGGAGGGAAGAAATCAAGCTGCAAGATATCCAAAGGCGATGGGTTGCATCTAACCGATGGGCTGAAGCTGCCCAGTTTGCGCTTGCTAGAAGCCTCACATCATCACATAGTGACCTCCTTGCACTAGAAGCTGCCGAGGGAAATAATATTCTGAGGAGAACAAAGGATGCTGTAATCACTCTGCAAAGCGTTCTAGAAGGGAAGCACAATACTGAAATCGATGAATCTCTAACTCAGTATCAGGTCCCAGCTGATCGATGGTGGTCTTCACTTTACAAAGTGATCGAAGGTATGGTTGCTTCAAAGTCACTGTTTTTTTACTGACAAGCTTTGGCAGCTCTCTTTCAATCATGCTTTGACCTTTGTGTGCAAGAATGATAATACTAAGCTGACCCAAGTCACACAAAAATAAGTAACATTTTGGACAGGGAGGTCTACCGTTATCTTGCATTTATATCTCATTCCACAATTATATGAAATTTGTCTTCTATATGCCATGCTGGTCTACTTTGTTTCTCAACTGTATGTGATCGGAACTAGCAATCAAATATGGGGGGGTGGGGGCGGGGACAGTTGCCCTGCTTATCAACAGGTAGCTTTGTTGTGAATTTTTTTAACTCAATGTGTATGTATCCCTTTCAGGCCTCGCCACAATGAGCAGATTGGGCCGCCACCGTCTGCAGCAACCTTATAATTTTGAGAACAACGGTTCAATTGACTGGGACCAAATGTAGATGTAGAATTCTGGAGCACAGCAGCGCTGTGGAGTAGACTGGAGGTGCAGTTATTTCTGGCGGATTTGATTCCTGCGGTGTGTAGATGCTGCAGCAACACATAACGTGCGAGCTTTTTATAAGTAGTAGATTCACGGTCCTGATTCCTCTTGATGAATGAATGAATAACGAGCGAGTTTTGCCACAGCAGGACGATTCCTGTACCGTCGTCCGCAAGGGCTGTAATTTCTCACGGACAAGTTACGAAACGATTGTATGTCAGGTTTTGATAATTTGTGCCAATGTAGTTTCTCACGGACAGTTGTTTATATTGGAGTCAAGTTTTCATCGTACATGATCGTTTCATCAATGGGCCCAGGCCCAGCACGAACCGCCGGAGTGTCCGGGTGAGGAATTCGTGGAGAATCCACCAGGGCCGACAGACAAGCCTGGAAACGCAACATTATCGAGATAAAAATGAACGCCATGTTAAACTTGACAATTCGTCGAATACTAAAGAAATGTGCTGTTCCTATAACGTTCGGCCATGTTATACTTGTCCAATACTTGCTAAAGAAATGTCCAATTCCTATAGCGTTCGGCCATGATAAACTTGTCCATTCGACCAATACTATGTGTGCCCCAGCGAAGCATACGCACCGGCCGCTATAAGCAGTAGCGGTCGATCTCGCGAAAGAACTGTGTTGCATTGGCATCATTTATCTGGACCCTAGCCAGGATACAAAAAGAACGCTGTTGCTTTCCTTTATTTACTTATTAGACTAGACGGATCAATCGCTGAACAGATCCCGTCGTCGGGAGGGAGGAATGGGAACTGTGCTGTGATTACAAACAATTAACAGTGGGGTTTCGGTTCTCCTAGCGTTCTAGCCTACCGTACGTCGCCTCACCATGCATGATTACAACGAATCAATAATAACAATGTGCACCAAATTAAAACCGAGAGAACAGAGACACGACAAAAACACCTTGCACGTATGTATCCGATGGCTGCACTGCACTGCACTGCACTGCACAGATCGATCGAACGGTCACATTTCAGTCGAATAGCTCCCACTGCGTCTGCGTGGTGGCGGCCGCGTCGAACGTCTCCCATTTCGTCGTCACCACCACCGCCTGCAACCGCGCGTTGGACACCTTGAGCACGTCCAGCGTCTCCACGCATTTCTGCACCCGCTTCGCCTGCAAAACACGCATGCATGCCTCGGTCTGTCAGATTTATTATAATTACTAACCTAGCTTGGAGACACTATGTAGTAACTGATGATTCTTTTTGCTTCACTGTTGCTATAGCTTGCTGAATGAAATCGTCCGCAAGCAAGCCATCATCATTTCAGAAGAAAAGGTAGACGGATTTTTCCATCCATATATCTTGATTCTTGAGGTGACCATCACAGACAATGATAAAAAAGTACTTGCACTTCTTCTATTATCTCCAATCAATCAACTATGCTTATGCGGCCTTGTTGCGGCAATCTACATGCCTTGCCCTTCACTCTTCGCAAATCTATCTACCCATCTAATTAAAGGGGGCATCCTTTGTAGAAAGACAGAAACAGAGCTGGTAGCCTGAATTCAGAGAACAATCTAGGAGAGAAGCAGGGTAGCTGGCACCAAACCTGACATTTGAAGCAGGGAAAGGGCTGTAGGTGGAATGCATGCTTGTGCCCGGGACCGTGTGTTCATTACTGTTCAATAAAAGTAAGGCGAATAGGTGATGAGCCTGTTTCGGGTGGCATGCATACAGGACACTGGACACCTTCATTGACCCACCGACGACGACAGGTGACCGGCAGCTAGCTAGCTTGTCTCATGAACACTTCCATGCACTGCTTGTCATGGCACTGCTTGGCCACTCATAGGCCAGATATTTTATATTGATATCAATGCTACGTTGCTACTTACTGTACCTTTAGTCCATAATTAATAACCAATAGAACTGTGCCCTGCTGAAAGTATGAAACTGGCCTGAATAATGCCCATGCTGTGATGCCATTTTAGTGTAGGTGTACCTGAATGTTCTTCTGCGAAGAGGAGTCTCCGGCCGCAGGTATGCTCTCCAGCTTCACGGCGTGCCGCATCAGCAGCTCGATCAGCGTCGTGATCTGCACCTCGGCCACCTTGTTCCCTCTAGCAATCGATTTCTCGATACTGGTTACCTACGACAGGAGGAAAAAAACAAACAAACCATTTCTGCTCATCAGCAGTCAGCATTATTACGAAGATCACTTGCTTCGTCGTCGTCATCAGATAAGAAGCAACAGTAATGATGGATGGAAATGGAAGTACCATGCAGGAGCACATCCTTGTCAGGGATTCATTCGTTCAAGCCGTGTGTCCCTGTTGGAACGGGAATGGCTATGGCTATTCTAGTACGTACCACTACCAGTAATGGACTCGATCGGGGACCATGTATGAATTCCACTGCTCACCAGTCGCCACTACGTACGTACATGACCACATCGGCAGGGCATTCATCTGTCCATTCATGCAAAATCAATTTCCTCACCTACTACTACTAATTCCTTGGGCAGATTATTACGTACTGCTGTACTCAGCTCGCCATTCAATCTCACCTTCCCCGCCTCCCATGCTTTGCTTGTCCGACGAAGCAGCACGGATTGGCAGTTTATTGGCACCTTCAATCCCACCAAAAACAATAATGCACCCCCTCTATTTCCTTAGAGTTTAAAATGGCCATTACCTCAACCGCTTGTTGCACATTACAATGTCTTCTGGATTGCATTTCCATTGGCGAAATATATAGTGTTTTAAAACGGCGAGGAGGAGGCCACACATATATAGAGTACCTGATCGGCGAGCTTGTCGACCTCGAGCGCGACGGCGCCGATGGCGCGGTTGGCGCTCTCGATGCGGGCGTTCTTCTGGCGCTCGATGTAGCGGCGCTCGAGGCTGGCGGGGTCCTCGGCGAGCGCCATCTTGGACCTGTTCTTGACGCCGCAGGCGTCCAGGTACTCGGCGTTTCCACGCGGCCTGCCACGGTAGCTCAGCTGCTGGTCCGCCGGCTGCAGCCCCGTCCTCGGCGCCAGCAGCTTCTTCAGCTGCCCTGCACAACTAACCACGGACCATCAGATCACATTTCATATTCGCATTCCTCTTCACATTTCACACGGCCGGGGTACGTACGTCGCGCGATTGAAATGCTTTGGTTAGCACACAGCTAAGTACAGGCCGCTGTTCTTGTCGATCCGCGACAGCAACAGCCGCTGACGTGCTACTGATGGGAGTGCTTGCTACTACTCCTCACCAGCATTTCTGTGCTACTAATTGCTAGCGCGTAGTGGGAGTGGGACGAGGACGATCCATATTGAAGCGCCATTGCTCGGTACTTTGCTCCTCAGCTGGTGAATGATAGTGATTGTTGACACCAACACCCACGAAGGCCACGATGAGCTCTATGTGGTACCTGGGACCACATCCCAGCCGACCTACCATAGTCTCGCTACATATGATGCCTACGTTTTAAAAAATTCCTTAAAAAGATGTCTTTTTTTATGTCTAAAACCACAAAGAAATATATAGCGAGATATTCGTGTTCGATTGATCTACTGTCTTCTTATTTTCAGCGAGTAAATAATATTTTTCTCTCATAATAAATCAGTCATAGAAATCATCCATTGCTAAAATAAGTCGCAAAAGCTTTTTGCCGCTTTTTGAAAAAAGTAAGTCCTGCAGACATGGGTTTTTCCTTAGTTCTTTCGCATCACGGAAGGCACCACAGATCATTGCAAACTTGCCACTAAAACCCACCTCCACCCCATCTCCATCCCCAAACAAAAAAAAAAAGCTCATGATTTTTCAAAGGATAACGACGCACATGTGCAGGCTGAGAAAGAGACGATGTAGTAGAAGAACGTGCTGCGCATACGGCTCCCAACACCCATCGTCCCCACGTCAATTCCCGGCCTCTTCTCTGCAGCATAGAGCAGGACACAGCACAGCAGACTACTACTGTACGCGGTGAACGAAGCGGCGTGGCTATCGCTTGCGGCCAAAGGTGTCGGTGCAACGGGACAACCGAGTCATCAAAAAAAAAAAAAAATTCAAAGGTGCCCTGCAGAGTCCAGAGTGCACCTCCAGCTCCAGGCCGTCCGATAGGGCCGGCCGTACACGTGGGAGCCATCCTGCCCCTGGATTCCCCGCAGGCGTCCCCCCGTCTCTTTGTCGGGGAAAGCAAAGGCGCCGGCCGTCTCGTCTGCCCTGTCCCGCCCTCCCGCCACCACCGGATCATGCTGCTCCAGCGAAAAGCGAGACCGCCGGTGAGGTGATATCTGCTGGTCGCTGGTCGGTTAATTCGCCTCGTGATCCAAGGCTAAGTACCATCGCGTTGGACGAAGCGAGCAAATGCCGGGATTTCACGTAAGGAATCGTCCATGATCATCGTACGGTCCTGGTGGGTAAAATCTCGGTCCACATGGCTTTTATACCACCGGTCCAAAGCACGGCGGATTTGGCAGAATATATTGGGCGCCCGCCAGATGGCTTCTTTCTGGCGACGACTGGTTTTCCTGGCACGCATGTTTTCCTCAGCCAGCAGGGGAATTGGTGGATTCGAATCACTCGATCGGGCTGCGTGCCAGCGTATGCCAAAGGGCGAAAAGAATTTGGATTTGGGGAGCAGAGAATTTTTGTCCTTCATTGACGACGCAAAAATTCTCAGCAGATCATCTGGCGTGCTGTTAGTACGAAATATTCGTGCCAGTTTTGTTTCTTCCTACTAGCATTGAATTGAATGTGTAGTAATAAAAAGAAGAAGAGAAATGCTGCGAGGAAAATGGTGGCAGCAAACTGGCAGTACAAAAAAAAAGGGGGTGATGATGTCGCCGTCGCACTCGCTGTGCTCACATCGCGCCGGCGTTAATTCCTCCACGCGGCACGGCCGGAAGAGGCATGGCGAATTTTTTTTTTATAGAAAAAGAAACTCGTTTTATATTCACTCAAGTGCAGAATTGTTATCGAGATTAAAAAACTATCTGGTGCGAGATGATTACAAGCCCGGATTTTAAAGTTGCCCACAGGTCAAAACTTTCAGATAAACAAAAGATGTACTCATGCTAGATTTATACAAACCAGAATTGTGCCTTGTCATCACCTTTGGTGACTAACCTAATAGCTTTAATTGCCGCATTAGCGAGCAAACAAACAGCCCTAAAAGCTCGCGGGAGGCTCGACTTAGCGAGGAAGGAAAATACAAAGTCCAAAAAGAAGACGAACAGCTTTCAGTTTCTGTCTCGTCTGCTACAGAGAACGAAAGCATCGACAACGACATGAACTGATCCAAGCACAAGCTGTTAATGGAGGACCAGCTAAGCAAGCGCGCGGTTACTACTGTCTACTACTCCTCTCCTCTACTAGATAGAGAGAATTAATCGAATTTAACGAAAGCGAGGAGATCAGACGAGAGCGAGCGAGAGACGACGACGACGGAGAGCAGCAAAAGCGAGAGCGAGGAGGAGGAGGAGGAGGAGCTCACCGAACGTGGCAATGGGGGACACTGACACCTCGTGCCGCACGGCGCCGTACTTGACGCGCACCTTGATCTCCGGCGGCGGCGGCCTGGGCGGGGCGGCGCCGCCTGGCCCCGCCCCCGCTTCGTCCCGCGCCTGCACGACCATCCCGCTCGGCCGCACCTCCCACCCGACCCGCTCCTCCGCCGCCGCCACCACGGCCGCCGCGGCGTCCGACCACCCGCTGCTCGACCCGCCGTCCGAGCTCGACCAGTGCATCACCGACGCCATGGACGACGACGAAGCTAGCTAGCGACACGTACGTATGGTATACGCACGCGCACCTGCCCGGCCGCCGGGGAGCTCCTGCGTGCGCGCCTTGGGGTGCGGGAGGTTGCGGCGGCGTGGGGAAGAGAGGCGGAGGAGACGGACCCGCGGGAAAGGGGAGACGAGACGAGAAGGGTGGAAGTGGAAATGGAAGACGCGCTTCTTTCTTCGACTCGACTGTTGCCCGGCCCCGCCGGCGCCGTTCTCGTTTTGCTTGCCGGTTTCGTATTTAGGGAGGGCGCACGTATCGAAATGGCCAAATGGGCCTTTTGGTTGGTTTTTTGCGCGGGGATGGCGGATATGCCCCTGTGGCGTCCGGGAACACGCTGATACCGTTTCCGTATTTCCCTCTCTGTGTGTGGCCGCCATGGTTTTGTCAAACCGTATGGTCCCGTCATGACCGTATCTCTGAATTTCAGAGGAAACTAGGGTCACGACTGACGAATCGGGGTGGGGGATGCCAATTGTCACTCTAGCTAGCGGACATTTTGTTTGGTTTAAGGTGATTATGTTTAAGGTCTGTTTAGTTTAGTTGTGAGCACGGAAAAACTGTCGTAGATTGTGAGTTGTATGGTGTAAAGTTATGCGCTATACTAAAAAAATGCAAATATATCTCCTCTCTCTATCTCCCTCCAAATAAGTGTGAAATCTCTCTCTGTTTCTACCCATCTGGAAAAGCACAAAACTAAAAGGTGCTACAAAAATTATACTACACAGAAACAGTTGCTCCTAAAAAAAATACCTTCAGGGCCCGTTTGTTTCTTAGAATTGGAGGAATTGAAATATACATGATAAATAAAACTATTTACCTTAGAATTTGAGATTCCACATATTTCCTAAGCTCACAAATAAGCCTATCTTCAGTTATCTAGCATGGATCGGTTTACTGGTTTGCTAAGGCCAGTCTCAATGGAGTATTTTAATCCATAGTTTCCAAGATATGAAACTTTGATATGAAATGTGTTTCTCTCTCCGTATTCCACACCTTTCTCAAGCTCAGAAATAAGCCTATCTTCAATTCGTAAGGTGGGAGATGTAATTAGATTCTATACATCATTATGCTACAATTCTATTCTCTAATTTAGAACATATTTTTTTAACTCACTTCTATACAATAAAAGTGCAATATATAAGTGTGTTCCTTATATACCTAATCATAAATATACAAATATATTTCATATACAACTATATTAGCTTAGGCTTTGTTCGTTTGAGCTTAAAACCGCTTATTTTTCAGCCCTTCTACAGTATTTTCCTTTCACAAGAAATCAGCATCGGCGCTTATTTTCAGCGATTTTCAGTTTCAGCGAACAGAGCCTAAATTGTAGTTCTTAAAATAAATTCAATTCCAAGGAAATAAACGAGCCCTCAGGTTATACTCATTTGATTAATGTTTTGGTTTTTGGCAGCAGAAGTCTTTAAAAGCTGTACCGATTAAACACAATCTTAGTTTGTTGAAACATCTTTGGTTGGTTTGGTTATGTATATTTCTCTATTTTTCATGCTAGATTGGTGAATATTTCTAATGAATTATTTTCATGTAGGTATAAACAAGTTAACTTTGTTTTCCTTTGCTAAAAAATTTAAACAAGTTGGTGTAACCAGGATACAATCTGAAAGGAGCATAATGTAATCTCACGAAACCATTGAACTGTTCAGTATCTCAGTCACTGGAGTGTATTTATTTGACCTTTAACTGTATACAGTCCAGTCATGTAGGCATACTGTAATAGAATCGGACTGTACAACATATAAACATGATCTTTTGGAGTACTTGATATCACTGTCCTTGCATATGAACATGAATACAAGATGTTTTAGACAAACAAAACTGGAAGTATTAGAGGTGCTTGTGCTTGTCTAATAAATTTTCCTTCATCGGCAAATGCTATTTGTGTCCCTATTGTCTAAGCATATTGTCAAAACTGAGCGTTGGAGAGGGACTTGCAACAATTTCATTGCATGTCCTGGACTCCTGGTTAAGTGACTTAGGCACTTTCCACTGCCACTATATAGAACAGTAGAACACTACCACATGTCTTTGGTCCTTATTCTCAATTGGTGCTTATTTATGGAGTTGTGGTAGCACAACAGGACTGTCTTTTTTTTGTTACTACCGATTTATAGGATGGCAGGACTGTCAGAGAAAATAGAGACAAAGCCGGTACCATGATGCTTGAAATGTGCTTGGTCCATTCTGCTCTTGTTTTCCAAAAAATCAAAAATACTTAAATTCGACAAATATATATAATGTTAATATTTATGGCATATCATTGAATCTATTTTAATAATAAACTTTAGAGAAATAAAATTTGCAAATATTTTCTATAAATCTAGTCAAATTTAAAAATATTAACCAACACGAATACCATAGCAACAATTGAAAGGTATAGATGAAGTACTACTATCTCAATTCAAATGTAATTCTAATTCTTTCACATGGCAAAGCATTGAATTTTGACAATACTAACAAAAATTGTATCCATATTTATACCACAAACTAGGTGTAAGATGAAAATATATTTTATAATAAATATAGATACGTATTGGATATAAAAATTCTGATACTTTTCCTTTATATATGATTAGTTAAAACTAACTATTTGACTTTGTTCTATATAATTGTCTTCTTTTTAGAGTGGAAGAGGTACCAATTACTGAACCTTCCATCCAAAAATATTTTTTCTTGCTTTTTGTTGAGTCCATCAATCTTAAGTTTCACCAAATATATCAAAAGATTATTAATATTTATGAAACTTAATAAATATTATTAAATTACATATGGAGATACAAATCTAGATACTATTTTCTATGAACCTAATCAAACCTAAAAATAGTTTGACTCGAGTTCTTTTTGGGACAAAGGTATTTTCTGAATTAGGAAAAAATATAATTCTAGCATACTATTATGTCAGAAAATTTTATGTGTTATTAAGTTTACACCAACGATATTTATGATACCAAGCAAGTGACCTTAATTTTGGTCATGAAATTATTCACATAGTACGCTCACTACTTTCTAGAATAGATAATCTTGTAGCATTCAAATTTTATCATAAACAGCTGACCTTCTCACTTATTATAGCTTCTCTTTTCCTAATACATATCTATCGCTATTTTAGACGCATTTTGACTTTTGGCTTCGGCATTGGTTTTTTAAGAGATTATAAAACGCTATCTAATGCGGAACAAAGAGAATACTTATTGGCTATTTATATATACACAAATTATAATAATATTATATTTTTTACAAATTTAGACAAATTTTAGATAGTTTAGGTAAAGATTGACAAGGATTTTATATTTTAAAATATAAAGTTAGTATTACCCCCTTATCTAAAATATTATTTTCCTAAAAAGTCAAATAATCTTAAGCTTGACTAAATATTTATAAAATATATTAGCATTTGTAATATACAACAAGTATCCCTAGATAATCATGAATTACATTTTTATAATAACCTATTTAAAGATATAAATACAAGTATTTTATGAACCTTGTCAAATTTAAAATTATTTTACTACTATTATCATTGATTTTGGCATGAGGGAGCTACTACTAGGGTCAGACTCCATCTGCGGAAGACAGCTCAGGATGGGCCCACGCCAGGCTGCTTATCTGATCTGGGACCTTCTCAGGTGGCTGGCCACGAACTTGGTGGGCCGTCCTGCAGCCTCATGTTACTGTTTTTCTTCAAAAAAAATTTCGCGCTCATGTTGCTTGTGCTTGTACACTGTATAGTAGTACTTTCTTTGTCTAGAAAATACGGAGTAATACAATACCCCATCTATTATAAATTATAAATATTCCAGCCTTTTGAAAGTTATATTATTGTTGCTATATATCTTGATTTGTGTCATGTCAAAATATATTGTAAAAATAGTACATCTAGAAAAGTTACATTTTGAGATGAAGGTGTACCATTATATCACGTTACCATATCAAACCATATTGACTTCGACCAAATTTATTTATATAAAAAGACATCATTATTTATAACATCAATTAACAAGTAAGTATCTTTAGAGTATTTCCAAAATATATTTTTCACAAAACTTAATGTCATAAATATAATATTTGTTAGTCAATATCCATTTATCTCTAAATACTCCCTCCGTCTTAAAATAACTTGCTTTTTAATTTTTTTGACTTCATGTTTGACTGATCATCTTATTTAAAATTTTTTATGCAAATAATAAAGTAAATAAATCATTAGTAAAGTATCTCTAGTGATAGACTAAGTTATGACAAAATAAATAAATTTCTACAAAATTTTTAAATAATACTAACGGTCAAATGTGGAGTCCAAAAATAAAAAAAGTAATTTATTTTAAGATGGAGGGAGTATATTTATAGAAAATATATTTATAGAGTTGTGTTAAGTTATTTTTTTTAACTTTGATTGAATTTCTAGAAAAAACCATCAAAATTCATGGCATCAAATTAGTATCATTAGATTAGAATATATCTTCATAATATACTTATTTTATAGATGTTATTACTCGTTTCAACAAAGTTAGTCAAACTTATGATAGTTTGACTTGCACAGATTTTAGGAATTGCACAAATTCATAATTAGGGGGTAGATAGCTTGATTGAAGACGGGAATAGAATTACATTTTACTCCCTCTGTCCGCTGAAGAATGCAATCGGCGGTACCGATGCAAAGCTAGTGACCCGGCAAAATTACGGTTCAGCCCCTATCTTCCAATGGCTCAGGTGCACTGTCGTCACCGTCGCTCTTCAACAGGACGCCTGGCACCTTGTCCTTTTCTAATTGATATGCACAGCTGGACGAGTTTGAGTGGCCGAGCGAGGCCAGTCCTTTCACGACTCACGAGGAGAGATTTGTTTATCCAAAGCAGTGCAGAGCTGCTGCTAGACTGTAGCCTAGGCCGGTCTCAAATTACGCCTCATCCCCGTTACAGTTGTAATTCTGCATTGTAACATGTTCATTTGTATTTGACAACTTTTGTCCAATCATGACCTAAGTAGACTTAAAAAATTCATCTCATGATATACATGTAAAAAGTACAAACATGCAAACATTTCGTCTACATTTGATGCTCTATACATGTGCCACAACGTTAATGTGACTAGTTACAATTGCAATTTACGGTGAATCTAAACATGGCCTCCCTCCTTTGCCGGACAAGTCACTGTTCCTACATTTGCATCATTACACGGACGGAGGGAGTATTTGTTTGCGAAGGGTGAGTTGCATCCTCTTAATGACACGCAACGGTAATACTCCATGTTGAACCTTCCACGATTTGTTCCACGCTCTCACAGTTTATTTTATCCTCGATGAACAAATTTTTCCTGACTCAAGCTGCTGTAGTGCTGTGGTATGTTTGTTCTCCATTCTCCTACCTAGGCTATACTGGACGACGTCTGGACCTGACAGGCGGACACAACCACGTGCTCCAAGAATGACACTGATATCAAGGAGGATACAGTAGACTCGATCGGAGGAGTAGCCTGTCCTGTCCCCAACCAATTGTGTTCGTGTGCCACTATTACCACCACGCCGTGCCACAGAGAGAACGAGCGCACGTAATGTACAGGGATTCGCAAACAGATCGAAGGCTCCGCACACGGCTTCTTTCCCTGCGCCAACCGATGTATGATGTATCAGAGCGAGACGCGCCGCTCACGCCGCCACACGCCAGGCGAACGTACTGATCGAGCCACCGCGCGGGGACGAACGTTCACGGCCGAAAGCCCGAAAGCGATGGAGAAACCCGAGTGCTCCACAGGCACGGCAGCTCGGCAAAGCAATGAGAAGAGGAGGGAGGCCCCGCCAGCGCGCGCAGCATCGAGCACGGGGGAAAAGCCTCTGCCTGGCGTCCATTTCCAGTCAAGAATCTCCGAGTGCCGCGCTCATCATGCGCGGGGCTGCTTTCGTGGTTCGATTATGCTCTAGATACTGTGGTCTGTGGGAGTGGACACCGTGCCGGCCGGCGTGTGTATGTTGTCATGAGCTACCGATGCCTGGCGCCTTTATATATTTTGCTGCCTCTAGTCTAGAGAGTCCCACGAGTAAGAGTACGTAGCTGAAAAGGCGGCCCCGTTTCGCGAAAGGTGCTGGCCGTGTTTGCCTGCCAGCTTCCTGGGCTGTCTGTGCGCCCTGTGCGTGATCTACTGATCTCAACCGAAAGTACTGCTATGGCCTACATGGCTATATGCTATCCTGTCCTGCTGGAAGAATATATATAGGAAATAAAAGCGCGGCGTGACGACGCTGCTGTGACATATATGCCGTCATACTAGGAACGGGAGATTTTGTATCCAACATGTGTCTCGTGCGTATAATATATACTCTCTCCGTCCCAATGGACTGACATTTTAGCTTTTAAACGATGCAGTAAAGATTCTTTGAACTTAGTTGTTGCGTGTGTCAGATGCATTGAATAAACTGTGAATGTGGACCGTTAGCAGTACTCCAGAACGACACTTCATGTGGGACAGAGGGAGTAGCTAGGAGTATAGCGCCAACTTTATGCAACAGATATTTGTTCAGCTGGCTGATTTGTACGGCTGAAATGATGTCAGAGGAAAATAGTACTGTTATGTGGCTGAAGTTAAGCTAAACCTAGCTCAAACGAACGGAGCGATAAGTATTCCATACGTTCAGATTATTAGTCCTCGATAGCCCTGCTAATGGAGCTAAACCCACCCTGAACCCATCCCGACCCACACAGTATGAGGCCGATCCCCCCCGACCCAACCTCATCCAAAAAATAAAACAAACAACCCAACCCAACCCGACCCACTACTACGGGGTGTGCGTCAGATTCGCGACGATGCGGTGCCTTCCTCTTCCTCGCTTCACGGCTGCCTCTGGAGGTTTCGCGCGACTACGCGAGACAGCAACGGCAGCGGCCATGTCCGAGGCACAAGAGAAACCAGCGCCACAGCTGCAGGCATCGACGGCGGCGTTGCCAATGGAATCATGCCGCAGCTTCGTCGTGCATATGAGAGGCGGCGTCGCAGTCCACGCTGTGCAGCGGCGTCGATGCGTCAGGGAAGCTGTCCGCCGGGCTTTGGCGCTGGCGCCGATGCCGCCGCCGCCGCCACCGGGAACGGAGTCGGGGAAGTTGGCCACGGCGCCAAGGGAGCCACCACGCGAACGCCATCAAGGAAGCCTGCCACGGCATCACGAAGGCGTGCCCGAACGGAGTCGGGGAAGCCGGCCGAGGCGCCAGGAAGCCACGGCGGGGACGGCACCCCAACCCGCCCCAACCCATCTTCTCTCTTACCCTGACCCGCTCCGACCCGTAGGTAATTACAACCCGTTTCCACCCATCCATACACATCCCATTTCAGAACCCGCCCCAGAAAACCCGTTTCCCTCCGACCCGTTAGCAGGCTTAGTCCTTGATGAGACGTACTGCCACGGGCAATGCATATACCCATGCTCGATGTTTTTGACCCCTTCCTAGTATGCTTCGGTGTTTGGGAATTGGGAGTCACCAAATGGGCCCATGTACGTCATTGCATAAAAGACAGCCTCAGCTTTGGCCTCCTCCGACGCAACGACGTGATCAGAATGCACCAAGGAAGGGATGAAGTTTTTCCGTTTCCGGTGGCAGGCTTGAAGGTTGAAGAACCGTGTATTTGCATCACCCTCCGCTAAGAAACGGCAACGGGAGCTCTGCCTGGCGATTGTTCTAGATAATGATGCCAGCCCCAACGTCGCACGCTTCAAATCCTGGCGCCGTTCGATCTCTTTAGGCGAGAGGGCACGAGTTTCCTGCGCAACGTCAAGCTCATAGATGACCCTTGCAATCGCAAGCTGGAGGCGGACGCTGCTGATTCGCCGCGCCCCCCAGCGCTTCAAAGTTTTGGCCACAGTTCGGAGCTTTCGATCAAGAACACGGCAGGCATCAGCATTAGAAGGCACCCCATTCCAGGCATCCGCCACGACGTCCACGAACCCGGCCACTCTCGGCCAAAAAGACTAGAAGCGAAAACGCGGCACGCCACAGGGTCCGTGCACAAAAGCAGTATGAGAGGGGCATGGTCAGAGCAATCTGTCAAGCGACAGTGCAGGGGGTGGAAGGCGTGGAGCTCAAGCCAGGGCACTGAGGCGAAGATCCTATCGATCCACTGCAAGGTCGGAGAGGCTCTCTCGTTGCTCCAGGTGTACAACCGACCCAAGAGCTGCAGTTCAGTCAGTTGGAGGTCATCAAGAGTGCGCCTGAAACTTTGCATCAATCGCCTGTTGAGTCTACCATTGTTCTTGTCTTGAGCTTGGTAGATTAAGTTGAAATCACCGCAGATCAACCAGGGGCCCACACAGGTTGTGGCAAGCCCCTCGATCTCATTAAGGAAGTTCTCCTTCAAGGCAATATCAGTCGGGCCATAGACAGAAGTCATCCAGAAAGGTTCAACGTCGGCACCATCCAAAGGGGAGAGGAAGACCGAGACAGAGAAAACATTAATCATGAAGTTCGACCCGCGCCAAATATCTCTGCGCCACCCCACAATCACCCCGCCAGCGGTCCCAACCGAGGGGAGGAACGAGTGGTCGAAGTCAGTGCCCAAAAGTTCAGCGATCATGGATGCCGAGAAGTCAGCCACTTTTGTTTCCTGCATACACACCACAGACGTGCGGTTGAGAGCGATGATGTCGCGAACAGTCGTTTGACGTGCCCGGCTATTCAGCCCCCGGGCGTTCCAGACAAGAAATTGTGTATCGTTCATTAGAAAGGGTCGCGCGACAGATGGCCAGCAGGGGCGCAACGCTACTCCTGCAACTCGATGGCCGCACCCCCTGGCACCGTGCAGGGAACAGCTCACGCATGGCTGCTCACTTGGACAAGGAGAGGGGCTCCTTGAAGACTTCATGAAAGCGTTGTGCAAGAGATGGGTCCGGGATGGGCGGAGGAGACGATGTTCCGGCTCGCCTCCATTTCCGGAGCATAACCTTCTTAGCCTGCGCCCCCGGCTTTGGGTCACGCAGGTGCAGCATAGATGCAATACGCACACTATGTCGAGGCACAATGGGGCTTCTCCGCCGGGAGGTGCGACGCGCAGGAGGAGAGGACACCAGGGGATCCTGCAGCGGCAGAGAAAACGACTCAATGAAGCTACCGAGCGACGGCGGCGCCGCATCCGGCGCACCACCCGTCACATCCGGCACGTTCACTGGCAAACTTACGGGCGAGGCCGCAACAGCGTCGGCCTCCAGCACCGTTGGAGCCGCAGTCTCCCCCTCAGCCCGGATAACGTCGTCCACCAAGAGGAGGTCGCCTAAGGCCGGTGGCTCTGAGCCTTGCACATCTGGAGCCCCACCCTCGATGTCCATGTCTAGAACCATCCAGGGGAGCGCACATTCAGAGGCGACGGGATCGGAAGCACATCTGCAGGATAGGTCAGGCTCCGGAGGCAGGAGGCGCCGAAGGTCAGGCTCCTGGGCTCGAGCTTCCAACGCTCCAACCGCATTGATTTGCACCGCCTCAACCTGCCCCGCCTTCAGCTCTCGGACCTCGCCTTGCCTTTCACAGAGGAGGAATTGACTAAGGTCGTCTTGGACATTCCCGCTGATCGTGCGCCCGGGCCCGATGGGTTCACTGGGAGATTCTACCATGCTGCCTGGCCGGTGATCAAACATGATGTTTGTCATGCTTTCGATGCTCTATGGGCCCTCGACTGGAGAAGTTTTTATCTTCTCAATGACGCTACTATGGTTCTGCTTCGCAAGAATGACTTGGCAATGGGCCTCAATGACTTCCGGCCTATTAGTCTGATTCACAGCTTCGGTAAGCTGGTCTCCAAGACTTTGGCGTCGCGCTTAGCACCGCGGATGCATGAGCTGGTCCAGGGCAACAAGACGGCGTTCATCAAAGGGAGGTGCATCCACAATAATTTTTGTTCCGTGCAACTGTACTGCAAATGGCTCCATGCAAGACGCCACAGTTGCATGCTCCTCAAGGTGGATATCGCGAAGGCTTTCGACTCGGTCGCATGGCCCTTCCTGCTTGAGGTCCTCGAGCATCTCGGCTTCCCTCTACGTTGGAGAGATTGGCTGGCAGCCCTCCTCTCGACAGCCAGTACGAAAGTGCTGGTCAATGGCCGGCTCGGTAGAAGGATCTGTCACGCTAGAGGGCTTCGCCAGGGGGACCCATTATCCCCGATGCTGTTTGTGCTGCTTATGGAGGTACTTAATGCCCTGGTTCGTGAAGCTGATCGCTGTGGCCTTCTCACGCCGCTACCCGAACAGCGCCTCTCACAGCGTATGTCGCTTTATGCGGATGATCTGGTGATCTTCATCGCTCCAAACCAAGAGGACTTCCCTTGCATCAGAGCCATCCTGGATCTATTCGCTGGTGCGTCGGGCCTTTGCACCAACGTCAGCAAATGCCTAATCACGCCAGTCTGTTGTGGTGAGGCAGAGATCAACCTGATGCGTCAGGTCTTCGATTGTCAGGTGGCTCCGTTCCCGTGCCGTTACCTGGGAGCTCCTTTCTCCATTGGCCGCCTCCCTCGTGTGGAGGAGCAGCGGTTCGTGGACGCTGTTGCTTGCCGTATTCCCACATGGAAGGCGGGCATGCTCAATAAGGCTGGCAGGCTGACGCTAGCCAAGGCAACACTCTCGGCTATCCCGGTTCACGTCTCCATTACCTGCTGCCTTTCGTCCTGGGCAATCCAGCAAATTGATAGTCGGCGACGTGCCTTTCTCTGGGCAGGATCCGACAAAGTGGGTGGCGGTAAATGCATGGTGGCTTGGCCTATTGTCTGCTCCCCCAAGAACTATGGCGGTTTGGGCCTGCCCGATCTTCGGATTATGGGCTTCGCGTTGCGGCTACATTGGGAGTGGCAGAAGCGGGCTGGTGTTGCGCCTCCGTGGGCAAGGTTGCCGCACCGCACGGAAAAATGTGTTAGCGCCATGTTCAATTGTTCAGTGCTTGTAGAGCTAGGGGACGGGGCTTCGGCGAGATTCTGGACTGACTCTAGGCTCCCGGACAGCCCTATCACCTCGTTTGCGCGGCATCTCTTCCAAGCAGTAGGACGCCGTTTCCTACGAGCCACAGTCTATGAGGCCTTGCAAGGGCGCTGTTGGGTGCGACACATCACCGGGCCCCTAATAGTGTTGGTGCTTTCTGAGTATGTCACTCTAGGAGAAGCTGCAGGCGGTTCAATTGCGTCCCATGGTGAGCAATCGCTTCATTTGGCGATGGTCCGCAGACAGTATGTACTCGGCCTCCTCGGCCTACCGCTCCTTCTTCATCGGCATGTCATCCTTGTTGGGGGCCAAGGAGCTTTGGAAGACTTCGGCGCCTCCTAAGGTCAAGTTTTTCTTTTGGCTCGCCTTGCACCGACGTCTCTGGACTGTTGATCGTAGACAAAGACACGGCCTTCAGGACTCAGCTGCTTGTGCACTCTGTGGGCAAGAGGACGAAACTGTCGATCATTTACTCCTCTCGTGTGTCTTCGCAAGAGAGTTATGGTTTCGGCTCTTGGACTAGGTGGGGATGTCCACTTTGGCGCCTGGGCGCGAGGCCACCCTGGCCGACTGGTGGCTAGCTGCTCGGCGCGCTTGGCTGCATCAATTTCGGAAGGCTTTTGATGCGTCGGTGCTGCTGGTGTCCTGGTGTCTTTGGAAAGAGTGCAATGCCCGGGTCTTTCGCGCATCCTCCTCCCTGCTGCCTGTAGTGCTTCTAGCGGTACGGGACGAAGGCGAGGAGTGGGTCGGTGCTGGTTTCTCGGCAGTCTCGCCGGTGATTCAGGCACTCCGGTAATGGTGCTGGTTTACGGTTCTAGTAGCAAAATCTGAGAGCTATGTAGCCGCTTGTATGACTTTCGTGTTGTGTCACTCCAGGCACCTCGCCTGTGAGTCTTCTTGTGTGGACCGTTGTTAACTTTTGCTTCTTCTCCTTAATGAAATACACGTGAAGTCGTGTTCTAGAAAAAAAAAACGTCATTGCATATGACCATATGATCCAGAAGAGAGTAGTCAAGAAATAATAAGCTCTCTCATCATTGTCGTCATATATATAGCTGATAGTTGCAGTTGGGATGAGATCGGTCCTGCACTGAGTCGCTACCCATTGTGTTTAATGATGGCATCAGGTTGCTTGCAACACGAGGAACCGTGCAATGGGTGCCTTCGATTACATCGTCCATTCCAAATTTAACCTATCGATCGCTCGCTCGCCCTATGATTACGCTTACGCACCTGTGATTTAATTAAGTTAATTAGTTGTGCTTACTAGTTACTACAGAAGATTATTGAAAGTAGAGAGAGAGGTTGTAAATGTAGATCAATCACCGAATCTGGCTGGGATATATAGCTAGATCATTCCAGGCGTGGTCCAGCCGAAGGTTTTCTGACCAAGCAGTCCGACCCATGCGTTGCTAGAATACTACAGTACATATATATTGCTGGTCATGTGACGCTCAACGACATGTACCTACAGTACTAGCTAGCTAGTTGAAGGCGCACCTGCTGCTTTACATGCGTGCACTGTGTTGTGCCAATCGATCATTTGCGTGAAGCTTAAGGATCTGTAGCTCCGGTGGTCGTGTATCACCTTTTTAAGAAATACGACCGGTGGCAATGGTGTCACTTATTAGTAGCGTTTTATTATTGTGATTTCTTGTTCGGTTGCTACGGCATATATATATAGTATTGCGTTTTAAACCCTGCATCATCGTATTCATATGTATGGAGCACACCACGTGTCCTAGCTAACAGAACACACACTAGATGTACTGTGTACCACTTATATATGCACTACATTGGCATATTGCACTCCACAAACCACAGACATGGCGTTGAAAATAAAGGCAGGCCTTGCAAGCTTGCATTACAACGGATCGATCAGGTCAGGGGCCGGGTCGTCCCGACCGTGATACGTGCCCTTGTCTGAGTACACAACACAAAGGCGTCTAAGTCGACCTACCAGCTGGGCGTCGCGTGCATCTTGATGCTGCAGCCAAGTCGATCGACCTTCCAGTACACGCACCCCAACACAAGACATCCAAGCCGATGCAGCGTCCACGCCGCCCGGCGCGGGTCGCGGGCCTCATCTGCTTTCGTTCATATATATTTCATATGCACAGACACGAATGGTTATTGGTACAGTAGAAATAACTCTACCTCTACGACGTACAGTCGCCTCTACAAATGATCTATGTGCCAGTGAGACGAGAACATACATGATACTTCGATCCGTACGTCGTCAGTTCTTATTGTGTCTAGTTGGAAATGGTGGGTTGCTCGATCGGTAGTCACATACTGATCGAACTGCCTTTGGAATCCTTCTCCAAGTGGCCGGGAATCACAATTGCCACGCCCAGTCGTCGTCCAGGTCCGATCCGCCTGGCTAAGCCTTCACGAAAAACTCAAAACTCGCTAGCTCGCTCGACTCACTCGTTAATTGCTCGGCTCGAGCTCGACTCGTTTAATAATGAGCCAGCTCGTTTCATAACAAGCCAGCTCGGTTTATAACGAGCCAGCTCGAGCCAGCTCGCGAGCTGCTCGCGAGCCATAACAAGCCAGCAACTGAAATTGGGCCAGCCATGTGGCCATACCCCTTCGGTAGCTCGGCCCAGCCCAACTGAAATTTGTGAAGTGAAACCCTAACCAATATATAGTGCTGACTGCTGACCGCGAGGGCGAGGCGCCGCACCGCACGCCGCATGCGCTCGGCCGCCGCAAACAGCACGCGCGCGCTAAGCGCTCGTCCGCCCTCCTTCCTCGCCACTCAGCGGCTCAGCGCTCACAGGCACGCGCTCGGCCGCCCTCCTCCTTCCTCGCCGGACGCAGGCTGCAGGCACGCCGCATGCACCACGCAGTCTCTGGTCTCCATCTCCAAAAGCAGGCAAGCTGCTCGCCGGCTTGCCCCCATCTCCACAAGCAAGCCATGGAGGATGAGGAAGAGGTCCAAGGGATGCTTTCTCCGGTGGCAGCAAGTCTTGAATCGAGGAACAAACGCAAGATGGTGCCGCCGTTGTCAAGCAATCGCGGTGGCCGCGGTCATGGTCGTGGATCTGCAGCCGCAAAGCCCACTACTCCATCGACCTCCATATCAGTAGAAACAGACACGGTATGTATTTTCTTGATGATTTGATCTGTAGTTGTAGCCTATGAGTGTCGCTGCTTGTGTAGAATTTGGGTCAGGGTCTGGATGCCCCTATGCCGTTATATTTATGTTTATTCATGTGAGCATATGCCAATCTGTAGACTGTAGACTATAATCTGTGAGCGAAATTGATTTTTGACATGTATATAATCTATGTACTAGCACATGGAGCCTTTGGCGGAGGATGAGGATGACGGAGAGAACTTTGATGCTACTGCTATATCTGTAAACGTGCCATCAGATGATGATGATGAGGAGGAGGAGGAGGATGTAGATGAAGCAAGCGTGCCATCAAATCCTTCAAAGGCAGGCAGAGGGCAGAAGAAATTGAAGCCTGGGGCTGGTATTCATATATCTCCTTCTAAGACAAAGGTAAAGAGAGGAAAGAGGGCTGGTTGTTGGAAGTATTTCAAGGAGTTAAGTGTTCAATCTGCGAAGGAGTTTGGTGTTATGGTGACAAAGGCTAAGTGCAGATTCTGTCATAAGAGTTATGTATATCGTCCAGGGGGAGCAACTTCACAGCTGAACCGCCACCTTGCCCGCTGCACACAGTTTCAGAACAAGCTTGCTCCTTAAGGTGTGAACAAGAGGTTGCTGATATAAAAAAAAGAGTTAGAAGAGCTCTACATGAAGCATGAGTTGGAGCAGCGGCGGAAAATGGGTGGTAGTACCAGCTCATCAACCACTCAATCAGTCTCATCATCAAAAGAAACAACCAGCTCAGTGGCTTGTCTTGTTTCAAGTGAATTTCAGTCCTTTCTAGAATCAAGTGCTTCAGAAAGTTCCAAATCTGAGTTACTTATCTACCTAGATGAAGCAAACCATCCTTTACATGATAAGAATTTTAACTTACTTCACTATTGGAAGGTGAATGCTCCTAGATTTCCTGTTGTGTCTAGCATGGCAAAGAAGTTCTTAGCTGTCCCAGCTAGCAGTGTATCATCTGAGTCCACTTTCAGTTGTGGAGGTAGAATTCTTGATGACTATAGGAGTTCTTTGAAGCCAGCGACAGTTCAAGCACTAGTTTGTGCATCTAGCTGGATACGAGGTTCTAAAAGTCCTCCAATTATTCTGGTATGTGATTTGTAGTCTATTTTTCAACTCCATTTTCCCCTAAGTTTGTGCATGTAAATATGTTATGCTTAATTCTTTTACTGTTTTTATAGGGAGAAGAGGGTGATGATGGTGACATTGAGAGTGTGGAGCTTTCCAGTAGTGTGGTGGAAAGCAACTAGTAAGTTTATTTTAGAATGTGCCACACTGTGGAGAAAATAACATTTATCATATTTTTTTCTCACTTGATGTGCTGTTCACATGCAGGTAAGTAACAAGATATAAAGGGAGAAAAGAACCATGGAGTAGGGACCGGTTGGCTGCGTTCCATGGCTACTTGCCAGCTTTTGACTTGCTTTTGGTGTATACATATAACATATTACCTACAAAATTGATCAGTCTACCACTCAAGCTGTAGTCTGCAGCTCATTTCTTTTGCTTCGTTTTTGCATTCTGTTTGGATGAATGGGTGATACGTAAACTGTATGAATGGGTGATACTGAAATGTAAATTGTATGGTCTCATGGAGACATGGACCCATGAGCCATGGCCATGGTGATATATGAGCTGGCTGGACAAAAACTTAGTGAAAATGTGGAATTGTGGCCAATCGATGGATGGATTGTATTCTCCAATCTCCAGTTCTCCACTATTAATTTTATAAATACTTTGTGTTTCAGCTTTTATAATCTCCCTGTTTTGTGTTTTTTTTTATTTGGCTCGCGAGCCAAACGAGCTGGCTCGAGCTTTTTAGTGAGTCGAGCCGAGCTACTCTGCTGGCCCGTTTGTATAACGAGCTATAACGAGCCGAGCTGTAATGAGCCGAGCTGGCTCGATATCCAGACCTACGCCTGGCAGCAGAAGCTAGCACACGAGTGACGAGGCCGAGGAGGATCGGATCGATCGGAGCGCGCGTGCGCTGCCCAATAATGCAATGCAGCATATATGACTCAGCATGTGCTATATCTGCACAGCTAGCGCCTCACGACGTTCTCCTTGCCATGCATCCTCCGCGGTGATGAGATCGATCGGCAGGTCGAGCTATTCTTTCGGCAGGTCGAGCTATTCTTTCGTGTGCAGTGGCTGATGATTGGGCATGTATGCAGTGAGACGTATACGCCCAGAATGATCTGGTGGAACTATCTGTCATAGTCGCCTTCGCGGCAGGGGATATATGTACAAGACAACATAAGTTTTGTCGCGTGGTACCAACAAATACTAACGGTATTTCGCTAATATCGGCTCTGTTCACTGGAGCTGATAAGCTGAGCTGATTTCGGCTGTTGCTGATTTTTTATGAGAGAAAAATACTATTTCAGAGCTAAAAAATAAGTATTTTTTAGACGAAACGAACAGGGCCATCATATTTAGAGCAAATGCGAAGCGTACGTGCAAACAACGAGTCGCTATCTGGGGATGAGGACAACATGCATGCATGCACAAAACAGAGCTAGATCGAGACAAGTAATCATTAGTCTAATACTATTCTACTTGGCTCGTGACTGCCGAAACATCTGTTGTCTGGGTCCAGGCTCACGGGCGTAGCGTACTGTAGCTAAAAGGCGCAGGGGCCGAGGTGGATTCACCTGCCCGGCGGCCCGGCCACGCAGCATGTGCGCGCCAACCAGGTCTGCGCTGCAGTGGTCTTCATCGCTGCATGTCAACTTGTCAAGTGTCCGGCGACGGTCTCTGCAGTGATGGGGGCTACTTCTGCTTGGGCCTTTGTTCGGCCTTTGAGGCCCAACGGCAAGTACTAGATAAGGGGCTTACACGTCAAATCTTTGGGCTCGAGGACCTGCAAGAATCTGGCATTACGACCATTCTTTCTTCTCCACCGGCGCTGGCATCGCAGTGGTCACGGTGGACACACGGCCGGAGCTCGCGGCCAGGTACACGCCTTGGGTGCGCACATTGGGGCCGCTCGCGCCTGGCACCATGCAGAGCACGCTCATGGGAACGACAAGGAACTCGACCAACTTAAGTTTAATTTGGTGAAGCAAGCCCTGTGGTTCTTCACTAATTTGGTGGATCTGGAGTCAGGTTCAGCGTTGTAATGGCGCAGATTCATGGTGGAAACAGAAGTTATTTTTTTTCTACTAAATTTGGATCTGAATCTATTTCTTTTTTAAATCTGGAGCTAGTGGACCTCTCTCAAACAGGGACTAACCAGAATGAACTCATCACGTTTCGTCTTCGTCAGACTAAACACTCCGTAAGCGAATCAAGGAGCTGTGGAGTGAACAAGCAGGGAGTTGAGCTTTTAATAAACTGTATGTAATAACGTATGCTAGTTCCATTAATCTGTGGACATCGATACATCTTTCTTTTGCCTATAAAACCTGAGTCACCTTGGAGTTTCCCGAGACGGTAGCTAGTCTACGTGCGCCATCCCAGGACGTACGGAGGCTCGCCTCTTGTCGCTCCATCTCTGGACCGTGCTGCTGCTGCTGCGTGTGTGCACGGGCACCTCCGATCCGCCGACGCGACGGGTGTCGGCCGCCCCCGCGCGGCGTTCTCACGCGCATCGTGCCGCTGTCGCTAGACCTCTGCTGGGCGCACCGGCGCGGATCACCGACAGCCACGCGGCCGGGCCGAGCAACAGACAGGCGGGGCGGCGGTGGTGGTAAGTAACGGAGGTGGAGCCTGCGGAGCCGCCAGTTGCATGCCTGGGGAAACTGCCGTGATCACCACGTCGCTGCGGGGGCAGTTGGGCAGGACCGCGGAAGCCGCCTGCAATCACGGATCTACTGTACAGCTCTGCAGGTTGCCCCGCCCGATCGACTCTTCTGTTCCCAACTTCCGATCCATCCACTGACGCCAGAGAAGCCCCTGCGCACTCACTGCCATGCCATGATGGATCGCCTGCATGCTGCGCAGTCACGGATCCACGGCCATGAATGGTCCAGGGCGAGATCGCGACGTTGTCCCGTTCCGTTGCTCGCGTGCCCGGACAACGCGGCCACTCTGTCAGCTCCTTCTTCCTACCGGCTACCGCCTATGATCAATTAATCATAAACTCACTTTGGCTCCATCTCAGGGACTGGGAGGCATGGATTAATTCAGAGTTTCTCAAGGATGTTCCTCATGGTAGGCTCCATCAAGGGCAAGACACAGAATTCAGGCGTCCGGAGCTAAGTAGCAAGTACTTACACAGTACACACGGCAACATCTCACTCACGTGTCAACAACAAAATCCTGATGCAGCAATATACGTAATGGCAAAGGGCTAGAAACCATACAATACAGTACACCACGACAACATGACGCTACCGCTACCACTACCACCAGCATTATTTATGTTACATGCACCACTGCCAGTCCCGTACTCGGTAGCGTGATCTTCACCGACAGACACCCCCGAGGCGAAAGAATTCAACCACTAATAATAAACCCAAAAGCAGTAATAATCAGATCGATTTATTTAACCAACACAAATCGCAAAGCTAAACGAAGCGCCTTAACCAGATCCTAACGATGATGGCCCATCAAGCGGGCCGGGCCGGGGCGCCGGCCGGGCTCACGGGGAGGAGCCGAGCTGCACCTCCCCGCCGCGCCGCGCGCCGCGCCTGCCGCGCACCACGTACGCCACGGCGGCCGCGATGCCGACCACGGCCACGGCCGCCACGCCGCAGGCCACGCCGGCGGCCACGGACACGGACCTGCGCGGCGTGGCTGACGACGGCCGCGCCACCGTGCCTGTTGTTGCGGCGGAGGTGTCCGCCGCCGCCGTGGTGGTGGTGGTGGTCGGGATCGCCGTCGCCTCTGGCTTGGCGGCCATGGTGGCGGCGGGCATGGAGGAGGCGTCCAGAGCCTCCGGGAGCGCCGCGGCCTCGGGCTTGAAGAAGTTCTGCATCTCCGGAGTCGCCTCGCTGCTCGGGAACTCCTCCACGCCGTGCGACTCCGACCGCACCGCCAGCAGCGCCACCACGCAGAGCGCGGCCAGCAGCCTCTTCGACGCCATCGCTCCTCAGCTGTCGTTGCCAAAGAATTGTTAGAAACAACTGAACCTAACCTCTCTTTGGCACTGCTACATTTCTTCCCCCCTAATTCATTAAGATCCAGAGCTTCAAGTTTCTTGCATTTGACAAAGGATTAGTAATTCGAGAAATACAGTTCACCCAATCATAGGCCAAGAATTGGACTTGGTTTTATATAAACTAAATCGAGACCGAGGTTCCAGGGATGCTAGTAGATCTGATTATGAAACGAGCTTGCTCTGTTCATGAAGCAGGCACAAGCAAACATCTAGTCCCAATTCACAATTCCACGAAGGCAGGAGTAGAGCACAAACAAAAAGGTTGCTTTCTTTGTGTAACACTAGCACATACCTTTAGGGAAAGACTAGCGTTTGTGATGGAGAGAGGACTAGTGAGGACTGAGGAGAAACGAGCACACGACGGCACAGGATGCTTGAAGGTTCAGACTTCAGAGGACCCGGCCCTTTTATACACGCTCCAGTGATTCCTGGTAACCAAGACTGAGGACGACTGACTGAGAGTATATTTAGGGATGTGAGTGAGAAAGAAAATGGCGAGGATCTATCTGCCTACAGCCTGCTGCTCTGTGGGGGCAGAGCTCACTGTCTGTGCTTGGTGGAGCCTGGAGCCTGGAGCCTGGAGCCTGAAGCCTGGACTCTGGAGTGAGAACGTAAGCTAAGCTAGAATGACAGTGAGAACGAAGCTAGAATGACCACGGTTGGGGGATTTGGAAGAGCACAGCGTGAAGAGAGAACGCCACAGCCCACAGGCACCCATGTTAGGTGGGCATGTGAGCCTTCACCAACCTCTGTCGGCTTGCTTCGATCCACTATTACCACGTACGCCGCCCGTGTCGAGATTCTGCGCCTCTGCGGCCGGACTTGCCACGCTCTCGTTCGCCGCCACCCCGATGCGATTCATCGCTATTCGCAAGGCGAGATGCCGAGATTCACGGACAAGCCACCGCTCTGATCGACGAAGACGAAGAAGACGACGGCCGGCGACGCCGTGCATGGGAAGCGAAGCCACACTCGCCGTTAATTCTGGTCTAAGAGCATCTCCAGTTCAAGCCCCTATTTGAGTTCTTACCCTAAATTTTAGAAGTTTGTATAAAAATTCAACTCCAATGGAACTCCTAAATAGGCTCTCATTTTTCATGCCCTCTCAAATTATAATCTTAGCCCCTAGATACAAGACCCCCCTATCCTTCTCATTTTGGTCTGGTTTGGGGCATGTGGCTCGAGTTAGGCTTTGATCTTGGCCCTCAAATTTTATAGGTCACCTCCTAAATAGAGATGTAGGGGCCTAATTTCAGGACTGTGCCAGAAGATGCTCTAATATGTCTAGCTGATAGGGCCTAGATTCTCGATTAATGAAACCACGTGGAGCGTTAACTCGATTGATTAGCTCGTGCGTCACTTGCTTGCTCTTGGCAAGCAGTCACGGGCTCACGCGCGCGCTTGCCCGTCCAATCGCGGAACTCATCACTCCATGTCCATATCAATGCCGCCTTTGTGATCCATACACACGGGTGCACAGGGGCGCAGCAGTGATGCCCGGCCGTTGGATTAACCAAGAGAAAGGTAGTACCCAGCAGCTGCACCCCATGCAGATTTTAGAATCGTTTCACTCACTCGCAAAACAAACAGCGTGACCACAAGGAGCTGGAGCTCTAAATAGTCATGAGAGTAAGGCTGGGCAATCAGTTTATTAGGCGATTCCGTTTTTTCAGTGTACAACAACTTCGGTTTAGGAAAACCAACAACTGATCGGTGCTCTGTAGAATTTCAAAAACCGGCGACTTCGGTTTTCAGTTTGGTGTTCGGTTTTCACCGAATGCACCGAACAGAAGCGGTGCTCCACGTCGCTACAAGGGTGTTGCTGCTTGAATCTGTGCTACGCGCTCGCGTAACCCACAGGCTGCACAGGTTGAGCCAAGGCACCTCTGGATCTTAATGTGCGCTCCACGCTGCCGCAGGGTCGCTGATTTGCTACGGCGCCACCAGCAGCCATCGATTGCTGCCATCACCGATGCGTCGCCCATAATGGTGACAGGGATGGGTTGTTGGGGGTCTAGGGTTGCATGGATTGGTGCGAGTGAACCGATATGCCACGTAATTTGACCTAAGTGGGGCTATTGGCCTGCGTGGAAGCTGAGATGGGAACTGGGAAACTTCAATGGTCAGTGGTTTCGGTTCGGTTTGTTGTAGATACCGGAACCGAAGCTCCTACAATTGATACCCAAAACTAAATGTGAATCATATAATCCAAAGAACAACATTCGATTCAATTCATTCTAGCTAGTTCTCGGTGCAAATGTGCCCAACCTAACTCATGATCACTTCATTAGTATTGGAAATACTAGTTTACTTGGTGATGATAAGTTGGACTGGGTGGTGTCATTAGGAAGTGCCCTAAACTCTTCTTCCGTAGCCAGCCAGGACTGTTAGGACTTACGGCAGAGGTAGACCGAAAATGACCTACTTCTAGATTGGCCACAACGTTAGTCAATGCCGAAAAGTAAATTTTCAAGATAGTTTCATTACTATGCCAGTGCTATAGATAGTACATGTGAGGGCATGCTAGTACATATAGGGTCCATTAGATTCCTATCTTTCTTATTACTCTGGTATTGTTTTTTAAAAGACGGCAAAAGCTTTGCCGATTTTTTATTAGAAGAGGAAAAAGGAAACAAAAAGGTTATAGATTAATCAAGTGGAAAAGAAATGACCTAGGTAGAAAAATTTCTAACTCAGTATTGGTAGCCACAATGGTCTTCCTCGATGTTCCAATGCTCTCTCTTTTGAAACAAAGGGCAGGCTCTCTCTATGGGTAGTCTAAGGGAGCATTTGATTTGCTTCCTCAAACGCCACACCACGCTTCGGACACGCGTTTGGTGCGCTTCTGCAGCTGCGGCACTTAATTGTTAGCATTTCTTAACAAATCTTTAGGCTCTTGTAAAGGCACTTCAAGAGAGTGAGAGAGAGAAAAAATTATGCCAGCAAGCGCGTCTCTCGAGGAATTGAACCTGTAGTGAAAAATTCTTTTTAACTTGTCTTGTTAAATTAAGAACATGTTTTAACCAAAACTTTCTATAAATGCCATCTCCATCCGATCGAGCGGTCAACTACCTTACTACAAGTTTGTAGTCCCCTCTCGTTCCTTTCTCATCCTGTTGCTTTGCCTTCTGTCTTGTTCCAAATTCCCAATCTAGCTCAGGCATGCTCCGGGGTCGGTGCTGAGTAACAGTGAGCTCACAGGTAAGAGCGTGTTTTTTTATCGATCGACCTTTATTTTCAGTCACGGAATAATATTTCTTTCTCAAAATAAATTAACATCAATCAAAATCAACGCTTATTTTCAGCACAAAATAACAGGCCGAACTGGAACTGGTATCGCATGCCCTTAATTAATGGCCAACGACGCTTGTCTGACGTGGAGGACCAAAACAGAGGAAAGAAGTGTACCTAGCGTTTGCAACAAAATGGTGAGCGATTTGACGCCCCTGGAAGGTGTGAGGAGAGAGGAAGTGACACCAGCTGCGGTAAAAGAGAGACTATGGCCCTGATATCTACTGCAAATTACAATTACAACCAATCACATTAATATTACGGCACATGCATGGAGCATTAAATATAGATAAAATGTTTATATATTTGTACTTTTTGCATGTACATCACGAGACAAATCTTTTAAACCTACTTGGGCTATGATTAGACAATAGTTGTCAAATAACATGGTACGATGTAGAATTACAACTACAACTGGGATCAAAACACAGCCTATATAAAGTACTAGTCAGCTCATGCAGCTATATTATATAGGAGTATGTTGCTGCTGACACTGTGGCTGCCCTAATAATAGATCTATATGGGTGAAAATGTGGTCTATTAGCACTCACTGTTTAGATTAATCCTTGTTAAATATAGCAGCATACTAGCTGTTAATTTAGATCAAGACTCTAAATATAGGCCTGGTGGTAGTAGTAATAAAATGCTAGTTGCTAACAACTTTAACCGCTTTTAGGTGAGTGAGCGGTAATAACGACAGTGTGAGCGCATTGGATCTACATGAGGAGGCAAGGAATCTCATTATCGGAGTAGGTTTGCTGTCTGGTCCAGTACTAATAGGTATGCATAGCTGACCCAAAAACAAACGGTGGTCTTGGGGCCAGACGATTATATTAGCTGGCTGCTTTTTTACACTGTTGCTACCTAACCCCAATAAATCCATAAAGGTCACCTCTCACCATATCATATGGATCAGGGCAGACGACAGTGCTGATCACACAGTGCGATTGAACGAAACGGTCAAACGGTCATGCCCCATGCATGCGTCATGCGTGCCTGTGTCTTTGACACTTTGGAGTTTTCTCTAACTAACACCGTCAGGCGTTTAGTTTACAAAGTTTGCAAAATTTTGCAACTGTAGCACTTTCATTTGTATTTGATAACTTTTATTCAATCTTGGCCTAACTAGACTCAAAAGATTTATCTCGAAATAGACAGGCAAAAAGTACAAACATGTAACAGCTGCTACTTTATTTAATACTCCATGCAGATAAAAAGTACAATCGATGTGATGAGGAGAAAAAAAAGAAAGTTTGCAATCCCCAAAAATCCACTTCACTCCCAAGGAGTCACCGTGAGTGACGTTTCTCTTGTGGAGAGGGAGAGTGGGGCCCGTTTAGATCTAGTTGCAGTTGCAATTCTACACTATAGCACGTGTGTTTGTATTTAACAACTTTTGTCCAATCATGACCCAAGTAGACTTAAAAGATTCGTTTTATGATGTATATAAAAAAGTACAAACTTGCAAATATTTTATCTCTATTTAATGCTCCATACATATACCGCAACGTTGATATGACTAATTACAATTACAATTTGCACTGATCTAAACAGGCCTGGATAGCGAGCTGATCTACCCGGTGGAGTTGAGAGGCCGACAGAGTTTCCCCATGGGCGCTTCGGCCGTGCATGTTCTTTTTCGCGACGAGACAACACCTGTCTGTACGGGAATCTGGCTCCTTGCGACGTGACGTTAAATTGCTGCGGTGCGGTAGCTGGGGCAGGCATGCAGCTCTTTTGTCCCGGCGTGTGCAGTAGTGACGGTGGCTTTTGTGCTTTTGATGATGAGCCTAGCTTGGTGATGATGGCTCCGTTCGGTGAAGCTGAAAAAGCGCTAAAAAACACTGAAGTACTGTAGAAGTACTGAAATCTTGTGAGAGGAAAGTACTGCTGAAGTGCTAAAAAATAAGCGCTTATCCCTCCAGCCGAACGCAGCCGATGATGCATGCTGTGATTAGGTGCTCCCTGCTGCAGAGTTTATCGGTTGCTTAATGCGAGCGGAAGGACACGTGCTGTACTGCTGCACGCCTGTACCCTGTACGCTTACGGGAGAGTACCTGGCTACATGGTACTGATCCTCTTCTGGCTGTAATTAGGTTGCATTCTTGTTCCTTTTCAGCTGTCGCCCTCCATGCATTAATGGCTGATTAGTGGGTAAAAATTGAACATGGGCATGCATGGGAAACTCATATAATAGCTGGAATATGGAATCTGCCGTACCGACTGAATTTTTTTTCACTCTGTCTGCACACGTACGATTCGGTTCCTATGCAGACAGTTGGAAATCTTGAAGCTCATGTAAATATCACCGGGCACGCTTTTTGTATGTTTTGAAATAATAAACAGACATGGTATATCGAGATAAGTCATATAAAATTGTTTTTTTACTGTTAATTTCTCTTGCTATATGTTACACATTTTATTCGAATTTTATGTTTGTAAACAAAATTGTACTCCGCTGTCCATAAAGAACGTAATTTTAGATGCATTTAAAAAATATAGATAAAGTTTTACGAAATATATACATACAAATATTAGTGTTTATGACACCAAACAGGTATACTATGGGAATATATCCCATAACAAATCTAATGATATTTATGTTGCTATTATAATTATTATTATTTATATATATATATTTAGTCAAACATGAAATATTTTAACATAGTATTATGTTAGAATTGCATTCTTCCCTAAACAGAGGGAGTATATAATTTGCATAATCGTTGATTTAAATTTTAATTTCGCTTTCCTCTATATGAAATCCATTGGATCATAATTTCAATTATACTGATGGGAACAACCTTGTAAGGAGCCTTATACCATGGAGTGTTGATGTATTATTATCTCTGGAGTGGGTGGTAAGAGCTTGAGGTTGTATTGTGGCCCTTAGACACATTTACGCCGATGGGGACAATCTTGTAGGGGCCTTTGATTTCTCATAGCAACTATAAACACCTGGCCTTTCAGTTGGCAAACTCTAATAATCACAATAAATATTGAATTATGGTTATATATGTTGGGAACGTATCCTATGGAAACCAGTCTCCTGTGCAAACTATGAAAACTCTAATTAAGGCCACACAAATCTAATCCGATGACTACAGGTGGAGGTGGTTATTTTAGCACTTAACACCCCCCCCCCCACTCATCCCATCCTAAAGGTGGGTTATTTTAGCAATTAAACCCCCCACTTTTAGCCATAAGATTAGATTTGTGTGGTCTTAATTAGAGTTTCTATAGTTTACATAGGAGGCTGGTTTCCATAGCATACGTTCCCATATATGTTACCATACCATCATTGAGCATTTGCAAAGCGGATAAAAAGAATATTTTGGAACATTATGGAAAATGTTTTTTTGTAATTTGTACGCTATAAAGATTTTTTTTTACACCAAACAGGTATCACAGTCCAGCCCAGAACATAGTTTTTTATTTATTTATTACGCGCGGTTGGTACCTGGATGGAAATCCTGATCGATCAGCACTAATGGCCTGAAAGGCCCAGCCCACGAAACATCCATAAGCCTTTCTATCACCTCCATCAATCAAACATTATCATTTCTCCAAAAAATAAAAAAAATCAATCAACATTATCTTTGTCCAACTCCAAGGCAAGCACCATGGGACCAAACAGTACATAGGCTGATAGGCATTCAGCACAACCCCGGTCCATCAACTCTAGAGACGCCTTGCTGGATGCAGATTATTGACAGAGTATCTAAAATATCTATTTGATGTCATAATTTTTATTATTTTCTCAAAAAATTTGGTTAAACTTAAGATACTTTAACTCTTTAAAATTTTTAGAATGATTTATAATTGGGCATAGAGAGAGTGCCTGCGTTGAAGAGATTACAATATTAGATTATTAGTACTCGTACGTACTTTGTGCTAAGTTTGATACTTAGGGATGACGCTTTGCTTTTGTTACATACACAAACAAACTGAACACCTGCTTTCGATAACTATTTCTAGGAATTCTAGCATAGCATCATTGGAAGTTGAGACGAAACGAACCTGAAGCTACGATCTGCTGTAAAGTCACAACCTAACCTGCTTGTCTTCGTTTCAAACTTCAAAGTGATGATGCCAAGGGAGACACAGGCATGCGTGTGCTTACTACAACTTGTACACTTAGGAGTCCAGGCTCAAAAAAGGCATGCGTGTGCTTGGCTAAGTTCACAGGCCCAAAAGGGATAGGCCCATCTACTCTACAAACTTGGGGCCCGTTCAGGAGGAGTTTGTTTGATTCCACAGATACAATCACTAGCGGGCCGGTCCATCCAAACGTCACCCACCCATCCACAACAGGCCCTACCGGCCTTTCCTTGTGCGGCACGGATGCTTTTCCTTTGCATCAGCGACGGCGCAGATCGCAAAGCACGGGCGGTGCAGACCAAGCCTCGCGTCAGCCGTCAGGTCCTCCCCCACCCCCCCCCCCTTCCACAGCCGGCCGCGGCGCGTGCGTTCCTCCCACAGGCCAGCCACAATCTCCCCCAAATCCAGGAGACAAATTACCCCCAACCCACCATTCGACGAGATCTCGGAGGCCGCCTCGAGGTAAGCTCTGCGTAATTTTTGGCTTCCTTCTAGTAGTTTGATTCTGCTTATCCCCGCTGGTGATGCGCTCTTCAATCCCTGTCCCTGTCCCGGTCCCGGTCCCGGTCCGGTCCCCTAGAGCAGCTGGTGATTTTGCGACCGCAAATTCGTGCAATATTGCGTGCGTCGCTTGTATTATCTCTATCTAGGCGTCCGGGCACGGAGAGGGTCGTACTTTCGCGTGATTTCACGGTAGTATTGGGAGTGGTTACGTGCTTCTGCGGCGGGATTGCCGTGGATTTGGGGCTTCCATTTAGGTAGAGCACCTCGACCTGTGTTGGCGTAGAAAACCTAGATCCGTGATCCCGGTTAGCCTGTTTGGTTTACCACTTTGGCCTAATTTATTGCCATTATAGGTCGAATTATTACCAGGTTTACGTGGCTAATCTCTGCTTTGATCTGGTAATTGAAGTTCATGGTGGCGAAGCTTGTCGGTTAGGCAGGGAGTGAAATTTGCTAAATCGAACCATAGCCAGGATGTTTGTATACAGAGCAGCCTCTTTGCTTTGCTGTCGCTCTCTGGATTCAGTTTAAGGTGTACTTGAATGATATTGCATATGATTTGAGATGGAGAGATGACCTTTGATTTCTTGATTTTTTTTTTTTCAGGTAACTGTGTTCTGATTCTCGTGGTTCCAGGGAGATTAGTCTCGAGGTTGGACCTTACAATTTTATGGCCTTTGACTGCAACAAGGAAAGAGGAGATTCTTCGCCTGATAATTGCTCCCGCGTTTGCACTGAGCGTACTCTCGTCCAGGCAAATCCCTTATCTCACTACTGGAAGCCTAAAGGTTGCCTCAACAAATTGGAGAACCAGAAGTCCAGTTATGGATCTGTTCCGGGAGACTCTAACTCAGAACAAGAAGCTGAAACAAGCTGTGAGGCATCTGCCTCAACCTGTGGCGTCAGGTGCTTCACCGATCTGCCGGCGGCGTTGGTCTGCGAGGTCCTTGCACGCCTCGATGCAAAGGACCTTGGTATTGTATCCTGTGTCAACACCCTCCTGCATGCCTTAGCCACAGATCATCAGGGATGGAAGAAGTTATACTGCGAAAGGTGGGGTCTTCCAGACCTTCCCACCTCCCTGAATGGGCCCTTGTTACCAGGCGCCCCACTTGATGGGAAGTCCTGGAAAACATTTTTCGTGGAGCGTGAGTTTAGGAGTAAATCCTTCATGGGAAGATTCAATGTGGATATTCTCCGTGGCCACAATGAGGATGTACGTGCTGTGTTCCTTTTGGTGTCAGCAAATCTGATATTCACCGGCGGTCGTGATTCTGTGGTTAGGATGTGGAAAATGGAGGAAGGGTTATTGATTGATACATCCCGTGTACTTGGTGGCACCATCAGGGCAATTGCAGCTGACTCTAGGCTTTTAGTGAGTGGAGGAACTAATGGCTATATTCAGTGTTGGAGGGCTGTTGAAGGCAATGGTCACTTATTTCACATCTCTGGAAGTGGTACTGACCAGAATGCAGAGTTTCGCCTCTGGGGGCATGAAGGTCCTGTAACTTGTCTTGCACTGGATTCACTGACGATTTATAGTGGTTCTTGGGACATGACTGTTCGTGTTTGGGACAGAGCGCAGATGGAGTGCGTGCAAAAGTTCATGCATGCAGACTGGGTCTGGGCACTTGATCTGCGTGGAAATACTGTTGCCTCTACTGCTGGCAGAGATGCATATGTATGGGATATCAGGGACGGCGAGTTAACAAGCTTGGTCTCCAATGCCCATGTTGGTAGCGCATATTCATTGGCTTGGACACACCTGGCAGATGTGCTGTTTACTGGTGGAGATGATGGTGCTATTCGCTTGTTCGATGTTTCTGATGTCTCTGATGACGAGGAGGACATTAAACCAGTGGCAACTTGGGTGCCACATTCAGGTCCTGTTCATTCTCTTGCTTTTGAGTATCCATGGCTTGTGTCAGCCTCGAGTGATGGCAGGATTGCACTTATTGATTTGAGGAAGCTTCTGACTCCCAAAAGATCATCAAAGGGCCTGCGTGTTAAGAGCTTTGATGCAAGCGCCATAGAGCCTCCACAAAGGATGCTTCATGGTGTTGGATGTGATCTCTTCTCCATCGCCATTGGTGCGGATAGAATTGTATGTGCGGGTGAGGATGGGTCTGTTAGAGTCTGGAACTTCTCAGAAGCACTGGAGATTGAGAGAAGGGCACAGGCTCTAAGGAGTTTGAGGCAGGAGAACCGCATGAGGCGGAGGAAGGCACAAGTAGAGATGAATGCAAATGGTAGAAGGCCTGACCAGTGCTCAATAGCCATGAAAAAGAACCAACTGAAGGGTGATAAGAGTGCAACTTGGCACAACAAGCGTGCCATTAATGAGAAGGTCAAGTCTTAGATTAGGATTAATAGTCCTTCACTGAATTGCAGTTTATCATGGCCTTACATTGACATCATTGGGTACTTCCTTGTTGGGAGTACTTATTAAGAGTTTATTTTCATTGAACCCAGGTCTACAAATACTTAGTTTCAACATTGGGGCATTCAGATGTTCAACTTTATGTGGTTACAGTTAATTTAATATATGCAATTCTTCTATGCCTAGTCGATATTGATCAAATCAAAGATAAGTCTCTCAAATCTTTGAATTCTAAAGGCTTTTCGTTTGCAGTTTTGGGCTTTTGGCCAAATGAGAGACTTGGTATGTATTTCTGTTACTGTAAAAGAATATTTAGTTTTTAGTGTCCTGGTATTTGTACTGGAAGCCTTCTCCCTTCTATAAGTTGGCGAGTGTCCTCCATCAAGAAAAATCTTGTATGGCATCATCTTCAACGGTAGGCTTACATTTTTCGTAGTGACTGCTACTGATCTGATCCGACGGTCGATTCAGTGGCAGATCTGTAACAAGTGTTACTATAGTCGAATGAGATATAAAATTGAAGTGCGTACATATGTTTTCTGATTTTCAGATATATCTTACTACGGTATAGCAGATTTACTTGTCAGAACATAGCAGATTTAGTACATGAGAGAGCGTATCTGCTGTAATGCAAGCTTGTTCTGTGCTCTTGGTCCAGGAATTCAGTTTGTTTAGTGTCTCAGTGATGGTTTGATCATGTGTGATGTACATATTGCCCTCAACGAATTGGATGCTAACCTTTTGTCTTTTCGGTGGTGCTAAATTCTCAAGAATCCTGTGATTACGCTCTTTAGCACTCATTTGATGTCTGGGCTCTGCCGCTCTGGGCAATCCAACCCAACTTTCTGAATCATTGGCAATTTTCAATGCTTGCCCAGTTATGCTCTGTCTGAATGATTGCTAGTATTTTAGCAGTAACATACTAGCCATAAAACAATTCTGCAACCCTACATCTCCGTCATCACCGATGTTTTGTTTACGCAATAATTACGCGTGTTAAACTAACATTTTAATCTGACAGGCCATGCAGTGGCCACATGCTGCAGGTTTTTATCAGGAACTTACGGGGAACTCGGCAGTAATTAACAGAGTTTTTGTTCTCGCGCAGGAAGCTTCCTCGGTGCTTCCCTGGCAATCTGACCTCTGTTCGCTTTCCATTTTCCATTGCTCGCTTCTGCCGACCGTTTGAGCAGAGCAGTGCGATGATGAGCCTGATCGGGAACCCGGTTGGAAGTGATTGATGCGCTTTAGTTTATTTTCTTGTGATGCGTCAAATTGCGCTTTTTTCTTTGATTCTTTGGGGGTGTTTAGTCGGTGAAAAGGGGATGAAAAGTGTACTGTAGCACGTTCGTTTGTATTTGACAACTTTTGTCCAATTATGATCCAAGTAGACTCAAAAGATTCATTTCAAGCTAGTCAGACAAAGGGTATAAACATGCAACAGCTGTTACTTCATTTAGTGCTCCATACGTGCAGGAAGTACAATGGATGAAGATGGAAGTGCTGCAGCGCTGATGTGAGAGGTTGGCAAATCTTGTTCCGCTGCGCGTCCGCGTCGGCGCGTAGAATATCGACGTTGCTTTTGCTTGTGATACACAGTACTGACTACTCCATTATTTGGGAGCAGCTGCGACTGTCAAGGGTCGCCCATGGGCACTGCCTTCGCAATCAAACCATGGGAATCAACTGGTGACATGCCAACGCCCACCCGGCCGGCAGCACCACCGTGCAATGTCAATGCAGGTATGCAACGGAATGGTTGCCAGCCACAGGCCAGCTGACAGCATGAGTGTGAGTTTCTTTGGCCATTCAGGATCAGAGCTTACCAGGGCGTCCCGTAATGGCGGTCACAGGGCAGCCCCAGCCAGCCAGTGATGCCGGCATGCCGCTGCCGTGACAAGAAGCAAGGGAAACTACCACTAGGGCAGTGTCATCATCTGCACTGCAGCTGCATCTACGTGCAGGCACGGCACGGCAGGAGAGGAAGGGAGGAAGAAAGAACAGGGCCCATGTGTTGCTGCACCCTCCGTCCATGTGACCCACCCCCACCCGCACAACCAATGGAATGTGATTGGATTCTCACTCACGACTCACGCTCTCCATGCGCCTCAAACCACCACCACAGTCCCGCAGACCCCGCTTTCCAGGAGGGAGAAAAGGAGCCAGCAATTTAGCTTAATCAAGGGGGGCCCACTGCCCAGAAAGCAGAGGAGGAAGAGCAGCATTGACACTACTGAACAAATGGAGGATGCCGGTTTTTTTTTTTTATCAGTGCATAACTGAACTTATATATAATGATGATACGAACCAAACGTTGCTTTGGCCTTTGGGTGTCATGAAGCATGACGAATTCGTCAACTCTCTCCATCCTAAAAAAAAATTATAAATCTTGTTTGTTCAGAAGTCAAAGATTCTTATTTTAACCAATAGTATCTAATAAAATAGTAATGGTAATGATGCACGATAAATATCATTAGATCAATCATTAAATGTATTTTTATAATAAATCTATTAGAGATCAAAATGTAAACAATATTTTCTATAAATTCAGTCAAACTCAATATTCTTTAATTTCTTGTGAAGCGAGATTTACATCCTTCTTGGGTCGAAGGCCCTAAAAATGGTCATATTGCAACCGTCTCCTCATTAGTGAGGGAGTGTTTAGTCCCTCCCCCAAAAGTTTATGCCCTATCATAAAGAATGTTTGGATACATACATAAAGTATTAAATATGGACTAAGAAATAACTAATTATACAATCTGCGACTGTTTTGCAAGATGAATTTTTTAAGCCTTAGTCCATAATTTGAAGATGTGGTGCTACAATGAACATATGCTAATGGTGAAATAATCAGGATTCATAAATTCTCCTCACGGTTTACTGACAGAATCTGTAAATTGTCTTTTTTATCCTAATACACTATGCGACACCCTATGTGGCATCCGATATGATATTCCAAAACTTTAAACATCCTCCGAAAAATGGACTCAAATCTTTCTTGGATTGACAGGGAAATTGGTTGGGGTTATAGCTTGCATTGCAGCCCATACTACATTCCATTGCCTGATCGCCATCGCATCGTGCTTGCCATTTTCGTATTACTTGTACACATCTTAAACTCTCGAGTAAACCAAAGGCAGTTGGGCTGGCTCATCACACTATAGAATAGGAGTATCTTCATCTTTGCAATATCATTAATCAAAGCCATCACATCCCATCAGCTCCAGAGATCCCCATCAACACACACAGGTCTGCTGCTCGCGTAGCGTAGTGCACGTCAGCGGCCGAGCAGACAGCGGAGTGCTGTGCTCCAGTACCGCTTTGCCGCTCCACTCTACACACACCAGTTGCTCTACTACTACTAGCAATTTCTTTCCCCTTGGTTTCCCTCCTCTTTCTGCCTGCGCTTTTGTCTCTGTTGTGCCCTTCTCCAAGAAACCAATCCATCCATCCATCCGCCCGCCCGCGCAAGGAATCGATCCCGATCACCGCCGCCGGCTCGGCTCGATCCCCCACACCGCCGTCGCCTTTTCGCCCCTCAGGGACGCCGCCGCCGAGGGGCGACGCGTGTCTGGCTCAGGCAGGCACAGCAAGCGCGCCGCTTCGCCGACGTCCGCGCGGCTGGGGGCGGCGGAATGCGTCAGCTGTAGAGGATGGCCACGGCACCTTTTCAGCCTTTTCCTCGTCTTCTCCTTCCTTCTCTCGGTCTCGATCGGTAACGTCTCCTGCTGCTGTGCTCCAGCCTCCGGCAGCGCGCTTCCCTCCACAAACAGTTGGCGCTCGTGTCTCTCCTGTGCTCCCCAAGGGTCAAGAGGCCAATCCATCCGCCCATCCAAGAAATCGTTCATCCCCAGAAGACAAAGCGATCCACTTGGGACAGTACTAGATAAGCTCTGTCCTTGCGGTGTCGCGTCCCCTCTCGATTCCCGCGACTGGGTGGCCTCTGAAGCGAAGACCCCCGCCTTTGCTACTCTTCACCGATCCGACGAAGGCAGCACTCGGGCACTGCTGGTTCCCCTTCGCTGAATTGGGTCTAGCGCAGGTAAGGTGGCTGCAGCTCGGTTTCATCTTTTTTAGCCTGTCGTTTTCCTGAGATCTTGTGGGATCCGAGCTGATGTAGCGTGCGTGTTCTTGGTTGGGATCTCAGTTTCTACGGCGGAGGAGTAGGGGGAGACGGCGAAATTCTGCTTCTCTCTCTCTTTGGTAAGTATCTAGCTTCTTTGACGATTTGGATCTGAAGGGGAAATGACGAACATTTTGCTTACAGTTATTGTGCTACCTTTGCCTATTGTAATTGCTGTGTTTAAGGCTTCTTTTCTTTCTAATTTTAGGTTCTGTGGACTAAATGAGATCTGCAAGAGCTAAAGGTGGCAGTGATTGACATTCACATGACTCCATTGGTGCTGGCCGTGTTGAGCATTGCATATCTCAGCTTGCAGTTCCTGCAAGCTCATGGAAGCGAATTGCTTCTGAGCTGTGGCTCGAACGGCACTGTTGATGCTGATGGGCGGAGATGGATTGGCGACATAACCCCCGAGGGGAATTTTACCTTGAGCAGCCCTGGGCTTGCCGCATCACTGGTTGGAAAGAGCAATTCCAACGAAACATTCGGACCGGTTTACAGTTCTGCCCGTTTCTTTAACACAGCAACTTGGTACACCATTAGTGTGCTGCCAGGAAGTTACTGTGTCAGATTGCATTTCTTCCCTTCCACCTTTGGGAATTTCAGTGCAAACAGTTCCTTGTTTGATGTCACGGCAAATGATTTCAAGCTTGTTTCAAAATTCAATGTATCAGAAGAGATTGTTTGGAGAGCCGCTGTGAGCAATTCAGTCATCAGTGCAGTTGTCAAGGAGTACTTTCTTGTAGTTGGTGCTCGTGGCCTGAATATTGAGTTTGATCCAAGACCTGGGTCGTTTGCCTTTGTAAATGCAATTGAGGTAATGCTGACCCCAGATAATCTGTTCAATGATACAGTGAGCAAAGTTGGCAGTGCAGGAATGCAGCTTCCTCTCGGTTTGCGCGACAGAGGTGTTGAGACAATGTACCGGCTGAACATTGGAGGTCCTGCACTTAAATCAGCCAGTGATCAATATCTCCATAGGTCATGGTACACTGATGAAGCATTCATGTTTTCTACAAATGCTGCTCTGACTGTGTCTAATACTTCAAGCATAATGTACGTATCAAGCAACGACTCGTCAGTTGCGCCAATTGATGTTTATGAGACTGCAAGGATCATGGGTAATAACATGGTTGTGGACAAGCGGTTCAACGTGTCATGGCGGTTCTATGTCCACCCAAACTTTGATTACTTAGTCCGCCTTCATTTCTGTGAGCTTGTCTATGACAAGCCCAGCCAGAGGATCTTCAAAATCTACATCAATAACAAGACTGCTGCTGGGAACTACGATGTGTATGCTAGGGCTGGGGGAATTAATAAAGCATACCATGAGGACTTCTTTGACAACTCAACACAGCAGGCAGACTCACTTTGGCTTCAGCTAGGGCCTGATTCCATGACCAGTGCTTCAGGTACTGATGCACTTCTGAATGGTTTGGAGATATTCAAGCTCAGCAAGGATTCTGACCTTTCTTATGTGCTTGGCCATATTGACATGGGCAACCGAAGGGATTCTTCAAAAGGGGGAAAGCATAAATGTCTATGGGAAGAAGTTGGTATTGGCTCAGCTTCTTTTGTTGCAGTTACAAGTGTTGTTCTGTTCTCATGGTGTTATATAAGAAAGAAACGAAAAGCTGTCAAGAAGGAAGCCCCTCCTGGCTGGCATCCGTTGGTTCTCCATGAGGCTATGAAAAGCACTACAGATGCCCGTGCAACCAGTAAATCGTCCTTGGTACGGAATGCCTCATCCGTTGGTCATAGGATGGGAAGAAGATTTGGCATTGCAGAGATTAGGGCTGCCACAAATAATTTTGATGAGTCCTTAGTCATTGGAACTGGAGGATTTGGAAAGGTCTACAAAGGTGAGATCGATGAGCGCACTACAGTGGCTATCAAGCGTGCTAATACATTATGTGGCCAGGGTCTGAAAGAATTTGAAACGGAGATTGAGATGCTTTCTAAGCTTCGGCACCGGCACCTTGTTGCAATGATTGGCTACTGTGAAGAGCAGAAGGAGATGATTCTGGTTTATGAATACATGGCTAAGGGGAACACTGAGAAGCCATCTCTACGGCAGCAGCCTTCCTCCTCTGACATGGAAGCAACGGATTGATGCATGCATTGGTGCGGCGCGTGGCCTTCACTACCTCCACACAGGAGCAGACCGAGGTATAATTCACCGGGATGTAAAGACCACTAACATTCTGTTGGACGACAATTTTGTTGCAAAAATAGCAGACTTTGGGCTGTCAAAAACTGGACCAACGCTTGACCAAACCCATGTTAGTACTGCAGTCAGAGGAAGCTTTGGATACCTAGATCCTGAGTACTTCAGAAGGCAGCAACTCACACAAAAATCCGATGTGTATTCTTTTGGAGTGGTTCTCTTTGAAGTTGCTTGTGCAAGGCCTGTTATAGATCCCACATTGCCAAAGGATCAAATCAACTTGGCAGAGTGGGCAATGAGATGGCAGCGCCAACGTTCGCTGGAAGCAATCATGGATCCTCGTTTGGATGGCGACTTCTCATCAGAATCCCTGAAGAAGTTTGGTGAGATTGCGGAGAAATGTCTCGCTGATGATGGGAAAAGCAGGCCATCAATGGGTGAGGTTCTGTGGCACCTTGAGTATGTACTGCAGCTCCATGAAGCTTACAAGCGAAACGTAGAGTCCGAATCATTTGGAAGCGGTGACTTGGGGTTCGCTGATATATCCTTTAGCCTCCCTCACATCAAAGAGGGAGAAGAGGAACACCACTCGAAGCCATCAAGCATCAGAGAGGAAGTAGACACATAAGAACTTCTGACTTCAGCTAAGCAAAAACCCACTGAAAAATCTTGCTTTGTAGCCTTGATCATGATGTAAAGTGTTATATCGTTCTCTTAGGTTTTTTTAGCTGTGTCAGTTGCTTCTTGTTCCCTTCGCCGTTCTTCCGCTTGGCAACTGTAGAATAATAGGATTTTTTTTTTAGATTACCCCCCACCCGCACCCGGCCAAAAAAAAAAGAGACACAGAAGTGTCAAGAGATTCGTTGACGTCTGTATCATGCGATCTGCATAACCACCGTTCATGTACTGCTGCCTGTGTGATCTGTATAAATGGCACTGATAATTATAGTGTATAGTGATATCTTTGAGGATATATTGTTGCCCTGGCTTGTTTGTACTCATGCTTAGCAGCAACTTCTTATTAGGTGTATCATTTTGTTGTCACTTTTTATTTCACATGATTTCAGTGGCAGTCACTCGGGTGGTTTAAATGGTTAAAGCTGCAATGTTAGGTTTGAATGTACCAAATGGATTCAGAAGGTGGTAGTGCAGCTCCAGAAGGTGTATCTGTCCTGCTCGCGTACGGAACGGTATGTCTGTTTTTTCAGTGAATCCTGGAGCCAAGAAGCGACACTAAGGCAGCGTTTAGTTCAGAAACTTTTCTTCTCTCTCCCCATCACATCGATTGTACTTTTAGTCTGCATGGAGCACTAAATGAAGTAGCAACTGTTGCATGTTTGTACTTTTTGCCTGACTATCTCGAGATGAATCTTTTGAGTCTACTTGAGCCATGATTGGATAAAAGTTATCAAATACAAACGAAAGTGCTACAGTTGCAAAATCCCTCAAAATTTCCTAACTAAACGCACCCTAACAGCTGCTCAAGCCATTGGGTTCCCTCTCTGCACTGCAACTTCCAGGGAAGGAATTGCCCTCGCCGGCATGAGAACTGGGTGGAGATACAGGTTTTCAGGTCCCACAGAATGTTCAGGCCGTACGGGAAAAACAGTCACGGCAACCTGCAAGGTGTGCAGTGTCTTCTGAGATCAATTTTTTTTTTAATGTCTCTGAGATCAAAATATGGCACGCATATTACGGCATTCCGTTGAACCCTCCGGCGTGGCTGCCTGACGGAGGCAGCGACACCCGGTAGACCGGGGAGAGAGACGACCGCACGGCATGAGTCCATCAGATATTCAGACGGACAAAATATTATGGGACCGTCTTCAATCACGACTCACCGCACGACTCCTGTCTCTTCATCAGAAAGAGAAATCTGGGCTACTTTGATAGAAAACTGGGCAGAACAAAGGGATCTCGGGCCTACATGGGCCATCGGCCTCGCAACGACGTGCTTGGAAAGTTCGCGAGGGCCTCAACCAAATCCTTGGAACTTCCTGGCACTGTCTGGCGGCCTGGCCCACCTCGGGTCGTCGTGAAGCCGCCGGCCATAGCGAGCGCATCAGAGCCATGCATTTGCCGGGTGCAACGGTGGCTCCATCGACGGACGACGTGTGTGAGTGTGACCGGCTTGCGTCAGGGATCAGCCACGTTGTACAGGTCAGCAGGAGCTGTAGCGTAGAGGGAGCAGGGCTCTCAGAATTATTATTATTCGAAATTACATGGTCCACAACGCTGTGGAATGCAGCTTTCTCTATATCTATATCCATCGTTGCACAGCGGAGATGACCGCTATGCAGCGCGTAGGCTGGAACTACTCTTGACCGCCGCTTAGAGCAAGGCTAATAATACAGCCACAAACCGGTTGTAAGGTTTTTGTAACCTTCTCTCAGCCCACTCGTATAGTAGTCAGTCTTTCATAGCTACTCTCTCACAGGATTTCTTGATTCCTGTGCCTAAACCGGCTGTAAGCTTACAGCCCATTTTCCTTCTCTCTCCTTCTTTCTCTTTTTCACGTCAGTATTTAGTTGGCTTACAGCCTATTACTATACTTGCTCTTAGCGCAAGATCTATGCTTAACATGCACTGGAGGATTGGAAAAACGAGGAGTTCCGTCAATGTTTCGGCAACAAAATACTATACAAATATTAGCCAATCCAAAAGGAAAACAATTGACTTGACCAACTGCGATTTGTGCCATGTGGTTTAAGGTATAGCATGGGCATATGGCCCACCGCTGCGGGCCGGGAGAATTCCTAATTACTATAAGTTTGATCGCACGGCTGGCAAGATGCACATTGATTTTCGTCTCTTCAACTTCGGAGAATTTGCAGGACGAGCGAACACATGACTAGATGAGTGAGTGGATATATATGCTTGTAGGTACTAGTCCAATTGTCAAGTTTAACTGAACTTTACCGATAATCCAGCTTTCTTGCATGGTATATATATACAAGGACCTTAGCGTAGCTTTGCCAACTTCCGTTCGGCCTACGGATCTCTCTCCCAGACCAGATCCAGAACAAGCTCATCTCTGAGACTTCGACGCCCGTGACGACGGTGGCAAACCGGCAACATCATCCATTCATCCGTGCAATTTGCTCTGACGACGCCGGCTGATCAGCTGACGGCCCGGCGCCAACAACGCGCGCTTGGATGAATCCGTGGCTGCCGACAGCCGACAGGTGTGAATGGCCGCGGCGACTTCACCGTGGCCGTGTCTCTGCTTCGTTCCGCGGTCCACCGCGCCGTTTGCTGCTGGCAGCCGCGGCTTGCGTTGCGCACCGCCGGCTGGTGTCCAGGCCCCGGTCCCGTTACGATGGTCGTCATTACTTGGATAAGAGGACACACGACCTTTGGCAAAATTAACTGCAAACCGCAACTTCAGTCGAACTTCGTGAGAACTATTCAATCACCGTTGGAAATTTACCGTTCCATACATCGCCGGGGGGACGATGTGCCGACGACAAGACGAAGCTGGCCGTACATGTACATGCGTTTGGGACTGCGGCCAGCACGTCAGTGACGCCCATGTCCGAGGTACACAGTATAGCGGCTACACCTGCAGTAGTAGAGACCGATATATTATTTGGTCGCCGAAAGGTTGGAGCACAACCAAAACCGCTATCTGACACGGGCGACGCGGTTGGAAGTTGGTAACTTGGACGAGGGGCCGGCGCATCCTGACGTGCACGGCGGCGGCCACGGTTATTGTCTGACTGGTGTGAATGGCCGTGGCGACGTCACCTCGTATGTGTGACTACTCACAAGAGAGAGTAAACATTTTTTTCCATAGCCAAAGTGTACCCCCCCCCACCCCCCCTCTCATCCTGTAATAATATGATAAATCCTGAAAACTTGAAGGTCATTTAAGGGAATATTCAAATGGCGCATGTACCCATGAATTATACTCGATTAAGGAGTTCCTACCCAAAATATAATTTCTTTTACCAAACTTTGTCAAATATGAGAATGAGTACTATATAAAATGCCTCGAATTTAGGAAGTCATAGCACATTATATTTTATCACATAGAATGTAGGAGAAGTGCAATTATTAACTAAATATTGACGGCAAAATGTTACTGTGAGACCACGCCTCTGGTATGCATGTGGGGGTGGAGAACTAATTACCCTTTTAGACCTCCTTTGGTTTACAGGAAAAGTCAATAGAAATTGCTAGTCTTGGTACGTTTAGTTCACAGGGGATGGATAAAAGAAATAGTGTAAGAAAATGTCATTTGATTGTTGTTTTGGAAAAAACTATATGAAATTTGACATGACTCAATCTCTTGATAAAAAACCTTATGTCTTCTCTACATCCATCCAGATGATCCTTCCATATAAATAAATTTCTATGTTCTCTAAACATTTGTTTTGCAACTGTACACCCGTGCAATTTCTTTCTATTCCTGTTTTTTTAAAACGTAGAGTGTGCATTCACTCGTCGCAAAAAAAAAAAAAAAGTGTGCATTCACTCACACACTATTCATGTTCATCAATCACACCTGGCTACACCTCCGTGCATGCAAAACCAGAAGCGCGCCAGGACCAGGATGCCAATCGAAGCACGCACACCCAAGTTGATGCTCACAGGTCTTTCCGGCACGCCATCCCACGTCCGAGTTGTACGCACGAGCGGACGCATGGCACGAGGATATGCAGACACATCGCAGACGCAGTCACGCAGACGCCTGCGGCCTGTCCATCGTGTCCGGTTGCTGCGCCTGGGGCACGGCCGCCGGTCCAACGCTGCCACTGCTAGCCAACGCGCCCGTGAAAGGCTGCCGCCGCGGTTGCTTTTACCGCGACGCCCGCACGCGAGTCCACCTGCACGCACGCACACACAGACGCCTCGCCACCTGCCGTACGTCCTTCGCGTACCGCACCGCGGCCCGCTTGCTTGCACGATGGGAACGCACGCGCTTGTGCTGGCCGCGAATCGGTGGCGACCGCGGACTTTTCCGCGCGCCGCCGTCGTTTTCAGCACGTCCTCCTCCTCCTCCTCCATCGGGCCCCCGCAAACCTGGCCTCGCGCGCGGGCGGTCTATTTTGCCACGTCACGTGCCTCCCTCCGCCACGTACGTAGCCTCGCAGCGCTCGTTGTCGCGCGAACGGGCCCCACGCTCGCGCGAGCGGCGATCGCGACGAGCCGACGACGACGATGCGGTTGTCGTGTCGCGATATTGGATGACCAATAAGCCGGAGATTTTTGAACGGATTCGATGTACGGGCACACGAAAGCACATGCATGCTTACTCGTTTCCGTCGCCCTTTTTTAGTCGCCGTGACCGTGGGCAGTTTTCTAACACGGCTCAAGAAAGCACATGCATGCATACTCGCTTCCGTCGCATGGTTAAATCCTTTTTATTAGCTGCGCTTTAGTCTTAGTATTTTTTTTTAATGTTCAGAACTAAAAGATGAATTTATCCTGGTTCTAACCTTAGTTCTGGATCGTGTTATCAACGTGGGCTAAAGGCATAGATCATTTAGTTCTGGTTGATAACACCAACCTGAATTAAAGGGTTATCCATGGGTTATTTTAAAAGAAAAATATTGTGTCTGAAGTCAAATGTTTTGTGTAGATGGGGAGGTAAGCCACGCGTCAGGTCATGCATTAGGTTTTTAGTTTGAATCTCATGGGGCGTAGTGGTGAGATACATTAATTGTTTTAAAAATTTCATGAGAGATTTAGTCCTGGTTCAAAAACCAGGAATAAAAGTGGTTAGGAACCAGGACTACAGACCGTTTCTCTACTGGTGGATTGTATTTTTTAAAAAAGTTTTTAAGGGGCATGTGTGGGTCCTCTTCTTTAAACTTTCGAGTTCTAAAACCTTTATTGCGATCTTTCGGAGAAAATAACTTTAGAGCATTTGAGCTCATTTTAAGGTCTAAAGTTTTGGCGTGGGTCCGCTAAAATTTAGAACTAATTTTAGATCAACCACTCGGAGTTTTTTTTACCTCTAAAAATATAAGATTTAGGTGAGTGAATCAAAGAGACCCTAAATACGTCCTGAGCAAAGCCATATATATACTCTCCCGTTGCTTAGCTGCTCCATGTGTTGGGGACCATGGATCATTTTTTATTACTGAAGAAAAATCTAACCTAATTTTAATTCCTAGCTACAACTATCAGGTTGATGGAAAAGTTTTGGTAAGGTGATTAAACCTAGAAGTCCTAGACTGGATACTCGTATTGACCACATGCATCGAGCGGTCGAGCCTTCATATTTTTTAATTAATCTATAGGATCCTATATGCCCATGTTTACTCCGTGTCGTTTGTGAAGTAATATGGACTTCGTTTGTGAAGTACGTGACAGTGACTCGGACAGGGCCTCCGGCTCCAGCGCAGTACTATAGGGCATAGGCCATACTACGTGGATAGTTGTTTTTTTTTTATATGACTGGCAGTTAGCCTAACTATAATTTGGCAGTGCCCCACCGAAGTAATCAACGAGAGCTCGGATCAATGATGAAGTCATATAACGCGGCATGCAGGGTACTAAACTACTATTCGCATAGTAGGTAGGTTATTAACAATAATGCAGTGTGCCTCCATCGCCCACTTGGTTTAAACAAAATGTCATCATCCACGATCGATCATAACTGGTCACGGGAGAATGATTGTTATATATATACTATAGATTAATTTTTGTTATTATTAATTACACTCCGTACTGGTTGAGCTGTGCTCACAAATAACACCACCCCTGATTTAGTTACGAGCACAGCCGGATCATGCAGTAGCACAAAAATCTACAGTTACGGTCGATCTCGCAGTGTGCAAAGCGGTGATACGTCGTCACGTGATGCCGTGCGGTTCCGATTACCGTGGTAAAACAACCGTTGTGGTCGATCCTTGTGGAATTTAGAGGCGGTCGATGACTTTCTATTTTTTGAACCAGAGGATCATCATCAGAGCGTGAGCACGAATCGGCAAGCGTTGGCCATTTGTTTTCAAAGCATACTCCTCCGTAAGCCATATAAGAAACCCCCCGAAAATCCCTCTCTGCCGTTCTTCGCCGGCGTCAAACGCCCAACTCACGCCGTTGCACTCATTGTATTTATTGCCCCCCAAGTGGTGGTCAAGTCAAGTGCCGTCCCATCGGCAAACGGTACGTACCGTCGTACCGAGCTTTGCTGCGTTCGGTTGAGGGTATAAGCGTTTATAAGCGCTTATTTTTCAGCACTTCAGCAATATTTTTCTCTCATAAGATTTCAGCACTTCTACAGCACTTCAGCGCTTATCTACAGCACTTCAGCTTTACCGAACACAGCTCTTGCCGTCGTGTACGTTCTCGCCGTAGACGGCAGCGGGCCCCACGGCCGCGGCGGACGTGGATGGAGCCGGACGTGACGATGCATCAATGCATGCTCGGCTCGGCTTGCTTGACCGGTGGCCGGGCCGGGTCGTGGTTTCCTCCCGCGTTGCTGGGTGCGGACAGCGGACCCGGCCCGGACCCTTCCGCACAGCAGCACGGCGTGCACGCCGCACGCACCCTTTTTAGCCGATGGATCGAGATCGATCGGCTCGCTCGCCCCACCCCGACCCGCCATTTTAATTTAATTTAATTTTAGGAAGAACTGCCGCACCGCAACCGCCAAGGCACTTCCGGTTCCCGAAAAACAAATCCAGGCGATCGAGGACGAGGGGAGGGAACGGAAGGAGAGACTTGTAGCTGCTCGCTTCACACGCAGGTGAGAGCTGAGGGAAGAAACGAGAAGTCAAAGGCTCGCAGCAATCCGCCAATCCCCCCGGCGCGTCGCCTTCTCGCCACCTTCGATCTCCTCCTTCTCCCTCCCTCGTCTGCTCCGCCTACCACGCACGTTTCGGTTCCCCTCTTCTTTTAACAACGCTCCCACCACCACAGCCACCTCCGCAGTCGAGCAGAGCGCCCCTACTCTCCCTCCTTCCCTCTCTTTCTCTCGCCGCCCACTTGCGGCCGTCTCGCTGTGAACTGGTTGCCTTGCGCCGTGCCGGTCGGGGAGCTGCGCTCGCTCCGTACGTCTCCACAGGTGATTCTTGCGCTCCATGTGTGTAGCTTTTGTCCTTGGATTGGATTAGATTGTTGGTGCTGTTGCCCAGATGGGGCTTCTTCTCGGGTGGTTTGTCTTCACTGGCGAGTGAGAGGTTGAAGATCACTCGTTCATTCTGTACTCAGTCCTACGCGTGTGGATTGGGAGGGATTTGGGCGCGTGATCGATGGCGTACAGACCGGGGGAAGTTTTCTTCTTCCATTTCCTACTCGTGTCGTTCAATTCTCCACTGCGTCTGCTGAATCATGTCCACGTACAAGACCATGAAACCGTCTTCCAAGTCCAAATAGCTGCTTCGTGTTGCCGAGTTCTTTGTCTTGGGTTTGGCTGGTCGGGTCCCGGACTGGATTTCCGTCCTCCTTCCATTCAAGTAGTTCTGATTCGGATTTGGGACGTACTTAGAAAGCAAAGCCCCTTTTCCATGCCCTGTCTCAGGTGTGATTTGATTTCGGATCGGCCCTGTTTGGCTGCTCCAATTTGGCAAGATTTTAGTTTTTCTTTTCCAGCTATATTGAACTCGCAGTGAATCAGTATCAGCCGAAATCAGCAGAGCTTCAGTTGTGCATGTGCGATGTATCTGCACAACCGGGAAGTCATCTGCTCAGTTCCTTTAGGTAATTACTAATTAGGGTCCTCAAAGATTCAAGCATCCTCTTTTTTCTTTTCCTGGTTCAGGAAAAAGCTCGCCATGAATCGGGATGCAATTTGCATTCATTAGGTCGGCGTCGGATGGTTATCACAATTCACAGGCAACTAGGAGTAGTAGTCATCGCCATCTACTATAGTTATCAGCTATTTTCCACACTCCAACGGACATGATTGGGCCGCCTGTCGCGTTAGGTGCTGGTTCCTTTCGGAGTCGCGCCTCACGCGTACATATGTGACAGTCCTTGCTTCGTTTCTTCATGTTGGTGGGCGAATTCAGGGCTGACTTTGTCCTTGACTTGGCTCAATAAGCTTCGCTGCAGCTGAAACCGGAGATATCTTGGTTTGGTGGTCTCACATTTTTATGTCATCTTCCTAGACTTTACTGTAGCGACCTGGTAAGTTAAAATGTGGTAACTAAACAAGTTACCGAAATTGCCAGTGTTTTTTCTCTCAAGTGGTCCAATTGGTCAGTTTTGAACACGCAAATTGTTGTTTACACTAGAATTTGCCATGTGAATCCAGTGGCTACTTGCCAATGCTAGCTGTAAACCGTACTTTTCTTTCTTTTAAGATTCATTTACTATGCCAGTGGATCTACTGAATTGAACCTTGTCTGATAGTCTGGTCGCATATCTTTGTTTTTTTTTTCTTCTTCCAGAAACTGCTCTGAGTCCCTAGCTTCTCTGTGGGCGCATCTGCAATTGTGTTGGTAGAGATAAAGATGGCCTGTTGCTTTCTTTTTGGAAAGAAAGCTAAACAAGCCGTTCAAGGTGACGAAGGTTAGCTACTTCTGCTCATATTAGCATTGCTTCTACCTTTGTACCTTCAAACAGTTTCTGATTCTTACACGTGCTTGTTTTCTTATTCCAGATCTACACAGCGTCAAAGTATTTTCTTACAACGACTTGAGAAAGGCTACACAAGATTTCAGTGGTGCAAATAAGATTGGCGAGGGTGGTTTTGGTTCTGTCTTCAGGGTAAATATAACATTTTTCAGCACTTCATCAGCGTCTTGTGCAGACAGTATTAAAAATCCTTGTCTTACATTTTTATCTTGGTTAAACAGGGAGTGCTTAAAGATGGGACAGTAGTAGCAGTGAAAGTTCTATCCGCTACTTCAAGGCAAGGCATCCGCGAGTTTTTGACTGAGCTTACAGCAATATCTGATATCAAGCATGAAAATCTCGTCACTCTTATCGGTTGCTGCGCTGAAGGCTCTCACCGAATCCTTGTTTACAATTACCTTGAGAACAACAGCCTTGCACAGACTTTGCTAGGTGACACATTGTTCTGCCTAATGCCTCAACACATTGTCTATAGATCTTCATTGTTTTCATACTTACAGATGTTTTGGCTATGCCTTCGCAGGAACCAGATACAGTAACATTCGGTTCAATTGGCGAGCTCGTGTCAAAATTGCAGTTGGTGTTGCTCGTGGACTTGCATTTCTCCATGAGGAAACCCGTCCTCCCATTATCCATAGGGACATAAAGGCAAGCAACATTCTTCTTGACAAGGACCTCACCCCGAAAATTTCCGATTTCGGGTTGGCAAGGCTCCTACCGCCCAACGCGACGCATGTGAGCACCCGAGTCGCAGGCACATTGTAAGCATACCCCTGATTCCTGTTTGTGAGGCCTTTCACATAATTGATGTTAGCTCTGACTTTTTGTTCCCTTTATTTATCTCCAGAGGATACTTGGCTCCTGAATACGCAATCCGAGGTCAAGTGACAAAGAAATCCTGATATCTACAGTTACGGTGTTCTTCTTTTAGAAATTATTAGTGGGAGATGCAACACCAACACAAGATTACCTAGTGAAGATCAATTCCTCCTTGAGAGGGTAAGCCCCTATTGTCACAAGCCAATAAACAACCTGCAAAAAAAACCTGCACAATTTTGTCTAAATTCACACGAATCAGTGTGCCTAGAACAAAAAAAAAAAGAAACATTACTGACTATAACAACTATTCTGCTTCACTTGCAGACATGGGTACTCTATGAGGAAGGACGTTTAGAAGAAATCATAGATATCGACATCGGCGATGACCTGGATGTTGAGGAGGCATGTCGATTCTTGAAGATTGGCCTGCTATGCACACAAGATGCAATGGCACGCCGTCCCAACATGACCAATGTTGTTCGGATGCTCTCAGGGGAGAAGAGAATCAACACAGACAAGATCACTAGGCCTGCCATGATCACCGATTTTGCAGATCTCAAGATAAGCAACAAGGAGCAAAGACCAGGCGAGACACGCTCTCCCACGACGACTCCCACGACGAAATCATTCACCACCACAGAACCTTTCTCGTCGTCAGAGACGCCCACACAGTCATCCATGTGAATTTGTGGGCTTTAGAAGCAGTTTTTTTGTTGCCAGATTGTATAGTGTGTGAATGCGGTAGATGGGCTGGGTTACATGAATTTTTTGAAGAGTTTCTTGTTTGTTTTGTTATGAGGAAAGATCTCATAGGTCTCTTATTGCATCTTTGATGCTGTAAATATTTGAAAACGAAGGTGATCAAGATAAGCTTTGCACGATTCTCATTGTCGAACTACTTGGGCTACTGAAACTTCAGTCATTATTTGGATCAGTTCACCTTGCATCTCTTGGATTTTTGTCCCGGAGGGAGAATACAATGGAGAGCTGCTTATCTTTGCACTGTTGCCTGGTAATAAGTTTTTGACACCTCTAATCTCACCGGGAAGCCAGATAAAAAGAGCACCCAGATTTCTAGTACTAAAGGTGTACCTGAGTTGACAGCACGTAATGCCGATGTCGGCAGGAAAGAAGATGTCCAAGTGGCGCACATCTTAACAGCACAGAAACGGTCAAGTGGCTCCGAGTTCTCGTAGAGACGCTGACATGCGACAGGCAGTTGACGAGAGGGAAGAACCGATCAAACCTGAAATCTCTGCACAGCAATGCACGAGATTTCGGACGACAAACGCGTCACCGTCGTCATCGGATAGCTGCTGTATCGCTGCGAGAATTGCCCGGCGTGAAGAAGTCAAATGTATACGTATGCAGATATGCTGTCGGAATCGATGCACCTTCAACTCTTTAAAAAACGAGATTGACCCCCTTGCATTGCATTATTCAGAGATCACATATTCAAGTTCACATCAGCTTGTGTTTTTTTTGCAGAGTTACAGTTCAACGTCTGTCGCTAGCAATTGTACCCTGCTGCCAGCCAGTCAGTGGTTGTTCTGCAGAGGGGGCAAAACCATCTAGCGAAGTAAACGAAGTTGACAAACTGGACTCTTTTTTTTTTTTTTTTCTATTAGGGAACACTGGTCAAACGCTTGCAATTAAAATTTTAAAAATTAGGTGTGAACAGAATACTCAAAGTATAGAATAATTTGAAAGTATGGCTAATATGCAGTGCAGAGTGACTGAAACTATTACACACAACAAAGTTCTGACTTCTGACTGTTGTTTGAGCTGTCTAGAAGATTTCTGAATACCAATACAGAGCGGAAGTAGTACGGTGCATTGAAAATCGAGGATTTGTCTCAGGATATTGGCGCAGACAAAGTTTGCAACAATGGTGAATAAAGAATACTGCATAAAATTCATACTGGACAAGAACAAAGAATTCTGAACCAGTTTAACAGAAAAAAAAAAGTAGTTCCAGGTAAACTGAACTGAATGCTCTTTGCTCTCTACAAAACATTCAATCGATTGAGAGCTCCGCGAAATAGGGGGTATGTCATTTCTGAATTACAAGTCATTATAAAGGGTAGCTAAATGGCAACAAGAAATGGTTGGCTTGCTAAACCAGCGGCATGTACTGAAGCAAAGGTAACTCAGCACCCCATTATTGCACAGTTGTAAACGAAGACGCCTGCACGCTCCTTCATCGACAGAACCTCCCAGTCAGCACCATCTTCCCCACCTTCGGGGCACCAGGAATGCAGCAATATCACCTCCCCACGAGGTCCTCTATGCCCCCCGATTACCAGCAATCTATCGCCACAAGCCTTGAAAGCTAGGCCCCAACCATTGGATGAGTCAGCTCTAACAGGCAATGGCTTCACTATGTTCCAGGCGTTATTTACCTTGTCATACTTCTTGACCACATTTGTCGACTGATCAGCGGCGTAGAGCTGGTTATTCACAACAGCAACAAGAGGAGGCGATTGAGATGCACTGGTTCCACAAGGGTACATATCAACAATTCTTCTCCAAATTCTTGTTTCAAGGTTATATTCCTCTCCACAAGTCAAAGAATCCCTCTGACTCGATACGCCCCCAATGACATAAAACTTGCCATCCATGAAGAAACCTGAAGAGAGCCGCCTGGGCTGGTTCATGTCTGGGATAGTCTCCCAACGGCCAATCTCCGAGTTGTACAACTCAGCAGATCTCAGCACCTGTCCATTCTTATCACACCCACCAGCAACAATAGCAATCTCACCTGAGCTTCCTGAGGCAAAAAGGCAGCGGGGCAGATTCATAGGAGTGCATGGGGACCAACTGCGAGTCAGTAAGTTGTACATCCAAATAGCAAGGCCAGTATATTCACGGCCAAAGACAAGCAGCTGTGTTCCGACAGCAAGTGATTCCTTGTCTGCACAGGAGAAGCACTCGTCACATGGCATTCTCGGGAGCCTCATCCACCGCTTTCGCGAAGGATCAAATGCTTCCCAGGGCATCAAGCTGCAAGGCAAGATACACCCAGTGCTCAACGATGCCATATTTCCTCCGCAGTTTGTACAGATATCCACTGTTAATTAACAAATTGAATCTTTTAGTTCAGACAAGAAAGGGAAGGGTAGTCTGATCTGCTGGCCCAAGCAAGGCAATCTTGAGACAGGTCATCATGAAGGCCTGGGAAGTAGCAATCATTCGATCTGTTGCCACTTGAATCACCACCTGATTGAGCCTTCGGAATAGGTTTCTGCTCCTTCAGTTCAAGTTCTTCACTGTCAAAATCTGTAGCATATGGAAACAAATCTAATTCTGAAATATCACAGAACACATCTGAGTGATTCTTCAACTCCCCAGAGAAGTAGTCATTCCTGATCAACAGAAAGTAAGCAAGTATGTACTTCTGCCATGAACTCTGATCCTGCTGTCCAAACAGCCTAAAGAGATGCAGAACCAAAGAGCCTGGAAGGGCAACCAGGCTTTTCGAGTTGCAATCTTGTAACTCTTCCATTATTTGTCTGATCTATGACAAAATCGATGACTCGGGTTGGGGTCAGAAAATTCAGAGGCCCACACTGGAAAAATCAAGAGGCAAACCATCAGAAAATGTATAATGGTCTTTGATATGTTCCACACGAATTGTGGATTAAAAGCAGAGTATATAATAGATACAAGATACTTGTACTTCTATGGCAGAGACTAGACCACAGGGACACATTCAACTTCATATTTGAACATTTGCAAAGAAATATCTTCATTGCTGATCTCAAGCTTTGCCATATCCAGAATCAACTAACATTATAAACTACAGAGCTAAAAACTCTATCATAGGAATTTTCTTTGAGGTAAAGCTACTCTTCTTTCACTGTTGATAGGAGGCAAGAATACTGCTGCACGGCAGACTCCTAATTTAACCAGCAAAAATATCATATAAAACAACCAATAAATCACACAAGAACAAGCACTTGATGAGCGTTACCATGAGTACGCTACATTTGTTGGCTGCCACAAGAAAAAAAAAATCAACGACGATGCTAACTCGATCGATTCATGGTTTAATAAAACTTAATGCGCGTGCTATTGTAAACAAGTTTCACGCGAGAAACACGGAGAGCCCGTTACCAGGAACATCTCAGTTATCTCCATTGTCTCAAAACTGAAGAAAAATAAAGTATACGGATGCTGCCCCGCTGATTCTACTATTTTTTTATGAAACCGCTGATTCTATTATTCATTATTGTTTGTTCCAGATGCAAGGCAAAAGGCCAAAAGCCTTCACTCTGCGAACACGGAGGAAACTAGCGAAGATTTACCAGATAGCCGGCAAAATACGAGCCTATTCAAACTGAAAATCGGTTCATCAACCAGCAGAAAACAACACATACCATGTGGCTACTCCACAACAAAAATGCACTGAAAAATCAGGGACTCTCTGGCTCCAACCCACTCCACCTCCCAAAGAAGAAAGGAAACAAACAACTTTCCCCAACCAATTCACTGCCATTGTCTCCAGAGTCCAGACCTCCACCAGAAGGAACTACGCACCAGCAAAAGCTAAGTTTCTTTGGCAGCTCCAGCTCGCCACTACGGTTTGCACAGACTCTGAAACCGATAATAAGAGCAAAAGGAGAAATAAGAATAACAGACAACAGCAAGTCAGCAACAACCAAAAAAAAAAAAAACAGAAGCCCGCTTTCAAACGGAAACGAGAGAGAGATGAGCACGATAGAATTGAGCCGCCTCACCTCCTCACCGTCGCCGAGACGCGCCACCGGCGAGATCCGGGCCACCGGCTGGCGCCGGCCGCCTGCATCCCGACGCCCAGCACGCGCGGCTCGCCGGCCTCCGAGCAACCTGCGAGACACGGGCCACGAAAAAAGCGGTTACACTCCGCGTCGCCTCGCCCAAAAAAACAAACGAAAATGTGGCGAGCCGCCCGCTCGGCGGGGCGGCGCCGGGCGCGCGGCGAGAGAGAGAGGGCTCACCGGAGTCGGCCGGATCTCTCGGCCGGGACTGCGGTGGAGCGGGGGGGGGTGGGCGAGGAAGGGGGACGCTCGCCGACGAGCGGGGCCGGGCGGGCGTCGGGCGGTGGGGGGCCACCGTCAGTGAGACGGGGAGGGCATGGGGGGCAGCGTTGAGGGGTGTGGAAAGGCGTATATATATATGGAGGGGAGACCCATGTGCTTAGCCCGGGGGTTCGAGTGCCAAATGGCTCGCAAGTTAACCTTTACTCTTTTCCACGCTTTTACTGTTACCTCGGTTACCATGCTTAATCCAACATCTCGAAAATCAGCCAGTCGTGTTTATAAAAAATATAAACTGTCACCTTCCCATTGGACGGGCTCCTGCCTCGTATTTTGAGACCAAAAAAAGAGAAATTGTTTAACGATTGGTTGGATCTGGACGGTGCCTATTGGCGGCTGTAAGGGCCAGCGATTCAAAACCTGTGTGATTTTTAGATGATGATTCAAAAATGCATATATATCCTGTGTCAGAAATGGGAGAATCTAAAATAAATAGTAGATAATAGATGCACTGGCGCACACGTACGTGGATAGATCCAGCAGCTGAACACATAGCAGAGCTTGTACTTGGCTTGCCATCTCCCTTTTCATTTTTTTTTCCTGTTGTTATGTTTTTTTCACAGTGTACTTGCGCCTGGCCTCTCTCTCTAGGATTCAGGGCGTGGACGTGGAAGTGGTGGTGCCGTGGTGGGACGGCGGGACGGGGCTGGAAAAGAATCTCTATCCAAAGTGGCCATGACCGAAAGCCAAAGGTGTGTAGGCCACTGCAAGCACGACCATATTTTACCCCACGTTGAAACGCGACAGAAATGAAAAGCGACAACGCATTGCCATCGACCTCTATTATCTCTGTGACTCTGTGTTTTTCTTCCCCTCTCTCTCTCTCTATATCTGGCAGCTAACATTATTGATACATTATCTTTTGCAATAATAATGTGGGACGCATAATCAGAGGTGATTTGACTGGAGAGAGTTATAGGAAGAGCAGTATAGCAGGGCAGCATGTGTTTTTCCTTTTATATCTTGGCTCTGAAGCAAATTCTAGAAATAACCCAGCAGCTTTGTACCATTGGAATAACACTATGGCTCTCATCAAGGCATTCATCCATCCTTATTTAGGCTTTCAAAATTATAACTTTTCCGTCACATCGTGTCACATTAAATATTTGAACGCATGTGTAGAAAAAATTAATTACAGAGTTTGTCTGTAAACTACGAGATGAAGATTTCCAATGCCAATTATCACCCCACGCACCATTTGTTTAATGGAGAAATGGAGATATCCGCCCCAGCTGAACTTATACGATACCCATAATCCAAGTCTGTTATTGGGTATTCACGCATTTGTGCAAGTGTCTGACTTACGAAAGGATGAGATGAACCTGAAACAAACAAAACCACCGTAGGGTTCTGGTTAACAAGAAACAGACCCAGTGTTACTGGTTCTCCTTCTGGAATATCTTCTATCTTAGTAAAATGAACACAACCTTACTGTGCACTAGAATTCCTCCTCGATTGTGCCTTTGGATAAGGACAGCTTTTTGCAAAATGCCCTATGGACACTTACTATAAAAGTTAGAACAAATATGCTACAATACCTAAAATTTTAATTATTCAGTATCTAAACACAGCCTTAGTTATATGTTGTAAATTTTTTACGCTATCTCATCAAATATTTTATATAGTTGTATGGTTCGTTTGGGTTCCATAAGATCATCTCCTAGCCCAAGCCTCTACTTGTGCCCCTATCCCTAAATTTTAGGAGTTTGGCCAAAATTCAACACCACCTTTTCTCTTGAAGATGGGGTCCGTGGGCTGCTTGTTCCACTGGAGTTGGGAGTAAATTTGGGCCCCTATTTTTTGCAGGGCCACCTCCCAAATGGAGATATAGGGGCTGATTTGAGGCCTGTGGCTGGAGACGCTGTAGAAAAACAAAATAGTTTGTATATATAAATCGCGAGACAAATTTATCAAACCTATTTTTTCATCATTAGCAAATATTGACTTAGCATAACATTGTCCAATCATAAACTAATTAATTTACATATAATCTATATAATTATTATTTTCTATATTTAGTATATTTTATATGGAATCCGGGTGCCAGTCTGTCCGTTGCGGACAAGGACTGCTGTCTTGTCAAGGCGGTAAAGTTACCGCCCCGGTAAACGGGAAAGCTGGTTTGTTTACGCATCGCCCGGCGCCCGCAACCCCTTTCCCTTGCCAGCGCCCTAATCCAAATCCAATCCCCGTTTCCCATTTGCTACGCTAGCTAGCTAATCCCGTCCCGGCGGTCAAAGCGGGAGCAGTCGCCGCCGCGCGAGGAGGTGACACTGACAGGCAGGCAGCGCGGCGACGGCTTGAGGTGGCGGGGAGGGTAATTTTTCGGAGTTGTTTAATGAAGCGGCCGGCCGGCCACGTTTTATTCGAGCGCCCCTTTTGCTTTGACCCCTGGCCGCCGCCGCCCCTGCCGGCCGTCCGGCCTTGCCCGGGCCCTGAGTGAAAGTTACAGCGGCCGGCCGTTTGACCTTGACCCTCCGGGGTTCTTTCTCTCTGCACCTTTTTTTTAAATTTCTGGTGGGATCGGCGAGGAGCGTTTCCGGTGACGTGATGTCACGCCGGGGTGAGTGGCGAGCGTACAAGGGGCAGATAGCATAGCAGAGGGCAGAAAAGGGGAGCGAGGAGAAGGGAGGACCGGAGAACTCCGACCCGTCCGTTGCGTCCGTATGCATGCATGCATGCGTGCCCGGATCGTTCACGTCAACAGCGTGAGCTTTGTTTGTCTTGTCTCGCCGCAACATCTCCCCTTCTTCCAACTCGATCACTGTACCCCGGAAACTCTCATCACTTCCCACCGGTGCCTTGCTGTTACCGTACACTTGAAACGGAGGCGTTTAATTTGTGTGTGTGTTTTTCTGGCAGGCCGCAGGCAGGAATAATCGAATTGTATACAGCGGCCGTACACAGTCGGCGAGTATTATTTGCTGTTGCACGGGCTGCAGCAGGCACCGAGGAGAAACAAATTGACCGTACGTACGTACATCCGATCCGGCCCAAACGCGCGCGGGGCCGTAACAAGGATGTACGTATCAGCAGTCGCGATCTGCTGTCTCGTCGTTCGCTAGCTTTTCGTTGGGAGCCATCAGATCGAAGAACTCAACCGTCAACCCAGCATGCGTCGTCATGTGTGTGACTGCGCCCGCGCCGCGGACCAAGCGACGAGACAAAAAGACCCGAAGGATCCATCGTGTCGATCGAGATCATGGTCGGCCGTGCGACCGACCGACCGAGAAAAGCCCTCCGCCCCGGCCCTCTTCTTCCTCTGCCCCGATCGATCTGCCACCTCGCGACGACGACGACGACGATGGGGCCGGGCGGGCCGTCGAGCAAGTACGTCACAGTTCACACGCATCACGCCAGCACTGTTACCTGGAAATGTGCAGATCTGGTTTCCGATAATGGGAGCGCATGCACAACTGGCTGTGGCGTGGCCTGGCCCCAACGCGACCATCTGCTTGCATGCTCCTGCGCCTGCTGCCGTTCCACTCCACTCCGGCCCATCTCGCCTGCTTCTTGCATGTGTGTGGCATGTTCAGTGAAAGCCAGGCGGTGCTTTACGCCCCGGTTGGGGCTCAAACGAGCCTATACCTAGCTGGCTGCTGATTCAGCTAGCAGCAACCCTGGCCACAGGCCAAGAGCAAGAGAGAGGGAGAGGGAGACTTGATGGGTACGCATCTCTGTTGCGGCACGTACAATGTACGTAGGTTGGGGCCATGCTTGATGGAAGGAAAAAGGGGGCACCCTCGCGCGTGGCATGCATCTCATTCCCCATCACTACACATCGACATCGCATCTAAGCCAGCTACGCAGGCAAATACTCTACCACCACCACTACGGAACCATACGTATGGACATTCATGCATGCATGGCGGAGGTGGTGGTGATGGTGGTACAAGGATAGGGGTATTATGTACGTACGTACATTGGATTTGGAGTGGTGCCGGTACAGTAGCTAGTGCCATGTGACGTGCCATAATGTAGATTTAAGGCCCCCCTGACAGGGGCACAGGGCTCACTAATACCTGTAATAATAAAGCACGGGAGCGTGTGATGTGAAAAACTTGGGTGTACTTGAGTACTGGTACTGCCACTTCCAGAGGACCCATAAAAATACGTGTAGTGTGTACACCCAGTACAGCAGTATAGTACGTGCTCCCGCAAGCTTTCTTCAGTACACCAAACTTTTCCACCTCACAGATACGCGCCATAACTCATGGATAACGACTCGACTCCCTGTTTATTTTGCCACTAGCGTCGCAAATAATCCTCTTTTGCCGTTATGCAAACAAAAAAATTAGCGTCGCAAATCAAGATCTCCCCTCAAGTTAATAATTACTCCCTCTGTCTCCAAATAAGTTACTTTTTTGGCATTTCAGCGTTTGATCTATTTATCTTATTTAAAAATTTTATACAAATATTATTTATTTTGTTATAACTTAATCTATCATTAGAGATACTTTACTTATGATTTATTTATTTTATTATTTACATAACATTTTTGAATAAGATGAATGGTTAAACGCGAAGTGCAAAAGTAAAAAAAAATTAACTTAATTAGAGACGGAGGGATTACTTCTGAGCTAGGCAGCGAGATCCTCCTAACCATGTGTTTACAGTACCGCTAGTGTGTAGGAATACCACCACTCTCACTCGCTCTGCAGTAGCGGTAGGACAAGGAGCACTGCAGAATAGGTAGTGGAGTAGTAGTGGCTGGCTGCTGGGGTGCTGTGGGCTGCTGCTGCCTGTGGTAGCTTTTTACGAGGGCGGGGGGTGTGCCTGCTCTGCTGTGTCTGCAACTGCGAGGCGGGGGAGGGGGCGATACCACAAGTGGAAAAAAGCGAGGGTGCGTCCAAATGGAATGGAATTGTTCCATCACATATGGCTGACGTCTGGGTGACTGGGTGGGTGGTGGAGGCGTTGGTGGTGGCGGTGACAGCGCCGGTGCTGGGCCCCACCCTCCTCTGATCTGATAGGGAGTATAGGTAGATCCACCCACCAACCCAGCGCAGCTGCGGCTGCCTCCCCGTCTTTTTGGGTTCCGGGTCTTTAATTTCTGGTCGGTATCCGATTGAGATACTCCCGGTACATACGGCTGCTCTACCAGTCTAGGAGTACGTACGTACGCTTTGTCTCAGTTAAGAAACTGCCACGGAAAACGCGGTGCACTAGTGGCACGGGCCGCCACGGGCATACTAGCTACCATACCACCAACCAGATGCGAGCTACTCCTATCGCTGTTCAGTCTCGCAGTGGCTGCATGCTACAGCTCAGTACGTCGTACAGTACTTAGCTGCCGTCGTCGCCCAACTCAACTCGCCGCCCGCCGCCGCCCGGGGCGCTGTAGACTGTGTATGTCCCCGAGATTCCGCCCTATCTGCCCCGGCAACGCAACAAATGAACTTTCTACCGAGCAAAACGAAAACCGAAGCAACGTTTCACCGGCCCCGTCCGTCCGGGCCCCATGCGGACCGGACGACGAGCGGCTAGCTTTTGCCTTTTTCGCACGACGCGAGAGGCGGAGCGGGCAAGCGAGGCGAGGTGCAGCCCTGGCCTGGCCGCGAATTGAAGCGAGGAAACGGAAGGGGAAGGGGGCCTCGGCAGGTGGTGGTGGTGGTGGCGGCGCGTGGCCATTAGTGCTCGCGTTCGTGTAGGTGCGCGAGCGAGCGGGGGGGCCGTGGTGGCGGTGGCAGGCGGCGGTGGGCGACCCGCGCTAATAATCCCTCCCATGTGAGCCTTGCCAGTGGCAGGTCGCGCTTAATTATTCGCGGCCCCAGAGCCGAGAGGGGACCCGACCCGACCCGACCTTGCTTGCTTGCCCCGGCCGGCCTACCTGCTATTGCCCTTCGCACTTCGCAGTTCGCCCGTCCGTCTCGGCGTCTATCTGTATCAATCGGCAGCACTGCAACAACCGCATGGCAACGCGTGCGTGCCTAGCTTCGTGATGTCGTTGCCACCACCACTGGACGAGACGAGCGCGCACCTCCCGTCGTCGCCTCACCTCACCTCATCCCACCCACCCCACCCGATGGATCATCGACTCATCCCATCGCCTTTAATAATGCCGGCCACCCACTGTGGCGCCTTACATTTTACATACAATACAAAACATTATCTAAAAATCCAATCTACGTGCAGATGAGATGACGCTTTCCCACGCAGCCGAAACCGTTACCAAGGATTGGACGCTTTTGTGCCGCCCGCCCGCGCGGCCGCTATCATCAATCAATAAAGCGTTGTACTAGTACTACTACTACTCGCTTCATTCGCTTGTGCACGCTGGCTTCCTTCGTCGTGTCTGTTGCGTTGCTCCACCTTTCTTCCAGATCCGCATGCAAAGCGGATCCGCGTACGTACGCGTTGTTAGATCTGCGGGCTCGCGACCACCGGGACGGGACGGCGTATTATTGCCTGCCTGCCACTGTAGAGGGTAGAGATGGCTGATGAGCAAGAAAAGGATCTCAATCAAACCCCCCACCCCCCTGATCGACCTCCTGAGATCTACTCCTAGCTTAGCTAGGTAGCGGCAAAGATTCGGCCCGCCCGCACCATTAACCCAACCAAAGCAGTACACACAGGGCCACGCACTGTGTTCGATCGGGTGCGTGGGTTCTTTTATTTTTCCTTTTTTTTTTATCACTTCAACCGCGCCATGCCGCCATGTGCCGCTGTTGCCCTCACAGTGCCGGCCTTGGCTGCATTTGTTGTAATAAAACAAAGATTCCCCACACGGTTAAAAAAACCACGCACACACACTGCTGTCGATGCAGATAGAACACAAAGGCAGGCGCCCGAATCGTGAGCGGGATCAGGATCCGGATGGGCGCGCTAGCTGGCGGCGCGGTGAGCATGTTTCATAGCACGTACTGCTACAGGAGACGTCTACTAGCTGGTCTGTGCCTGTGCGCGGGAGGTAGAGGTAGTACAATCTGTCTGCCGTGCTTGGGACCACAATACCGCCGCTGCTTCTGCTTGCTTGTGTAGTGTAGGGAAACCCAACCCAGCTACTTCATCAGGTTAGGTCAGTCCTCAGCTCCGCCTCCCTGCAGATCTAGTACCAATCAGCACCATGGTAAGCACTAGTACTTCCACATGCTTCTACTTTAAGTTGTCTTTGGGTACGTACGATTACTCTACCTAAGTTTGTCAACACTGATGCGGACACTTGAATGCTGCCCTGGCTTTCCTACAACTGAACGCCGATCCTATACCAGTCATAACCACCACTACTACAGTTTATTCGAACGAAAACGATGTGCCGTGACGACAACAGATAGTATCGTAGGAGGAGTAGCATTTTCGATCCAATATAGATCCGTCGCCTCTCTGATTCAGCATCTGCGGCGTTTGGCAGACGATGCACGCACGCGCGCGGATCGCTGGACTGCAAAATGCCATCGTCGGCCGTGTCAGAGTGTTCGCGTCATCATCACCTTGGAATGTACTCCAATGTGCAGGCTCCTAGTAGTACATTTTTTTTGTTTCAGTGCGCTGGCTGCCCTCGTGGGGGGCCTGGAGCCCTCGACTGATGGATGGGCCTCGGATTCGGCATGTGCCGTTGGCGTCTGGTGCCACTGTAGTCGCAGTCGGTGCCACGAACAAAAATCTGCACCATGCGGCGTCGGTCCATGCCTGCCTGCGGGCTGCGAGCTGCGCCGGCAGATGAGCTAAAAGGCTACTGTTAGTCTCACTACCAGTCCTACCACTGATCGCTAGTTCGACTCACAGTCATTCCACCACTGCAAGAAAGCTTCCGGCCTGGCACTTCGTTTCATGCCCACACCTGCCAAAGGATCAGGCAGTAGCAGAACTCCCGGTGTTGGATTGCCCATCATCCAAATAACGAAGAAATTCCTCAGACTACTACAGGGAACACCGCAATCCAGCCTTCTTGTCCCCAAGCATGGGCGTCAGGCTCCCAGGATGCTCTCTTTCAGTCTTTTCTGCACGGTAGCAAAGCCGCTACCTTTGCTTTGCTTGACTGAAATAACAAAGGGAAACAAGACTCTCTGTTGGGGAGTATTGGCTCAGTAATAAAAAAGAATTCTGTTCTAAACATTATTCATTCTGCAGCTTGTTGGAGTTTCTGGAAACTTAGCAACGACTTGTGCTTTCGGAGAATTGGATTGGATGGCAGACATTCACACTTTGCTGAAGGAAAAAAATTGAAGAGGTCTAGTGGAGGGGCTGGAATGCTGCTTTAGCTTCCAAGTGGAAATCTGATGTGAATCTCGACTGGCGGCTGGAGCTAGAACAGAAGAATCACAAGTGCTTTTCTGAAGTGTTCTTCTCTTCAACCTACCGGCACTGCTCGCTCGTTTTCGTTTCGACCGTGATCCAAATTTGGTTCCAACGATACTCGGAAGGTGTCACAAATATATATAGCTATATCAACTGGGTCTACTACAGATGATAAGTTGGCCACCACTCTTTCTCTAGCTTCAAACTAGAATTATGTATTGCCACTACTCTCCAGTTATCTATGGACAGTTATTCGAATGATGTTGTTAATTATCGATCATTAGTTATCTACGGACAGTTATTTGTATTCGAATGATGGACTTCGTTCATTATCTATCATGAACATGGCTATTTGTGGGGAAAATATAGTTTCTTTATAGAATGAATTAATGGTAATTATATTATTGTACAAAATATTTCAATTGGCAATATGATATCCATTCAAAAATGCTTTATGGAAATCGAAACAAAGCCCGGCCCAAACATCCTCCGGGGGCAGACCCAGTCCCAAACAGGTCCAATGTGCCTCCTCCATAGCCATAGACACCATGACTTTCGTCTTGGACTCTTGATTGTGGCGCACGAACCGCGATAAAATAAAATCCGGCCAAGCCCATCAGGTCCGCGTGCGCCATGACTATTTGGATGGGCCTCTCTATATATACTTCATGATATTATCAGCACAGTTCACAATTATTCCAAGGACTGCAAAATTTGGTAGGCAGAAAAAAAGATAGTAATCTACTGGCTACTGCAACAATCCTTTGTACAAAAGTTACTGCACCAACCACCAAGACATTCCACCTATCCGTTGTGTAGGTTTCAATCCTACGGCTAAACAGAGATCGGATGCACTAACCTACCACACCAAGTTACCGAAAATAACGAAGACAAGCAAACTGCTCACTATTCACTACGCACGCAGTTCCTGCCACGCACACGTTAGCCCAGCCGTGTGCCATCATCATCCAGAGCTCAGGAACGGGTTCCACGTCTGCTGCGAGTGCGACGGCATGACGCCGCCCAGCTGCTGCGCGTAGGCTGCCTCGGTCCAGCCCTGATCCGTCCCCCGAACGGCGGCGCCGGCGTCGTCGCTGCTGCCTTCTTCCACCATGCTGCTCAGCAAGTCCCGGAAGCTGGACGACAGGCTACTCCTGCCGAACGGCTGCGGCGTCGCCGGCGGCACGTGGTGCGCTTCGACCGCGGGGCCGCCGGAGTCTTGCTGGTAGTAGTAGCCACCGCCTGCCGCCGCCGGTGTGCTGTCGAAGGACAGGTAGGCGTCGACGGCGGCAGGGGCCATTTGCGGCATCGGCAGCAGGCCGATGAGCTCGCTCGACGTGGACAGTGACCCGGCCTCGTCGCCGTCGGGGCCGGCTGCTGGCCTTGTGGTGATAGTTCGGGTCTTGTAGAACACCCTGCACAGGACCCAATCCTCCTGCAGTAATGGAGTATAGAAAATACACTCAGACAGTGAGATAGACATACATTCACTGATGGTGGCCGGAACGCACGCGTGTGCAGCCGTTTAGACAAGTTTGTTCAGAGCACGCGAATGGGACATTGATGGGATCAAGCAATGCTGCACGTGTGAACTCTCTGGAGCCTGCCTGCTAAACGCAGCTCGTTGCTTGATCGATGATCATCAGTAAGTCTGGAACTCGTACAATTTAATATACGGAGTGAGATAGAGTATCCGCTAGGTGTATATATATTTTTAATATGTCGACGAAAACAAAGGGCAAGTTGGCGTGTAAAGAAGAGGCATATACATGGGGTCAATACTACTTTTCAAATGTTTTGCACGTACTATGCTGCTGTTAATTTAATTCAGTGACGCTGCTGGTGCATGGCGATTGAAAGAAACCGGCGAACAACCTTGGAACGGATTGGCGTGATAGGTACCAGGTTTGGAATCATTGAGCAGGACTGCAGGACCAGGTCAGGTCAGGTACAATGATTGCCAAGTGGCTGGACTAGTTTATCACCTCAGAATGTTGAGAGCAGGATCCATTGCTAGCCTCAGCGAAAACGAAAAAGATTGCATTTTTGTTTTTTTTTTGTCTGACAGAAACATGAGGTGCAGTCAGAGCGCAGCTACTCCTCCCAGCTGTCAGTTAACAGAGACGTGTGTGAATGATGTGCAAAATATTTCAACACCTAATTTGAACGAGGAAGAAGCCGTTCGTTCGCTGCATGAGCGACATTAACTATCTGATGATTAACATGGTAATTCAGGTGTTTTTTACATGCTTCTATTGTGACTGAGCGCATGGTTAATACTACTACTTAATCCGTCCCAAATTATACGTCGTTTAAATTTCTCAACCCTAAGTTTGCGCAAAAAGAATTGACCACCCGTCTTATTCAAAAAATTTACTCAAAAAGAATCAGATTAGATTTAACTTATTTTTGAAGAACTTTTATTAATAAAGTATGTCATAACAAAAAATATAATATTTTAGATAATTTTTTTTAATAAGACGAATGATTAAACTTGAGGCCAAAAATATTAGAACGACTTATAAATTGAAACGGAGGGTACTTTTTAATACTGCACTGCACTCTTAAATCACACGAAACAGATGCAGACAGATACGAAACAGAATGCAGCCAGATACGGTTGCGAGGGAGGAGGGCACCCATGTCGTAACGGGCGTGTACGCAGGTATACGTACCTGCAGGAGAAGAAGAGAGCCGGGGCGGTCGGAAACGGCGGGGCCGTCCACGCGGAACTCGTGCATGACCCACTCGGTCTTGGTGCCGCGGGGAGCCCTGCCCTGGTAGAACACCAGCGTCTTGCGCATCCCAACCAGGCGGCGGCCGGAGATGGAGATGGGGCGGTCCTTGCCGGTGGCCTTCCAGTACCCGGAGCGAGTGGCGCGGTTCGTCCGCTGCCCCGTCGCGTACTTGCGGTCGTGCAGGCTGAAGAAGTACCACTCGCGACCGCCCACGCAAGCCTCGTCTGATTCATCATGGACAAGGCCGCAACGGCGGCCAACTTCTTGTGTTAGCTTCAAAAAATTAATTTGTCAACCGAGACACGTACGTTCTCGAACACGAACAAAATATGTGTGATCGGAAGTTTCAAACTAGGAAATATCCATCCTTGAAAAAATGGGAGCAACTATACGACTAGCTAGCAATGTGAAGAAATACCAGAGAAAATGGGCGTAGACTTTGCTTGGCACACCATGATAAAGAGATGACTGGATGAAGCATCCTTGTATCAAAAATAGTATAAAACTCTAGGAAACCATTGAAACAACAATGGTGTCGTGGTGTAGTTGGTTATCACGTCAGTCTAACACACTGAAGGTCTCCGGTTCGAACCCGGGCGACGCCAATATTTTTTTGTCTACCTTTTTTTTAGCAGATTCACTGTCCTTTCTGGCACAATCTGCTTGATCCGGCCGCAACTATGCTTTCATTGAATTTTGCTGCTGCCTTACTAATTCTTTTTTGTTTATGCAACACTACTATTGCAAACTACCAAGTTCCTACGGTGCTGGGCTCTTGTTAATTGGTGCAGCGGTGCTAGTGTGCATGGAAATCGGCAAATCGAAGCACAAAGTTGGGCCTGACAAGTACCTGGAAGATCCCACGGCTCGCACTTGTTGAGGTCGACGTCGACCATGGCGATGCCGCCGTACGCGGCGCCTCCTCCTTTGCCGGAGAGCTTGCGGCAGAGGTAGTCCAGCACGAGCTCGTCGTCCCTCGGGTGGAACCGGAACCCCGGCGGCAGCCGCGCCTCCATCATGCTGATCAAGCTCATGATGGCTTTCCTCCGAGCCTGTAATAAGCTACTGTCACACACACACACACGCCCCTGTCGCTCTTGACGACGCTTGGGATTTGTGAGAGAGAGCTAGAGACGGAGGCAGAATCGAGGAACAGGGAGGAGGATGGTGGCGTCTTGAGCAGTTTCAGTCTTTGAGGGCTGGGTATAAATAGGGAAATCTAGGCAACAAAGGCGTTTTCCAGCATGTCGCGGAAAGCTAGGGTCGCCACTGTTGATATCTGGCACTACTAGCCCAAGTCAAACGACAGGGAGACGGTGCTCCCGATGGCAAAAGAATAAGAGAAATTTAGATCCTTGGCTCTAGAAAAAGTTGTGCTTAGTTTTTTGGCTCAAAATCGAGTGAGTTTAGTTATTTGGCCCTGGATCGAAATTTGTTTAGGAAATTTGGCCCTTCCGTCAGTTTCAGTGGTTAAGAGTGTTAAGACCATGGTGAAATGACATTCTTACCCCTGAAGCCAAATGAAACCCTTCTGCATCATACGGTACAGTACGTTTATTTTTGCATTCGTGCACGTATCTCAGCTAGTCCATTAGCATTAATCTTCCACAACTTTCAAAAAACTTTTCAAACATGGAGTAATAATTTTCATATATATTTGCAAATGACATGTAAATGAAAACTTGAAATACATATAAATCCACATTCCTAGTTCACATGTACGCAATAATTTTCAAAGAAATGAATGAAAACATCAACGATAGGTTCATATCATTGTTGAACAAGGTTCACACATACAGGAAACGTCTAAGTTCACAAAATAAGTTTCCATTACCCAAGTCAAGCAAACATACAGTACATGGCATCAAACATGAGAACATGCATATCAAAGGCTAAGTCTTCGCTTGCTTCGTGTACTCATTGCCGGACTAGGTGGTTGTATTTTTTTCTTCTAGTACCCATGGATGCGCTGTCTAGTGACACTGATGAAGTGTTAACACCCTTAGTACTTGGCACTTTCTTCTTCTTTATGGGTTGCAGCTTCTTTGTAACTTTAGGCTTTACAGGTTGTTCCATGTGTGAGGGATAGTTGATGCAAAGTGCTTGAGCTTCCGGCTGATTTGAGCCACTTCTTGACCTTGAAACGTTCATTTTCAGCAGCAAATATTGTTAGTTTTATATACAATATTTGAATGGAAACAAAATCGGATTTAGGGACAATACGTTTTTGATAGCCCAGAACCACTATTCTTTTGTTTTCCCTTAGTCTTACTTGAAATCTCCAAGGTTTGGCTGTGATGATAGAGAGCATATACTTAGTTTCATAACCAAGTTTGTTAATAGAAGTAAAAAACAGCATTTGTGTCAATACCTTGTAGATGCTTCGGGAGTACATTCATCACTATTTCTCTTTTTGCTAGTTGTTTCCAAGTTTTGACTAGATGACACAAGTAATATTTAGAATTTATAACAAGTTTCAACCAATAATTAGAGGAAGTAATGGCAAACCTTGGTGGAAATGACATGGATGCAGCCGGTGCATCATCCTCGAAAGGAACAATGGAACTGTGGGCAGATTTGGCCTTCTTCTTTGGTGGACCCCTACAAGAACAAACCAACAAATCACTATATTTCTAAAAAAGGAAAAACATAAATGATAGTAAGATTAGACACATTATTACCTGATTGCTTTCATAGCTTCAATGTCTTCTGGCTTTCCCCTCTTGCAGTTATGCCAATGATGTCCATAGTCTCCACAAATAGGGCACTTGTGTTGCCCTTTCTTTTTTTTCTTGTCACCAGTGCCTTTATGCCTTTCAGTTTTAGGCCTGCCCGCTACTTTTTTCAATAAAGGTGGATGCATAAAAAATCCATGGGTGGATTTAGGCCATTGTGATTTGTCAGTCATAGCAGGAATAAGCTGGCTGTAAGCAATTCTGAATTTATCAACTGAATAATACAAGTCAACATATTGTTCAATTGGTGCATTACTAAGCGACGTGATGAACGCTAGTGCATGCTTGCAAGGTATCCCAGAAACCTGCCATTTCCTACAGCTGCAAGTCTTGTCCATTAGGTTCACAACAAACCGAAATCCACTACCTCCCATTGCAGTCACTTCAGCAACATCTTCTGAACATTCTTCTACTTCCAAGTTGCATTCTCTACTCTTCTCATTCAAATCCTTTATTATGTGAGGTAGAATCAATCCACCAAATTTCTTTGATATTTTCCTTCTTTGGTTCCACTTGCTCATAAGCATTTGCCTAATCTTATCCATGAAATCATCCAAGTTCATGGACTTATGGTGTTTGATCCAATTGTTGAAGCTTTCTGCAAGATTATTGGTCACATAGTCCACCTTGCAGATAGTATTGAATTGGTTCCTTGTCCACAATTTTTGGTGGCACTTCCTTATATACGCTGTTGCAGCAGGCTTTTCACTCTCCATGGCAACCCAATTTTTCTCAAATAAATATGGGTTCCATGAGTATGCAGCTACCCACAAATGGTCATCGAAAACCTTACCACGATACCGCTTCTTAAAGTTGGTCACCAAATGGAACATACATTCCCTATGTTCAGCCCCTGGAAATACTTTCACCCACCCCTGCCATCACAGCCTGCCCTGCATCGGTGCATATGGCTAAGCCCCTAGGTGATCCAATAGCCTGTCTAAGGTGACTGAGAAACCAAATCCAATTGTCATTAGTTTCTGAATCAAAAACTCCCAAACAAACAGGATACAACCAATTATGACCATCAACAGCAGATGCACTAGCCAATTGCCCCTTGTACTTTCCTGTCAAGAATGTGCTATCTATTGCAAGGTACGGTCTGCAACCATTAAGGAACCCATCTATGCAAGGCTTCAATGCAAAGAAGAATCTTCTAAATCTAATCTTGTCATTAATGGTGTGATGGTCAATAATAACTAAGCTACCAGGGCAGCAGGTTTCAATTTGTGCTTTGAAGCTATACAGGTTGTCAAAACTGCTATCCCAATCTCCATAAAGTTGATTCAATGCTAGCTGCCTACCATCATACATCTCTCATGTAGGGGATTTGTACCTTATGGTGCTCTTTAAGCTTCTTTTGCAATTCCTTTGCACCCAAAGTTGCATCTGTTATGAGGAAGTCCTTCACCTTTTCATAGATCCAACGGTTGTTAGCATTCTTCACCTTCTTTTTCCTTCTTGCGCTAGAACATGCGTGCTTTTCAGGTTTATTCCTCACCTACAAAACACAATTAGTAACACAAATTTAGCTTCAAAACAGCACAAGGGATAAAAATAGTAAATTACTAAGGTGAAGTAATTACCGTCACAGTAGTACTACCCCTACTGGTAGATGCGTACAGCCACCATGGGCAATTTTCCAAGTCCCTTCTGGAACAATATGCCCGAAACCTTTGAGGTCCACTTTTAACAATATTGAACTCAAACTGTTTGTGGATTGCATGTTGAGATATAGCCAATCTGAAAGCAGCCATGCTAGGATAAGTGGAGCCTTGTACCATTGGAGATCTTCTGTGTCCCACTCTACATTTGGAGCATTATTTCCTTCATTATATGGCACCTCATCTTCCTCCTGTATTTCATCATCTTCGGATTCATCACCATCCTCACTACCATCCTCGGATTCATCACCATCCTCAGTAACATCATAATTTGGGTCCCTTTGTGCTTCAATTGGATAATGCACAATCTGTAGTGCCTTTTGTGGTTGTGTGTCTAAGTACATTGCCTCTTCATCTACACCTACATGTTCATTATGTGGTGCAGGGTTCCTAAGGTAGTCATCCTCATCAACCTCGATGTTGTTTTTGTTAGCATGACGATCATCAACATTAAAATCCCACTTTGTGACCGGCTGATATGGATCAGAAGGACCTCTATATGTGACGAACATGAAGATAACCTTTCTCTTCCAGTTTTTACTAAACATAGACATCAACTCCTGGTCGGATGTTATTTCAGGGAATGTTTTTAGACCTTCATCATAATACTGAAAATGAGCTAGTTCCATATACCCTGGAGGATATTTCTCTACCACGGACTCTACCAAATCCTTATAATTTGTTCTATCTGAATCCACGTCCATATCAAAGCTAAAACAGTTAACATCCTTCCTACGAGACCTACTGTTTCCCAACAGTTTGACTTCTAATTTGAAATTACAATTCAACCTGTTGACACAAGGAATTCACTGTGTTCATAGGCACGCAAATCTGTATGTGATGCAAAGGAAAACGACGAGAGATCGGACGATGCTAAACTCACCCATTGGGGCCATCCTCGTTGCCCTGGCTTACGGTGCTCTGCTGGGCAACCTGGCCAGAACGGGCGGTGCTCTGGGTCACTTCGCCGCCCAGCCACGCGGCTCCCTGGGACACTGACATCGCCAGTCCATCCCTAGCGCGCTCGCCGTCTCCGTCCATCCCCGCGCGCTCGCCGTCCATCCCCGCGCTAGAGCCGCCCAGCCCCGCGCCGCCCCGGGACGCGCGCTCGGCGCCCAGCAACGCGGCGCCCTGGGCCGCCCGCTCGCAGCACAGCCCCGTGGCGCCGTGCCCTCGCCGTCCCGCCGCGCCATCGCCGTCCGGGTCCACTGCGCCGCCCAGCCCCGCGTCGCCATGCCCGGAGCCGCCCTGGGTCGCGCGACCGCCGCCATGCCCGGAGCCGCCCTGGGTCGCGCGGGGAGCTCTGCTGGGTCGGGGAGGAGGTGGATCCGGTGCTGGGCCTGGAGGATCTGCCGGCGGAACCTTGGCGGCGCCGGTCATCTCCACTCCCGGCGGTGGCTACGGTTTGTTTTTTTTTTTCGAACTCCAGGACTTGGCTTCGACCGTGAAGATGGGTGGTGCGGCTTCAACAGAGGGTTACGGGGTCTATTTTGGTCTTTTCGCATGTGACCCCTCGGCTGGTTGACGGTAAAGGGGGACGGAACTGACGGAAGGGCCAAATTCCTAAACAAATTTGGATCCAGAGCCAAATAACTAAACTCACTCGATTTTGGGCCAAAAAAACTAAGCTCAACTTTTTCTAGGGCCAAGGATCTAAATTTCTCAAAGAATAAAGACCCTTCAGCCCATAATCCCTGTCCCGAATTCTGATTCCAATACGGTGTGCATTGTGCTTGCATATACTCCGGAACTGTGCCGTAACGTCTGGGATACGTACGTATACATGCGTCACTTCTTCAGTTGACAGTTGAGTCCAAAACAAGGAAAAACTACTGCGACAGAACACGTGACAATACATACAGTAGTATTACAGTTGTACGCGTTAACGAAGCCGTAGAGATCCACGGTTCCAGGATGCCGGAAAGGACGACGACGGACGCGCTCGATCATGTGGACCAAAGACGTTATTTGTCAGTGTCATTCATAGTATATACCAACTGATAATAATGCTTGCCGGCCATCATGGATTATTCAGAGGTACTCCCTCCATCCCTATTTAAATATTGTTATTAATATGCGTGCCATAAATTTGACGCAATTTGTAGAAAAAAATGTAATATTTGTATCTTTAAATAAATTTGTAAAAAAACTAGATCCAAAGATCTTTCCAATGATACTAATTATATACTATGAATATTAATGTAATTTAATATATATTTAGTTAAAGTTTTTTTCTCGAGAAGCGAAAGCAATAACTATTTAGAGACGGAGAGAGTAACATCACACTCCCAGCCCAATCCAATTCCAAACTGCTCGCGTTCCAATCCAAGCTTTCAGACAAGAGACACCATTCAGGGGCCCAGCTGCGTGCAAACGCCGCCACCCCCGCCGCCGCTGGATCGACGATCCACGGCGGCGCCGGGCGACGTGTGGAAGAGTCGTCTTGCTCTCCAGCGCCGGCATCCCTGTCCTGCTCTACTCTTTGCATCACATCCCTGATGGTGCAGGGCAGGAGAAACGCGCCTCTTTTCGACGAAACTGATGACTCACTGACGCGTTCACGATGACAAAATGGCATGCATACACCGTGGCAAATCTGAGGAGGGTTTTAACTGATCGATCATCAAGTTAGGCGTGGAATGATGCAGACTCGGTTTGGCGTATCCATTTTTTTCCCAGGGAAGGGAATCGATATTCGACGGGGTAAAAAGTTCTAGGAACTCTTCATGGAACAACGAATCGTCGACGGGCATGTCTCGATCGAGCAGAATAGGAGCTTCCTCAGCCAGAGAATTATTCCAAATCTGCCCAACAAACACTGTCTTCTGACAGCTCAGAGATGTCGTCGATGATGTCTGCACATCCGATCCGCATGTTTCAGGGCATCAGCCGATGGCGATGTACTCTACTCATCGCGTCGGCCTGGAGAAAACCTTCACAGAGTTTCTGTTCTCTGACCTGCCGGACCATGTCAATCACTTTTACTTTCAGCAACTTCCAACTAAGGGAGGAGGTTCGATTCGAGGTGGTTTCTATTTATGGTCCAGAGGGGAAATGTTTTATAATGCCATTGACAAGGAGAGGAGCAGCTATTCAAATGATATCGATGGCAATGATGTGTGCAAATCGCAAATGCGGTCGACGAGAGAATTCCAAAACGGATTTATGCTTATAATATATTTAATCAGCTTTTGGTTGATTCTGAGGATTTCAAATGCTACTGTACGTTTTAGAGTCCTGGAATCCGGAGAAGGGCAATTAACAAAGGCCCTACCTTCTACTCCCTCCGTCAAAAAAGACCGTTGCTATTAACTTTTAGACTTCACATTTGACTGTTCAGTCTTATTAAAAACTTTGTATAAATATTATTTATCTATAATGATTTATTTTATCGTTAGACGTACTTTAATGATAATTTATTTATATTTTTGTTTGAACAATATAATTTAAAATAAACTGAACGGTCAAATAGGAAGTCTAAAAGTAAAAACACGATATTTTTAGGATGAATGTGAGTACTTAGTAGATAGTTGAAACTCGCAGCATCAGCTGGTACTTTTTTCAGTGGGAAGTGGTTAAAACCTGTAAAATAGAATGACAACTTGTCATAGTTGATACTAGGTTTGTTATCAGAAGTTCACAACTTGTTCCTTAGGCTGCGTTTAGTTTGGAAATTTTGGGAAGTTTTGCACTGTAGCACTTTCGTTTGTATTTGATAACTTTTGTCCAATCATGTCCTAAGTAGACTCAAAAGATTCATCTCGAGATAGCCAGGCAAAAAGTACAAACATGCAACAGGTGCTACTTCATTTAGTGCTCCATGCAGACAGAAAGTACAATCGATATGATGGGGAGAGAGAACGAAATTTTGTGAACTAAACGCTGCCTTAAGAGCAACCACAATGTTCAGATAAAGTAGTCTATAGAGAATAAACAATTAGATACCAGATAGTTGATACATTGTGCGAGCAGTCTATAACAGAGAAATAGCAAAAGGTAGCCATTGCGCTATGGCCAGTCCAGAAGAGAATAAAAAACGCTACTTTCACTGTTCATTTGACACAATACATTAAACAAACAAGAAGCCGTTGACTCTGGAAGCTAGCCGTTGGCCTCCTTTTCACATGCGGACATGCCTGCTTGCTCCTCTACAAAACAGAAGGGCGTTGGCCTGATCTTCACTTGCCTGCTGGCTGCCTCTACGAACTCAAACTTGAAGCTTGTTGCTCCCATTCTCAGCACTTGAGATCCACTCTAGAACACAACCTTCCAATGAAACCCTCCCACCCCCCTAGATTTTTTTCAAACCTTCTCAGCCATGACCCTCCAGCTCAATACTCATCAGAGGGTAGTGGTCAGTTCTCACCTCCTGAAGCCCAATCTCAGTTTCCCTTTGGAACATCCAACTTTCTACAAAACTTCAATCCTTTTGGTCCTCCGGGAATCCACCCACCATATGGCCAATCAGCTCCTAGATTTCAAGGTGTTCAACAACAAGGGAGTTTTCTTCAAGCACCTCCACCAAGCTTTCGAGAGTTTCATCTCCATGAAAGTGTTGGTCCTTTGGGTGGTACTGTAGGCAATAAGCCACCATCAGTGCTGCAATTCGCCCATCTTGGTAGAGGTGCAGCCAACATTTCTTCTCATGGATCCGAGTCAAGTTCTCGATGTTCTGCACAACAAGAGAAGCAATCAGTCAACACTGAAGAGTTAAGTGATAGCAGCGAAGAAGAACCAAAGAGGCGTCAACGCATCAATTGGAGTGAAGAAGAAAATGATAGGCTATTCAGTGCATGGACAAAACACTCCACTGATCCCGTAATCGGCAATGATAGGAAATGTGAGTACTATTGGAAAGCTGTAGCCGCTGAGTTCAACGACAACGCGCCAAAAAACAGCCACAAGAGATCAATCAAACAATTGAAGACACATTGGGGTGATGTCAAGAGGGATATCACAAAGTTCAGTGAAGCCTATGCTAAAGCTATGAATGCTCGCAGCAGTGGTCAATCTGATGACATGGTAAAGAAAGTAGCCCATGAGTTTTTCAAGAATGCCAACAAGGGTAGGTCTTTCATATATGAGTACCTATGGGATGTGGCCAAGAAGATGCCCAAATGGCGCAGAATCATCTAAGAGGAGAGCACACCAAAAAGGACCAAGCTATCTAACTCAGGAGCATACACTTCTTCGTCCAACCAAGACATGGAAGGGAAAACCATGAGTAGAGAGGTACGACCTGAGGGGCAGAAGAAAGCAAAGGCAAGGCAAAGGACAGGAAAATCTGCTTCGCCATCTCCTTTGAGCAGCCAACCAAGTCAAAATATGGTTATGTATCATGAAGCTATGTGAATGAAAGCAAAATCAGCAAGGGCTAAAAAGTATAACACCTATTTGAAACTGCTGCAGATAGATACCTCAAACTTCAGTGAAAAAGAAAAAAACAGGCATGAGAGCATACTGGATCAGATTGCGAAAGAATTGGCTGAGGAGTAGACAAGCAGCAAGAGATGCATGTATCCCTAATATTTACAGTAGTTGCATGATTTAAGTTAATTAGTTTATGTATTAGGTGTAGACAAGCAGCTGAGGAGTATGTAAGCCTTAAGTTAATTAGTTTATGCATTAGGTTGCATGGTTGTACCCCAAATATCAATGTAATTCTTAGTATTGGCAGTGTATTTGTAAGCTATTGATGCATATACCCCATTATTAATGAAACCAGCAGATGGAAGTTGATAAAAAAACTCGCTGTTGTGGGTAAATGTAGCTGTTAAGAAAAGATAATTCGGTGTGCAGTATCTACGCAAGCCTACTAGTGAAGACATCCAACGCTTACTGCAAGTAGCAGAACAGCGTGGTTTTCCTGGGATGTTGGGTAAGTCTTGATTGTATGCATTGGGAGTGGCAGAATTGCCTGGTTGGTTGGAAAGGGCAATTCACTCGAGGTGATTATAAGGTACCTACCATAATGCTAGAGGTTGTTGCGTCTTATGACCTATGGATTTGTCATGCATTTTTTGGGGCTGCTGGTTCCAACAATGATATTAATGTGCTTGACCAGTCACCGTTATTCATAGAACAACTTCAAGGCAAAGCACCCGAGGTTCAGTTCACTGTTAATGGGTCACAATACAACATGGGTTATTATCTAGCTAACGGTATCTATCCGGAATGGGCCACATTTGTCAAAACAATCCTCAGACCAGTAAGTGCAAAGCATAAATTGTTTGCAAGCTTTCAAGAAGGAGAAAGAAAAGCTGTGGAACAAGCCTTTGGGGTGTTGCAAAAGCGTTGGGCTATCATACGTCACCCAGCTAGACTCTGGAAACGGGAAGAGCTAGCCAATATTATGTATGCATGTATTGTTTTGCACAACATGATAATAAAGGATGAGAGAGGAATCTATGACACACCAGATGATAACACATATGAGCAAGCACAATTATCCCCAAATTTAACCGGGCTTGCACATGGACCAATCTATGGATTCACAGATATACTAGACAAAGACATGGAAATTCGCAATCGATCAACTCACATTCGTCTCAAGGAAGATTTGATAGAGCACATATGGCAAAAATTCAGTACACAGCAGCATCAGGCACACCAAGAGTAGAGTCTCATCCATGAAATTTTATAATAATGTGTCAGCTAGATTATGGCTTATCCAATTAATTTAGGATTGTGTATTTCCATTGAGTTGATTTGTAATCGTATCTGAAGTCAGAGAATTGTATTTTATTTTCCTTTCATTGGTCTCAGTTTGCAACAGAAGTAGAACTATATTTTGTTTTCTTTTCATGGGTCTCAGTTTGCAACAGCACTGGAACTACTAGCTTCAAACAACTGTATGTGCGAACTAGAACTACACAATATACCAGATACGGAGTACATGTATTTCAAGAAAAAAAATGGAGTACATGTACCTGAGCGCAGGCTTGTACAGGTTGCCGTGCATCCGTGAACTGGCCTTCTGGGTCACCAGCCGTCCGCTCGCCATGGACTAGGAGGTCGCTGCGCCAGCCGTGTGCGAGGATGCCGCACCCCAGGTCGTCGCGCTAGGCGTCCATGTACTGCCCTTCTGGGACGATGGCCGTCTGCGCGCCACCGGCGAGGAGGTCGCCACGCCGGGCGTCCAGCGAGGTGGCCGCACTCCAAGTCGCTGGCCGTCCGTGAGGAGGCAGCGTCCCAGTTCGTCGTCAATGGCGCCCGCGAGATCCCCGAAAAGAACCCTGATCTGACTTTGTAGGCTTCATCAGGACATGGAAGCTGCAGATCCTAGTAGATGAAACACTCGATGAGTTACAGATGAAAGGGCATGGTGAGATTTGGTGGAAGAATTGAGATCGAGGACAAGACGGAGACGACGGAGGCGGCGGCGGATAGGATGAGGACAGACCTCTCCTGGAACTCGTGCGAACGAAGATGAGGTTGGGGGCCTGAGATTTTTTATTCACCGTGGGACCCACAGCTATGGATTGGATACATTGTGGTGCACAACTTAACTATTGCTACCTGCTGTGGAACCCACCACTATAGACTTGGTTGAGTAATATACATTGCTGTTGCTCTAACATAGTATGTAACAATTATAGTTCTTTAAGGCTGCTTCAGATGATTGGAGGTACCAGGTCCAGGATATGACAACTTGCTATAGCTGTCACGAGATGTCTAGATCTGTTACATCAACTTGTTACCTATATAGGCTTTGTTGGCTTCAACTAAACAGCATATATTTTTCAGCTCTGAAACAATATTTTCACTCACAACAAATCAGGTTCAGTCCTAAATCAGCTCAGCTTTTCAGCTGAAGCGGAACAGAGCCATATATGTTTGAAAAATCAGAATTCAGAAGGCTGCTTCAGCAACAATTTTATACAAAAAAAAAATGCTATTGTGAGGAGGTCAGCATAGCAAATTAGCAATCCATCTCCTGGAGATGAGGTTTGAACGCAAAAGCCTGAAAATAAGACCAATGGCTATGGCCTACGGGAAAGTCTATTTCCAATCAAACTAACAGCGGGTTTCGCCATCGGATTCGGTTGTGCACACACGGGCGGAGCAGACTTATCCTGCGAAAACAATAAAAATCAAACAAGAACATGTGGAAAATCACATGTACGGTACTTGGTCTCGTCAGGACTTTCTGAGCTCCTGATCACCTGGTACTGATAAGCAGTTAGGTTTGTCCGGCGTCCTCCACCTCGAGAAATAGTCATGTCGGTCTTTTTCAGGGAAGGAAAATTCTGAAAGGCGGATTTCACCAAGAAGCCATATCCAAGTCCAAGGGCACTGCTCACTGCTCAGCCAAAGTCAAAATTCAGAGGTAGCTGGAGCAGGTTTGGGTAGCACAATCGTGATAGATACACCTGAACTGATCCATGTCATCTGTGGTGGTACCACAAACGCTGTCAAACACGTAAGCAAGATCTTCTCCCTGATGCGTTTCAGGGAGATCAGATATCACTGCTATCCTGCGGTATCCAATCGTTGTGTAATCTTGACGAATGCAGTGAGGCAAGGCTCCTTGGCTTGCCTCTAGCTAGTCAGCTACTTCTACTAGCATCTCCGCAGCTGTTTTTCTGTTCGCATAGAAAATAGCAGGGGGAACATGCTTCCTGAATTTCTGCATGCTGATGCTTCTTGGTGATGTACGAAACACGATCAGTAGAATCAAGTGCGCAAGTCTGAATTTTGTGAAGCACATGCTTCTGAAGGGGATGTATATGGAGATTGAAGATTGAACAAGTTTCAATCTCTCCAAGATGCTTAAAGAACATCAGGATTCTGTATTCAGAGCTGGAGCTGCTGCTTCTCCTTTCGCCACTTCCATCAGGACATTGGAAATGACACTGTTACTGCCCGCTTTTTCAAGTCATTTTGCGTGAGGCCTCGAGGCAACTTCTCCCGTGAATTTCAGATAAGACTGTGGGTACGAATTTAGACCAGCTGCACTGGTACCTGTAAATGCACCCTGTAAACGCATATACCGTAAAAAAGAGCCCGCAGCGGCATCCGGTAGCCCGTCTGGCATGGTTCAGGAGCAGCGCTCGTCTGGGAAGTCAAGGGGAGATGCAGAGCCTCCGCTATGCGCCAGCCGGGCACGCGCGCACGAGAGAGCCAGCACAAGAAAGAGAGAGAGAGTGCGTGGGAGAGCGTGCCCAACTCTTTCCCATATTAAAAAAATATTATAACTAAAAAAAAAACCAAATTAAATTTCAATTGCACGGTTAAATTCGTTATAATAAATCCTTCGAAACAAGATCTCACATGAATATATTTAAATAAAATTTATAAAGAATGACAAGTGGAGTCGTTTTTGGAAGTTGGTATAAAGTATGAGATATAGAGGATGATGAATACGGAAAAAAACATATATAGAAGAGGAAATCTTGATGATCAAGTTAGAATATTCTTTTTATAGGATGGATTTAGAATACCATCAGTCCCGATACTCTAGCACATGCTGAAAATAGCGTGTGACCGGATGTCCTCTGAATCCAGTCAAAATCTGCACGTTTGGCAGCATCTGCCCAGTTGTCAAATTCTCCCTGCAAGTAACGTCACACGTGCACATCTTGCCAATATTTTTGCAGTTCCTGATTATCCAAACAGTCAGCTAACCTCCAGGAAGACGAGAGGAATTCGTCGAGTTGACCACCCAGATTTCTTAAAGCATCTCTAAGATTAGCTAAAAATTATTTGACAAAAGATTTGGTAACTTCCTAAAATAAATGTCAAGTAAAATAAAAACCTTTCTCCAAGAGTTTGGCAATTTAGACTTGGCAAATTAAAAAAAAAGGCCCACTTATTATTATTATTATTTTTTTACCCTGGCCGTTTTTCTGTTGGAGCTGTATGAACCTATTTCGCTGGAACTAGCTTGACTATACGATCAAGGGCACAAGCACTACAACATACTATGGCTCCGTTCGGTGAAGCTGAAAAAGCGCTGAAAAGCACTAAAGTGCTGTAGAAGTACTGAAATCTTGTGAGAAGAAAGTACTGCTGAAGTGCTGAAAAATAAACGCTTATCCCTCTAGCCGAACGCAGCCTATGAACCCTAGATTAACTATCGGATCAAGGCCACAACATGAAGCAGTAAGGCCCTGTTTAGATCCAGCGCAAATTGCAATTGCAACTAGTCACATCAATGTTACGGCACATGCATGGAGCATTAAATGTAGACGAAATGTTTGCATGTTTGTACTTTTTGCATGTGCATCACGAGACGAATCTTTTAAGCCTATTTGGGCCATGATTGGACAAAAGTTGTCAAATACAAACGAACGTGCTACAGTGCAAAATTACAACTGCAACTGGGATCTAAACGGAGCCTAAAGCACGTGGCTGCTTGCGTGCCCTGTGCTGAGACCGACCAACGCACGCAACCTGACCTGAACCTGCAGCACCACCAGACTTGCAGGTCATGCGTCAGGACCCAGACGAATGGATGCGCATGGGGCGGCTCCCATCGCGCATAGTATACTCCCTCCATCCGCGAAAAAATGCAATTGTAGGACTTGGCCCGGAAACCAATGCACATGTAAAATTACGAAAATGCCCTTGTCTTTGAATGGGAAGACCGAGTAGAGAAATGCGCAAGCCAGTTTTGTAGTCATTTTTTAAACGTCTGAGCAAGCCAGCTTGTATATCAGTGCTAGAGTGTTCTGGAAGCTAAGATGGAATGAGGGGACAGGAGAGCTCCACGTCATCGATGCAGCATACTGCTGGTTTTTTTATACTGCGTTTGATTTGTTTGGACTGGGTCTCATGACCTCACACATAGCTTATGCTCTGAACTTGTGCGTTTTTTCTCGGAAAAAATTTAAACACCTGGATTGCAGTCTTTGGCGGACGGAGGGAGTACGCTTTTAGGAACTCAGTAAAAGATAGGAAGCTTGAGTTTTTTCTTAAAATAAAAAGACAAAGTCATTTACAAAACTGTTGGAGATGCTCTTATAAAAATAATTTAACGGAGCAGTTTTACCAATCCTTAGGTTCAAAATCTATTACTCTATTAGCCTCCTCTTTGTTTGCATTAAAGTTAATTTTAATCAGTTTCTATCTAGTTTTCCGGACTCGGTTACAGATGCAAAGCTCATATATACGAGCACACACTCATCGCTATGAACGCACACGACGTCGTAAGAATAACATCGTTAAATTCTGAAATAAATAAAAAAACGCGCATTTGTGACAAGTTGGACACTTGAACCCGGACGCAAAGAACTCAAACAGTGAGCTACGCTTTGTTTACTTTACTTTTAGCTAGTTAGCAATTAACCCTTTATAAAACCGTCCCTTTTGTGTAGCCATGGTTATTTGGTGTACGAATGATTTTCAGGAAGATGAATTCATGTATGTACAAGCACTTGTCATTGTGGATTGAGTGTTGCCACAATAATAATAAATATTAATACCACCAAATACGACAGTAACTAAGCATTAAGGGAGGGAGAAATCAAGAGAAAAATTATCACAAGATAAACATGGTGCACTACTGCATAGCATTGATCCATCTAGGCCCAACTGTGTGCTTGGGCCAGCATGAGTCTATTTAACCACATGTTCACGGCCCAATACCCCAGCTTGCGCCACCAAGGCTCAAAAGCACATTTGCTTGTGCACCTTTAGAAACCTGATCAAATTTTAGTCTATAAGATGTTTTCTTGAGGAAACATTTTAGTCCAAAATGTTGGGTTGAAAGAGGATATTGATGATAATCATGTCAATTATTTAAACTGTGAGGTGAATCTTGATTTGTTTTTTTGAGTTATAGGGAGTGCAATGATTCAAGCGAATTTACGGGAGCATTCATGGTTTATCAAGCATTTTGATTTTGCAACTGATAGTCCAAATAAGCAACACATTTAATATCGAGGAAAATCCACGAGCAGTCCCTAAAGTTGGCAGGCAGTGTCACTTGGTCTCTTGACTTTCAAAATGATATCTATTGGTCCTTAAATTTGGAAGATGGTGTCATCCATGTACCAAACTTTCAATGTAATCACCACAGATCACTAAATTTGGCAGAGTGTGTCATTTAAATCCTAAATATTGTAGCTAACTTTGGCACATTTTTTTTAAAAGAAAAACTAATTTTGGGATATTGTAGTTACATTCCGTAGAATATTACAGAACTTGTATATTACTAATGATTTTTATATACAAGTTATAGCCCTCGGCATGATCTATAACTCTAGTTTTGAGTTTTTTTTTAAAAAAATTAAGGTCGTTAAGTGCTCAAGTTGTGGCTTATCCGAGTGCAAGATATATAAGTTGTGGCTCGCTATACGGCCGGACGTGGCTCGTCGGTGTGGTTATATATATAGTCTGTACTCAATGAGTTAGAATAGCTCTTATCTAATATAGTATGGAGTCTGATTTTAAAATGTATTGGAATTCTAATTAGAATAGACTCCATCTATAATGGAGGATTTTAATAGAAATGCTAATCTAAATAGGAAAGAATATCTCTATTTTTATGTTTATCTAAAATTTCTTCCGGTCGAAGCGATATCGTATCTGCCTATCTGAACGTGGCTTGCTCACGTACGCCAACTCAAACCGACGTGTTTCTATCCATAAATAAAATAAAAGTATTACATTGAAGCCCGTAAAATTTCTAAATTGATCTGTTGTGGTCCCGGCGTCCGGCAGCCGGTATGAACTAGACTGGACTATGAAGCGAATACTTAATCCGTCTCAATTTATCGTTTGACTTTTTAAACCTTAAGTTTGATCACTCATTTTATTTAAAAAATTTATTAAAAAAGTTAAATTTAACTTATTCTTAAAAAACTTATATTAATAAAGTAGGTCATAGTAAAAAATATGATATTTTACACAATTTTTTGAATAAGACAAATGATTAAATTTGGAAAAAAAAACAAACGACGGAGGGAGTATGCTTGATTGCTGGCTGTGGTTAACAAGAAGCTAGCCGATCAATGCAACCTACCGATCGAGCGAGAGTATGAGCAAAAGCTCACGACAAGTATACTTGTGCATGACACGTGGCGTGTGCTTACCACGACACCAGAGGCAGACAAGCACGATGTACGCCGAGGCGACTAGGACAGCAGGCCATGCATACTCCATGCAGCATGGAACCGGGACCCTAAGGCATGGGAAACATAATAACATATTCCCACAACTATACACTGCAACTCGCATTAATCATATTGTGGCATAAGTCTAAACATACTGCCTATTCTCTTCCCTCTTCTCACTTTATTGGTTCATGAATATCTACAACTAATAAGCCTAGAGAGTGGAATAAAACTTCGTGGGATTTTTTTTTCGTTTCGTCCTGCTGTCTGCTCGTGTGATACCTCCGTCGCTCACCCGCATGATCTCCTCCCCCGGCATGCGCGCGATTTCGGGTGTGTTTATATCCCAGTTGCAGTGCAATTCTGCACTGTAGCACTTTCGTTTGTATTTGATAACTTTTGTCTAATTATGACCTAAGTAGGCTTAAAAAATTCGTCTCATGATGTACATACAAAAAGTACAAACATGTAAATATTTCGTCTACATTTAATGCTTCATGCATGTGCCGCAACGTTGATGTGACTAGTTGCAATTGCAATTTGCACTCTAAACAGGGCCTTCCTCCCCTTCCGGCGACATGCACCAATCATCGCTCCGTCACTCCGTCCAAATCGGCAATCGCGAGATCCAGGCAAGTTACCTGCGCGGCGTAGCTTCCTCATCTCTCTCTCTCCGCGCTTGTGCACTTCTCCCCACCCCCGAATAAGACGCCAAGATCTGGCCCCTGCGCTGCGTCCTGCACGCCGTCCTCACCATTGCGCGGCCATCGCCTGCCATCCTCGGCGTCGTGAGGTGAGGGCGGTCCTGGCCGTCCACTGTCGAGCGCCCCACGCTAATCAATCTCCCCGGCTCCTCCTCCCAACCGCCCCACCACTCCCACCTCCTCCCCAGCCGCCCCTGCTGCGACCGCGTACCGAGCACCGGCCTCCTCCTCCGCGGCGCCCCCGGCAGCCGGCTTCCTCCTCCATGACTTGCATACCGCTAGCTCTTGCTGTACCACCGCGCCCATCCGCCGCGCCGCCCATCCGTCGCGCCGACCATCTCCCTCGCCCCCATCCGTCGCGCCGCCCCCATCCGCCGCAGCCGCCCGCACCGCCGCACGTGCATCCGTCACTGGTTCGTGCCGGGAGCCGCGTGTCCGCCGTCGCTCCGTCCTTGCGCCTCGCCTGCTGTCGCCGCTGATCCGTGCAGGGACGAACGCCGGCGGGCGGTCCCGAGCCCGGCTGGCTCCATCGACTCGCGGTCGCGCGGTCTCTCGGCCGCCCGTGCCGACGTCGACGCACACCTCCAGCCGCCCGACCTCCTTGCTGTCGTAGGCGGTCCTCGCCGTCAGGGCTCTCGTCCACCCCCTCGCCGCTGATACTGGGGAAGCACAGAACCCATCGAAGCCCGTGGTGCTGCGCCCACGACTCGCCAGGTCGCTGTCCTCGCCGTCAAGTGCCGCCACCACACTACCCTGTCCGCCACCTCCCCATCTCTATCCGTGCACCCGTCGCCCTCCTTCCAGGTTCGTGCCCCTCTGTGTGTTTTTCCCCTTTGACCCGATTGCAGCAACTGAGGAGCGAGCGGACCATCTCCGGAGTCCAATATTATTTATTCTCTGTTCTGTTGCTTGTTAATTGCTTCTGTTCGCTGTCTCGGGGCCCAACTTCAATTTGACACCTAATTTTATATGACAGCCAAAATCCTTGCGATTGCACACCAGAAGCGAGTGTGCAAAGCTGTTTGGCACCAGATATTGCCATATCTGAACTCCATATTTGTCTGACATTAACATTGGAACCACAAATATTCATGAAAAGTTTCATCAAGTTTTGATCCGATTTTGGTGATCAACAATGCCTTTTGTATTTAAGCTTTGTGGAAATTGGATACCATTTTAGAGTTGACTCGATTGCACCTAGGCTTTTCAAACAAGAGATCGCTGTTAAAAAAAATGATTGGGCACGGCTTCTCTGTTAAATAAATGATTGAGCACTGCCTTATTAAAAAAATGATTGAGTTGCTTGATTGTGGTGAAGTTTCAGATGAGATGGCTTGTTTGGGGCCGGGCTCTCTGAATTTTGTTCAATAGCTGAAATCCTACTAATTTTTCAAACTGAATTCAAGGCAGCACTGACTACATTGTTACGTGTTCTAGCAGCTTCTTTATTCAAAACCTCAAATCGTTGTATGAATCTTAGAAAGTTATAGTATGCTTATCAAAATACAGTACCTGTGTATTTGAGAAAAAAAAATATCCTTGGTACTTGGCAAGTGCCACCGACAGTTTTTATTAGTATACCAGACTGACCCAACTTACCCTGATCAACAATCAGTAAGGGGTTAGGGCATGATGTAAGATGAATGGATGCAATATCTAATTGATGAGGCTGATTGAAAATTATCAGAGCATCAAGGTAAATTATCTATATATAATTTATTAGAGTTTAGAATATAAGGTCAAGATAGTATAAAACTAAGGATCTCTGGTACAGCCTATCAAGTATTGAGCTGCACATTATGAAACCATTGTTTTTTGAGTGATTTGCACTGATGGGACAGGGTAATGCTGGACTAGGGGAGGACATGGTGATGCAGCAACATTGGGTGATGTTTATCATCGGTTAAGGAAATGTCATCTGCCCAATTAGCTACTAATAATGGCGGTTAGGAACGGCACATATAGAGGGTGGGAAAGTCCACACGGAGGTGAGATGGTTTCCCAAACCTGCAGTACCTTTTTCTCTCTCATGTTTCATTGCTTGATCTAGAACCACTGCCACAAGCCCCATCCTGTTGTTTGCCGAGGACTGCCCGTGCGTTAGTTGAAACATTCACAATTTGATGATCTGAAAGATGTCCTTGGCCTTGCTCATTGCCTAAGACGCGCATAGCTCTTCCCCATTTGACGTATTAGCATTTTGGCCATCAAACTATTGCCCAAGTTTGATTTTGCAATGCGACTCTGACTCTAAAATCAGCAATATTTCACCACTGAGATCTATTGATGGCCTCTTACCTACTTGCTATATAGCATCATATTTGTGTGGCCTCATAAAGTTCCTTTTGTTCTGTATCAAGATTAGAAAAATCAATTATTGTAGAAAATTGGAGGCTACAGATCTTAAGACACTGATGAGGTTGAGTTTTCCGGTGAAACCATGTTTCTCTTTTGAACTCCTCACGATCTGCCAATAGTAGTGATGACGATCTAGGATGACAGCAGAGTTGCTGATCCAATGAGACTTGATCACAGATTTAAAAGCTCATGTTAAGCCTTTAGTTTCTGTATACGGGAGGAATTGGATCCTGACTGATTCAGCATGTGCACGTGTACTCAAATGAACTATGAAAGCTCTTGTGGCTAAATTACCTTCTTTTTGCTTGAGATGCACTACTAAATCTTTTGTGTCAACTGTAGAGAAACACCACACACCCTAATCAGGGGGGGGGGTGACCTTCATTATATAGCCTAATAGGTTAGGGTTACAATGTACAAGGCCAATGGGCCGTACACCCAATATGGCTGTTACAATATATTCTAACACCCTCCCTCAGTCTAAGCGGGAGTGTCACGAACACAAAGACTGGACCTAAAGTCAGTGAACAACTGTACAGGTAACCCTTTGGTCATAATGTCCGCGAACTGATGAGATGATGGAACATGGAGCACCCGAACCTGTCCCAAAGCAACCTTCTCACGGACGAAGTGAATATCTATCTCAATATGCTTCATGCGACGATGATGAACTGGATTGGCGGTCATGTAGACAGCACTGACATTGTCGCAGTAGACAATCGTCGCCGAAGAGATGGGTGCGTGGAGCTCCTGGAGTAACTGACGAAGCCAACAAGTCTCAGCCACAGCGTGCGCAACATCACGATAGTCAGCCTCCGCACTCGAACGAGAAACCGTAGTTTGTCGTTTGGAGGACCAAGAGACTAAGTTGTCGCCGAGGAAGACACAGTAGCCTGAAGTGGAGCGCCGAGAGTCAGGACAACCAGCCCAATCAGCATCGGAGTAGGCGGTCAAGCTGGTGATGCTACCTGTGCCGATGTGAAGCCCAGTGGAGAGAGTGCCCTTGACATACCGCAAGACACGCTTGAGCATCGCAAGATGAGGCTCGCGCGGGTCGTGCATGAAGAGGCAAACCTGCTGAACTGCATAAGTGAGGTTCGGACGAGTCAGCGTGAGATACTGTAGCGCACCGGCGAGACTGCAGTACTGAGTGGCATCCGCTACCGGTGCACCGTCTGTAGCAGAGAGCTTGGCATGAGTGTCAACAGGAGTCGCCGTTGAATGACACTCAGCCATGCCGGCGCGCTGGAGCAGATCCACAGCGTACTGGCGCTGCGACAGGAAGAGACCATCAGCAGAACGCGTGACAGAGATCCCGAGGAAGTGATGAAGGTCCCCGAGATCTGTCATAGCGAACTCGGAGTGAAGGAGCTCGGTGATGCGACGAAGAAGCGGAGTCGACGAGGCTGTCAGAATGATGTCGTCGACGTAGAGCAGCAAGTAGGCGATGTCGGCACCCGCTTTGTAAACAAAGAGGGACGTGTCGGAGGTCGAAGCAGTGAAGCCGGACCGCTGAATGAAGCCAGAGAACCGCTGGTGCCACGCCCTGGGCGCCTGCTTGAGTCCGTACAAGGACTTTTGCAGGAGACAGACGTGGTCGGGAGCCGCCGGGTCGACGAAGCCGAGCGGCTGCTGGCAGTAGACAGTCTCGTTCAGATGGCCATGAAGAAAGGCGTTCTTCACGTCCAGCTCATGTATCGGCCAGGAGCGAGAGGCGGCGATGCTGAGGACGACCCGGATGGTGGCCGGTTTGACAACCGGGCTGAACGTCTCGTCGTAGTCGATGCCGTACCGCTGCGAGAAGCCACGAACAACCCATCTGGCTTTATGGCGAGCCAGAGAGCCGTCAGCATTATACTTGTGCTTGAACACCCACTTGCCAGTGATGATGTTGGCACGAGGCGGTCGAGGAACAAGACGCCAGGTGCCATTGTCCACAAGCGCCTTGTATTCTTCGGTCATTGCCAGCGCGCCAATTAGCATCGGCGAGCGCGGCACGAGTGTTGCCTGGCAGCGGAGAAGCCAGGTTGGAGGTCGAGGCGTTGAAGCCATACCGCTGCATGGGCGGCGGCAGTGAACCCGTCCGGGAACGAGTCTCCCGCGCAGGAGGCTCTGGAGGCGGGGCTGCTGCTGCCTGCGGCGCTGGGGCCGAGGGCACCTCCGGCTGCTGCTGCGCCGTCTGCGCCTCTGGCTGCGGCTGAGGAGTCGGTGGCGGACGCGGACGACGAGTGTAGTGGACGCCGAACCGCTGCCGATCAGCTGCAACGACGGGGGCACTTGCTGGTGTAGGAGAAGCCGAGGGTGCAGGCGTGTCCGACCGGAGCGCCTGGGGCAGCCTGTAGGCAGCACCATGCCACAGGATGGCAGGGTCCAGCCCGACGGGGTCGCCGGCATCGTCTGTTGCAGCCGAGGCAGGCGCAGCTGAGACCCGCGAGTGCCGAACGTCTGAGGTAGACGGGGCAGGCGCGGGAAGTATATCCTGTATCAAAAAATCAAGAGAATCCAGTCGGGGCTTGGAAGCCGCAAACGGAAAGTGAGTCTCATCAAAAACAACGTGGCGAGAGATGATGATCTTGCGAGTAGAAAGATCAAGACACCTGTAGCCCTTCTGGGAAGGAGGGTAACCGAGGAAGACACACGCTGCTGAGCGAGGAGACAATTTATGGGGAGTCGTGGCACTAAGATTCGGATAGCACAGGCAACCGAAAACTCGGAGGATGGAGTAGTCTGGCATTTTGCGGTGAAGGAGATGATAGGGAATACCATTATGTATGGACGATGATGGCTGCCGGTTGATCAGAAACACAGCAGTGGAAAGAGCTTCGACCCAGTAGGATGGAGGCATGGCGGCATGAAACAGAAGCGTGCGAACAGCGTTGTTCAGTGTGCGAAGCATCCGCTCAGCTTTGCCATTCTGGGCAGATGTGTAGGGGCACGAGGTGCGAAGTAGGATGCCGCGGCTAGCTAGGAAGGTAGCGGTGGCATTGTTGATGAACTCGGTGCCATTATCCGCCTGAAAAACAGCGCACAGGAAAACTGAACTGTGTGTGAGCGTAAGCAACAAACTGGACAATATGTGCATGAACTTCTGATTTATGGCGAAGAGGAAACATCCAACAATAATGTGTATAATCATCAACTATGACAAGATAAAATTTATAGCCAGAAATACTCAAAACTGGAGAGGTCCAGACATCACAGTGAACAAGTTCAAAGGGAGCTGATGTACTAGAAACCGAACTAGCAAATGGCAGCCTAGCGTGCCTGCCAAGCTGGCAGGCATGACAAATATGGCGAGCTGCTTTGTTACACTGGATAGCTGATAGCTTATTTAGAGTGTTCACGACGGTGGGTGCAGGATGACCAAGGCGGGAGTGCCATAACTCTGGGGAGACGACGGCGACATGGCAGCAAGGTGGCATGTGATGTGGAATGGTGTAGAGATCCCCATTGCTATTGCACCGAAGGAGGACCGTCTTGGTCTGCAGATCCTTAACAGAAAAACCATAGGCGTCAAACTCAATGGAACAGTTATTGTCGCGAGTAAGCTGTCGAACAGATAACAGATTACGAGTGAGTTGGGGAGCGACAAGAACATTATCAAGACGAAAAGGATGATCAGCTATTTGAATAACAGAAGTGCCACGACTATGAATGGGAATTGATTGACCGTTGCCGACCATAATGGAGGACGGTGGCGACGGGAGATGGGAAAGTAAAATACCGTCATTGGAGGACATGTGAGATGTCGCTCCGCTGTCCATGACCCAGGGTGCAGCCCCACCCTGGATTGCCATCTAGTTGAGGGCAGCAATCAAGCTTGCCGAGTCCCAGCTGCCCTGGAGGCCCGTACGCCGGGGGACCGCCGGCAGTGGAGAACTAGGGGAGGCGCGAAGGCGGTGTGTGCCTGTGAAGGAGGCACAGGTGGTGCACCCCACTGCTGCTGCTGCTGCTGGGGAGGCCACGGAGCAGCCCAAGGGTTGTAGCAAACCCAGGGGCCGGCCGGCTGACGCCCGCCGAAACTGCCGCCTTGCTGCTGGTTGCGGCCACCGCCGCCATTGCCACCTTGCTGCTGGTGGCGGCCCACCGCCGCCACTACCACTGCCGCCGTTGCCACCACAGGCCGCCCTTGCCCTTGCCACCCTTGCCCTTGCCACCACCCCCACGAGTGGTGGATGCAGGAGGGGTGGACTGGCTGGACGGCGACGTGTAGGAGGAGGTGGTGGAGGCGGCAAGGGCTGAAGCCGAGGACTCTTTGCCCTCGTTGCCAAGGCGGAGTTCCTTGACGCGGAGCATGTTGACGGCAGACTTGAAGTCGGGAAGCGGCGATGTGTTGGAGATAATGTCGGCGGTGTTGGCGAAGCGAGAGTTGAGACCGCGCAGAAGAATGAGCACGAGTTGCGCAGGGGAGACGGTGTGCCCGACCTCTCGAAGAGCATCAGCGGTGCGCTTCATCTGCTGGGCGTAGGCGTCGATGGAAAGGTCGCCCTGGGACAGGTTGTGGAACTCCTGCTCGAGGACGACGGCGCGGGACTCCTTGTTCGCCTGGAACAGAGCCTCGATGGAGACATACAGAGCGCGTGCATCCTGATCGGGCTCCATGGCGAGGTCGAGGACGGCGTCGTCGACGGAGCCGTACATCCAGCCGCGGATGCAGGCATCGGGCTGAGACCACAGGGGGTCAGCCGGGCGCGCGGCCTCCGTGCCATCGATGTGGCCGAGCAGCCCGTACTTGCCGCAGAGGGCGGTGAAGAACGCCTTCCACTTGGAGTAGTTCGGGCGTTCGAGGCTGAGTGCGATGGGGATGTGCTGCTTCACGTTGACAGAGGCGTAGGCGGCGAAGAACGGAGCAGCGAGAGAGTCCCCCATGGCGCCGGATGACTGGGAGCCGAGGGCGCCGGATGTGGCGGAAGAACCCGACGACGACGTCATGGGCGCGGCTTACAGGGCAGTGGCGCGATCCCTGGGGTGGCAATCACACGCGCGACCTTGGAGACGGCGCGAGTCGAGGCGGCGGCACGATGGGGTTCGCGCGGCAGCTTGGGGCGTCGCGATCCGCGCGGCGGCCGAGCGCGCGCGATCTGGCGCGAGTCAGGGCGGCGGCGCGCAGCCTGGGGCGGCGCGAGGGTGCGCGGCCTGGCGGCGGCGTGAGGGCGCGCGTCCTGGCAGGGACGGCGCGACGGGGGCGCGCGGTCGTGGCGGCGACGCGAGGGCGCGCGTGCCTGGCTGGCGGCGGCGCGATCGCAGCCGGGCTGGTGCGGTGGCGCACGTCCTCACGGAGGACGCACGGGCAGAGGAGGCGCGAGAGCGGAAGAAGGAAGGGATCGTAATTAGGGATGATACCATGTAGAAAAACACCACACACCCTAATCGGGGGGTGACCTTCATTATATAGCCTAATAGCCTAGCGTTACAATGTACAAGGCCAATGGGCCGTACACCCAATATGGGCTGTTACAATATATTCTAACATCAACCAATGTGTGTCTCCACATATTTCGCACTTAATACAACTCTAGATAAAAAAAATCAAGATTTCACACTTACTGGAAGTATTAATTATATGATTATAATGGTAAATGGCTACTATTTCTACAGATTTATTTTTCAACTGTCTAGCATTTGCACTAGATAAGACCTGTTGTAGCAGGGTTTTCTTTTGGTATTGCATTATTTTGTCTTCTGAAATAGCATGCTCTGTTGTTTTCTTGTCAATCTGCAATGGTGAATAATTGGCTCTACGCTGCTTGCTTATGGTGACTGATACCTCCACGAAGTATCATGAACGTAGCAAAACCCCATGGAAGCATACCGAATAAAATCCATGTTTCGATTGTGGTAAAACTGAAATCGTATATTCACACTGTTATTTCATAATAAGGTTGTGGTAAAAAGATTAGTGTTTGAAAATTTAACAATGGACATTCTTTCGCTGTGGGTTCTTAATATTGGAAGCTTACTGTAATCATCTAAAGATACTTCTCCAGTTTTCCTGCTGAAACTACGCATGAATTATGTACAAAGAGGGGTATTCCTTTTAGCATACATGGATAGTCCTAATTATGATGAAAAGCTGATCTCCAGGGCCATAGCTTTACATGAATAGAAATATTTTTTATATGATTACTACATGGTCAGTCCTAATTATGATGAAAAGCTGATCAATCAATTTATCGTGTCTTATCAATCACTACTGCGATTGCTGACGTGGGTGTGCGTGTTTTGTTTGTTTTGGCCTCTGCTCTCCTCTGCAGGCGCGTGAGCTACTTTCCGACATCTGCATCCTCAAGACCGCTGTCATGAATAGATAGAAGTATGTAGTTCTCACATGAGTTTGAAGAAATGATATACCGTCCATCGGGAATAATATGTATAGCAGACAAAATATGTGGATTAATATTCGTCCATTGATTTTGTCCTGCAAGCTCTTGTTTTTTTCGCATTGGTTGGTTCCCAGATTTTTTTCCTACTCTCATTTGTCATATGAGATTGCTTTTGTTATTCTTTTTTCTTATTTGGTATCCTGGTCGAGATTGATACATTAATTGCTACTACTTCTACCTTTGCAGTGACAATGATTTGGCATGCTATCTTGTTTAGGTGGATCATTTTGCAGAATGCTGCCCACCAGAATAGCTTTCAACTTTTTAGAAATTCAGGGCTTTGCCAAATCCTTTTCTTTACAACCTGATCAGCAGCATATTATTGTTTTAGGAAATTCAAGGAATTTGATGTTAGCTTTGTCTGTGTTTTCCGTCAAACCCATTCAGTGCATTCAGTGTTTCCCCCAAAATTTGTTGTTAGCTTTCAGTGAATCTAGTGTTCTCTAGAATTCTGTATTTCCCTCTAAATGCAGTGAATTCACCAAATCTGCAAATGCAGATACCTTATTTTAATTTATTATTAGTTCAGCCCTAGATTTGGGCTCCATGCCAGATTTGTAACTTAAGTTGATTGATTCTGTTAGATAAATAGCACATGAGAACAGGTCAGTGCTTCATGTAGCTCTGAGGGCTCCAAGAGATGCAGTTATAAACGGTGATGGGACCCTAAGGTTTGGAGTGAGACTTTTAGGAGTGGATTATGGGTAAACTTTCAGTCAATTTTTTAATTAACTAAACGTGGCAAAAACATGAAGATTGATCGCTAGAACTGCTTGGACTGCATGTTGGGTTAACTGGGAGAAACCATTGACGAATGTTGTGTCAGTTGGAATAGGTGGTAGCTTTCTTGGCCCTCTATTTGTGCATACTGCACTCCAGTGTTATTTTGGTACCAAACACCGGTCGTTTTCCTATGTTTATCTTTAAAAATAGCATGCTTTCTTGTTACCTTCTTTCGCTGTGACAAGCTTGTACATATTGGTTAATTTTCATGCTTGCTTTTTGAAACATGAAAACAGAGGACATCGGTACTTCAAGATTGATTTCCAGCAGGATAGGTCAGATCCAAAGTCCAACTGAATTACTAAGTGAAGGTTCGTGGTTTGGTTCCTTGCTTGTTTGTTCAGTTCTTTGATTCCAGAAATGGGGACTGACTCATTGGTCGGTGATTCCTTTTTTTTTCTCCACACATTTTCAGTTGATTGGTTTTGTTTCATACTATAATTAATCATCATTGGAATGATATATATTTGTATTGTGTTAATGGTCTGCTTCCACCTTTTTAGTTTGTTTTTTCAAATTTACAAAATCGTGACGTACAGCTTGTTTTCCCAGCCAATATTTGTTCCTTTTGCATATGCATGCCTCCAATTGATCACAAACTGAATTGGCATGGCACCATGGCCTCCTCTCATGCTACTATATAGTTTTATTATATTCCAAATATTTTGATGTGGAGTATTATTCCATCCAGGATGAGAAAAAAAGCAAGGTTCATCATTCTTTCTGAAGAGGAGGGCGAGGAACAAGCAGTTAGAAATTTGACAAATTGTGGAGATGGAAGGAGCCCTCTCTCTGATGTGCCGAGCTCTGGAGATTGGCCGCCATGCCGGAGAGTGGAGATGGAGGGCCGGTCTCCACCCTGCTCTTCCGTTTTTGCTGGTCAAGCGACCAGGCTGCGAAGAAATACTACGAGCCGCCGAGCCCAATAGGTATGGTCAAATTTGTTTGTTCGTACCAAATTCATGTATGGTCATGGTTTGTATATAGGATTAATTATGTCAGAGGGGCTAGCAAAGGAGGGACTTGATGTTTTAGTTTTGCATCAAAATTTAGAGTTATATTTTAATTATCTATTTTCTTGAAGACTTATGTAATATTGATGTTCTAATCATCATGATGGAAGCATATTTTTTTTAGTTAACAGGGCTACATATGTTTTATGGTATTATATTTTCTCTTTACAACGCATGGGCATGCATATCAACATATTCGTGGATTTATTGACATATGAATATTATCTTAGACGCCTTTACAATAGAGTTTGTGAGCCTGCGACGTCGCGCTCTCGATGACTTTGTTAGTTTTATGAACTTTGTCTTTTGGATTAAATGTCACTTTAATATAGTATTGCTTTGTTATCGTGCGATCCGTGTGTTTTTAGTACAAAAAATTAGCTGTCCCGTAGCAACGCACGGGCACGCTACCTAGTAGTGCATAAATCTTAATGTAACAAATATTATTGGATAACATGTGCTACAGCATCGAGTTGTGGGAAATGCACCTTTGAAAAGTCATAAATGGCTAGAGGATAAATAGACTATTTAAAAAATCTACAAACACACTAGAATACTCCTAAGTGGTTAGTATTTAACACGACGAAACAATTGCTTTAACTATAATATAATCTAAGCTATGCAAAGCTACATATCCAACTAGCAATTTATCTTAAATTATAGTGTGCTCACAAAAACTATCTAGACAGACACACTAATCCACTCAACCTAGCAAGCACCGCAAGAGCTAGCCCTCAACCGACTAAACCTAAACTAAAGCGCTACACAACTAGAAATTTAAGTTCAAGAGAGGGAATGGTTGTTATAACTCCGAGTAGGGAAGATGTAGCCAATCACCATAATATGAAAATTAACTAAGTCAGTCACTCAATGGTGATAAGTACAATGAAGATCAACGAAGACAACACAAAAGACACAAATTGAACCAGTTAAAAGACTTATTAGCAATTGAACCGGAACCAAACCAGTTGAGCTGTTAAACCATGAAAACTGGTCATAAGAACCGCTAGAGAATAGTGACCCCGCAAGAAACCAGGTGTGGGAGGGTGGGACCGTGGGACGGTGGGAGTGAAGATGGCAATGTGTAACCGAAACCCGAGTACCCGATGGGTTTTACCCGATAAAAAGGCGGGTATGGAATGAAGTTTTAACCCGTGGCCGTGGGTATATTATTGGGTAGAATTCTATACCCATCGGGTATATATGACGGGTACGGGTGTGATTATGTACTACCCATACGCATGTACCTGTGGACAAGACATTTTAGCTATATTTCTACTAGCTTGATCATGATGCAATGATGGTATATTTGTATGCTAATGTTAGCTTATTACAATGATGCCTTTTTAAATATAACTGTTAGCATAGGAATGATATTATTTTTGTATGTGAATTTATGATAAATATATGTAAATATCGGGTCTATTCTCGGGTGCATGTTACCTGTCGGGTAGAAATTACCCGCACAGATGTGGGTATAGGAGCATTATCCTACTCGTGCGTGGGTACGGATAGCCCCAAGGGTAAAATTTTATCTCGCGGATGCTGAAAGCCCATGTTTGGTTTTGGGTAATTGATGAAACCTAGTGTGCTAACGATTGCTCTAAGTGTTTCATGAGAATTGATTAGCAAATGGCAAGATAGAGCAAAGGACCGGGTCGGTGGAGGCCACAAGTAAAGGGCAATGACGGCGTCCATGAAAATGGTGTAAGTCCATCAATAAAGGAGAAAGCCCTATTGACGGCATCCATGCAAATGATATAAGTCCATAATCAAAGGTGTCCACAAGGTCCATCAAGAGATAAGAAGAAAGTTGATAAGAAACCGAGAGCTCAAGGCAAAGGTATGACCAATAGGAGCTCTTTTGGTTTTGGTGATCAAGACTCCATAGAGGGAGTGATCACTTTTAGGATAGATAGCCGTACTATCAAGAGGGGCGAAATCGTTGATGAAATGCGGTTATCAAGTGCCACTAGGTGTTCATGATCATTACATATGCATATAGATGCTAGTGTCACTAACAAAACCCGTTGAAATCTCTTTGGAAAAGACTAACACACGTACACTAAAGTGAGAGACACTTTGGAGTGTTAGTAACTTAAGAAACAGGGTGAAGTTCGAGGGTTAGAGAGGGTTTGGAATAATACTCCACATCAAAATATTTGGATCGAATTTCGGAGACATTACAATAGAAAAACTAGCGTCGGACCGTATTGTCACAGAGCGTCGGACCATTAGCCTCAGTCCGACGGCTAACACTGCTGAGAGCGTCGGACGCTCAGTTTCGGAGCGTCGGACTATTGTCCGAAGCGTCCGACGGTTTAGAGCGACGAGGAGGTGACACGTGGAGAGCAGAGGAGCGTCGGACTCTCGGTATTAGTCCGACGGTGAGCGTCGGACTAACGTCAGACGGTTTTCAGCGCTCGGGGAGCTCTCTGGAAACGTCGGACGCTGGCGAGTTTTAGTCCGACGGCCTGCTGTTTTAGAGTCCGACGGTGGATACGTGTAGTGCGTCGGACTGTGAGATTTGGTCCGACGGCCTACCGTCTGACGGTCGTTTTGGTGCGAGGAAATAGCCGTTGTGATCCAACGTTCAACTTCAAATGGCTAGTGACACGTGGCGTTCATCCGAGGCGTCGGACCGTGCGGATTAGTCCGACGCTCTGGCCGTCGGACAGTCCGACGGTACGCAGAGAAAGGAAAATAGGCTAGTTCTTTGTGTGTGGCTTATAAATAGCGACTTGGTCGGTTTGGGGAGCATCTCTTGGCACTCCTAAACATCATAACATACTTGTGAGCCTTCCCACTCCACTTTCACTCATCCTACTTGATTGTGTTCATCTTTTGTTGAGTTTGGAGAGCATCAAGTGCATTGCATTGATAGAGATCATCTAGAGGCACTTGGTAGTGGTATTTCACAGCGGTTTCTCTTGTTACTCTTGGAGTTTGCTGACTCCTAGACGGCTTGGAGCTGCGAGGATCGTTGAGGGGAGTTGGTGACTGTCTCCGCCTCCGATCGGTGAAGTTGTGAGGGGTTCTTGAGCCTATCCCCGCGGGAGATCGCGAAAGGCATCTTTAGTGGATTGCTCGTAGCTTGGTGGATCCCCGTCTTGTGTTGGTTATGCGGCACCCTTGAGAAGGGTTTGGCGTGTGATGCCAATTAGCGCGTGAACCTCCAAGTGGGTGTATCGCTACAACGAGGACTAGCTTGCCGGCAAGTAAGTGAACCTCGGTCAAAAATCTTGTGTCATCTCTCTACTGAGGATTTCTCTTGTATTTGATTGATTGGTTATATTGGATTTCATCTCTTCTCTTCACCGGCGGTATTGAAATCACCTTTACTCTTTATATTTGTGTACTTCTCTCTTGTGTAGCTTGTTAGTTAGTTGCTCACTTAAGAGTAGTATAAAGTAGTAACATAGCCTTTGAGTGTGAACTAGAGATCATAGTGTAGTATACTTGTCTAGGTGGCTTGCATAGTGTAGTTTAGAGCTAGTGCTTTGCAGAGCTTGCTATTGTTACTAATCGTCTTGTTAAGTGTTGTTTGTAGATTTTTTATAGGCTATTCACCCCCCTCTAGCCATTTAGGCCCTTTCAGATGCGGATATAGGTTGCTACCACGTGTCGGGTATGTAACTGTTGCCATCTCTAGGTGGGAGGGTCGAGAAAATAAAGAGAGAAAGAGAGTGATGGATAAAGGGTTCGAACCCTAAGCATGTAGGTTAGGTGATTTAGATATACATCTGTGTAGGTTAGGTGAATTAGTTGTACATAAGTGTTTATTTAAAATAGATTGAGCTAGCGATCTACCCAATTTAACCAATTAAACCGCTAGACTGTCGTTTCAATCCGTCGACACTATCGCTGATCTCCAGATCACCCCAACCAAACTAGGCTACATCTTTACACAATTTACAACCATAGATCGTGCACTCGTTCGTTGCTCGCGTCATATGATAATGAGGAATCACAACAAAAGAAAAAAAACAATTTTAATCCTTAACTAGCAAACTTGATGTATGTACAACAGCATGGGAAATTGAACTCCCATAACCTGAGTTTTTTTCTCTTTTCCATATTAGATTGATGTGAAATACACACTTAGTAAAATATTAGCTCTTCTATGTTGTTTGGAGGTACCTTCTGGTTATTCTGGGTGTATAAACAAAACATTATCTTTAATTAATTTTAGGATGCTTAGAGTTAGTGTGGTAATTGTCGCACCGGCTCTGTCCAACCACCTGGGCGCCTTTGTAGTTTTGGCAACGATCTGCTTGCCGGACGGTCATCGTATGGTAAAATTTAACAATTTAACGTGTTGTTTCATAAATTTTGTGTAGGTCTGTATCTTCACTTATGGACAATTGGGTTAGGAAAGACCCACACGATATCGGGTGAAACTAGAAAGAATTGTGACAGCTTGACAGAGGGCTGGAATCATTCATAGAACTTTAGATTTTATTTTTGAGAAAAACTTTAAAAACTAAGAGTCAAAGATAATGGAATTTTCTTGTCACCTACTTTTGTTGAAAATATTTCTCTATTTAAATGTTTTTTTTTTTGCTTTCAGGTTATAATGTAATTAGTGCTATCTGATTAAGTCTAAGATTTGATACTTTGAACTGTTTTATTAGTATTAGTACACGAAGAAAAATAGAACCGGAGCTTGGATGCATATCTAGAAGGAGGTATCAGAGACAGGGATCTAGGTTCACACACATAAGAATAGTATACTATCATTATGTTTCTGAATATCCTTTGATACCTTCTATCCTCCAAATCTTGGTATTATATAAGCAAGCAATAATTTACAAGCGACCCCTCGGTGAGGGTGGGCTTTTACATGCCACTTTAATGGCACTAGTTGGGCCTCTTCTAAGGACTTAGCCTATGTGAAAGGTCCTAAATGACCAGAGAGGATGAATAGCCTATTTAAAAATTCTACAAACACACTGGAGCAAGTGTTTAGTAATTAACATGGCGAAGCAATTGCTCTAGCTCTAAACTAAACTAAGCACAAGCCACCTATCCAACTAGCAATCTATCCTAAATTAGTGTGCTCATAAAGTCTACCTAGAGAGACGCACTAATCCACTCAACCAAGCAAGCTCGCAAGAACTAGCCCTCAATCGGCTAAGCCTAAACTAAAGGGCTAGACAACTAGAAATCTAAGTGCGTGAGAGGTAATGCTTGTTATACAGTCCAAGTAGAGAATATGTAGCCAATCACCAATATGAAATTCAAGTCAATCACTCGATGGTGATGAGTACAATGAATACCAATGAAGCCAACACAAGAGACAAGAATTTATCCCGACGTTCACGTGCTTGCCCGCATGCTAGTCCTCGTTGTGTCGACCTTATTTACTCGGTGACCAATCGTGATAGGTACCGATATGAACCGGCAAAGGAGTTGGCCCGATCTTCACGACAGTAGGTTTGATAACAAAGGATAACTTATTGTAGAACAGCAGGGTAACTAGCTTTATACCTGACAAAAGTTGTAATGCGACCAAGCGACAGGGAGAGAGACACCGAAACCTTGAGGACTTCGACTCGATCTCCGAACGATCGCAGAACCACAATCTGGGACTAATCCACACAATAAGACGCAGCCGAACGAAACCGTAGAGCACGAAGTTGGGGACCTCAGAGAGATCTTCTTCACAAGTCCAAGAAGAACAAGGAAGAACAAAGGTGTGTAAGATACACTCAGCATCTCGGCTGCAATACCATATTGGTTTATCAAAATGATCAAAGGTTACATTTGCTTGGATTCAGAGAGGTATTTATACTAGAAATAACCCTCTTAGATAGGTAGAAACACGAAATAGAAGTGGAAAGTGTAACACCCCGATTTTTGACCATGTTTAAAATTCACTAAAAATTTGAACTTTTAAAATTTGCTAACTAAGTAATCGCGTAGGAATTATTTTATCGCCACGAGTAGCCCACATTTAAAATAATTAAATAGCATAACAAATATTTTTGTGTGATGTAATGTTTCTTGGGCTCTATGGTGGTATAAAACCTCAACCACAAAATACCTATGTGCATGTATATAAAAATATATATATATAAGACCTTGGGAAATTTATTGGGAAATTAGAAAAGAATGGGAAAAAGAAAAGAGAAAGGAATAGAAGAAGAGGCGCTGGGCTGCTTGTTTCCCCTCGGCCCACAGCCAGCCCGCTCCATGCTCCCTTCCTCTCCCTTCGCTCGCCCAGACTTGGCCTGCGGCATCAAGCCGGCCCAGCGACCTCACACGCGCCCATCCCGCCGCACTCTCCCTCTCCCCTCACTGACGAAGCGTCCCCACCCATCAGATTCGTCACCTTCCTCCGGCACGACGGCCCCGCGCCTGCCGCTGGCCCCGCCGCGTCAGCGCCGGAGGAGAGAAGGAGCACAGCGCCCCATTGAACTCGCAGGGATGCATCCCATCAACTGCACTGTTTCCTCCCCTCTAATCTCAACGCGTACAGCAAACGCGCTGACCTCCGCTCGAACGACGACGCGCCGGTGACGGGACTTCACGGCACCGACCATGCCGAATCCAGCCTGCAAGCACAACCTTGTCAGGCAAGCCACCAGAACCATCCCCGAGCACGTCGCCCCTACCGGAAAAGATCGGGGGCGGGCGAGAAATATCTCGCCGCCGCGAACCGACGTGGCCGGCCTATAAATAGGCACGACGAGCGCACCATTAGGGCAACCAGCTTCACCCCGAGGTCCACTAGAGCGGGGAACACGCCATCTCCCCCTCAGTTCCACCTCTCCCCCTCTCCATGAAGCTATAGCTCAATTTCCCCCGATTCGGAGCGCCGCTGCCGCCGTCGACCAGAGTAGGAAATTAGCCCGTCGTAGCGCACCACCGGGCAATTGGAGAAGCAGGTAGGTTCACCGGAAGTTCCGCTACCCTTCCACCACTTCTTCCCCTTCCTTTCCCTCTGTGTTGCGTCCATCACCGTGCGCCACCGCGGCCGAGCCGCCATGGCCGGTAACATCTGCCTCCGCATGGCTCGGTCAAGCCTCACACCACCCTAGCACACTCATTTCACACCCACGAACATCCGCTGGGGACTGGTTTCGCAGAAGGAAGCCTCTAGGGCCGAGAACACCGTGCGCCGCCATCGTGACTACTCCGGTGAGCCGCCTGGGCATGCTCAGCCCATCCTAGGCAACGCCAGGGCAACCGGCGTGCGCGTCATCGTTACCAGAGCACCGTCCGGCACTCGGGTACCCCCTTCGAGCCTCTGCGCCGCCGGCGAAGGCAACTCCGGCGAACCCGGACCTTTCCCCGAGCCGGCATCATGGTGGTGAGCCTCGCCGTTCACCGCCGTTCCCTCTCTGTCCCCTTTTCTCTCTCTGCGTGTGGGCTAGGCCAGGGACGCCGTCCCGTTTCCCTGTCAGAACGGGCAGGCCATGGGCCCCACCTGTCTCTTCCCCTCCCACTTTATTTCCTCGGTGCACTTGGTCCACGTGAGCTGCACACACAGGGCCAGTCCATGCACTGTGCTGTGCACCGGCCCACACATGCAGAATTGCTAGGGGTACACGGCAAGTGCACACAGAGAGTTAAAAATACATTTTCCTGTTCCAGAAAAATTCCCAGAAAAATTCTACATAAACTAGATACTCACCAGACCCTAACCATACCCTTACTTCACAATTTTCACCTTTCTAAAAATCCCCTAAAATTCATAACCCTTCTAGCCCTATTTTAAAAATTCCACAATTTATATCCCCTCCATCCTAATTCCGTTTCCCGCCAAACCACCACCAAAATCCTTCTTAAATCAAACCCTATTCAACCTCCCAAATACCACCATATAGTTCTATGTTTGTTTTGTTTTGTCTTATTTTACTTTCTTTCGAGCGGCGGTTTTACCATCTTTTTGCGCCGAACGCCAGAGGAGGACAACTACGAGGAGACCGACGACCAGGACTACACCGGGGATCTTGGCGGAGACAACAACGAAGGCAAGTCCTAACCCCCACCGTACTTATTCATTTATAAATTTCTGAAATATATTTGAAAATCCTGTTAATCCTGAATACTTGAATAATTCTAGAACATGGTTAATAAATAAATCGACTAGTCAAGCGGGAGGTAGTTTTTGTGTGAGAAAACCACCTTTTGGGTAGGTTCACCTGGAGTGGGTTCCTACTGGGAGACGCTTGTCGTAGTCTTATTTTTATTAGTCATAAGCCACTCTCGCCTGGTCAAAAACTCGTACAACCACATGTCTATATGGGTAGACTTGCGATCCACACCCCGTAAGGTTGAAGTATAACATTTATCAGGAGGTCGGAGGTGCAACGAGTTGTTAAGAGCCGAATGGGGATACTGGCCCCATGTCCGATCGGTGTGGGGATACTGGCCCCACATAAAATTTCTGTTTGGCCGTGTGAGCCGCTTATTAAATTCTAGGTCGAGTGAGCCGATTATATATATTTCTGTTTATTGTATGATAGGGTTCATGCAAGTCGCTGGGTGATTTTTCGACCCCTGATTAATTCATGATGATGTTATATGGACCCTTAGGTAGCTCCATCCGGGTACGGGTGCTTGTTAGGCTTTTCCTTTCCACTGATCACGGATGGGATTGGACTATCATGTGGGAAAATTTGTACACCTCTGCAGAGTTTACCGAATCTATTCGAATAGCCACGTCCTTGGAATGGGCAACCGCCGGGATGAGGTCACTTATGTTTAGGTTTTCAAAACACTTTATTAACCATGTGATAACTGAATTCTGATAATTAATTCTGTGGACTAACCTAGGAACAGGTGAGAAGGAAATTGCTCTCCTAGGGCCCAACCTTTAATTAATTAACTACCTACCTTTAGGACTTGCTGAGTACGTATGTACTCACCCGTTGTTGACTCACAGATATGGATCCCAAGGACGACGACTACGACTTCAACAAGGAGTCTAACCCCGAGGAGTAGGAGCTTCGCAAGGACGCTTGGACCGCGTAGGAGGACGCTAGGATGTAGGGTTTCGCCCGCGCTCAAGATTTCCTGTGGATAGGATCGTCGCTACTTCCGCCTAGAGACTGCCACCTATTATTATGTAACTTTTCATGAGAAGAGCCTTGTAATATAAATAATGTTTGTGGCTCTAATGCTAGACCACCTTGTAATGTAAACACTTATATTTTCACCGTCAATAAAGTTCGGTGTTTTTATCTTAATTTCTGTGTACCATTACTGTTCGTGCGTATTTGTGCTTGATCCTGCAAATACGGTTATTTAAGGACTCTCAAAAAGAGGGCCCGACAGAAAGGTAGAGCATGTGAACAGGCCTCTTCGAAATAGACTCTGAGCTTTTTCCACGTGATTGTTGGCCTTCTGCGCAGTCTTCAGTGTTTTACCAATAACACTTTGTTGGGAAGTCCAAATGATGAACGGTTTATTGGGTGTGAAAGTAGACTTGAAGAGCTTTCCAACCATGTATGCCATGAACCATGAAATATTATAGATTGATACAGTTTTGCACGTCATCTTAAACATCAGGCTTACTGTTGACCTTCCGACCAGTCATCAGTAATCCTGGTCGGGCGCCCAAATGGAATGTCCAAACTGGTCGGGACTGGATGCATTGGAAAGTAGACTTGACATGCTTTCCAACAAGTCCTCTTGCGCCTTCATATCTTCCCGGAATGTAGAGTTATAAATGTTTCTTTCAGCCTGTTCTGCCGGACTGGACGGGCTTGAGTGAAGTACTGGTCGGCAACCATCTCCTTGTGTGTTCTTGACATCCTCCTTTGTGAACCTGAGCAATGTCAACATGCATGACTTTAGACAGTATATAATTCTCATTAATATTTAAATGAACTTCACAAAGTAGCGCGTTCACCTCTTGTTGTAGCTTATTTGCTCGGCTACGTGTAATCAGTCCTTGATTTATATTTTCGACGTGGGATGGTGACTTGTTACTGTTTGGAGGAGTATGCATGCTGCTCGGAGGAGTATGTATGTTGCTCGAAGAAGACTTGTTGCTGCTGGGAGAAGACTTGTTGCTGGTCGGAGGAGTATGTATGCTATGTATGGTTTGGTTGTCCTCATCATCCTCCCCCTCTTGAAAGGAGTTGTCCTCAACTCATGCCTCGTTGGCATGTTTTCATCATCCTCCCCCTCTTGAAAAGGAGTTGTCCTCAACTCAAACTCTTTTGATCTAAAGAATTGTGCTAGAGCATCGACTTGTATTATTGTGATAACTTCATGATCTTTTTCTTCCATCACAGCAAGATGTTTGAACCTATAGTCATATGAACCAAGCAGTAGTTTTGCAGGTGGAGATCAAATGGATTTGGAACGAACCTTAGCGTTCACCTTGACTGGATTCTTAGAACCAATGGTGAATGTTGGTGGCCTTGGCACGGTCTCATCATCCTCCGTCCCTTGAAGACAAGTCGTCCACGACTTTTGTTTTCCTGAAAAGAGCCTAGACAAAATAGAGGGTGGATGTATATGATAGTTCCCATAGTATTTTATTTCATTTTGTCCATTTGTTTTTCTATAATTCATATTCACAGTATTTCCTCTTCCAACTAAGAAATGTCTTCTCAAATTTGGCGAACTTGCAAATAGCGTCGAAGATGGTAGCACAAATATTTCTTTCAAACTAATCATTTGGTTCATATTACCTTTTTTTATCTTGGTAAAATCACATATATCAAAAGATAAGGATGAAACATTCTTGTCATTTATATTGCATAGGTCATGATTAGAGTAGGACCTATCAAACTCAAAGGTTCTAAATGACGATGCCAAAAATTTTCGGTGAATGAATATTGTTGACGGTGGATAACGTCAACTTTTATTAGAACTTTAGACACCAAAGGATACATGAATACGCACTAGTCTAGGGTTTTAACTGACAGTTTCCACGAGTTTTGCATGTTTTGTATTTTCCAGGGGCTATTCTAGAAAAGCATAAAAGAAGGGTTAAAGAGCATGATTACCACGTAACTTTACCACCAAGGAAACATTATCACGAGAATACTAGAAGCATCTGGAACACACCCGAAGCGCCGGGGCCCGAGACCCAACAGGGTAGGGCCGGTCGGCGCCCCCCTGCTAGGGTTTTGGCCCACCTTCTGGAGTCTTCTTCCGCCGCCTTTATGGAGTCATCTCGGCCCTTATTTCAAGTCGGTTTGATCCTACGGCGCACGTGCATCCCACCGGGCTATAAATAAAGGGGCAGAGTCCCCTGTAAGCATCAACCCATCATTCATTCAAGGCATCAAGTCCTCAAGCCATCAAGAGCCTCCTAGTTCATAGTTCTAGCCTAGTTAGATTAGAGAGTAGAGGAGTTCTAGTTCTTCGGCGGATCTGGAGCCCCGGCGTCTGTCTGGAGCACGGAGTTCGGTATAATTCTAGTTCTTTCTCTATTATTATATTCTTCATTATGATTAGGGAAACATTATTCTTAATAGTTCATATGTTCTTGATTACAATAGCCTTTGTCTACTTTGATTATATATCTAATATAGTTGGTTTGATCTTATTGAATTCATGTAATTGCTAGTATAGCATTTATTCATGCGTACGATGGATAGATGATGAACGATATGTAGACATGGTGTCTAGGTATTTTGTTTATCTGCGAGTGCACCCTGATGTGCTAGGTCGTGTGGTAGATTGCATAGGTGACAGCTGCGTTGAGTCCTCTGTAGTCCACCCCCCTGTATGTAGGTCAGCAGGCACGGTCGCGAAGTTAGATGATGACTCTGTTTCACATCCTTCCTAGATGATGCCCTTTGCATGTGATCATGATATAGGATTAGTCTAACAATGATTGCTAGATGTAATTGCACTAATTAGAGTTATTCATTGATGCAGTTATAGAATTACCTTTGATATTAATTCCTTAGTTTATCCATTGGCTAGCTATTACTATGACTAGAGAAGTGCTCTGATGATTATCTTTTATTTATGATGCTTGATCATACTTATCACCTTTATCTTTATTTACCTTGTGACCTCTACCTGTTATGAGCAGAGTAAATGACATCGGTAATGTCACTTATCCATTGTATACCATCATTATCAATATAATAGATTAAAGTTTATCCTAGCCCTTCCCAGTGGTATAAATATAAATCGATAACCTGGTAGAACTCTCTAGGTAAAATGCTACAATGGTATAATTATCTGTCCGCTTGCAGAACTAATCTTAGTTTTATTATTTATATTTACTTCTGCCTAGTCACATAGATTAATACATTTTTATTTATTCTTAGCATTATTAATTAGGGATGACAACCTAGTTCTTGCATAAGAATGTTGGTAATAGAAAAGTGGCTAGTTGCTAATGACAAGTTAATTAATTACCATTCATCTTCTAATCTCGTCTCTCGCATTAAAAGTGATATAGTTATATTTGGCGACGTTAGTAGATGTCAATAAATATAACATGTTTGCACAATATTTATTTGCTTTGATAGAACATGTGAACCAGGGAACAATATTTTCAGTCCTACAGAGAAATCATTAAACAATCTTTTCATCTCAAAATCAGAAAAATATGGCTCACACAAAGTGTTGGAAAGTCTATTTAAACTAAAACTAGCAATCTTGTCACATGTTATGTAAATAGCACAAACATAGAATTTACATGCAGCATAATTTCCAATCAAATTGAATGTAAATTTGCAACTATAAGGAGTATTCAGAAATTTCATGAATGATATCTTAAAAATATTCTCAAGTACATTATTGATCTCAACACACTTATCAAACATGACATTGTATACACATTCAAGAAGAGATAATTTTGCAAAGAATTCATCATGACTATATATTTTGACATTGTCAAATTTATTTGCATGTAAAGTGTCACAGAGATCATGTATGTTTAAACATTGGTTAACAACTTGCAAAATTTCAGCACACCGATGAACATGTAAAATGCTCAATTCAGCACAAACATTTTGGATATGGACAACTTCATTTGAACCATGCATTTTATCACAATTACTCACCATTTTATTTTGTAAACTCAGATCTGAATTATTTTCAATACCTTTTAGATTTTCTGATGGTCCAGGTATCATGGATTGCAACTCTAAACCTTTACAGTTATCCATGTCATGATTCAGCTTTTGGACAGCACGTAATTGGTTTAAATGGATGGAATCCTTCTCACTTCTTGTAACAACCCTAAAAATCCCAACCAATTAAAATTTTTCATTTATTTATTATGAAAACCCATTTTTCTTGTGCAAGCATATATGTTTCATTATGAATTTGGTAATAAAGGAGTATAGCTTGCATTTTAATTCCATTCACATAGAATAATAACTTATGCATCACATTTGGGATTTATTGCAATTTATGTTTGTATTTACTCAATATTTAAAATGGGTAATATATGTATTAATACACCAAAGTGAAAATAGAAAAAGAAAAAGAAAATGAAAAGGGAGAGAGCAAGGCTAGCCATTCGGCCCAGCCGGCCTGCTAAACCAGCCCAAACGCCGCCGCGGCCCATCTCTCGCGCGCACTCGCACCAACCACACTGGGCTAGCCCAACATTCGCGACCGCCCTCGACGCTCTCACCCGCGCGCGTTGAGTCACTGCCGCAACGACCCCACCCGTCAGCGTTTTTCCTCTCGCTACTGTTCTTCTTCTCACCTCGCAAATGGCGTGACCGACAGCGCCACGCATGGCAGAGCCCTGACCCCGCTATCCCCTGCCTTGCTCGCCAAGAAGCCCGCGCGCACCACCGGAACTCTAGCTCGCGCAAGCCACAGCCCTCCGATCGGCCCGAGCAGATCAGAGCCGCCCGCCATAGGTAGCCACCCGAGCTCCGCTATAAATTGGAGCACCTCACGGCGCCCTAGCCTCGTTCCACTCGCCGCCGCCACTGGTGGCACCAACCACGCCACAACACCACACCGTGTGAGAGAGGGAGAAGGAAGAAGGGCGGAGCAGAGAGAGGGGAGCACCGCCGAAGCGCTGCCGCCGCGGAGCACGCCGGAGCCGGACACGGAGGAGAAGCCCGAGCTGCGGACGAGGAGCGGCACGGCACTGCGATCGCTCTGCACGGCTCCGACTCGCCACTGCACCGCCATCCTAGCTTCACCGACACCACGGTGAGCCACCGCACGCCATGTCCGAACCTCGCCCTGCTTTTGCCATGGTGTTCCGCCCACGGAACGCGCAGGCACGAGCCTTTACCGGCTCAGGAAGATCACCTGCACCATGCACTCATGCGACCGGCCGAAACCCCCGGACTACAAGCTTTGCTAGACCGAGAACGTAGCACGACGCATTCTCGGCGGAGCGCGCTCACCACCGACGCGTTCCAACGCCGAATCACCCGTTCCGAGCATTCTGACTAGCACCCGGATAGGTTAGAGCGTCGTGGAGCACCGCCACGACCCCCGCTGAGCTAGCTATGCGGATCTAAGCGCTAGGGGAAGCCTCGTCCGCCCTGCTCGTATGCGTCGCGACCTTGTCGGAGAACCGCCGTATGCCATGGGAGAGAAGGAGGCCATACCACGACTCTAACCCGCTACCATCTGGTCGGACGACTGCCTGAGACACCAATTGGGGAAAGCCAAGCCCTGTCTTGCCGAAATATGGTCATCGCCGCCCTGTCATCGTCCGCCGCACCGGAGAGACACCGCCGCCTTGAACAGACGCCCTGGAACCCTGCTAGCACCAAATTGAACGTCGGATCCCTGTCAACAGAGCTCGGGGTGGCGGATTCACCACTCCTCAGACCTTGTCGCGCCTCGCCGGAGCCCTGCCGGCGCAACGGCCTCACCGCCGGCGACCGGAGCTTCTCAATACCGCGACTAGGAACAAAAACCGACACCTTTTGGACTCTAGAACACACCACTAGCCCGACGACTGACTCTGAGAACCACCCCCGACCACTGAGAACCACCCCCGACCACCGTCGAGCTCCCCCGACCACCGCCGAGCTACGCCGAGCTACGCCGAGCCACGCCGAGCTACGCCGACGCCGGCGACTCTCTGGGAACCAGCATCGAACACCTGGTGGGCGACCATCGGGTCTGTGTTCTGTTGAGGCGCCACATGCCGCACTACTGGACCCGCGCGCCACGTGGACCAATCCCGAGCTGCCATCCCCTGATTAATCGGCCATTTTCCATTTTCAGAAAATAGGATAGTCTTTGGAAATTCATAACTTATTCATACGATGTCCAAAAATTGCGCACCATATATCAAAATTCTCAGAAAAATGAGATCTACAATTTAAGACTATGTTTGTGTGCATTTGGCTCTTTATTTTACTGGATTTTTCTGAAAAACTCTATAGGAGTCGCTGACGCGACTATTTCGTGTTCGATTTTCAGAGCCGGAGGAGGATCTGACTATGGAAGACGACCACGAGTACTTTTAGGAGCTAGGAGACGACTACGAAGGTGCCACGTCCCACCAAATCCTTAGATCCTATTTACGCATTGCAAATGACATTGTTGCTATTGCTTTATGATTATGTATGGATTGGTTGCATGGTAGTATATTTGAATTCCCTGCCTTGATAAGACTATACCCTGCTATCCGCTGCTAGGTTAGCTGCTGCTTAATTTACTGTTACTCTTCCACTACTTTCTACTTGCTATATGCTATGTGGTGGAATTGGGGCGGTGTATATCTGATTATAACCACTGGGAGAGAGTGCTGCGTGCGTCTTGGGTGCGTGGTAAGGGTTGATGTCGACCAAGTGGGATGTGAGACAAGCCCATGGGGCAAGTCGTGCCGGGGGTGCAACCTGGGCATCCCCAAGCGAGATACCTGTGGCGGGTAAAGTTGTTGAGGAGGTTCCGGGTGGGATAGCCTTGGTGGTTTGAAGCCCGTGGACGGAGGTGCTGTGATGGCACGGGGAGAGTATCCCCTAAGTGAAGATGCCTGCTTGGTCAAACCTAGGACGGACTAGTTTCAGGTTCATGGGAATCCTTTTCTACTCACTCGCTTCTGATGGGCGGGAGACGGCTGGACTACTTGGTAGGATGGTGCCACTACTGCTAGGTTGAGAGGTGATAAGGGTGGGCGGAGACGGTCGATGGGTTCCCGTTCCGTTCTAGATGCGCAGTACCACTGGATGGGCCCGGTACTGTGTCTCCCAGTCTCAGCATAACGGTGTAGGATCCGGAATATCCCAGGGCTGAGTGGTAGGGTGGCATCGACCTAGGCAAGCAAGCACCCGGAATTCTGCCTAGGTGTTTGCGCAACACCTATGATGGCTAATCTTGTGGGTAGTGAAACCTCTGCAGAGTGTACGGTTGATCGATCGATACATATGCCAACTTGTTGGCTATGGACCTTTCCTGTGAAGCTTCTACTAGTGTAGTGTGTTCTCTTCTCCCCCTGGATGACATTTTCTGGCAGTGTACCCGCTGTGGTAGTGTGCCGCTGAGATAGGCCCGAGAGGGAGTTGGGCCTGTCGAATGAGAGTGAGGTGTGGGTATGTGAGATGTGGTGATGGGAAAAGGGATGGTGGTGTAAGTGGAGATAAAACATGACTACTTAAACATTGATTACAGCTGCATAGGAAACCTCAGCCTATAGGTCTGCTTGTATAGCCTTGCATCCACTTTCCACAAAGCAAATGCTGCATAGGTGGGCTCCGTGGCCAGTACATATCGTACTGATAAATTTGCTGTCAGGTGACGAGAATGAGTACGACTTCGAGGAAGATGATGGCGAGGAATAGGGTCACGTGCTACACTCAAGTTGGCCGTGAAGGATGAATCGTTTCCGCATCTTCTAAAGGTTCTCTGAATGTTGATTCCGCCAGTGTGGCGATGTAATAAATATTTATGTAAGACTTAATTACCGTTGTATGGATCCTGGTGTCAACTGAGATATGGGTAATTTCATGGATTGTCCCAAGCAATCTGTTGAATTACAAATCGAGCCTGTGGATTTCTCTTCACGGAATTCGAGGTCGTTTCAGTTGGTATCAGAGCCAGGTTTCGATCCTGGGACCTGTGGGTTATGGGCCCACCACGCTTCCGCTGCGCGATGGCACTATTGAGATGGACGAGACCCATAGAAAATGGACGTTAGAATAGGAAGCCAGACTCTCTTTCGGTTATATTACCGACCTTGCATTCACTTTTTATGCAATGACTTATCTAATACAAGGACCTACTAATCCGTTTCTTGAAAAATTTGCAGATGACCAGCCTTGGACCACCACTTCATCCACTGCACGATGGCACTATTGAGATCCCGATCTATGGAAGGAACCACGGCGGATTTGCCATGGTGCTACGCCAGGTGTTGGAGGAACTAGGAGCACCGTCTGACCAGATCCAGTACTTCAGCCGAGGGAAGCGTGTCGAGGCTGAGAGGTTTGAAGGACCTGTCACTACCAGAGTTGAGACACCCGTCAGCCTGACCCTTCTAGGGATACCGGTTTTTACTGACTACACTGCTGGAGAGACCGTGGAGGACGGAGTACAGTCCGTCTCCCGCAAGGTACTACGCGCAGCTGTGTACACAGCATACGAGTACCTTAAGGGAACCCATTTCCGTCTACTACCTCAGGCTTTGGAGCTGCACCCTGACCCCATCTAGAGGATTCTGTACACTAGCCAGATCGTTCAGGCCGAGACTGACCCTTGCCTACGCATAGTGGCACACCACCTCCAGGAGCAGGACGAGTTCATCAGCTCATTGGAGCAAAGGAGGCAGCGTGACCGAGCACGCATGGCAGAGGTCGAGGACAGTTTGCAGAAAGGGACTCAGACCCTGGAGAGTTTGAGCAGAGCAGTCACTGACTTGCAGCTGGAGATGCAGCGCCGTGATGAGTTACACCGAGCCGAGATCGCCGACTTGCGAGACAAGATCGGGGATTTTGGGCTTCGCAATGACTACCTGAACAGCAGAGTATTGGGATTACAGAGGAGGCTGGACGACAAGGAGAGAGCGCTTGCTGAGAGGGAGCAGAGGAGCAGAGATAGAGGAGTCGAGATGAGCACGTTGCGCTCCAGGATCAGCGAGTTGGAGAAGCAGTTGGAGAAAGCCGAGGAGAAGTCCACCCGCAACCAAGGGATTCTGATCAACCGCGTGAAGATGGTGGAGTTCCTAAAGGACAAGCTACGGAGGACAGAGACAGCTTGGAAGCAGTCCAATGCCAGGAGAGCTATTGAGGTCCGGAAGGTACAGGGTTCGCTTCCCCCACTGGAGATGGTGAAGCCCCGGGAGGGAGACTTCCGCATACCACCGACTACGCTCAACCTGGGAGCGTGCCCGTCTCTAAGGATGCAGGAGATTGAGGCCACTCCAGAGCTAGCAATAGCACTCGACTACGTCAAGCGCCTGACCATGACTGATGACGAGATCGAGGCAGAGGACGGCCGCATACCCGACGCCGTACTCGACCTTATGCACCAGTAGCTTATGGGACCCTGCGTGGCCCTTAGACTAGTGATACCATGAGTTGTCTTGTCATTGGCTATCTGCGCATAGCACGATCTTCTTAGCAGCTAGGAACATCCTTTATGTAATAATAACCATGTGATGAGTGACATTTGGATCTTATGCTTCTTATGGTTCTCTATGCTTCTTTGGTTGAGTGTAGAATAGCATGAAAAATGTTTTAATTCATTTAAATCGTTGAAAACATCTAACTCCTACTTAAACCACTGCAAGATTATTACTGCACTGAGCACGTACCTAATAAATTCAGATGTCGATGAGACGTTCCGCGCGTCTGGAAAACCGCCAGCCCTCACCCGCACCTGCGCCAGGACGCGGGCGTGGTCGCAACCGTGGACGCCCAGCTGGCAGACGTGCTAGAGTTAACCTTGAAGAAGAGCTGTGCCGGGCAGAGGATGCACCGCCGGAGAACGATCCGCCACCACAGGGCGAGAACGTGCCTCCGCCACCGCCGCCGCCGCCGCCACCGACGTTGGCGGAAGTGATGGCACAGCAGACCCAGCTGCTGAATGCCATAGCTACTGGGATGAACAGGCACCACGGGCCACCCTAGAATGACTTCCAAAGGAAACTGGAGGGTTTTCTGAAGCTGAGGCCACCTACCTTCGACGGGACCGACAGCGATCCCCTCGCTGCCGACGATTGGCTTAAAGAGATGGAGAAGAAGCAGGACCTGACCACTTGCTCCGACGAGGAGTGTGTTGGGATTGCTATCCACCAGCTGACTGGTGATGCACGAGCATGGTGGGACAACTACACCAGCGCTCACGAGGACCCAGCCCGCATTGACTGGGATGAGTTCACCGAGGCTTTCCGTGACCACCACATTCCAGAGGGAGTCATGGAGGCCAAGGAGAACGAGTTTCGCAACATCTCCCAGGGAGCTGACCGGATCCACGAGTACACCACCCGCTTCAACTGCTTGCTCCGCTACGCACCTGCGTCTTGCGTGAGTTCCGAGAAGGAAAAGATGTACTACTACAGGAAGGGACTTCAGACCAAGATCAGGTTGGCTCTGTCAGGGAACAAGAGCTACACTCTGCGTGAGCTGATTGACCGCTGTATTGAGATCGAGAAGGATCGCATAGAAGCACGTCTGGAGTTCGAGGCCCAGAACAAGGGAAAGAAGCGCCGCTCTGAGGGACCCGCTCGCACTGCTCCACCCCATAGACAGCGAACGGGTGCACCCCTGCCTTTCCGGACTCGCCAGGGACCTTCTTCGGGAACGAGCCGTGGTGGTGGTACCAACAGCAGCAACTATCACCGCCCCGCTCAGACCTATCCTGCACCGACTCGAGCTGTGCAGAACACACCCGCCCTCGCTACCAACACGCCAAGGACAAGCAATTGGAAGGCTCCTGCAACAGCCACAGCAGGCAGTGCGCCCTTCACTTGCTTCGGATGCGGAAAGCCTGGACACCGTGTGGCTGTGTGCCCCGACCTCAACCGTGCACCAGCAGCTGCACAGGGTACACCGAACCGGGGATCTGCTACCCGAGGAAGACTAAACCACATGACCGCTGAGGAAGCTGAAGCTGCACCTGATGCTGTGTACGGTACGTTCCTAGTTCAGGGTAACATGGCTACAGTTCTGTTCGATTCGGGAGCTACATGTTCATATATTTCATCTGCATATGCACGTAAGCATAACATACCTGTAACCCCGAGAGCAAACCCCATCCTAACTAGCTCGCCCTTAGGAACCTTCAGAAGCGTTCACATATGTAGGGGAGTGATAATCACAATCGAGGGACTTGACTTTCGAGCTGACCTAACCCTACTACCCTCCAATAGCTTAGATGTCATCTTAGGCATGGACTGGCTAACCAAACACCGGGGAGTGATATCTTGTTCACCTAGATATGTTCAGGTAACCCACCCTTGGGGAACAGCCGTCCGATGTATACCCCAAACCGGGAGAGTCCAAGCCCTCCTATGTGCTCTGGAGACTAAGGCAGATAAAATGGAGCTGACATTCAGAGATGTGCCAGTAGTCTGTGAATTCAATGACGTATTTCCAGAGGAGTTGCCAGGAATGCCACCAGATAGAGATGTGGAGTTTGTTATAGAGCTGATGCCAGGAACTGCACCGATTGCCAAAAGACCCTACAGAATGTCGGCTGATGAGTTGAAGGAACTCAAGAAGCAGCTGGGAGAATTACTGGAGAAGGGCTTCATTAGGCCTAGCGCCTCGCCCTGGGGATCTCCCGTTTTGTTTGTCAAGAAGAAGGATGGCACGATGAGGATGTGCATTGACTACCGGAATCTGAATGCGGTTACAATCAAGAATAAGTACCCATTACCCGGCATCGATGATCTGTTAGATCAATTGAGTAAGGCCAAGTACTTCTCAAAGATTGATCTCCGATCAGGGTACCATCAGATGAAGATCAGGGAAGAGGATATCCCGAAGACTGCATTTGTCACTAGATATGGACAGTATGAGTGCACAGTAGTCTCATTTGGACTCACTAATGCTCCCGCATACTTCATGAACATGATGAACAAGATCTTCATGAATGAGCTAGACAAGTTTGTAGTGGTATTTATTGATGATATATTGGTTTACTCAGCCACAAAAGAGGAACATGAACATCATCTGAGGACCGTATTGGAGAGGTTGTCTCGCAACCAGCTATACACCAAATTCTCCAAGTGTGAATTCTGGCTAGAGGAAGTTGCTTTCCTTGGACACGTACTGTCAGGAGAAGGAGTCGCGGTAGACCCAGCCAAGATTGAAGCTGTGAAAGAGTAGGAACAACCCCGTAATGTGTCAGAAATCAGAAGCTTTTTGGGACTTGCAGGATACTATCGCAGATTTATTGAGAATTTCTCCAAGATTGCAAGACCCATGACCAACTTGCTGAAGAAAGAGAACAAGTTTATATGGACTCCTGAATGTGAGAAGAGTTTTCAGACCTTGAAGGAGAAGCTCACTACTACACCTGTACTAGCCCTGCCCGATATTCACAAAGATTTTGTTGTATATTGTGATGCCTCTCGACAAGGTTTGGGCTGTGTACTAATGCAAGAAGGAAGGGTGATAGCTTATGCCTCAAGACAGTTGAAAGAACATGAGCAGCGATACCCGACTCATGACCTAGAACTTGCAGCCGTGGTACATGCACTCAAGATTTGGAGACACTATCTAATAAGCAACAAGTGTGACATCTACACTGAACACAAGAGCCTGAAGTACTTCTTCACACGAGAAGATCTGAATATGAGGCAGCGCAGATGGCTAGAACTCATCAAGGACTATGATCTTGAGATCCATTACCACCCAGGGAAGGCTAATGTTGTCGCTGATGCACTTAGCCGCAAAAGCTACTGCCATACCCTCATCACCAACTCTATGCCGCCTGAGCTCAGGAGAGAGTTTGACGCATTCCAGCTCGAGGTAGTCTCCTATGGCATGCTAAATGAGCTTCGCGTCGAGTACAATCTCACCTCACGATCCGTGAAGCACAAAGGAACTATCCTGAGATAGACTATATCCGTGGTTTGATGAAGCTGGGAAGAGGCCCCGAATACCGAGAAGATGAGCAGGGAACTGTATGGTACAAAGATAGAATCTGTGTACCGACGGATTTAGCGATACGAGAAGAGATCCTGTCGGAAGGGCATGACTCCAAATATTGCATTCACCCAGGGTCAGCCAAGATGTACCATGATCTAAGGAAGCACTTCTGGTGGGAGAATATGAAGACAGACATTGCAGGGCATGTAGCCCGATGTGATACATGCAATAGAATCAAGGCCGAACATCAGAGACCAGCTGGGTTGCTACAACCAGTTGAGATACCAGAATGGAAATGAGAGTGCATATCCATGGACTTCATATTAGGACTGCCCCGATCCGAGCATGGATATGATTCTATATGGGTAATAGTGGATCGTCTGACTAAAGTTGCACATTTTATACCGGTCAAAAGGAAGTATAGAGTTGAAAAGCTAGCAGATCTGTACGTATCAAACATTTTGAAGTTACATGGGGCACCTTTGAATATTATATCTGACCGAGGATCACAGTTTGTATCACAGTTCTGGAAATCCTTGCACAAGTCCATCGGGACCAAGCTCGACTACAGCACAGCATACCACCCGCAAACAGACGGGCAAACAGAAAGAGTGAACCAGATTCTCGAGGACATGTTACGTGCTTGCGTATTGAGGTACAAGGAAGGATGGGAGAGCTGTCTACCCCACGCTGAGTTCTCATACAACAACAGTTATCAGACGAGCATTAAGATGTCTCCATTTGAAGCGTTGTACGGAAGACCATGCAGAACACCGCTAATGTGGTCGGAACCAGGTGAAAGGACATTCTTCGGTCCTGCTAAGATTGTGGAAGCAGAAGAAGGTGTTGCCCAAGTAAGAGAGAATTTGAGGATTGCACAAAGTAGGTAAAAGAGCTATGCAGATAGAAGACGTAGAGAGCTTGAGTTCAAGGTTGGGGATTATGTCTACCTCAAGGTATCTCCGCTTCGTGGCACCGTCAGATTCCACGTAAAAGGGAAATTGGCACCAAGATATGTTGGGCCATACAAGATCTGTAAAAGGGTTGGAAAGCTTGCTTACAAGCTGGAACTACCGGAGGAATTATCTGGAGTATACCCCGTGTTCCATGTCTCGCAATTAAGGAAGTGTTTGAAGCTTCCCGAGGAGCAAGTTCCTACGGATGCATTAGACATGCAAGACACACTGGAATACAAGGAACATCCGATCAAGATCTTGGCACGGGATACCAAAGAGACGCGAAACAAGACAATTCCAATGTGCAAGGTATAGTGGAGCAATCACACCGAAAGGGAAGCTACGTGGGAGAAAGAATCGGACTTGCGGATTATGTTTCCTTACCTCTTCGAAGGGTACGTTATCTCTGAATCTCGAGGTCGAGATCCTAATGAGGGGGAGGACTGTAACAACCCTAAAAATCCCAACCAATTAAAATTTTTCATTTATTTATTATGAAAACCCATTTTCTTGTGCAAGCATATAGGTTTCATTATGAATTTGGTAATAAAGGAGTATAGCTTGCATTTTAATTCCATTCACATAGAATAATAACTTATGCATCACATTTGGGATTTATTGCAATTTATGTTTGTATTTACTCAATATTTAAAATGGGTAATATATGTATTACTACACTAAAGTGAAAATAGAAAAAGAAAAAGAAAATGAAAAGGGAGAGAGAGCAAGGCTAGCCATTCGGCCCAGTCGGCCTGCTAAACCAGCCCAAACGCCGCCGCGGCCCATCTCTCGCGCGCACTCGCACCAACCACACTGGGCCAGCCCAACATTCGCGACCGCCCTCGACGCTCTCACGCGCGCGCGTTGAGTCACTGCCGCAACGACCCCACCCGTCAGCGTTTTTCCTCTCGCTACTGTTCTTCTTCTCACCTCGCGAACGACGGTGGCCGACAGAGTCATGCAAATGGCGTGACCGACAGCGCCACGCATGGCAGAGCCCTGACCCCGCTGTCCCCTGCCTTGCTCGCCAAGAAGCCCGCGCGCACCACCGGAACTCTAGCTCGCGCAAGCCACAGCCCTCCGATCGGCCCGAGCAGATCAGAGCCGCCCGCCATAGGTAGCCACCCGAGCTCCACTATAAATTGGAGCACCTCACGGCGCCCTAGTCTCGTTCCACTCGCCACCGCCACTGGTGGCACCAACCACGCCACAACACCACACCGTGTGAGAGAGGGAGAAGGAAGAAGGGCGGAGCAGAGAGAGGGGAGCACCGCCGAAGCGCTGCCGCCGCGGAGCACACCGGAGCCGGACACGTAGGAGAAGCCCGAGCTGCGGACGAGGAGCGGCACGGCACTACGATCGCTCTGCACGGCTCCGACTCGCCACTGCACCGCCATCCTAGCTTCACCGACACCACGGTGAGCCACCGCACGCCATGTCCGAACCTCGCCCTGCTTTTGCCATGGCGTTCCGCCCACGGAACGCGCAGGCACGAGCCTTTACCGGCTCAGGAAGATCACCTGCACCATGCACTTATGCGACCGGCCGAAACCCCCGGACTACAAGCTTTGCTAGACCGAGAATGCAGCACGACGCATTCTCGGCGGAGCGCGCTCACCACCGACGCGTTCCAACGCCGAATCACCCGTTCCGAGCATTCCGACTAGCACCCGGATAGGTTAGAGCGTCGTGGAGCACCGCCACGACCCCCGCCGAGCTAGCTACGCGGATCTAAGCGCTAGGGGAAGCCTCGTCCGCCCTGCTCGTATGCGTCGCGACCTTGTCGGAGAACCGCCGTATGCCATGGGAGAGAAGGAGGCCATACCACGACTCTAACCCGCTACCATCTGGTCGGACGACTGCCTGAGACGCCAATTGGGGAAAGCCAAGCCCTGTCTTGCCGAAATATGGTCATCGCCGCCCTGTCATCGTCCGCCGCACCGGAGAGACACCGCCGCCTTGAACAGACGCCCTGGAACCCTGCTAGCACCAAATTGAACGTCGGATCCCTGTCAACAGAGCTCGGGGTGGTGGATTCACCACTCCTCAGACCTTGTCGCGCCTCGCCGGAGCCCTGCCGGCGCAACGGCCTCACCGCCGGCGACCGGAGCTTCTCAATACCGCGACCAGGAACAAAAACCGACACCTTTTGGACTCTAGAACACACCACTAGCCCGACGACAGACTCTGAGAACCACCCCCGACCTCTGAGAACCACCCCCGACCACTGAGAACCACCCCCGACCACCGTCGAGCTCCCCCGACCACCGCCGAGCTACGCCGAGCCACGCCGAGCTACGCCGACGCCGGCGACTCTCTGGGAACCAGCATCGAACACCTGGTGGGCGACCATCGGGTCTGTGTTCTGTTGAGGCGCCACATGCCGCACTACTAGACCCGCGCGCCACGTGGACCAATCCCGAGCTGCCATCCCCTGATTAATCGGCCATTTTCCATTTTCAGAAAATAGGATAATCTTCGAAAATTCATAACTTATTCATACGATGTCCAAAAATTACGCACCATATATCAAAATTCTCAGAAAAATGAGATCTACAATTTAAGACTATGTTTGTGTGCATTTGGCTCTTTATTTTATTGGATTTTTCTGAAAAACTCTATAGGAGTCGCTGACGCGACTATTTCGTGTTCGATTTTCAGAGCCGGAGGAGGATCTGACTATGGAAGACGACCACGAGTACTTTTAGGAGCTAGGAGACGACTACGAAGGTGCCACGTCCCACCAAATCCTTAGATCCTATTTACGCATTGCAAATGACATTGTTGCTATTGCTTTATGATTATGTATGGATTGGTTGCATGGTAGTATATTTGAATTCCCTGCCTTGATAAGACTATACCCTGCTATCCGCTGCTAGGTTAGCTGCTGCTTAATTTACTGTTACTCTTCCACTACTTTCTACTTGCTATATGCTATGTGGTGGAATTGGGGCGGTGTATATCTGATTATAACCACTGGGAGAGAGTGCTGCGTGCGTCTTGGGTGCGTGGTAAGGGTTGATGTCGACCAAGTGGGATGTGAGACAAGCCCATGGGGCAAGTCGTGCCGGGGGTGCAACCTGGGCATCCCCAAGCGAGATACCTGTGGCGGGTAAAGTTGTTGAGGAGGTTCCGGGTGGGATAGCCTTGGTGGTTTGAAGCCCGTGGACGGAGGTGCTGTGATGGCACGGGGAGAGTATCCCCTAAGTGAAGATGCCTGCTTGGTCAAACCTAGGATGGACTAGTTTCAGGTTCATGGGAATCCTTTTCTACTCACTCGCTTCTGATGGGCGGGAGACGGCTGGACTACTTGGTAGGACGGTGCCACTACTGCTAGGTTGAGAGGTGATAAGGGTGGGCGGAGACGGTCGATGGGTTCCCGTTCCGTTCTAGATGCGCAGTACCATTGGATGGGCCCGGTACTGTGTCTCCCAGTCTCAGCATAACGGTGTAGGATCCGGAATATCCCAGAGCTGAGTGGTAGGGTGGCATCGACCTAGGCAAGCAAGCACCCGGAATTCTGCCTAGGTGTTTGCGCAACACCTATGATGGCTAATCTTGTGGGTAGTGAAACCTCTGCAGAGTGTACGGTTGATCGATCGATACATATGCCAACTTGTTGGCTATGGACCTTTCCTGTGAAGCTTCTACTAGTGTAGTGAGTGTTCTCTTCTCCCCCTGGATGACATTTTCCGGCAGTGTACCCGCTGTGGTAGTGTGCCGCTGAGATAGGCCCGAGAGGGAGTTGGGCCTGTCGAATGAGAGTGAGGTGTGGGTATGTGAGATGTGGTGATGGGAAAAGGGATGGTGGTGTAATTGGAGATAAAACATGACTACTTAAACATTGATTACAGCTGCATAGGAAACCTCAGCCTATAGGTCTGCTTGTATAGCCTTGCATCCACTTTCCACAAAGCAAATGCTGCATAGGTGGGCTCCGTGGCCAGTACATATCGTACTGATAAATTTGCTGTCAGGTGACGAGAATGAGTACGACTTCGAGGAAGACGATGGCGAGGAATAGGGTCACGTGCTACACTCAAGTTGGTCGTGAAGGATGAATCGTTTCCGCATCTTCTAAAGCTTCTCTGAATGTTGATTCCGCCAGTGTGGCGATGTAATAAACGTTTATGTAAGACTTAATTACCGTTGTATGGATCCTGGTGTCAACTGAGATATGGGTAATTTCATGGATTGTCCCAAGCAATCTGTTGAATTACAAATCAAGCCTGTGGATTTCTCTTCGCGGAAATCGAGGTCGTTTCACTTCTTTCAACAAGTATGGTGTTCTCATGAACAACCATCTCTTCCTCATTCTCATAGCTAACCTGCACATTTGGAAATACAACACTAGAAGTAGAGATTAGTGGGTTAGCACTGAAATCATCATGCATCTTATCGCGGTCCATGGTCATCACTTGATCTTCCTTATCGAAAATTGGGGCTGGTCATAATTCACCACATCATTTTCTTCATGAGCCTGCATCTCACAAGGAATAAGACTTGAAGAAGGTATGATCATGTTAGTAATAAATAATTCCTCACATGATTCATCTTCTTTATTGCTCAAATTTTGTGTATCTCTCTCACACTGAATTTTGTAGCTCTCCTCCTCACATATGGTGGGATCTATCATCATTTCTTTTTGAACTTTCACTCTCAATTTTGATTGGTGGCACTTTTTCTCCAGTAGAACTTGCAACTAAATCCTTCTCAAATGATGTTGAACTTGGAGTTGAAATGGGTTGGCTTCCATACGACCTTCCACGTGCCTCTTTGCTAAACTTTTCTTTTGCTGGACATAGGAAAGTCTTGATTATCAATGAGCAAACGGGAGCAAAAACTATGCCCACGAGCACCTCCTCCATGTTGTCCGCTATGGCCAAAGAGACCACAACGAGAGTAAGTTGGACTATATTGTCGTGCAGCCCGATGACTCGCTACAGGAAGATGTTCATCGAACACCCTCTCCATGGCCTCCACCAACGAGTTTTGTAGTTGGCGAAGCTCAGATCGAGTGATTGGTGGCTCCACTTCTCTATGTCGACTACCACGAACTCTCGAATAATATCCTGCCATGTTAGCACTTATGCAAGAAAAGTGAAATAGGTAAATTTGTGGAATCACACAACCTCACCTCTTACTTACCAATGTTCTTACTCGTTCTCAAGGACTGTGAGTATGCTAAAGTGGTAGTACCGCAGCTGTGGTTAAGCGATTGAAAGGATTACAAGACGAGAGGTTCGGTTTCAGATTTTTGTGGTGCTATAGGTGGTTGTTCAAGGAAGGCTATGGTACTGAAAATTCAAGTGTGTAAGCCACTCAAAGATGTGTAATATTGCTGTCACAAGCACCACAAACTTGAGGTTATGAATTCAAAACTTGCAGCTACACAATCCACAATATAACCCCTTTCACTTCTCTTCTTTTTTTCTCTCCCTTTTTTTAACTTCTCTTCTCTTTTTTTTTCTCTGAACTTTTTTTCCAGCAAACACAATATAACATATGAGGGGTGTGGAGAAAAATTAAAAACGAACTAGAGTACGGCGGAAGAACAAAAAAAAATGGTGACTAGCAACAAGATGATAGCAAACAACACGAGATTAACAGTACCAACAAAAGGCTATAGGATTTTTGTGTGGCTTTTTAGTGGACTGTATGATATGGAAAAACAAATATATGTGATGGATAAAAATAGCAACTAATGATAAACAAAAGGATAAATAAGTGGATGATAACAAAACCTGCCGTGACAACGATAGCTCTGATTACCACATGATAGGTACCGATATGAACCGACAAAGGAGTTGACCCAATCTTCACGATAGTAGGTTTGATAACAAAGGATAACTTGCTGTAGAACAGTGGGTAACTAGCTTTATACCTGACAAAGGTTGGATGCGACCAAGCGACGGGGAGAGAGACACCGAAACCTTGAGGACTTCGACTCGAACTCCAAACGATCACAGAACCACAATCCGGGACTAATCCACACAATACGGCGCAGCCGAACGGAAATCATAGAGCAGATGTAGGGGACCTCAGAGAGATCTTCTTCACAAGTCCAATAAGAACAAGGAACAAGGGTGCAAGATACAGGAGCTGCAATACGGTTATCAAAAGATCAAAGCATGCTTGGTCAGAAGGTTTAACTAGAAATAACCTCTTTGAAAAATAGGTGAAAGGTAGAGCATGTGAATAGGCCTCTTTGAAATAGACTCTGAGCTGTTTCCGCGTGACTGTTGGCCTTCTGCGCAGTCTTCAGTGTTTTGCCAATAACTTTTTTTTGAGAAGTCCAAATGATGAACGGTTTGTTGGGTGTGAAAGTAGACTTGAAGAGCTTTCCAACCATGTATGCCATGCACCACCAAATATTGTAGATTGGTATAGTTTTGCATGTCATATTAAACATCAGCCTGACTGTTGACCTTCCGACCAGTCATCAGTAATCCTGGTCGGGCGCCCAAATGAAATGTCTAAACTGGTAGGGACTGGATGCATTGGAAAGTAAACTTGACATGCTTTCCAATAAGTCCTCTTGGGACTTCATAGCTTCCCGGAATGTAAGTTATAAACGTTTCTTTCAGCTTGTTCTGCCGGACTGGGCGGGCTCGAGTGAAGTACTGGTCGGCAACCATCTCCTTGTGTGTTCTTGCCATCCTCTTTTGTGAACCTGAGCAATGTCAACATATACGACTTAGGCAGTATATAATTCTCATTAATATTTAAATGAACTTCACAAAATAGCGCAGTTCACCTCTTGTTGTAGCTTCTTTGCTTGGCTACGTGTAATCGGTCCTTAATTTATATTTTCAATGTAGGATGGTGACTTGTTACTACTCGGAGGAGTATGCATGCTGCTCGGAGGAGTATGTATGCTACTCGGAGAATACTTGTTGCTGCTCGGAGAAGACTTGTTGCTGGTCGGAGAAGTATGTATGCTATGTATGGTTTGGATGTCCTCATCAAATCGACTACCAAAGTCAAGCTCTACAAAAGAGCGCCACAAGAACCTGCCACGAGCAAAGTAACTCAATGTCACGAGCAATCCAATAGCGCTATCTTGTGGCTCTACGTCGGGGAAGGTGCCAACCCCTCACAAACTCTACCGAGGATGGTCGGAGTCACTGACTCCGCCAAACCTCCTCCACTACTCTAAGCCATCTAGGTGACATCAATCGCCAAGAGAAACAAGAGAAATTAGCAACCAATACGATCAACAAGTGCCAAGATATGAAATGAATCAATGCAATGCACTTGGATCACTCCCCAACTCACATAGATCATTTGATTCACATCCATTGTGAGCTAGAGAGTGATCCAAGTGCATTGCATTGAGTAGTTTCATCTCTTGGCACTTGTTGATCGTGTTGGTTGCGGATTTCTTATGTTTCTCTTAGTGATTGTTGTCACCTATAAGGCTTGGAGCAGCGGAGGAGCTTGGCAGAGTTGGTGATTGTCTCCGGCCATTCTTGGTGGATTTTGTCAGGTTGACACATTTTTCGGCGGAGAGCCATAAGGTAGCACTAATACACTGCCCGTGCCATTGAGTTACCTAAGCTTGTGTATGTTCTTGTGGCGCTCTTTTGTAGAGCTTGACTTGGGTAGTCAATTAGCCACTGAACCACCGATTAGAGGTCGTCACAGTGAGGACTAGCGTGCTGGCAAGCATGTGAACCTCGAGGATAAATCTTGTGTTGGATTTCTTAGTTATCATTGAACTCTATTTACACCAGAATCTAGACAGTGCCCGGGTGATTAGCTACGTGGGAATTAGCCAGTCAAGTGGCTGAATCGAGTGTTACCAGCAGAAGGTGAAATGATCAGAAAATTGAATCAGATATATGCTGACATCATCAGAGCGTGCTGTGGAAACCAAGTTAACCCATGAGAGAATCGGGTAATTGGTGCGAATGGGCGGAGACATGCAGGCACGCCAACCGCAGAGCGACCAGGAAGCGGGCCCACACGAAAGAGAAGGATGGACTCCAAGTTATCTTAGAATTAGCGAGTTTTATTATTTACTCATTTTTAGCTAGAGTTTCCATTCGGTTGAGATTTTCTCTTTAACTGCTGGGTATAAATATAAACCCAAGCGCATTGTAACAGGACACGAACACATCAATATAACAGTCTTTCGGCCTCCAGCCAAAACCCTTGGAGTAGGAGTAAAGTAGATCCGGCGAGTTCTTCGACAAGTTGGGTGTCATTCGGTGGACGCAGGCATGCTGTAAGTGCTGTCACGCTCGTGTTTATCATGTACGGCCTGTACGATTCTGTCTCGTACCCCACTGCTAGATAGATTCGAGTTGTTATCGATCCTTATTTGATTTGAGTATGGCCTGTGTAATTCTGCCTTACACCCCACTGCTTGAGTTAGATTAAGGGTTATTTACCGGCTCTAACTAAAATTGGCATGTTTAGTTAGATTTATTAAGTTACCGATGGTGTTTATGTTTATTTATTTTAAGCATCATCAATTGCCCAATCGTGATTTGTTTCTTGTCGGCTTAAATCTTATGTTCTGCCTTGCTTAAATGAACATTAATTGATAATCCTGTTTAAGCGAGAAGATTTGTTTATCATTAGCCGGTTAGTTCAAATCTAGATTGTATATAGGTTACACTCAAGTAACAAAGTGAATTGTGTTGAGAGTTTGTGGTTAATAGATCCAATCTTTAGCTTACGTCATGGGCTGTAACGATCCGATCGATCTTCTTGACGTAACCGACGGACTGGGTTGATTAGTCAAAGGGTCAAGCCATCGTTTACTTTATAGGCTTGCATGTTGCCATTGTAACCAAATCGGTTGTTTAGCCGAATCTGCCTGCGCCTGTTGCATGTTATATTTTCCCGATCTCCTTTGTATGTTGTCCTATGCTTTGATCATGTTGAGATTGATTCATGTGCGTTGTTAGCTGTAACGATCCGGTCGATCCTAATTAATGAACGTGATAGATCGAAATATGTATTAACGTGTAAGACGATATACGATTGAGATTTGTTTAATATGACTTGGTATTATTCACATACTCCTGAATCGGTTAAATAGAAATCGGATGTCTTTGCTACAGTTGTACGATCGATTCATGCGATCGGGGATCGGCTTCCAAGCTGGTAGCCGGAGACAAAGGTCCATTGGGCCGGATATTTGGAACAACTTGGGACACACCAGTGGTTCCGTATTGTGTTACTGATCAATCTTTTTTCTCCCTTGTCAATTGCAGGTCAAATTGACTGGCACGTTTGGATTCGTCGGTGACCGTCAATGCCGATTGTCGAAACTAGCTGGGTCTGTTCGCCCCGTGCTCCGTAGACCGTTCCGGCTTCGCTGGTGTGCTGAGTGTGGACAAGATTTTGCGCCAACAAACTCATCACCATCGAGTGATTGATTTGGTTAACTATTGTGATAATTGGCTACATCTTCTCTACTCAGAGGTATAACAAGGTTTCCCTCTCCCGCATTTACTTTCTTAGTTGACTAGCTCTTTAGTTTAGGCTTAGTCAGTTGAGAGCTAGTGTTTGCGTAGTTTGCTTGTTTGTGTGGATTGATATGTCTCTTTAGCTAGCTTTTGTGAGCTCATCAATTTAGTTTGGGTTGCTAGTTGAGTAGGTGGCTTGTGCATAGTCTAGTTAGAGCTAGAGCACTTTGCTACGATGTGTTAATTACTAACCACTTGCTTTAATGTGTTTGTAGAATATTCATCCTTTCTAGCCATTTAGGACATTTTAACGTGGTAGAGTTCCATGGCGACACGCTCCCCTCCACACAACACTCAGCCACCAGGACATAGTGCCCAACAACTGCGGTAGTGGAAGAAGCGACCGGAGGAGGACACTGTGACCGACCCGGTGGTAACAAGAATTGAGACGGGGGCTTAGCCAAGCCTAGCTCCCAGAGAATAGCCAACCCTTGTATTTTCCTGGAGCCAAGCTAGAGGATAGTGGGTGGGTCCATAGAACCTGGCTTTAGCCTCCAAACACCAAACATGCAACCAAATAGTTTGAAGGTGTGGCTTCGTGGTAGAGGCAGATATAGAGGGTATGCTGAGCAAATGGCACTAATATAGAACTTCCACGGTTCGCGTCTATGGAATCGTCGCCTCCTGCACAAAGCACCATTTACTTGCTTGATTCACGATCAACAGAATCCGAGTATTCCCAAATTCTAAGTCGTTGACTCATCCAGTATTGGGTATGGAGTCTCCGGCTTTATAACTCATTGCGGCTGCAGTGTTTGATCGTGCGTCGATCTGACGGAGATGTGGACGAGCATGCTCCAGACGCCACCACGCTGACACCAATTGGCCTTGCATTGGGTAGTCACGACAAGCCAGCAACGTGCCTCACGCAGAGGCCGAACCGTGGAGCCATCGCGTCCCGGGCGGAGACCGACTTGAATGAATAATTTTGGATGCTCTTTTAAAGAAAAACCTTGCATAGTTATCATTCATTTTTTCCAATATATTTGTACTTCTTATCTCTAATCTCGCATTAGTCATTACTATCATCGTGTAGCAATCCCTCATGCCTGCAGTAGCCTGTGATATCGATTCATTTGTATTGCTGGAGTTTGCTATCCAAAGATCAACACCAAAACAGGAGAGGGTGAGCTATATTTATACTATAGTTTACTAGCGAATATATCCGTGCGTCGTAATGGAGAAAAAAGTTAATAAAAGACAAAACCTATAAAAATTTATGACATCAAATAGGTATATACTATAAAATAATCAATAATCTACTACCAAAATGGAGAAATTCTCATAGTATTTTCAAGTAGTAGTAAAACAACATCATTAGTCATAGCACATAAAAATTTTCATTATGAGGTATTTAGTAGGGAAAATTTATACGAAATTTTGACTACTAAAACACTATGAGAAACCCACATCGCTAGATCAAGAAATTAACATTCTGGTTGTGATCTGATGATACTTATTTGTTATTATGCATGCTACTATTTAATTATTTAAACTTGGTTAAATTTGAGGTGCTTTAATTCTTAAAATATTGAAACAACTTATAATTTTAATTTTGAATGTATGGAATACGATAATGTATCATACTGTTACTGCCTCATTTACAAGGCAGTGCGCATTGACATTTTTCTCAACTTCTCAAGTCAACTCACAGAGTTTCAGTTTAGCCCAACTGCTCTAAGGTGACTTCGTTCCATGAATCTGGCAAAAGATCTGCATGGCGTCCAACTCCAAATTGTCAAACTTTGCTTGTAGGTAGTAACGACACACGTGCACATTCCAGTAAATAGTACTGTTTTGTAATTTAACAGTCTAACTGCAACTGTTGAGTGTTGACCCAACTCGGCAGCTATGCGCTAACCTGAACCTGAAGCAAGGTGGGACTGGGACGCATTCACTGCGTTGAATTTTAGCTTCAAGGAACTCTTCCGGTGGTCCTCTAGTACTTATCCGTACCATTGTTGTTGCTTGCCTTGCATGGAAAGTTTAGCTCCGTGCTAGTTGAAAAGGATCGATACCTATGTGTTTGAACGAACAGAAGAAGAAAAAGGTACATGTGTTGATTATATATAAGCTTCAAGTTGTTCGAATTTTGTACTATTAGATGAGCTAATAGGAAACCTTGAGATGGAAACTTCCTTGTTTTTCCCATTATTGTTTGGTACGGGTAATTTTCAGGAAGGGGTGACGCAAACATCGTGGGCTGTAAAATTCTAGGCATAGCATCGATACAATGACTCATCGACGACCAAAATGTACGCAAGCCCAACTGCCCAACCACCCATCCTACATGGCCACATCGTCTGCCAATCTGCCCTCTCAGGCACAAAATTAAATTCTTCTAATAATAATCTAAAATAAAAATTAATAAATGAATTTGTGACCACCTTCTGTCTTGGTCTTCAGAGTTTAACGTTGGCCTGATCATCACTCGAGTTGGATGCGTACATATCAGATTATCATTGTTAGTTAATGATGATAGAGCAGTTGTACCAAATAGACTAGCCACAGAGATACATCAAGAATAAATATATATAGTGTTTCAAATATTTGTTAACACTGCTTAAACAGCATCCATTGAGATGTGCATATACCAACTAATACCGTAATACGTGCTCTCTGAACGGCTAATCACTCTTTTTTGCAATGAGCAGATGGCTGACTAGTAATAATGATAAAGTTTCTTTGCCAGATCAGAAGTGAAAAATGGTGAAAGTTCTTTTTTTTGGTTGGATGTTTGGGCCAATCAACTACTAGCTACTATGGCTCCTGAGTTATTCTCTTTCGCCAAAAACAAGCAAATTTCAGTGTGTAAAGCTTTCAATGGAGATAAGATTACAAAACTCTTTCACAACCTGCTTTTTTGCAAATGCAAATGGTTCAACAGAAGATGCAGCTCAACCCACTCAGTGATGGAGATACTCATGGGGATCTTACCTCTTTGCTTCGGCCAAAATCTACGGGTATCTGACTAGCCATAGAAATATTCATATCATACACAGATGGCTCTAGAAGTGTTCTTTTGGCTATTGATCAAGGACCGGCTGAGTACCAGAAATATCTTAAGAAGAAAAGGCATGCAGCTGGACTCTTATAATCGTGTGTTGTGCAATTTGCTAGTAGAAGAATCAGCTCATCATCTCTTCCTAGACTACTCTTTTGCAAGGATGTGCTGGGATATTCTGAATATTGATGTTCCTCTTAATGGTAGCCTTCTGGACTTGGCTGATGAGCGAAAGGCACAATTGAATACAGTTCTTCGTGGAGGCTATAATCCTTCTTTGCTGGACCATCTCAACTGCTTGAAATGAGCTTATCTTCAAAGGGATCAGTCTGAACATGGACTGTGAAAGGATTTTATTCAGAGAGTTCAACCTCCTGAAGCACAGAGTGAAGACAAGACTCCAAGATCAGTTATCGTCATGGATTCATAGTCTAGATTAAGCAGCTGGCTTACCCTCATTTTCTTTATCACCTTTTTTTGTTTCTTAATTTGGTTCTATTTCCTCCCCCCTCTCTTTGCTTTTATTCTTGAACTGCTTTCGTTGCTTTTTTTAATAAATGCCTGTAGGGGCCTCGGCCCCTCGAGTTCATAAAAAAATGATAAAGTTTCTGAAGAAAAACTTAGAGAAAGAGAGAGAATAAATGCATCGTATATCCATGGTGAGAGAGGAAACTGAAGGGATGGCTCAGTGCATACTCGATTCCTTGTTTACTACTAGTTCACTGCTTTTTAGGGACAGAAATCAGGATATACTCTGGTTGAAATGATTGAGGCAGGGGGCCTTCGGTGATTGCTGTTGGCCTTGTCCGCCAACATTCTTCGTCCTGACATTATACTGCCCTATCTTTCTTTCGGCCTTTCGGGAGGTATAGATAGAATAAACAGAGAACTCTTGAGCAAAGTCGCCATTAATAGGCAGCTAAGCTCCTAGGCCATGTTCCAAACGGCCCCGAAAGCATGGTTTGTTGCTACTGGGCGGCCACAGCACAGGGTGCCAAACGGCAGGGCATCTTTTTGCTCATAGGCGTCACATGGCTTTGCCTCCACAGAGGCTGATAGCTGATTCATGACAGAATTGGGCACTGTCTTTACGTGAGCTTTTCTCTTGTGCCCGTCGCATGCATGGAATGACATTCAGGGAACAAGGGGCGTCGTGACTTGTGAATACAGTTTTTGTTACCCTTTTGATGATAAAAAACAATCGATGACAAAAGATATGATTAGAATTCGGGCATGGTAGGAAGAAGTGCGTTTCTCTAATGCTGCTACCTGTACCTGACAGATTCAGTAGGTACTCCCTCTGTCCCGTTGTCTGTGACGATCTAGGCTGTGGTTGGGTTTATCGGAGACCATCAGAACCAAGACAAAAGAGACGTCCAGATGCAGTTCACACGCTCCAAACATAGACATTTAAATCGAACTGCCAAACGACAGTCATGGCGGGACGGAGGAAGTATGGTAGTAGTACAGTTCTGATTGATGGGCAAGGTAAAGCAGAGACATGCCTAGCTCTAGATGCCTTTCCCTTTTAAAGGTCGTTGCACCAAGCCGATGAGAGGCGATAGGCGAGCCAATGATCTCATTAAGCTAGTACTAGTAGTAGATAGATTATTGTAACTGTTCACAAGTAACCAAATTGGGAGCAACTTCTTGATTATTTTGGATCTCAGACGGCCGTTTCTTCATCTGAATTTTCTTCAAAACACATGCGCGGCCGTTTCCTCCTACCGTTTCTTCGTGTAGCGCAAGAGTACGAGCTTGAAGCAGTCTTCTTTACAGTTCTGCCAACAAACTGCAACGTGTTTTATTGCCTGTCTCCAGCGTCAGAACGAAAGATTCTGGCCAATCCATACCCTCTGAATTTTCCGCGAGGACAAATTTTCGCCGCTAAATGTGTTTTGTATTAGGAGTAATACATACATGATCAAATCAAGATTACGTGATGGAGATTAGCATTCAGTACTAGTACGTACACATATAATGCGCATGGGCTCGCTGAATTAAATCCTGCAACGCGTGCGATTTGGGCTACCGAAACTCATGTACGATTCTTAATCAGCAGGCCGACAAGATGTATCATCTGTCTTGATGATTGATGAGCTCCCCCACCACCCTAACTAACAGGAATGTTTGTCCTCTGCGTGCCGCGCAGCACATGACAGTATGCAAAAGCATGCCGTTCGTCAGAGTCGCATTGCCATCACTCGACCTAAAATCATGGCACGTCCAGACACTTCAAACTGTAAACCAGCAAGCAGTTCTACACGAAGACTTCGGACACGCACGCACTAAATCAAAAATATATAAATAAATAAATAAAGGAAACTCGTTTTCCTTATATGAAGGCAGTTTCTGAAATGTCAACACTAAGCAGTAATTGTCGAATTGACCCGCTCTTGTAGTGTACGTAGTGAGTAAGAGGAGTAATCACTATCATCAGTTCAAGTAAGCATCGTCCTGTCCGCACTAATAACTGAGACGCAAACGCGCAAGCTGCAACCCGATGCTGAATCGCTGTCCGAATCGGCAGTCGGCACGCTGCGGGCATCACCCATCACCGTACCGTACCCTGTCGCTCGGCAAGCAAAGCTCCCCTAATGGCGCCGGGCAGCGTTTGATTCGTTGCCCATTGCCTCGTATACTCTGTTCCCGGGTTTGGGTTGTCTGCCGGGCCGGCGCGTGCGACCCGGTAGCCCGAAACCGCCCATATATCTCGGGAACTTTCCGTGACACGGTGGAGCTAACTACTCCGCGCTGGCTCGCCACCGGCCACCGCCGCCGCCGAACCAAGCCAACTGCTCTCGTTCTCCTCGTCTACGTCTCTCGCGAGTTTAAAGTTGCCGCTCGCCGCCTCACCTCACGCGTTCATGCCCCGCCACCCCCGGCAATGGCAGCCGCAGCGGTGACCTCGCCGGATCCCTTCACGTTCCACTGCCCCGTCGCTCCGTTGGCGGCCGCGGCTCCGGCTGATGCTGACGTCGGCGAGTTCGAGTTCCACGTCGTGCCAGCCGCGGCGGCAGCGCTCTCGGCTGCCGACGAGCTCTTCTCCGGCGGGAAGCTCGTGCCTTTACACCGACCGGCGCCCGCATCTGGGCCGTGCTCCCCTCCGCCGTGCCTGGAGGCGGAGCCCGCGTCCGAGCCGACGTCCCCTCGCGCCCCGCGATGCGCTGGGCGCCGGTGGCGCGACCTCCTCCACCTCGTCTCCAGCTCCCGGAAACCCAAGGCTACCGGCGGCGGCGGCGGCGGCGACGCCACCAAGTGCGCGGCGGACGGGTATCTGCAGGCGCGACGGGAGACGCATTTCCGGCCGCTCCTCTCGCGGGACTCCTCGTCGTCCTCGTCGGCGTCTTCGGTCGACTCGGGCAAGAACGCGCGCCGCCCGCCGTCGTCATGTTCGCCGCTGCGGACCCGGTCCGCGCCCGTGGCGAACCTCCTCCACCTCATGTCCAGGGCAAGATCCACCGGCGGCGACGTGGTCGGCGCTGCCGCCGCGGACGCGCCGCTGCGTCCGAAGTGGCAGGAGCCGGCGGGCGCGCACCCGCCGCTCCTGACCCGAGCCTCGTCCTCCTCCTCGTCGTCGGCGTCGTCCTCGGACTCCTGTAGGAACCCTCGCGCGGGGCGCGCGGGGCCGTGGCGGCACCACGGTCCCTCTCGTCCGTCGCCCCGGCCAGCGGCGGCGGTGGAGAGCCCGCGCGTGAGCGCGTCCGGCCGCGTGGTGTTCCGCGGCCTGGAGCGCTGCTCGAGCACGCCGGCGTCAGCGTGCATCGGCCCGCGCCGGCCGCGGCCGAGGGGCATGGAGCGGTCCTACTCGGCCAATGTGCGCGTGGATCCGGTGATCAATGTCTTCGGCTTCGGCCACCTGTTCATGCCATCGTCGCCGGCCAAGGAGAAGAAGGCCGACAGGGAGAGGGACGCCGCAGGCCGCAGGAACAGGCCGGAGAAGCTGGCCATGGTGCTTAGAGATCCACAGGATTAGACAGGGGCCACGCTGGCAATAATGCATCGGATTCTCCTTGTCTCTGTTTTTTTTTGGGGGGGGGAGGGGTGGTTCTATTCTCCGTATTAATTTTCTCGGCTTCTCCTTCGGACCATTGTAATATAATGCCAACCTTAGTTCGGTTTTTAGGATCAAGAACAAAAGATATTCCATAGAAACTTTGTTGAGATCTGAATTACCACTCTGATCCTCCTAGAGATCAATCTTCAGTGTCCATCCATGTAAACCATAATGGATGTTCGCTTCCATGCAAATCGGTTTCTTTTCGTCTACAAATCAGTGCTCTTCTCTCGCATCAACCAAACTTAACGCTTCAAGATGCTACTCTCCGAACATAGTAAGCTCTGTTCAAAAATCCAAGCAATACAATGTCAAATCCCTTCAAGTGGATAGACTAGAAGAGACACGACTCAATTTTCATATTTCTTCGTCCTTGCAGTAGTACGACGGAATAGCCCATAGGATGAACCGATGAAGTGGCCCGGCCTTGCCCTGCTGCTAGGAATGGGTTGGTACTCGATTAGAGGCCTCGTGATCCGTGCAGATTCCGGGCTGTGCGTTCTGCCCGCACTGAGCTGCAGCCTGCAAGTAGAAAGGTTTTTTTTATAAAAAAAGAAGAAGCAAAATGCTCCCTCCTGACAGGATTACAATGTCTTTCTTCTGTCTGTCTGCTTAATTGGATTTGAATTTTTGAAACGTTTCAAATGGAGTCTCGGGATCTCTCGGAGTCTCGGGACTCGATGCTCTCTGGTCTCTGCCTCCTCCTAGTGTCATGTTCCTAGTATAACCTTCCTTCTTCAATCACGGGATGAACATTGCAGAGCTTGCAATCGTAACGACGTCGACTTTGGCATTGTTTACGGAGGAGAAGGTAAGGTAATGGAGAAACCGAACGATTTTACTAATGCTAGCACCTAACTGGAGTCTGACGTATAGTACGTACGTGAATTGACGCGCTCCGGCGCCGCTGTCTCTCGCCGCTGCCGCTGGTATGGTATGCACACGTCGATGGCGTTGTTTGGCACACTGGAGTGGTTCAAGTACTGTAGTACAGCCACTTTCTGTTGCCGTCACCCGTCGAAAAGCAGGTGTGGTTGAGCCTGCGTACGTACGGGGCCCCGTCCCGTGATCACATCACGGCCACGGAGCGCGTCGCTCGTCCCTGCCAAGGCATGGCGCCGCTGCCCGCAGGTCTCCATCTGCAGTTGCACACGCAGCGGCGTCACCACGCACCGAGCGGCAACGGCAAGCACCAGTGCACCACCTCAAAGTACTGAAAGCCTGCAGGTCGCCAGGGCCCAGGTGCAGTGTGACGACGACCCTGATCTAGGCATCGATCGATCGATCAGCCTGCGCGCGGCAGCTACTGGAACTGGCAGCGCGCGTGGCAGTCTGGCGATGGCATTGGCATGGCATGGCATCTGACAAGGGGAAGGGGGGAAGGGCCTGGCATCGGCGCCAGACTGCCAGATGCCATGTCTCGTGTCGTCCCATCCCGTGGCGCCTGCGGGCTTGCCGGCTGGGCCACCGTCGGCCGGCCGTCCCGACTCGCGACACGAACGCAGTACAGGCAGGCAGGCAACAATACGCAAAGGCATGGGCGCGGCGGGGCACCCGTGTCGTGTGTCCTGCTCGCTCCCGTCGCGGAATCTCCCTCGCCCGTCGGCGCTCGGCGCAGAGGAGGAGAGGCAGCCAATTGGTCGATCGCACGAGGCACACACGTGCGAAAAAAGAAAAGAAAAGAAAAGAAATGTGCACGCGCAAGGCGCAGGCGCAGCACGTAGAAAAAAAAAAAAGCAGTGGCTGGCGGAGCAGGGCCCGTCCATCCGATCTCTCTCTTGGGCTAAATGCCTTGTGGGGGTAATCGCACCTCACCCACCGGCCCGCTGCCATGAGCCCATGTTTCTCTCGCACGTGGGTGATGATGATCGACGCTGGAGTGGGCTGTCAGCACCGCGGGCCGAGTTTTTTTTTTTTCCCTTCTGCGCGCGAGGAGGTTCCTTGTCTGGCCTGTTTCGTCACGGAGAAATCGTGTTCAACATCGATCTGCGCACGCGTAGCGGGACAGCATGGGCATGCTCGCATGGGGATGAACGACCGTGACATTGCCGTGTGTCGACGCCCACCATATGGATGACGGATCGATCACACACACGACTACTCTAGTTCACTAACCGGGGGGCATTGGTCAACAATCGTCTAATCCTGATGGCAACGGCCTGACAGACGACACGATCACACCACCCCCTGGTCTCTGCGTTTCGTGGTTTCGCCGGAAGAGCGGAGTAAAAGTTGTAGGCTCGTAGCCACTACAGCAGCACTAGGCAGCAGGCATTTTGACGGGGTCTCGTCACGTCTGCCGGGTGGGGGGAAAAAAGCCTTGTGAACATGGAGAAGAAGAGCGCGGCCGGGTGGATAAAACGTCTGACGACGACGCCACGAGTCGGCGTGCTGCCGTGCTCCGTCGCCTGGTCGCTTTGGTTCTGGGTCGTTCGTTGCTGGGCTCACTGGACAGACCACGATGGCATGGCACGATCCAGCAGCACATCAGTCCTGCGGCGCCGTATGCATTTTGCGTCCGGGATTCAGCAAACGCGTCACGTTTCAGAAACCGCCAAGAGGACGCGCATGGGGCGTCCTCCGTGATCCGATCGTCGCCCTGAAGGAATCCAATCATCATCAGGGTTTTGGGCCCTCGACGACTGCTGCTGGTGCTGGGTGGGCAGCAGGTCTTCGTCGCACCGGGGCCGGGATCGACAACGCGGCCTCCCTGCGCGTCCTCCGCTTCTCACAGGTCACACACGGGCGCCCAACTCCCCGTCCAGCATGCCAAAGCCAAAGCGATTCCCCGTGTGGCCGTGTCCCCTTCCGCGCCGCGCCGCGGCGTCGCTGGAGACGAAAATCCACGTATTCATTGCGTGCTCTCGTCCTTGCCGCCCTGTCCGTTTCCTCCTACCGTGCATGCACCAGACGCACGCGCTTCCGCTTTGTTTAATTCTGAAACGGAGCCCCTGATTTTTCAGCTCGTGCGTCTTCAGTGCCACTGGTGGTGTAGTTAGTGCTTTGCCTCCAATGCTAGCTGCTCGCGATATCTGTCAGGTGCTGCTGCTATGATCACGGGAGCCCTTTTTTTTTTTTTTGTTGTTGACGTGAGATTGATAGTGGAGACCGGAGAGGATCAGATAATAGCATGAGTTTTCAATACCAAGGAAAGGAGACCTTTTGTGACCTAGACGGACCAAAACAATATACTACATGTACGACTTCTAACAATTGTTATTCAGTGATCACCAATCTTTTTTTAAAAAAAAAGGGTTAATGCAGTCTGGGCGGTTTGGGTGATGAAAGTGGAAGCCAACTAGCATTCCTTCCCATCGGCAAGTTGGTACTGACCACGGGCCCAGTTTGGCCATCGCCCTGGTTTCTAGCCAAGCAAGAGTACTCCTACGTGCTTCTGAATGGTCCAAGTGAAGCGATGCTGCATATCCAGCGGGGCCTTGTCCTTGTATCTTTGCGAAGTCTTCCCTGCGACCTGGATAGATGAGAACATGCATTTTGCTCCTACTGATTACTGACCAAACATGTTAGATTCCGTGTTGTACACCCGCGAAAATTGTTTCTTATGAAAACAGGCCACAGTGATCCATGCTTTGCGACAAAGCAAGAAAGCTTGCACGCCATTCAGAGACAATTGTTTAAGTATGACCATCGTTACAGAGGCAACGTATCCTGTTTCCTGAAAACAAATAAGCTTGGCTATTTCAGAAAAAAAAAAACTAAGCTTGGCGAAAATGTTCAGATCTTGGCGATACGCCGATATCTATATTCTAACATTTTCCTGAATCTCAAATCTCAACTCAAATGCAAAGATGAACTGACAGAACTGAACTTTTGCAGCCCACAGCGAAACGGTGAAGCCTCATCTCTTCTCTGTGGCAAGCGCTGTCCAGAAACCTACGGCTGCTGTGCGGCACGCCGGAGTGTTTGGCAGGAAATTTCGGCGCTTTTCCGGTATCCATTCACATCGAGGCCACGAGCACTCATGTCGGCACGGCAGCCGTATCTGAATGACTGAATTCCTAGTACTCTCACGACTGCATCGCTCGCATGTCAGCAGCGCCTCATCATCCGTACCACCGCATGGTGCCATGGTCCTCCCGTCCCGTCGTCCCCCCCTCCCATAATTCCCGCCGCATTTCCAAGTCAACTCGTCCTCTTCCGTCGCGCGTTGACGCCGCTGGGAAATGCATTGACTTCATTTCGCTGCCGATGGCGATGGCACCGCCTCCGCGCTCGTCCTTATAAGCTTGTCACTCGTCAGAGTTCACATTCGAACACATGGTGGTGCCTTGGAGATAGTAAAAATTACAAGTGGAATGGCATCCTGCATGATGTCAAATGTCGCTGCGGTGCTAGCAGTAGCGGTACTCGTCTTGGCGGCGCCGGCGGTGGCCGCGGTCCCCGACGAGTCCGAGTCCGTACATCTCGAGGCGTTGCTAGAGTTCAAGAAGGCCGTCACCGCCGACCCGAACGGCACGCTGTCCAGCTGGACGGTGGGGTCCGTCAGAGCCGCCGCCGCCGGCGGCGGCGGCTTCCCGCCCCACTGCAATTGGACCGGCGTGGCCTGCGACGGCGCCGGCCACGTCACGTCCATCGAGCTCGTGGAGACTGGGCTCCGGGGCACGCTGACGCCCTTCTTGGGCAACATCTCGACGCTCCAGATCCTCGACCTCACGTCGAACCGCTTCGGCGGTGGCATCCCGCCCCAGCTCGGGCGCCTCGGCGAGCTCGAGGGGCTCGTCCTCGGCGTCAACAACCTGACCGGCGCCATCCCTCCGGAGCTCGGCGACCTCCGGAGCCTACAGCTGCTGGACCTCAGCAACAACACGCTCCGCGGAGGCATCCCGAGCCGCCTCTGCAACTGCTCGGCGATGGTATGGCTCAGCGTCTTCAACAACGACCTCACCGGCGCAGTCCCCGACTGCATTGGTGATCTGGCCAATCTCAAGGAGCTGATACTCTCCCTCAACAATTTCGACGGCGAGCTGCCGCCGTCCTTCGCGAAGCTAACGCAGCTGGAGACGCTGGACATCAGCAGCAACCAGCTATCCGGCCCGATCCCGCCGGGGATCGGCGACTTCTCGAGTCTCAACATTGCCCACATGTTCGAGAACCGGTTCTCCGGCGCCATCCCGCCGGAGCTTGGCCGGTGCAAGAACCTGACCACGCTCAACATGTACAGAAACCGCCTCACCGGTGCGATTCCAGGCGAGCTCGGGGAGCTCACCAACCTCAAGGTGCTGCTCTTGTACGGCAACGCGCTCTCGTCGGAGATTCCCCGCTCGCTCGGGCGATGCACGTCGCTGATTTCGCTCCAGCTGTCCATGAACCAGCTCACCGGGTCCATCCCGACGGAGCTCGGAGAGCTACGGTCGCTTCGGAAACTGATGCTCCACGCCAACAAGCTCACCGGAACAGTGCCGGCGTCGCTGATGGATCTCGCCAACCTGACATACCTGAGTTTCAGTCTCAATTCCCTCTCCGGCCCTCTTCCGGCGAACATTGGATCGCTCCAGAATCTCCAAGTGCTAGTCATTAGCTTCAACTCGCTCTCTGGCCCGATTCCGGCGAGCATTGCCAACTGCACCTCGCTGTACAACGCGAGCATGGCGTTCAACGAGTTCTCCGGGCCTCTGCCCGCCGGCATTGGCCGGCTACAGAACCTCGAGTTCTTGTCCTTAGGGGACAACAAGCTGTCCGGCGACATACCGGAGGACCTCTTCGACTGCGGCAACCTCAGGACGTTAAGCCTGGCTGGGAACAGCTTCACCGGCAGCCTGAGCCCTCGCGTCGGCAGGCTCAGCGAGCTCAGCTTGCTGCAGCTGCAGGATAATGCTCTGTCCGGGGAGATACCGGAGGAGATCGGCAACCTGACGAAGCTCATCGCCCTGCAGCTCGGGGGAAACCGCTTCACCGGGCGCGTCCCGAAGAGCATCTCCAACCTGTCGTCGTCCCTGCAGAAGCTCACGCTGCAGCAGAACCGCCTCGACGGCGAGCTCCCCGGCGAGATCTTCGCGCTGCGGCAGCTCACGATCCTCAGCATCGCGTCGAACAGGTTCGTCGGCCCGATCCCCGACGCCGTGTCCAACCTGCGGTCACTCTCCTTCCTCGACATGTCGAACAACGCGCTGAACGGCACGGTCCCTGCGGCGGCGGTGGGAAGCCTCGGCCGGCTCCTCGCGCTGGACCTCTCCCACAACCGCCTCGCCGGCGCCATCCCCGGCGCGGTGATCGCGAACATGAGCGCCCTGCAGATGTACCTCAACCTGTCGAGCAACATCTTCACGGGACCGATCCCGGCCGAGATCGGCGGCCTCACGATGGTCCAGTCCATCGATCTGTCCAACAACCGGTTATCCGGCGGTGTCCCGGCGACGCTGGCCGGGTGCAAGAACCTCTACTCACTCGACCTCTCCGGCAACAACCTCACCGGCTCCCTGCCTGCCGGCCTCTTCCCTCAGCTCGACGTCCTCACGAGCCTCGACATCTCCGGCAACGAGCTGGACGGCGACATCCCTTCCAACATCGGTGCACTGAAGAACATACAGAAGCTGGATGCGTCACGGAACGCGTTCACCGGCGCCATACCGGCGGTGCTGGCAAACCTGACCAGCCTGAGGTCTCTGAACCTCTCCTCCAACCAGCTTGAGGGTCCCGTGCCGGACTCCGGCGTGTTCTCGAACCTGAGCATGTCGAGCCTGCAGGGCAATGCTGGCCTCTGCGGCTGGAAGCTTCTCGCCCCCTGCCACCATGCTGGAAAGCAGGGGTTCTCGAGGACAGGGCTCGTTGTCCTCGTGGTGCTGCTGGTACTGGCCGTGCTGTTGCTGTTGCTGCTTGTGACGATTCTCTTCCTTGGCTACCGGAGGTACAAGAAGAAGAAGGGAGGCTCTGCCGGCGCAGCCAGTTTCTCGGAGGATTTCGTCGTGCCGGAGCTGAGGAAGTTCACTTACAGCGAGCTGGAGGCGGCCACCGGCTCGTTCGACGAAGGCAACGTCATCGGTAGCAGCAACCTGAGCACGGTCTACAAAGGCGTGCTCGTCGAGCCCGACAGCAAGGTGGTCGCCGTGAAGCGGCTGAACCTGGCGCAGTTCCCAGCCAAGTCCGACAAGTGCTTCCTCACGGAGCTCGCCACTCTGAGCCGCCTGAGGCACAAGAACCTGGCGCGCGTGGTCGGGTACGCGTGCGAGCCCGGCAAGATCAAGGCTCTGGTCCTGGAGTTCATGGACAACGGCGACCTCGACGGCGCCATACACGGCCCGCCAGGGAGGGACGCGCAGGCGCGGCGGTGGACGGTGGCGGAGCGGCTGCGCGCGTGCGTCTCGGTGGCGCACGGGCTGGCGTACCTGCACACCGGCTACGACTTCCCCGTCGTGCACTGCGACGTCAAGCCGTCCAACGTCCTCCTGGACGGCGACTGGGAGGCGCGCGTCAGCGACTTCGGCACGGCGAGGATGCTGGGCGTCCATCTGACGGACGCCGCCGCCGCGCAGTCGGCGTCGGCGACGTCGTCGGCGTTCCGTGGCACCGTCGGGTACATGGCGCCAGGTAATCGACATGGTGCTCGATCTAGCGCCATTTCATTCAGGTGGCTATTTCTGCAAAATCAGTTCGTTCTTGGCAGTCTCCTGCTAATAAGGTTTTCTCTGTGTGTCCAATCCAATCAAATCCAATCACGCAGAATTCGCGTACATGAGGACGGTCTCGCCGAAGGTAGACGTGTTCAGCTTCGGCGTGCTGACGATGGAGCTGTTCACCAAGCGACGTCCGACCGGGACGATCGAGGAGGACGGCGTGCCACTGACACTGCAGCAGTACGTGGACAACGCGATCTCGAGGGGCCTCGAAGGGGTGCTCGACGTCCTGGACCCCGACATGAAGGTGGTCACCGACGGCGAGCTGTCCACGGCGGCGGACGTGCTGAGCCTGGCCCTGTCGTGCGCCGCGTTCGAGCCGGCGGACCGGCCTGACATGGACAGCGTGCTTTCAGCCTTGCTGAAGATGAGCAAGGTCTGTGGAGGAGAATAGATAGCTGATGCAAAACGCGAACTCTGAAATTCGTGCAGTAGCATATATCTGATCTAAGAAATGGAGAGCCCTGCCGTTTTGCTATAGAGTACCACACGGATCGGGACGCCAAAATTTCAGAGATTTGGGCTGCTCGTGTTTGCACATGTAATGTTTATCTGTTCAGAGTCAGCATAGAGCTAGATTCCAGGCTACTATAAAAATAGCGAAAATTTTATGTGCCCTATGAATGGTTCACTGCAGTCAGTCTAGCCCATGCTGCCTGATGGTATGGGCCTGAAGTGGTAGCACTGTAGCAGAAGTCCTGCTTTTGACTTAATTTTCAGTGCCGCAACATACCTGCATACGCAGAAGAATGGAAGCTTAAAGATTCGGCCAAGTTGTGGGGGGAGGATATATTATTCATCTCATTGGATTGGATGCAAACAAAAGTGTCCATCACATCAAACATGATAATGTGCATTCAAAGTCCCAGTGATAGATGTGTCTCTAAAATTGCCGGCAATGCCTCATTGGTGGGGAGAAGAATGTCCCTGAAAACTCTCTCTCACACACACATGGAGAGAATGACAGTTTGGCAATGGCAATACTTTGTGATTGCATGCCGAAACTGCAATAATACTACCCTTTGTGACGCACTGGATTTGAAATAGCCATGTAACTCACTATCAGAGAAGGCAAACAGTAGCAAACTGCTGCATAGATAAATACAGACACCATTTTCTCGTCTAAAAAAAATACAGACACCATTTATCAACCTTTGCAAGAACACAACACGGAGGGGAACTGAACGGTAAGATTCAGATAACAAAATGAGCAGCATCACAGTCACAACGTTTTATTTAGTAACACAACTAGCTAGCTAGTTAACTAGCACTACACATACATGGAATTCTCTCAGGTGAACCATGTTGCAGCTCCCAAACTGAACGCTCTCTTCTGAGTTCAAGGCTGCATGCCTTCGGTGTCAAATATTGTCATCAGGAACACGTCACTCCATGAAGTTATAAGAGGAACTCCTCCCAGAAATCCATCCAGTGTTGTGGCTCGTGCTAGGTAGGCTACCCCTCTGTTCCTGAATCAGAGGTAAACTTCTCATGATGCATGATGATTAGCTAGTACTGTTCAGGTAAAAGCTGACAGTTTTAGCACCTGAACTGTATGTCCCTGAGCAGCTTAAAATTTCATCTTTTTCCACAATGAGAAAATCTTAAATTTTGCATTGCGTGAAATAAGAGAAAAGGCAACTGGTCCGGCTCAGGGAAGGCCAGAAGGGAAGGGAAGGGAATTGGAAAGAGTGGGTCACACTGGATTTTGTAAAAAATTATAATTTTTTCTGAAATTTTGAACAATTTGACATATGTTCTCTGATATCTGCAATCCATAGTAATAATTTGTAATTTTTTTTAAAAAAATTGACATGTATTTGTGTTATTCCCAAATTACATCACCCTGTAAAATAAATCACACTATCATTGTAAATATAGTAATATGACCATGTAAATATAATTATAAGACAATGCAAGTGAATGGAAAAAAAAAATCTAGTTGTTAGGAGAGGCTAAAATAACCGGTTGTTAGGTAGATAGATTCCAAAATAAAGACAACAAAAAAGCTCAAATTAACTTTGATAGCCATGATGTTTGAACCTCTTACCGGCGTATAAAGTTGCAATTTTGGTGGCCTGAGGAAGTTCTGAGGCGGCTCAGAAGGGTGCAAGTTCTGCATCTGGCTCAAGAAATCCGACTCAACGTTAGATTGTCGCTCTTGAGTTATCTGAAATTGCCGGGGCTGCTGGCCTGAGGGGTGCAATGGAGGCATCTGGGCAGGGTCAGCCGTGATGTAATGCATGTATTGCTGCAGCTCAGGAGGAACCACTGGTGCCATTCCCTTCCCCATGACCAGCATCTGTGTGCATATATGACAACGTGATGATCAGAAAATCCATGAATGAATTGCATTGGCAGTTTACATCTTCAGACTATACTACTATAGTACCCATAAGATCTGGAGGCTGAAAAAATTAAATAAAACAGGAAAGGATGCAGGAGAGGAAGATAAAAAAAATATGTCAAGTGTAACCAACTATTGTGCATACGATATGATCTCATTAGGTACCTGAAGCTGAAGCTGAAGGGATTTCAGGTAGTCGATCGCTTCGTCTAGCATCGAAACTTTGTCGGTCTGAAACAAGCTCTTCTGAGATCAAACGAAACGAAAACAGCAGAAGAGGTGTTGTGGAATTAAAATTGAGATGCAACGCATATGTTACCTTGGTGCAGTTTGGAAGAAGCTCCTGTAATGCTTTCAGCTTCTCGTTGATCCTATCCCTTCTCCTCTACAAATGTTCCAAGGAAAAGAGATCAATGGCAACAACTAGTCATGACCGTCTACATTTATATGCATGATTGATAACAACCTACCCTTTCTGAAAAATTGTGAAACTCAGCAGATCTGCTTCTGCGGGTGGTGGGGGGAGTAGACCGTCTTGGAGCACTGCCATCTTCCATGAGATCTTGAGTCTTGACTATCTTGTTCACCAGCTTTCTAGCAACAAGATACGAAATGCATTAAGAGCATTAAGAACTTGATTCTGAACAAGAATGAGGATCAAACTTTCTTTTTTTTTTAAAGGAACTAGGGATGATCAAACTTTCTGAAACATATATGAAATGAAAGTAAAAGCATACCGTTGTTTGCGGAGCCGCTGCCTTCTATCTGGCTACCTCCATGGCCTCCTCCTCTTATGAATCGATCAATACTTGCGTGCCTGACTGGTCCAGCCCTAGGCTAGCCTAGAAATGGAGGAGAATGAGAGCTTTCTCGATGACCTGATATGGCCTGGTCCGTTCGGCCCACCAACCTTTGGTCCAGGATAGTATTTATGCCATCTGATTTCTGTAAGCTTTTGCGTCATGAAGGACTGGGTGACTGTACCTATATCCTTATCTTTCACCGGCCTTGGAATTTCTTGTTTGGACTGTAACCCGATGCCATGTATCTGAGCCTCTGACGGTAGCAAGCCTACGGTTATATGTAACATGCCCATTTGCATTTGGCCAGTCGTCTCACCAAACCTTCCAGGGGATGGCTCAAACTTTTCTCTTGAGCAAGGAATGGCCGGAACTTGATGTCCAAATAAAGAAATGAGAGATGCTGAAAATAAAGTTATTTAGTGAAAGAAAATGATAACCGGAAACACAGTACCCACTTGCGCGAGAGGAGGAGGATGCCAGCGCGCGGACGCGGAGGCGCCGGGGCGGAGCTGTGTCGGGGCCGCGGTCGCACGGGCGTGCGGGCACCAGGGCGCGCGGCCGCGCGTGCGTGGGGGCGCCGGGATGCCAGAGGTAGAGAATAATAGTCATTTTTAAGCTATTCTACCAGATAAGTCTCAAAATAATTTCAGCTCTCCCGGCCGTGTAGCTGTTTTTGGAGCCGAAGCTAAAACAAACTGATGCTCCACTGGTGAAATCACTTTTCAAGTGGGCGCTAAATTTCGCTAGATTCATGTACTCTTGAAGAATATATAAACAATGGGGGATCAGAACTTTTGAATAATTTGCTAGTACGTATTACCAAATCATTCAGGCGCGCGCGGCCAGATAATCCAATCTCCTCTCATCCACTACTAGTATTTTTCTCCACTCGATCATAGGAGTATCATGCATCTCCCCCGCAAAGCACGCAACGCGAGGCATGGAGAAAAATTGCAGCCAGGGAGAAGTAGGGAAAGGGACCGTCCACGACGACAGGCCTAATCATGCACGCCGACGCCGGCGGCATGGCGAGGCGCAGGAAGGGACCAAAAGAGGCAGTCACCGCCATGTCACTGCTTTCGTAACCCAACCCAACCAAGATGCGTGCAGCCGCATGCTGCGATAAATAACGTAGGGCCTAGAGTAGCTCGATCATCGTCATAGGACTAGGGTAGTAGACTAGGGTACCCAGGCCTCGTGCAAAGGTCCCCGGGTCAGAGGCCCGTCAGAACTCAGAACGCATGATCTGATCATATCATCTGAATCTGATGGTGGCCTGGCGCATGTGTGCGTGCCTGCATGCCTGCGGCTGCGTGTGCCACCACCGGCTTGGCTTCATCCACCAACTGTCCTCGCCCGCCCGTCATATCCGTGCGCTGGGAATCCGCGCGCCACCTGCACTGCACCGCCACCGCATGCATGGAGGCTGCTCGTCGAATCGGCGGTCAGTTTGGTACCTGATGCGACGTAACGCGCGATGTCGCCGTCGCCCAGGTTTGAAGCAGAACTCGTGCTCGTGCGCCTGCAGACTGCTCGATCTGCCGCTGCCGCCACGGTGTGGGATGGCTGGCCGCCATGGTTGGGGAATGGGGACGCACGCACGCTCTCTGCCTCCCATCACCATCAGGACGGCGGACGGCACGCGGCAGGGCTCAGTGCACTGCGTACAGATGTCAAGGAACCTGGCGCTAGACGGCACGCTAGTATGTTCTCTGCAGCAACGGCGGCCGCTCGCTCATCGTCCTAGCTCCTCCCGCTTTCTTGACGCTGCCGTCCTTGCTCAATCATCGAGGTGCTGGAGCTGGACGGACTAGTCAGTAGACATTTAGTCAAGGCTGGGGACGTACGGCAGCGAGCTGCCGGTAGTGGCGACGACGATGACCCGGCCCGAGAAGCTCCGCCGTGCTGCCTGCCTGTGTGCACAAGGCCAGCCACGGCCCACGGGCAAGAACGTCCGCCGCTATCCTCCCAAATGCACACACCGCCGCTCCGCGTCATCCAGCAGCTGGCCAGGCCCAAACCCAACCCAAGGAGCCTGGGCCAACCAGAAGCGCAAAGCAGGCTTTTCCTGGGCCGGGGCTTTCCTGAGGGCCCAACTAACTGGGACGTTGGATTGACGCTGCGCGAATCTCGACGAACTGCCGGTTCCCGTCCTTATCCAGCGGAAGGCAGCTCAACTGCTCGCTCGAACCAGCAGGCGTGGTGGAATCTGGGCAGCGGAGCGGAGAAGAGGAGGCAGCAGCGCTCTCGGCCATGGCGAGCTCTTCCGACCCCGACAAGCTCATGAGCAAGGCCGACAAGCTGTGAGCCCCGCGTCTCTCTTATGCCGTCTGCAGTTTCCTTCGAGTTCTCCTGCTTCGTTTGACCCGCGAGCGACCCCCGATTGCTGTTACGCGTGTGTTCTTTATACCTTGTAAGAATGGGGATTCCATTTCGTTTAGGTTGACAAATCGAGCTGTCTGGGCCTTTAGTGCATCGAATCAGATCCCTCCGATTCGCGATTCTTAGCCCGATCGTGGCGAGCTTTCGTGTGGCTGTATCTTGAGCGATCAGGGAATTCCTAGATCTAGTTTTGGCGTCTTGCTGTTAGACGAAATTTCACTAGTTCTTCCTTAATTATGACGTTGGTTTCGGGATCTTGCATAACCTTCCAGTAGTAGTTATGGAGGCTTCAAGGAGTTCCCCTACAGCACTACCTATTTCCGGGTTCACTTTAAGAGGGCTCATCAGCTCCCCTAGTAACTCGGTTTTATGCTAATTTCGTCGAATTGTGCTCAGGGACATTCCAAATCTGCACAAAAAAGGCAATAAAATGTCAATTTCATTTAGATCCAGAATGTGGGGAAGCTCCTGATGTCAAATAGATCATATTGCATTACCTTTTGATTTTGATACATCTGCAGACATGGGTGAATGCGTACCATTCCTTTTGGTAGACTATGCCACTTCAACAATGGCCATGCGATGTAGCTTCAAGGCCTTGTAAGTGCATTGCTTGGGAGTATGTGCTGTACCAAATCAACCTTATCTAGATTTTAGCTCGGACCATTTTACACTTATGTTCGCTTGACCTAGATTCAGCTTATTTTCGCCATAGAGCAGTATTTTCCTCTCAGAACAATTCAGCCCAGCCGAATTTCAGCTCAGCCGACAGAGTTACACGACATGACGAACACAAGCACATTGTGTTTTCCTTGTCTTGCATAAAAGTTGACCTCTCACTGGCCCTTGGCTCTACAAGATTTATTAGCTCATTCAAAACGGATACCTGGATGTACCCTGCTTGAACAGGGAAACTGTCAAATGGTGGTAGTGGGGGAGTAATGGAGCTGCTTTTCGATAGGTTCAGAGTTTTATCGATTTCCTTGTACATGGCAATATATCAGTATCGTCAGATCTGTATCATTAAAAATTCTTTTCTTATAGTGGGATTGACTGCTGCATAGTATGTCTGCTGAGTGCTGATTTTCCTGCTTTTACTTCTATTACTTTGATCAATGTGACACCTAAAAGGGTCCTGTTTCAGCAACCTATAACTCTTTGTGTAAACTGTAAAGTATGTTCCCTCGAAATTTCTTGAATATACCCTTTCTCGCAGAACAAAACTGAGTTTTACAAGGTGGAATGCAGATTGGAAAAGTGCTACTTCCTTGTATGAGCAAGCTGGTCGGTGACTTTTACCATCCTTCTTATTTTTCTTGATAGCAATTTGTTCACTGGGGAATATGTAAGTGAAATTCATTTCCTCTTTAAAGCAACTGCGTATAGGTTCAGAAAGGACAATGAGAAAGCAAAAGATGCATTTGAGAAGGCCTCAAAAGGACAGGAAATGATCTCCTCGTATCCTTTGGAAATTTCCCTTCATTTTTGGTATTTTTATTTTCCATATCATTATACATTACCTATTGTACGCTTAGCTAGATGACATAGACCATGGGATGCTGCTAAGCATATGGAATCTGCTGCTGCTTTAGCAAAGGAGCTTGGACGCTGGAATGAAGTATCGGATTTCTACCACAGAGCTTCAGAATTATACCGTGAATGTGGAAGGCCACAACCTGCATCTGATGCTCTAGGAAAGGGTGCCAGGTAAATTTAAATGTCACCTCCTACAATTGTGACATCGTGGAAGCTTATGTTGTAAACATAATATTATGAAATCAGTGCCTTGGAGGAGAAATCTCCAGAAGAAGCCATTAAAATGTATGACGAGGCTTGTTCAATTCTAGAAGAAGATGGGAAGGAACAGATGGCTTTTGACTTGTACCGTGCTGCTGCAGCTTTGTACGTCAAGATGGAGAAGTAAGATCACCTTAATGCCTACTTATATTAATTTCGCTCTATAGCCTCTCCTTTGCATCTATATGCTATCTCATTCATGATTTTCTTGGAAAATTGTAATCTTCATTGTTCTTGCATCTGAAGTCAAAGAAAGACAAACAGAAAATGTCTCAAATATATATTAAGGGCCTAAAATGACACCTTGAATTGGCTTCTGAACCTAAACACCTAGGAACTCTCATTCACTGCTTGAGTTTGATCTTTACTATCCCACCAAATGATGGGTCTTTTTTGAACGGACTCAGCTAATTATGGATAGAATAGGGGCTTGCACATTTTCTCATTGATTTGCATGTTCTTATCATTTAGCATTGCAAGTCATTGTTAACATGACCATCTTACTATTCACCCGCATCTTTGGCCATTGGACAGATATTCAGATGCTGCTGCTTTCTTTTTAAGACTTGGTTCAGCTGCCGATAAGTGCAATGCCATCAATAGCCAATGCAAGGTATATTTTCCCCCCTAACTGATAACTGAAATGTGCTTACATAATTATTCAGGAACTCCATGTGTACTATTAAACTGAGAATTTTACATATTAGCAAAATTCGCACATTGCATCTTGCAGCTTTGTCTGTGATCATGTCTTAAAACTTGCTTAGTCATGTATGTCTTGAACTCAAAACTTGTCTGATCCAAAGTTGTTTCTGGTATTCAGGCTTATCTGAGTGCGATCATCATCTATCTCTACGCGCATGATTTTCAGCAAGCTCAGAAATGCTATAATGACTGCTCAGAGTAAGTTGTACATTGGTGAAAATCTGTATAATTATATTTGTGCCATGTGCTATCTCCTCCCCCCCCCCTCCCCCCCCCCCCCCCCCCTCCAATGAAACCATTAAGTGGTTAGGAAATTTTTTTTTCGTTATCATTTAACAGGGTTCAAGCCTTCCTCAGTAGCGACCAGAATCGATGCGCCACAAAACTATTGTCTGCTTATGAGGAAGGCGATGCTGAAGAAATCAAACGCATTGCTCAATCAAGTGCTTTCAATCACCTTGACCATGTGGTAATTATTTTCATTTCTTCTATAAAAGGCAATGCATCGTTTTAAAAAATAAAAAGAAATGCATCACTAAATTGTATCGGCAATGCTTATGTCTAATGGGTCAGAAGTTGATATCTGGTTTTGCATGTCCATAAAATGGTGAACAAGGAGCTGGGAATATCATTTGTAGAACATGGTCTTTCTAATCTCAGTATACACCAAGCCTTGAATCTAATGAGATGTCATGCTGTATCGTTTGGGTTTCATGTAAGAGCTAGCAGGCAAAAAAAAAAAAAAAGGTTGCTAAAATGGTGTATCTTCCATTTCTGACACTGATTTCAGTAGTGATGTGTATGCTTTTTTTTTAAAGATCAGTAGTGATTTGTATGGGTGAAAAAGAAACCCTGATTGACTGTATTCTGTTTAGAATTTGTCTTATCACCGCATGATCACAATTGCCCCATATTCTAGAGTCTAGAACAGTTTGCATTCACTCTGGTGTAATGTTGGCCTCGCTGATTATATTAGTATACTTGACTAGTGCTTGTCTTTGCTTGGGATTCGTGGTGACAGTTAGTTCTGCATATAATGCAGGTAATTAGGCTTGCACGGAAGCTACCGACAGGTGATCTGCAGGCCATTAAGAAAGTTGATGATGGTGAGGAATCCTTGGATGAGGATGACCTGACTTAAAAACGGACTCCCGAGCCAAAAGGTGCAAAGGGCAAACGAGTGAGGGGACACTCCGAGTTTGCCTTGTCATCGGTGACCGGGAACAGTTGTAAAAAGAAGCTATTGAGTTACATACTAAAAACTTGTGGGTTACATACTAAAAACTCGTGGGCAGAATGCCAGCATCTATACCATGAAATTAGTAGGGCTCAGTTCTGCTGTATCTTTACACTGTACTGGTTGTTTGGTGTTTCCGAGATTTTTTTATTGGTGTGCTTATGGTGCCCTGTGCTGTATGATTCTGTGTTTTCTTTTTCTGTGAATATCTAGAGGCATGATGTACTATAGGAGAACTTTGAAGCTTCAAGCGTTCCTTGACATGGCTTCTGAATCTGGTAAGCTTCTTCAGATTCCAGGCGGAGCATTATTTTGAGTGCCTTCAAAAATAGTCACTGATCCGTGCCCTGTATTTCTTGCAGAGGTATTGGAAGGATATAAAGCATTCTTGCAAATCCTGCACGATGTACGTATATGTTGGACAAGCATATACTGCACCTCTTGCAAATCCTGCACGATGTATATATGCTGTGTAATGCCCTGGCCCCTGGCCCTGGGTCGGACAAGTATATGTTACGAGATGCAAACTTGGAATTATCTCAAAAGCACATCTACAGAACAGAGAACGTAGCACAAACTCTCTGACGCGTAGTTTTGGTACATCACCACCCCACACAGAAACACACAAGGTAGCTAGGACCACGGAAGGCACATGACATGAACGTGGCAGCTCGTTCGGCCCGGTGAGCAGGAGCCGCACCCATGCTTAGCTTAGCCCGCGCACGGTCACGGAGACTTATTATCGGAGTCGCGAGCCGGAGGGATGCCAGGAACGACGGGCGGGAGCGGCAGCACGGGCGGCAGCGTCGGGATCAGGGGCAACCCCGTGGCCTTCTCGTCGCCGCCGCTACGACCACCGTTGTTGGCGGCACCGCCCGATGCCGCCGCACCGCTCGCTTTCAGCTCCCTGCTGCCGTCGCAAGGGGCTAACAGCAGCAGCAGCGCTGCCACCAGCAGGAGAGCAACAGCAGCCTGCAGAACCTTGCCCATTTTAGCCGTGTTTGCTGTCGAGTGTACAGTAATAGTTATCGATGCTCACTCACCGCGAGAGCTACCGCTTGTGCTCTGCGTGTACCTGCGCGTCGCAGTTTTATACAGGTTGCGGGCTTGGAGGGGCCAGGGATGTACGGGGCCATGGGGGAGGGGGAACGCGTGGAGCGCCGTGGTAGGGAACCGGTGCTGCCGTGTCAGGCGTTGGGGCTATGACGCGGTGCACGCGGCGCAGCGCTGGCGCCAAGCACGCCGAATCGGCGGCTCACGGGCAGCAGAAGAGGATGCGGGTCATGGCTGCGCGCGGCGGCATGTGCCTGCAGCCGCATGAGATGGGAGTTGGGTCACGGCACGGGCAGCAGAACGATCGAGCGAGGCAATGCAATGCAATGCATTTGCATGGCGGCTCGGCCCGTCGGCCGTGGCGCACGGCGCACCACGGCACCAGAACCATACTATGGACGAGGACGAGTGCAGTCTGGCTGCTGGCTCGTGCGAAATGTGGACATCCGCGTCTGTAATACAGCAACATGAAGCTTGAGCAGTACACTTTTAATAGCAGCGGCTGAACATGAAGCTGAAATAGTTATATGATTCAACGTTTTCAGCTTTGAATAGAATTATGAGTGACCGTTACCACAAAACCGACCTTAGCTCAGTTGGTAGAGCGGAGGACTGTAGTATTCGCAGATTAATCCTTAGGTCGCTGGTTCGAATCCGGCAGGTCGGATAGATTTTTATTATTTGTTTCTAACTTTTTTTTTGTTTTGTTTTTTTGTTTGCAAACACATTTATGTTCGGAGCTCATAAGACTGCTCAGCTGCTCAGACAGATTTGGTCAGACGCTACCTAGGTCGGATGATTTATTTATATATATATATATATATATATATATGGTGCATTTTCTATACTCCCGGGAGTAGTTACTCCCATCTTTAAAAAACCACCTTACGTATGTGTTCATACTTATTTATCACTTTGAGTATGTTTACATACTCATATTATGGTGCTCCAAATCTTCCTACGCGAAATTTTTTAAGGGAACTCATACTTTTTAATATATTACGAAAATGCCACTTACTGTAGTATATAAAATAAGTATGACCACATACTCGATGTATGCATGCATACTTGACAAATATACCACCATAGATGGTCTAGTATGATCATATACTTCGTATACATATACTTTGTTTGGTCATACATACCCAAAATCTTAAGATATAAACATGGGAGTAACTACTCCCTGGGAGTAGAAAATATATATTCAAAAATCTTTTGAGCTCAGAGCTCATCATTATCAATGCCACCTTCAACGGCAACTCGAGATTCAGTTCCAACCAACACGAGCTTTGAGGCTTTGACGATGTGTGGACGATGCACGTCAGGGTGTCCACAACCTGATTCGACGTTGACAGGGCATGTCGATTCTCATGTTTTAGTACGTATTTTTTAGAAATTGATTCGCATATCTTAGGTCCTATTTAGGCTATATACTGCTAATAAGTTAGTAGGTAGCTAATTAGTAGAAGAGATTATTTAGATTCATCTTCTAATAGTTGGTTGGAGGGGTATAAACTATCAGCACCTCTTCATCATCATGAAATACAAAGTATCCAAGTGTTCAAAATTTATCACAAATTATAACAGATTTTAGAGGAGCTAAGTAGCTAACCCACCAAGCCCTTGTCCATTTGATCCCCAAACCAGAGTAGAATTAAAGGGGATTAAGAGGAATTAAATCCTCCGCAAGTCAAAATTCTCTTCAACCCATTCCATTTGATTTTGAGATCAATCAAAACAAGGCCTAACTAAGTTTTAAAACGACAACATGGTCTAGATGCTACACCATCCAGTCCACCTTCCCTTTTTTTTTTATCCGCATTCCAAACAGAGGGAAGACTTCGCTTTGGACGTTATCGATCGTCAAGTCACAACTGTCAAGCATTTACCTGGCATGGACAAGCAGGCGACGGCGCGTGACAACGTGAAGCGTGAAGCCGTGCAGGCCTTTTTGGCTTCTGGAGATAGGAACAGAATTTCTCGCCTCTGTCGCCGGCACATGGCCGCCGATTGGAGGTTCTAACATAGGAGTAACTCCGATGTAGTGTGTACTCAGAGCGGCAGCCGCGAACTAGCGCAAAACTTACCCGTAGTATGAACAAAACTCTATCGGCATTTCCTCGTCTCTTTCTGCCGGTCTTTCATCGATCAATGCACGGCGGACGGCGCCATCACCTAACAAATCGAGCTAGTGTTGAGCACTTGAGCTGGTCGATCTTCCCTGAATCAAATAAAACTGTTCGGGCATCACCTTTTACCATGTTTTAATACGAATGCGAATATTTTTTCGAATACAAATACAAAATGAACATCTCAAATTCGAATTTTGTTTTGGATATTTACTCGACCCAGCTCAAAGTTTACTGTGTATTGTTAAATTGAACATATATGGATAAAATCTCATTACTAATAGGTGCATCTTAAATTCTTGATTGATGTGACGTGTGCTGAATCCTTCTGGCTTGAGAGCGACGTCTCCTAGTTTGTTTAGTTCAGGGATGTGAAGTCAAGCAGCGACGTCTCCTCCCGCATTTCGTTTGTCTCGTTTGTTTATGGATTGACATCGAGAGAAACAGCTGTAAAACAGTAAAAAGGCATATGCTACACATATCTATAGCCTCACTGCTCCTGCTCTAAACACCTTCCTGTTCCTACGACGAGAAGTCAACAACACGATAAGATCGAGCAATCATTTTGATTTATGTATATTAGGAGAGCGTATCTTCAGAAAACATGCAAGGACACTAGTTTTGTCGATCAAGTACATGCCACGACACCTGTACGTAGTCAAACAATGTGAAAGCCCGTTCGTGCATAGGGCAGGAAGAGAACTTTCAGCCTCATGGGATGGAGACATTCCACATCAGGATTCGTCAGCGCAGGGTTCAACACTCCACAGGAAACAAAAGATTAATTTCGGAGTGCCTAAATATTTTCTCCGCACTTACTCGCTGCTTTCCTTACGAACAGAAGATACACGCACGCACAAAAATGCTAGTCTTTCAGAACATGAACATTTCTTCGGCCTCGGCCAATCGGTTGTGCTGTCTGTGATGCCAAGTTTTGGCTAGTTCCAAAGACCCTGAAAACTCAAATACTACTGCATATGGACCTATGAGTCCACTAGACACGACCAGCTCCTACATCAATGATGATGTGCATAGATCTCATTTGGAAAGGAAAAAAAAACTGTACAAAAGGGGGAAATACTGAAGAAAGGATGCATAAAAATACTAGTAGTAACTCTAGCAGTTGTACCAAAGAGGGGCTCATGTTCTTTATTTATGGTACAATCGCCACATGCTAGAGGCTTTCTTCGTCTTCCCGCCGCCGCCGTTTGTCAGAGCTTGAGGAAAAACAGAGCTTAAGGGGTGTCTAGATCCGTAAAGTTTTGGGATTTTAACGTTGTAGCAGCGAGGAATCTTTTCTAATAAGTGTCCAATCAAGGTCCAAGTAGATTTAAAAGATTCGTCACGCGATTTACAGACAAACTGTGCAAACATGCAAAAATTTTATCTATATTTAATACTCCATGCATGTGCCGCAAAATTGATGTGACAGAAATTTTGGGTTTTGGAGGGGATCTTAACACCCCCTAAATTTTAAAACGACAACATTCATATACATATACCTGGCGACGCCAACATTCACACCACTTGTGAACACGAGACATATCAGGGTCAGGGCACAGAGTCACGCACTAGTGCCGGCGGCGAAACAGGTGTAGATAAGGGACTTGCACCTTGCCACTTGCTGCCACTTGCACCCAGTCACAGTCACCCAGTCGCAGTCACAGTCACAGTCACAGTCACCAACCGTTTGTCACAGTCGCCAATATATGCTGCCACTTGCACCGGTCAGTCACCCACCGTTTGTCCTGGCCGCAGAAGATTCGTCCAGGGTCTTTTTTTTTTCCCGACTAGATTCGTCCATGGTCGAGGGCTGCGTTTAGATCTAGTTGCAGTTGCAATTCTGCACTGTAGCACGTTCATTTGTATTTGACAACTTTTGTCCAATCATGATCCAAGTAGTCTTAAAAGATTCGTCTCGTGATGCACATGCAAAAAGTACAAACATGCAAACATTTCGTCTACATTTAATGCTCCATGCATGTGCCGCAACAGTTGATGTGACTAGTTGCAGTTGCAATTTGCACTGGATCTAAACAGAGCCCTAGCCTCTCCGACTGGACTTGCTCACAAGTCACATCTCGCACGTACTACCATCATGCGCCATCTGGTGCTCTACCATTTTGGTCCAGGTTCCCATCGTCTCGTCGCCTTAAACCTGAGCCACGTGGAACCAGGAGAACATACAAATCCAACTGTAGAAGGCACAAATGTCTGCTCCCTCGGTCCCACAGACACAGTTCTTTGACTTCTAGAATTTCTTTTTAACTGTTTATTTTATTAAAAAGTTTTAATAAATATTATTTTTGTTTTTTATGATTCAGCTTATCATTAGAGATTTTTTATAATAATTTATTTATTTTATTATTTATATAAAAAATTAAATAAAGCAAATGGTCAAATAGAAGTTGTAAAAGTCAAAAAAATTATATTTAATTATAGGATAGAGGAAGTACTTTTATGTTCTGTTCTTTTCCTTTCTTTTCCTCTTCGCTCCTTCCAAACACCTTCCTACGACGACAATGCAGGAAGAACCACGGTTTCAGTACATACACCTTGCACATCAATGCAAATCTGTACATGACGTGGGTGGTGTTTAACTAATTACTAATAAGTGCATCTTAAATTCTTGATTGACGTGACGTGTGGCCGTGTGCTATTGAATCCTTCTGGCTTGGGAGCGACGGCTCTGTCTATATTCGTCTTCTTTCTTTGGACAATGATATTTTATTACAGTATGCTCCTAGTTTGTTTGTTTTTTTTATTCATGCTCCTAGTTTGTTTTAGAGGTTCAGGGATGTGGACGTTGAGTCTTTCTCGCGCGTTTCTAACTTTGGGCTCCTACTTTTCGTTTGTCTCCTTTGTTTATGGATTGACATCGAGAGAAACAGCTGTAAAAACAGTAAAAGGGCATATGCTATACACATCTATAACCTCACTGCTCCTGCTCTAAACACCTTCCTATTCCTGACGACGAGAAGTCAACAACACGATAAGATCGAACAATCATTTTGATTTATGTATATTATTAGGAAAGCGTAAACAATGTGAAAGCCCGCCCGTCCGTGCATGAGTAGGGCAGGAAGAGAACTTTCTGCCTCATGGGACGGAGACATTCCACATCAGGATTCGTCAGCGCAGGGTTCAACACTCGACAGGAAACAAAAACATTAATGTCGTAGTGCCTAAATATTTTCTCAGCACTTACTCGCTGGTTTCTTTACGAACAGAAGATACACGCACGCACGAAAATGCTAGTCTTTGAGAACATGAACATTTCTTCGGCCTCGGCCAATCGGTTGTGCTGTCTGTGATGTCAAGTTTTGGACAGCTCCAAGGACTCTGAAGTCTGAAAACTAAAAATACTACTGCATATGGACCTATGAGTCCACTAGACACGACCAGCTCCTACATCAATGATGATGTGCATAGATCTCATTGGGAAAGAAAAAAAAAACTGTACAAAAGGGGGAAATACTGAAGAAAGGATGCATAAAAATACTAAGAGTAAATCTAGCAGTTGTACCAAAGAGGGGCTCCTGTTCTTTATTTATGATACAATCGCCACCTGCTAGAGGCTTTCTTCGTCTTCCCGCTGCCGCCGTTGTTAGAGCTGAGGAAAAACAGAGCCACAGAGATACGTTTAGTAATTACGGAGTACTAGTAGGAGCACAAGTGTCAGATCTTCGGCGATTCAAGATAAAGTAAGAGGAAGTCATGGATTTCCTAACCTTTGTATCAACAACAACGACGCAGACAGGCCGAGGGCTCATGCCGTTGACCTCCCCACCGTCATGGTCTTCTTCCGCCGCCGCTGCGGCGGCCGCGGTAGGGGGGCACCCCTTCCCGTGTCCATCGTCGCCACCGTGGGCAGGTAAACATCCGCCCTGTCCAGCAACGCATCCGGCTCCGCCGCCGCCGTTGCCGACGGTCTCGGTGGGCCACCCCTTTCCCTGATCATAGAAAGGTAGACTGCCGAAACTCCCGCCAAGAACATGAGGAACAGAAGAAAAGCTTTGGCCGTGTCCGCCCCCGCCTCCGCTGTGGCCTCCTTCCGCGCCGCGACGTCGCCGGTCACGTAGAGCACGATGCCGGCGAAACCGATCCACCGCAGCAATAACCCCGAGGGCCCACGCGCCGACGCGCCGAAGGCCGGCATCCCCCGGGCAGCCTCCGTGGCGCGGCGCGCGAGGTCGGCCACGGCGCCGTGCGCCGGGGAGAGCAGCACCGCGGCGCAGCCGAGCAGCAGGATGGCGTGCAGGGCCAGCACGACGTGCGCGCGCGCTTCGACCGCGGGGAAGCCCATGAGCGAGGACGCCGCGGTAAGCGCCGTGAGCGCCCCCGCCCACCGTATGGCCGCCTCGCCCTGGGACTGGGACATTGCGATGCAGCAGCAGAGGCGGAGGTGGTGAGCAGGTGGGGGCAGGGGCAGCGCGGAGCCGCGGAGGCACAGCCGCAGAGGAAATCGAGTCTATTTGAAGACTTTTGAGGCGACAAAGCCGCCGTCGCGGTCCATGACAGCTCCTCTTCTCACCGGTCACCCGATCGGAATGAACTGATGGACAAGAGGATGCGCCAATGCGGACAAAACAAGTCGAAGTTCACTATGCATTGCACACGTCAGGCATTTGACGATCCAGGTGGGGTGATACCCACACATGTGAACACGAGAGGTTTCTCAGAAGAAAAGTAAGCGAACGCAGAAAAAGGATGCTTGAAAGCAAATGAAGTCAATTGGAACCTTCCGATCGATCATTCTACTGTTTTTTCAACAGAAAATGATGTTCCGCAACAGATGATGACCTACCCAATGCCTCAACATCTGCCCTCTCTTCACGCTACGCTGTCCGGCGGCGGCGAGACAAATGCACAGAGAAAAAAAAACTAATATTTTCCATTCACTTCAACTTATAAACGTTTGTTTTGACTCCTTTTTAACCATGAAATAACATTTTTCTCTCATAAAATTAATATAAATCAGCATAGGTCATTATCAGCTTTTAGTTTGAGCTTCAAACATGGCCCTCACTCATTCACTACTCAATACTGATCACCGCGAAGAATTCCTATCCTAACAAAAGGAAGAAAACAAAAAAAGTGTCCAAACTCCAAAGGCCACGCACAAATGGCCGAAGAAGAATATCGACCTTCCCGGGGGATTTAAGAATCAATAGCTTCTTTTTCGTAAGCCGAACAGCTTGTCGGCCCTTAGCCAAATACCTTCCTGAATACTGAGACGAGAACGGTGGAAGAACAACATTCAAAATTTATTTACTGGTAGTGGTAGCTATATGAGTAAAATGCAACTTAAACATGCAAGTAATTTTTCTTTTGGCTAGCTAGGTTTCTTCCTCCGGTAGTAGTAGTTGACTACTCGTAGTTGGCAAGTGGCCTGCAGTACAGGCACGACAGAATTCTGCTCACAGCTACGATCCGTAAGTTCCATTTGACTCAAATAAAGCTTGCGTGTACAGCCATCTTTTAATAATGATCTCTATATTTGTAATGATTCAACCTTCTTTTTTTTTTATATGTACAACCAGCAACCAGAGTCGCCTTTAACAATTTCTAAATCATCCAACCTGAGCACACATCAGACATGAGGCCCACGCGTGGCACTCCTCGGCGAGCGGCTGGTCGTCCGTGACGTGACGATCTCCGGTTCCAGTTGTGGATGGACCAGGGGGCACTGCAGTCTGCAGAGTAAGCAGACTACCCACAGTGTATGTTTCTAGCGATGCTGAGAAAGGAAAAGGAGCACCAAGCATCGATGTTTAACGTTGTGGGTACCGATGCTTCGACAAAAAACATATGAGCCGGATCATCTTCATTCACCGATGCTTGATCAAATAAAATAGTATTTTCCATGCGGCCATTGGCTCTCACGACGGGAAGTAGCATGCTCCCTCCGTTCCAATATCTGTCGTTTGCGCTTCCCAAGAAACAACTACCAGTAATTATATATTTAAAAATATTAACATTTATAATACATAATTAGTATCATTAGAAAGATCTTTAAATCTAGTTTTTTAATAAATTTATTTGGAGATATAAATATTGCACGTATTTTGTATAAATCGAGTCAAACTTATGGACGAAAAAACCGAAAACGACATAGATTTCGGACGCATCTTCTGACAAAGCCTCGATGCCGACATTGCAGACGATGCTTGAATTTTTGCTTTGAGATGAAGTGGCACATGAAGAGTTTTTTCAGCATGGGACACACTGTGGCCAGTCTAACCGTCCGTATTCGGCCCCAAAAGGCAAGCGCCGAAATGGAGTGGCTGCACTCTCTTGCCCTGGCCGGCCTTGCTTGCTTCGCGTGGGTGCTGCGACCTGCGTTGTTAGACACGAACACGACGAGATCGTACAGCAGCTTATTAAAAAAGCGAGGAGCAAAATGAGATATATAGGCAGAGGTTTCTGAGGAAGCTGCACGCTGAATTTCTCTGTGACAAAAGTCATGGAACAAGTAGGCTCTGCGGTGTGCTGTCAAATAAGCTGAAGAACTCTGAAAACCCAAAGTATTCTTCGTTTTCGTTGTCTAGAACAGAATCAGACCTCTGACCAAAGCGAAGGAGACCACAGGAGGTTTCACGGCCGCTGCAGCGTGCAGAGACAACGTCACCGACGCAATTTTGCTGCGCAGCAGAGATTGCAAAGCACGCGAACGCGACAAGCCACACGAACTGAGAAAATGACAGGGGGCAACAGGAACTTGGAGTGCAATTTCACCGCAAGTGAGAAGATACGAATGCAACACGTTACACGTGCCACACAGATAACAGATTACGAGCTAGAAATAGCATAGTACACATGTGTGCGGGTGGGACGTAGCTGCCCCCGTCCACACGGGGACAATTAGACTATCTTCAACAACAACACCTAAAATACAATACCTCACGTTTGACTTGCGCTACAGTAAATATATTCAATATATATTTTAAATCTTCTCTAATAACACCACCTAAATGAGAATCTCTCTGTAAATGGATTTTATGAAGAGAGGAGACTCAAATCTGGGTTGTGTCTCTTATGAGATACAAAATAGGTCTATAGTATGAGTATCCTATTAGAGGCTAAAACAATATAGTTAAAGACCTATTTTAAGTTTAGGTTTCATAGTTGGAGATAGGCCTAGGAGGAGTACGATACGACGCCGCGCCTTGTCAATTAGCGCCTTGTTTGTGCTCAGCGGCCGGAGGTTCGGTCGCAGGCGGTACAGCCGTTTCGTCACTCGATCTCACGTTGGAGGTCGAGTTGTTCCTGACTTCACTGACTTTTTGCTGTAGCCTGTTGCTATCTGCCTTCATGGCTAGGGCGTCCCCAACAACTGACAAGTCTGCTAGCTAGAAAGGTTACTTCTAACGAGATGGCAAGCGCTTAGCTCGCACATTTTCCAAAAATTTACAAGCCACTGACACATTTTCAAAAGTTTGACTTAACACAACTTTAGAAATTGATTTATTCGGGAAGGTAGTAGTAATATCCCTGTTAATGCTACTCGATGACGTGTGTTGATTAGTACTAATATAGTGACCTGTTGTTGCTCCCCACATCTCTAGAATTTTTTTAAATAATATTTTTTTAATAGTTAATTGCAAATCTAGCATCTCATATGTAAGAATTACAGAAATAGAAGTCTGTCGGCAGCTGGGGAGCCCACAAGGTTCCTATCAACTTCTAGAGAGCCGACAAGGACCTTTCGACAGCCCAGCTGTCGACTGGGCCCTCGATGTGGCTGGAGAAGACAGACCAGCAGATCATATCGATCCTGTCGGCCGGCAGACTGCCAACAGGCCCTAAATTCATGCTTCCTCCCTTTATATTTATCATTTTCGATTTTTATGTCATAAGTTTGACTAAAATTTATAGATATTACGGATAACATTTGTATCTCTAAATAAATATATTAAAAAACTAGATTAAAAGATTTATCTAATTATTTTAATTATGTATCACAAATATTAATATTTTTTATATAAAATTAATCAAAGTTATTTTTCGAGAGGTGAGAACGATAAATATTTAGGGTCGGAAGGAAATATGATCCAGTACGTGCGTGAGCGTGGCCGTGCATCACCCGTCACGTCGCGTCAGCATCACGTCGCTTTCCCGTGGTGTCCTGCCGCATTGGCTACCGTTTACTCTTTGGTCCGGTCCGTGACCATAGACTACTGTCTCCAAGTTTCAACGTTGTACAGGACGCTAAGGATGGAAAGAGATCGAATACGCATGAAATCAGATCCGGATGGCACTTTTAATTTAAATACTGAATACGGCTTTGAATATTTTCTAATATGAATACAAAACAGATGTGTCGGATTCAGATTTCTATTCAGATATTTACTCGAGTCAATTCAAAATGTATTTTATAAAATTATAATTTAAAATTAATACTAAAGTTATTTTTATATAGGTTCATGATAGAGAAAAACACTGGAAAATGAATTCGGAATATATTCACTTTGGTTTCTATTTTAAAACGATACGAATACGGATATCTATATATAATTCGAATAAATATAAACGTAGATAATTCAGATATATATTTCTATATTTAATGCTCTATATATATGTTAAAAATTAATGTGACGGATCTTTTAGAATTTTAAAGGGAAAATAAAGGTCCCTCGTATCCTTAGGTCCTGTTTACTCAAAGAAAAGTGGAGGTAAAAAGTCACTAGAATGTTTTCTAATAAATTGCAAGCAGCTTGGGTGTGCTTTCACATCAGTTGTTACAGTATGATAGGCAGCGTCTAGTTCACAAATTTCCTTCTCTTCTCATCACATCGATTATACTTTTCAGTTGTATGGAGCACTAAATGAAATAGCACCTGTTGTATGTTTGTACTTCTTATCTGGTTATCTCGAGATGAGCACAAAAGTTTTCAAATCACCTGTCCTATCCTAGGCTGTGCACCGCGTCAGGGAGGGACGGGACGGAGGGGCACGCACCTGACCTGCCACTGCACCGCGTCGCAGGAATTGAATGCTTTAGGGGCTGTTTTGATGAAAAAAAGTTTTGGAACTTTGATAACGTAGCAACGAGCTAATTTTTATAATAAATATCCTAATCACAACCTGATTAGATTTAAAAGATTCATCTCGCGATTTATAGACAAACTGTATAATTCGTTTTTTTATTAATATTTTTATATACGTGTCTACAACTTGATATAATAAAACTTTTAAAATTTTAAAGTGCACTAAACAAGGCCTAGGATATCTGGTTGCATGCATCAAGCAGGCGGCCGATGCCACGAGTGTTGGCTGTACTGCAGTACTCTGTGCAGGGTGCACGCACAGGCACAGAGCCTCAGGTTTGACCCCTTCAATTGCGTCAGCTGTTATTGTGTGTTTGTCACATTGGGATACGACATGACTCCTACAGGCATAATTAATCAGGTCCTAAACAATCCAGCCCTATCGGCCTCTTCGAGGCCGACTGGCCTGTTCGGCCGTCCAGTAGCCGACAGAGCTTGTCGGTTATTCAGTTGCCGATAGGCCTCCTATCGGCGGCACGGTGCCACGTAAGCCTATCGGTTTCTGGACGGCCGATAGCACCCTCTCGGCTGTCCAGTGGCCGACAGGATACTATTTTTGCAATTTTCACTACTTCAGCTTCTAGATTTGCAATTAACTATTAAAAAAAATTATTTAAAAAAAATTCCACATCTCTATCTGTCTCGTCTCCCAGAAAACAGCATGCATTGGAGCTTGAGCCTGAATCCTGAATCACAGTGAATCAAAACGTCAGATAGCCACCTCTTAACGCAGCATTTTCAATTACAATTGGTGCACACCACAACATGAAGTTCAACTCTTTATGGCAACCATTTTCAAAGCGCACCTGTTCTTTTCCAGCTAAAGTAATCCTCTTCGAATATGTAATAAAAGCAAACTTGCTTCAGCTTGCAAAGATGCATTTGAATTAAACTGATTGTAGCCCTATACAAAGTGTAAGACAAAACATTGCAGTCCTGAATGACCTTTAGAAGATGGGGAAAAAAACCTACGCATCACGTTCAGATTCTGACATATTCCCTCCGTCCATAAGTCTATGTCGTTTTAGCCTTGGGCACAGTGACCAAGGAGCAGCAAAAGATCGCCAATTTCCCTTTAATCGCCGCGCTCCTCTTAATAATGCCCCGCGTCCGTTTGTTTCCCCCACGTAATCACGCGCTGACACCGCTGAAAACGCCGTTAGCCCGCTCCTAATCCCGCGCTCACCCACGTCTAGCCCCGTATGCCCGCGCATGTATCTAATTTTGCCCGCCACTTCCTCCCGCGCCTGCAACCAGTTCTTCTTCGTTTGATCTCCCATTATATGTGCCCAGGTAATTCAATTGCCCGCCAATGCATCAAAATTTCGTTGCTCGCCACTCCTTAAGCTCGTTTTTTCCATGGCCTATATAAATCACCATGGAGGACCGCTATGCCCAGGTAATTCCAGCGAACTATCCCCCTCACTTCCTCTCTTTTTCTACCTTCCATTCATGCTGGAGAACCAAAACAATGTCTGGATGACTGGATTAGGTATCGATTTAAACCTACAGCAACCCGAATCAGGCTGAATCTATCCCATAGATGCAGCGCAAGATGATGCAGCCTATGGAGTTTATGTTTCTTCAGACGCAGCAACAGATTGCGTTCACGTTTTTCCAGTGCAAGAAGCAGCAGCAGCAGCAACCGATGGTTACTTTAAGATCAGTTTGATGGCTTATTGTTTCAGTTGAGTCGAGTTTCAGCGAACTGCAAATGTTCCAAGATCTTTGTTTTGCCTTCTATTTTTCAGTTTGTTATTCAGTTTCCTATGGTGTCGGTCAGCCTACAGTCATCTTTTTTCAGCTCTGTTTTTCTGCTTTTCAGTTTGATGGCTTAGAAAACTTTTCCCTCTCCTTGTCAGATTGAAATTTGCTAACCTCAGTAGAAGCCAGCACTAGTAGGGCATCCACGTACGAATTCCTCCTGAACGGGGATGCTTCGGGATCCATCAGCAGAGCGACGCCACTAGCGCACGGTGGAGCGACAGGAAGGGAGCGCGGTGGAGTGAGACGGTGTGATGACGGAGCCAGAATAAAAGGAAACGGGAAGGCAGCGGCGTTAAGTCTCATGTTTCATCCGAGGTGTCGCGGAGATGGAGCCCTAATAGGAACCAGCTCAGACGACGGAGACTCTTTTTTTTTTTTTTTGCCTTAAACGATGGAGACTTATAGGCGGAGGGAGTAGTAAATTAAGAAACCATATATGTGGTGCATAGACATAAAGGTTTAGAAGAAAAAACATATTATTATAGAATAGAATAGAAAAAGATAACTTTCACAATTATCAATTTTAACTGCAAAATGCAATAACGAAATCAAGAACAAAAGAGAGTATTTGATAAAACCTACTTGACAAAGCTTCCCAGTTATCTGAAGCGTTCATGCTTTGATAATTTGGTCCCAAGCTGGTTGGGGCCTTTTTGGATTGCTTCCTGGGACAACAAATCCTGGTGAACAGCAGCTCCAGCAGTCATCTCTGGAAGTATCATACAGGCACTAAGAGTCCTCAACTCAGCTTCATGTATGAAATACTAACATTTTTTCCACTATGGCTCTAGCCGAATTTCATTACGAAATCAACGAAATTACAGTTTTCAACAGCCACGAAAGTGAAAGCGACACAACTACTGAGCAAACCTGATCATCGATCTGAACACACAGGGAACAGTCTCGCGATCACTCACAACCAAACATGTGTTAACATGCATGTTACTATGGAAAATTGAGAGATACACTCAATTTACATGTGTTACTTCCCAATGATACAAGATTTATAGAAATTTTTAATAGAAAACATACTCATGTGACCAGTACACAAGTTTTATGCAGCTGCCGAAGTTAGTTCTGAACTAAAATGCAAACAAAGAAAAGAGGTCCATGGAAACAGGAGTGGAAAAGTAACAACTATCACATCATCCCCAAACTAGTTTAAGGGAAGGCAACATTCACAGGGTCAAGTCAGATTAAGCAAGCAAAACAACCTTCATGAGTTAAGGGATCTTTTTTTGCGAAGACATGAGTTAAGGGATCTAGTCCTGATAGAACACTTGAATATCCCTTTTATGTATTCACGAGGAACAATGAATAGTTTTAGGGACCAGAAGTGAGGGCTAAGCATTTCCATATTTGCAAATAATCATGCATGCTTATAATTTTTCATGAATTAGTTTCTCAAGAGATCAAAGGATATTTAGCATGCCTTGAAGTTTAATAGACACTGTGCTTGTGGCCAAGAAGCTGAAGGAAATTTGATGTAGGACACAAGCTTAAGCTAATGTTTGGTATTTTCTAAACTAGTGTGTAAACAGGCAGGTAAAACAATCAAAAAACAGATCAAAAGAATAAACCCTCGTGTGTATTATGAGCCAAAAATGTTCAATGAAGACAGCAGAATGCAACAAGCCAAAATATAAAAACAAATAAATGAAACTGAAATGTGGGAGCACAGATGAAGGCCAGTCTTGTTTCAAATCAAAATATAAAAAAAAAATGTTACAGGAAGTTGGAAGTTATGAAATCAAGCAATTGTTGTTGCAAAAATTTCAGGTACAATATTAGCAAAGAGGCACACAAGGCATAAGGTTCATACTAATCACTAATGAACCATGATGTAATCTACTAATCAAAATGGTGCAAGTGATAATATAGAATGAAAATTGAAGATAATGGACATGCCAAAAGTTATTTGAGCCACTCTTAAACAGAGATGGCCCAAAAGGCTTCTCCACTTCAGTACGTTTAAAATTTCGCAAATATCCCAGAGAGCAAGTGGAAATAATAAAGGATCATAACTTAAGTACTGCTAGGACAATGAAAATTGCAATATACCTTCAGTGCAAGAACTCTCAATGGGATGTTTGGCATTAGGCATCGAACACTTTCCAGCATGTAAACATTCCCCTTAAGTACATCAGATAAACACGTTAGCTGTTATGAGACATAGGAAATATGGACCAATGCAATGAAATCAGTGCAGCTCTGTGCTCTAAATACGGCACACACTACTAGATCCTAACAGCATATGATGCATTGGTACATGCACAAGAAAGACAAGTATTACCAACAAGTTCGGCCAATCGGGTCATTGTTACTGGCTCAAGTGGTATGCCTATAAAGAAAAAACGACTAAGCACAGCTTTAAGGAATAAAACCAATTAATAATTTGGTGTTCCAAGGCTAAAGAGGGTTAATTGTAGCAATGTTAAGCAAGAGACCTGAATGACTTGTCCCCTGGCTTGAAGTCAGCCTGTACAATGGAACATGATGTGTGTGACAGCCAAAAATTCAAACATAACAGAGAAACAAGAAGAGTATTAAATTCCTGTCTACAATACCTCCTCATGGTGAGAAAGGATTGGGCAAGAGCAACTGCTGGCATCCTGCTCTTCTTTTTATACCCTTGTGACACCTTGACCTGGAAAGGTTAAGCAAGACGTCAATAACACTACCTCCTGGGACTGGAAATAACGAAGTTTTGGGTTCGGCCAAATGTAACACAATCTAACTGCAGAGGCGACCGGATAGCGATGCGGCTGTTTGGTATGCCCACGCACATCATGAAGCACACTGGAAACAGATAATGATCTATTCATCCACTGAAGGGCGTCTCACGGAGCCCTATCACATTAAGGTGCTGCCGCTCCGCTACTCCTGCGAACCAAACAAACTAAGTCCGCTGACACTGACGCCTGCAATCTATTTCCTATACCATTTGCTTTACCAATGAGTGAACCGAAACACATCGTAAAAAGTAGTCGGAAGGATATGCCATACCTCAGCCCAATGGGGAGAACATTAGCCGCCTTGGCTGAATAGAGTGGCAGTCGGCACAGGTCACTGAACTCTGGAATCTGAGCTACCAATTCACCCACAATCTCTGCTGCTTTGATCCTTACGAGAAACCAGTTGATGGAGTCGCTGGTGTTTGCCTAAAAGGAGGAGATGCTCGTAAACTTGCATTGCCAAACTTGACAGAGTAGACAATGGTTGAGGGCATACCAGGCTTCGTCGGAGCGCACGGATGAGATTATTTTGGCAGGCTTGACGCCGCCTCGACTGACACCACCATGGAGGTGGATCTGGAAGGGACTGCGAGGATCGTACTCATAGGAATGGTCGTTGATGCGCAATGCGAAGATGATGAACTTGACAAGCAATTTGCCACGCCGGGGCAGCACACTGGTTGGCATGAAGCGGTAGACATATTTGATGGCATCACACCATAGGCCCTGACGCACAAGATCCTGCAGATGCTCAGTGCGGAAGAGAACCGCTGTCTCCTTGGAAAGCCTGCAAAATCCATACATCAAACGAGACCGACCAACCCTAGCTCTATGAAAAGAAAGGAGAGGAAAAATAACTCTAATGACAGCACCCCATTGGTGGAAGAAGTAACAAATCAGAAATAATGGGGATTTCAGGCGATTGGTAATGAGAGGCAGCCAATGAAACAACGTCCGTCTGTACCTGACTCGAGTGTTTACCCCCCTCCTATCATTTTTTTTTTCTCCGCCGCGATTACCTGCCTCTTCTTGACGCCCCCGCCGCTACAACCAGTTTCTAGACGCGACCCACGTCGCTGCTACTATCGCCCACCGCTGGGCGGACCTAGGTCCATGAATTACCCATTGACTCCCTATGACCTCAGAGAAGGTGCACCGGATGACATGGTAATGTATAGCGGTCGTACGCTTCGTAGGCGCCGTCGTAGCGGTTGTGCTGGAGGAAGGCGAGGAGCCGCCGGAGACGGAACCTCTCCACGCATTCATAGTCGAGGGAACGTGCCAATGAACGCTTACGCTTGCCCTCGCCGGGGTTCGAGCCGCAAAAGGAATCGGAGTCAGAGTCGGAGTCGGAGTCGGAGCACCACATCTGTAAGGGGAGGATTGACGCGAGAGAAGGAGGAGGCGGCGGCGGCGGCGGCGACGACGGCGGTGAGGTTGGGGATTGTTTCGGCCTTTCGGGGCTGTAAGCCCCGACATGTGGGCCAACCATTGGCATTGACCGGAGACCAAATATTCTCCATCGCTTATGGACGAGTTAAACTTTTTTTTATTTGACTAACTACGTAAAAAGTAATATCAATATTTATATCCTTAAATAAGTTTAGTGTAAAAGTATATTCTACGAGTAACCTTATGATACTTATTGTATATTATAAATATTAATATTCTTTTATATAAATCTGATCAAATTTAGAAAAGTTTGACTTTTCGATAAGCGTGATTAACAGTTAGTTTGGAACAAAGAGAATAGGATATATCTATAGCATTGGTTGTTGCTCAAAAAAAAAATGTAATATCATTTTTTTCCCCAAAGCTCTGGCTATGGATGGTCAACTCCAAACACAGCACACCATGGTACTAGATTGGCTCGGGCGGACTCAGCATGATGTTTAGGGCCATGCTTTGGCTGCTCCTGCATACTGGTTATGGTAGCAGGTATAGTTGGCCAAACGCCCTAAAAACACAACATGAGCTCGGCACGGCCCTGACTCATATAGCCCACGCTAGGTACAGCCTAATAGACGTGTCGTGCATGGGCCTCAAAGTTGCCACGAAGTGTCCACTTAAGCACGACACGATGAAAAGGATGGGCACGGCTCCACCCTATTTCGCTCATTGATCTTGCTCACCCCTTCTCGTTCGGCATAAAAGCCGTCGCACCCCTTCCTCTCTTCTCGCCATCCGGTGCGTCTTGAGCCATCCGGTGTCCGGCGCTGGCACACGGCACGGCCCTATATCCCCCTCCTCTTGATCCCGCCCTGGCAACGATGTAGGTATAGCATCGTCCGCTCTTGTTGTCCTAGTCCTCATCTCCGTGTCGGTCATCGCCACCATTGTCAACCTCATCGGAGCTGAACGCCGGCAACTCTAGTGCTCCGGATTCAGGGTGAGATTTGTTTCTCCCTCACTTTGTCTCCGTCAGTCCACCTCTTAGCCCCTCTAATACCGGTTTTTCCTAGATCTCCCCCTGATTCGAATCCGTTGAGGAAATAGTCATCTGGATTCGTGTTTCATCGATGCCGCTGGCGATTCTAGTGCTCCGGTTGTACTATCTCCTTTTCTTTATCCATTAAGGAACCGGGATGTCGGCAGGACGATGACACTGGCAGACTCCAACGATGATGTCACAATCAAGGTCGGTAGCAATGAGGAGAGGCGGATGTGCGGGCTAGCCGGAGATGAGGACGATGGCGATCTGCGGGAGGACGCCGAGGAGGTGTTCGGCCACCGTTCAGGCTCAGCAGGGATGATCAAGAATCTGCCCCAGGGGATGAGCGAGACCAGTGCCAAGCGTAATCGTAGAGCATGTGCAAAACGCTCCAAATCCAAAATCCCCAGACCCCCTAATGGTTTGGGAGGGTCTGCCAATTGATGGTCGAATGCCCTCCATAGACCTTGTGTTTCCCCTCTCTATAAGAAGCTCCTTCTTAATCTGTCAATGTTTTTTATGAGCCACTTGTTTTCTTTGAAAGCCGTCAAATAGTATGCAGAAAACAAAGTTACAGGGTGCATGATAATAAAATTTTGGAACATCACCACCAGAGTACTGAATGCTATTTTAGGCAAAAGGAAATCCTGCTGTATTATACCCAAGGCGAAGTTTATTTTCCAACATTGGCTATTGAGTTGGTATGCGGACTGAACTTGGGATGTTCACTCGTTTCGGGGGGGTTTTTTTTTTTTCGTTTTTGATGTGTAGGCATGAAATTGAAGAAAGAGAAGTGGACACTGCTATAGGCATGTTTGCTCTCGGTTGTGTCCTTGTGTCGGCTTTGACTAGGTCCTGTCAGCACTCAGCGCAAGCCGGACAAGGACAAGAGAGTACGAGAAATTCCCTTTTTGGAACGCTAACCAAGTTAGCAGCACCTGGTTAGTTATTTAACGGCAACCAGAATACCTGATGCCGATTAAACACAAGCGAGTAACCAATCCAAACGCTCCCAGTACTGTCGCGAACCTACGTGCGAATTGCAAAGTTGCTTCGTCTTCAAGGACGGACAGAGACACGGTGGCGACACGTAGGACGGCAGGAGGAGGAAAACATCGGCCGGACGGTGACTGGCCGTAAAGCACAGCTCGGCGCACGAAGCGACGCGGACTTGCCAGTTGCCACCCACATGACCTGATCGCCACCAGCCGCAGCTTGTCTGGGCTGTCTGGCTCGGCAGTCCGGTCTCGAGCTTGTCTCCGTGGCCTGGCTCGCCTGAAGCAGCTGGCAATTGCGCCCCAGAAACCAAGGGGGAAACACAGCTTCCTCTGTCAGAGAGTAGTAGACCGCAGCGCACGTGAGCAAAAGCTCATTGCAAATTGTTCCACAGCGAAATCGACGGACCTCTGAAGAATCCATGGCCTTCATTTGCCGTCCAGGAGAGCAATTGTCTACTAAGCATTGACGAGGACCGTCTCTCAGACCAGAGAGTTTCTTCGCTGCTTCCGGACACCTCCTTGACCTTCGTTCTCAGTATCAAGAGAACTCTGGTTCCACACACCATGGTGTACCTCTCCATACCGCACCTCGTCTGCAATTTCGCAAATGCATTGCATTGCATTCTACAGGTCGCTAGATCGATTCCTTTGTCGAGCGTCATCGCTTGTCACCATGTACGCCATCCCAGCCGTGGAGGGAAGTACCGTACGCATCATGTACCGGTCGGTGGACAAACTGCGGTACTATAAAAAGGACTGAACTGCTATCCTAGCTAGTAATTGTCTCTGTATTTCGCCGAAGCTTCTGGACGACTTTTTTCCCTCGACCAGAGAACCACCACGTTTGGGCCAGTCGTTCGGAATATACGAGTACTTATATACATAATACATGTTGTTTCAGGCAATCAGTTTACACTGTCATAGATCAGGTGACCATTTTCTGACTCAAGCTAAGGCATGTGGCTTTCGTCGACTCCATCGGCATTTCAGGGAAACAAACCAGTTCTATTAGTAGTATGACTGTTTGAGTATGTTTCAACAGAAATGGCCACGTCAAACTCTCAAAACAACCCTATACTACTAACTTTACTACTAGTAGTACATGTAGAATGCTTTGCATGGCCGTTTTTTTGCCTGTCTCTATTTAGTACGTGAAAATTAATATTCTCACACTATTTTAGAATTATATCCTTTTGAGGAGGGAGGGAGTATATATAGCCATATGTAGACAGTTCGAACCAAAGTGTCACGTGAGCAGTGAACAGTTCACGCGGGAAACTGGACCAGCAAACCTGATATTCCAGCTTCTGCCTGGAACACGAATAAGGGCCTATTGGCTACTGCTGTACTGCATCCATGCCCAAACTCTGCTCAAGCCAGGAGTGTATACATGTACTATACGATATGCACTATGGCGATTCCATTTTTTTATGAATACGGCGATTGCAAACTAAAAGTTCCAAAATAAAGCTTAGTTTGTCAGGAGCTGAAAAACCATTACAGTAGTGACACTGGAGTTTTTCAGACGCACTCGTTAGTAGTTGCCAACTTAATTACCGTCACTGCAGGACGAGCTGGAGCCTGCAAGTTATACATCTACAACCAGAGCCAAAAATATAGCTTGGCCTTCGGTTACAACAAAATTTTAGACTTTCTCGAGATGAAATGTGCTTCTCTTAGTGTTTTATCATTTAAAATTTAGTATAAATTTTTCTTATTAAATATCTCCTAGTGAAATTTTTATGCGCTATAACTAGTGGTAGTGTTTTACTACTAAATAAAAATATTAGGAGAAACCCACCACCTTGGTAGTGAGTAAACTGCCTCGGTATCCGACCGTCACTACGTACACGGGCGGTGGAGTGTCGCAGGCCACGGTGGGCGCAGGAGCGGTGGAGGCATGGACAGGGGCGGATTCAGGCCCGGGGCTGGGGGCTGCAGCCTGAGACGCATCCCAAATTTTCTATAAACAGGTCTTCTACAACCTATATAAATCCCTACCATTTAGTTCAATATAGCCCCTCTCGGAGCTAGCTCGAGCAACACTTTACTAATTAGTCATCCTGTTTCTAGATCCGCCCCTGGGCATGGGCGTGTGGGTTGGTGGCCATCGCCACGGACGCCGCGGCGGAAGGCGAGCGGGAGCACGAGGACGTGCAACGGGTGGGCGGCGTGCACGAAGACACACCCACCCCTCGAAGCCGGCCTCCGTGAGGTCCCCACCGTTGGCCATAGTGGCCATGGCCCTTGTGCTGTGTGCGTAGGACGCCTGACGGCACCGCTACGCGACATGGACCGCGAGTTGCGCGTCGCCCGTCGTGAATGCAAGCGATCGTGTCAGGGAGGTGGCGGAGGAGAGAGGCGGACTCCGTTGCGGTGAGACCGACAGCGCGGTGAATAAGGTGAAGAGACGAAGGAGTTGGAGATGACTCCATCTCACCACCGAGCGCCCACGCCCGCTCCAGACAGCCAGGCTCCAGAGGAACGGACCTTTTCTTCGTTTTCTGAGTGGAGAAGAGAGAGCCGAACTGGAAGTTAGGCCAAGCAAATCAAACAGCCCGAGTTACAGTGTAGAGCCCTGGCCATCCTTTGGCTCTATATCAAAAAGACCCTTCTTGTTGCCTTGTTTCTGAAGATATCAAATATGAAAACAGAGGGTACATTAGTACCAAACGAACTGTTTGGTGCAAAAATGTAACGTAAACAATTTCAAGTTACGGATGTAATTTTGAACTAATTTTATTTAAGTTGCCGTTAGTGTGCAACCAACCGAACAGTTCGCCGAGATTCGGAAGGAACGAAGGGTCCTTGAAATTCTAACCGCGGTGGGCATTTGGGAGCTAGTGCTCGGCATTCAGCCGGTCATATCACCATAACCATGGCCCATGGCCATGGCCACCATCTGAGTTTCAGGGAAACATCAAATCCTCCTCAAATATTTTTTTTAAATCATCCTTTACGATTTTGTTATACAAACGATAATCATCCTTTGCATGTCTCCGTCTTCAGTTGCATTTCTTTATCTTTTTGTAAGAGCCGAACAATAAGATTCAGTGAATATACGTGGATGTGGATGCGGCATTCCCACGATGACTCGATGAGTAATCCTAGAGAAAGGAAATTACAAAAATCAATCGGAGCAGGAATTGAGAAAAGTATTCGCATATGAAGGATCGAAGAAGCAACCGGACTCAAGGGAAAACTAAACCACACCATGGATGGATTAATGTACGAAGCAAACAAGCATCATCCCAGACGTTTCTGACGAAATGGCGTACAACTTCCACGCCAATTCCCTCTGTAGTCTGTACACACCCCGTCTTCCTAACCGCGGAGACAGAGCTACATACTTACCACACAGTCGGGCGAGCACTCCTCCCATTTAAGGGCGATCGCCAGCGCGCTTACCAAGGCCCATGCTTGGGCTGCCAATCCATTCCTCATTGCAGCTCTCGCACGACCGTTGCCGGCAGCCGTCTTGCCGCCGGCCATCACCTACGCTGCGCGCTCGCGTCCAATCCGGCAAGCTCCCGAAACCCAGCCGCGCCGTCCGTCGCCGGCTCGCCGCCGCTATGCACCCAGGGCGCCAAGGACACCGTGGCGGTGTCGCCGCGGACGCCGACTTCGTGGGCACGGGGTTCGCGCTCGTGCTCAGTGCGGTGTCGTACCTCCTCCTCGTCCTCGTGGACGGCGGCGGCGGCGGCCAGCCTGCTTCCACGCCGGGCATGGAGTGGCAAGTCATCCTGGCTTTCGGGGCCATGGCCGGCGGGCTGCTGCTGATAATGCACGGGATACGCGCCCGTGGCGCGCGGCCTCCCGTTCTGGTGCGCCGCGTCGCGGGCGCCGCGGGCGCCGTGCTGTGGCACGCGGGTGGGCCCGAGAGGCTGCTGCCCGTGCTGGCCCTGCTCCTGCTCCCGTTCCTCGAAGCCTGGTTCGATTTCTTCTGACGACCACAACGCCCAAGGCCCAGGGCCAGGACCAGACAGCTGCAGAGTTCAGGACTTCTTGTCGGTGAGTTCACGCAGACGATTCGCAAGCGACCTGAATCTATTTAGATCTTTTTGTTTCCTCAGTGTCCATGTGTGTGTTTCATGGGTTCATGGGCTCCTTCTAGGTTGGCGTGGTGTTTTCTCTAATTTTGGTCACTTTGCTTTGCCAAATAAGCATAATCTGCTGACTTGTCGGTGTTAGCAGGGTGTTGACTAGTGTAGGTAGCGCTAAGATCGGATGTTGCAAAGGTTAAGAAAGATCAAATGCACTTTTACATGCCTGCCTGTTCCAACGGATGGTTATCTTCATAAAAAAAGGGCTATATAGATATGGTACAACAAATAAGTAGAGGGATCGGCCCATGATCCAAAAGTGGAACTTGTAGACTTAATCTTCAGTTGCTCTAGTTTCTCTCTGCATACATGTGTTGGTTTGGTTCCCTGTCACACTCATATGGAATGGCCAAGTCGACTCAACCCTTTGGATGAAACAACGGTGATTCTGGGCCTCTGATTAAGTTAGCATTCTTTTGTTTTTCTTTTCCTTTCTTTTTGAAAATCCTGAATGTAATCACATGTTCTCTGTATAATATTTGCATGTGAGACCACCTTTCAAACAAATGCTTGTGTCACTGCCTCAATGACTCGCTTTATCGCATAACGCATAGCTCAGTTCGCTGGATCTCCTACCTGAGAAAAGCAGCCTTGTGTAGACTTGAAATAAGTTAGGAAACAAAAACATACATCAACTTATTTATATATCCTTTCATCCTACCACCACGAAGGTTCATACATTGATCTACCCTGTCTACAACACAACTTCGTTTGTGTTATTATATAGTGCCTCAGCACACATCAAATTATATTAAAATGTCAACAACGAAAAGAGGGCCTATATTTTTGAAACTAATCAAGGAACAGGTAGGGCGTTCTCTCTGCGATACTTTTGTCTTCTTCCAGCGCTGCAATAAAAGAATCACGACTCTTCTGTTGCTGTTTGCTATGTTTTCCTATGGTGATGAAGAACCAAATTGTCTGAAGGCTATATCACTGCACATGGACCCCTTGGATCTGCGTGATGAGTCTCTCAACCTTTCAATTCTGAATCAGGCTGATCCATATCCGTTCGGGTGCGCTTTCTGCCATTTCCACGCCTGGGCAAGGCTTTGGCCAAGATCGGTGTATTGAGCTGTCCAGTTGAGGTCCCTGTAGATTTTTGATGGATCACTGTAAACCTCTGCATAATCTCCGGGTCTACGGGCAAGATATTCAACCTTGATGGAAACTCCTGTTGCCTTCATGCAAGCTTCCACAAACTCATTCACTGATCTACCTGATAAGACATAAAAAAACAGCAAGTTCAGAGATAGGGGATGGCATTTGATCTTAAATAAAAGGGCATCTTTCTCTGAAATTTTTTATCTGGTTATTGGTTATTGATCTTTCAACAACCTTGGCCTGTTCCGACATTGTAGATTCCAACTTTCCCTGGCTGAGCTTTATCAAGAGCTTTGACATGGGCATCTACCAGATCTGTGACGTCAATGTAGTCCCTAATGCAAGTTCCATCTGCAGTGGGGTAATCGTTTCCACGAACCTGAAAGAGCAAAGAATCACATATATACGATTGTTATTCATGTAAAATTAATGGATGCAGTTACTTATACAGAAGTAAAATGGGGAACTGATGGCACTGAAATGAGCATGTAGAATACCTTTAGCCCTGGAATGATTCCCAAAGCTGCATCAAAGCAAGCACCAGATATCCGTCCATGCTCACGTAGCTCTGGCCTTGGAGCTTCTCCTAGACGTCCTTCTGGGTCTGATCCAATCACGTTGAAGTATCTAATTCATACAGAGCGGGAAAGAGGTTAAAACTATTCCATGGATTCAATCTAATATAGGTTCATCGAAAAAGAACCAACCTTAAGATCATGACAGCCATGTTTGATTGCTTCTTTGATTTTGTAAAATCTAAGATGATGTCCTCTGCCATCTTCTTTGCCTTGCCATATGGATTGATAGGATTCTGCAGTGGTTTAGAAAATAGTTAGAATCCTGACAGAGTCTATAAATTAAGGAAGGTAAAAGCTCATGCATTGAGAGGCTAACCTGAGGAGTTGTTTCTACAATAGGCATCTTATCAGGCTCACCATAGGTTGCACACGTACTCGAGTAAATCAAAGTATTTACATTGTGTGCTGCCATTGCCTCAAGAACTGTCAAAGTGTTTGATGTTATGTTGTGGTAGTACCTGTTATAGAAGTGTTGACAGAGTATATACAGTTGGTTAGGAACAGCAACATTTGCTGCACATGACTTTTGCACAGTGAACTAATACCAAGGAAGCAGCAAAGAAAACAGTTGGGAGCAAAAAAAATTCCAAACCTACGCTACATCCATTTAAACTATAGAAGCATTTTCAGCTAAAGATGAGGATAGGCTTCCAAGAGTGACAAAATTCGTGGACTTCCATTACATTTTTTATTTGACAGAATACCAATTAGATGGCATATATAGCAATTTCATTCCAATAATTAAGCAACATTGGGTGCTTTCCAAGATACACATCAAAGAAATTCAACAGAACCATGTAGATCCATGCTTTGAAATATTTGAGCAATAAAAGAAAATCAGTCCATTACATTCCTAGGACAAGCCTTTACCTGAGTGGCTCCATTGTGCTCTCACCAACATAGGCAACAGCAGCAAAGTGCATAACAGCATCAAATGCATTTTCTGAAAATATTTTGTTCACCTGATTATTGGTTAAGTGCAAAAAAAATCTCACCAACATAGAAATGTAAGGGGAGGGGGGCACTAAGTTATAAAACTTCAGAGGAAGGATACAGCTTTGGCATCGCCTAAATCAGCATAAATAAATTGAAGCCTTCCGGGTTCTGGGAATAGCCGTTGAAGAACTCTAACAGCTCCCATGTTCCCTCTGGATAGATTATCCTGTAAACATCAAATAATGGAAGTTGCAATTACCATCACACTCTGTTAGTGAGGAGTAAAATGTGACATAGGAATAAGAATTACCACAATGGTAACTCGGTAATTGTCACTAAGGAGACGAAGAGTAGCATGTGAGCCAATGAACCCAGCTCCCCCTGTTACTAACACATGGGTCACCCCTGTTTCATGGCGAGAGAACTGCAGGAAATGTGAATGCATCAACAAAACGCCTCCAGTTGGAAAGATTATAATAAAGAACTGCAGATGCATGAATTGAACAGGTTGTAGGAAATCGCTGAAACTGTACAACTGTGACAGAATTGTAACTATCAGGAAGAAATGATGCATGTATGTATCAGTAAAGTAGCCCTGGCACAATAGCATAAATGTATCAATAAATGGCCCAGGCACAACAACATAAACGTGTCGGGATAAAATAACCCTTGCACTTGCACATGAGTTACAACAGCAAACATTAAACCATGAGAACATAAAACATCATTCATCACACAAATGTTTCATCCAATCACCATAATGACAGTTCCAAGATGAAATCATCGAGTTGATGTTACGTGGAAACTAAACAGTGTACTTGAATCGTCTGGAAGAAGGAATGATGACAACTAGTGCCAACTCAACAGCAAGCGACAGTGACATGGGGGTAGTTGTTGTGGAGAGATTCAGGACGTACCACGCTGGTACCGCTGAAACTAGGGGACTGTTTCAACACGATTATGCACATGACAGTGAGTGCAGCAGCCACGGCAATCTTCCCCGTGAAATTAGGCTTCCGTCGCGAATCAGCGAAGTCCATCCCTGTGAAAAAGACGGGGAGAATTTAAAAGTTGTGCAAGTAAACTATGACGGCTGGGCCCAGCTGTGGTCTGGGTGCCCGAAAGTTGATTATTCTCAGCACCACTCATTTGGGGACTCAAATCTGCAGTCTCATGACTCATGAGTTTATTGGTTTTGTACTAAATAAATTTGAACTTCTAGCATAGTACTGTAGAAAGTAAATTTACATGAACAGACAGTTCATTTTTTTAATTGTGGACAGTAAACTTGAAAGGACGGCATTTTGGTCTGTAATTCAGTGATCGAAATCACCCCTTTGCTGTTTAAAGATAGATCAGTGGAGTTATTATAGCGGCAAAAAGGGGGGAAACAGAGAGGAGCGTAAAGCAGGCAAGCAATTGATGTACCTGACAAGATCCAAGGCCTGGTGGTCCTAGCCTGGCTTCTGCTCCTTGGGGTTGTTGGCATGTGAAGTCGGCGCCCGAAGAATGAAACTGACAAGGCGACAAGAACTCGTCTCCCCTCGTCCTACCTCTGAATCTGCATATCACGCGACCCACGCACGATTAAAATTCATATCAAGATCAAACCTTTGCAAGTTCAAGCACCATTCCCTATACTGAACAGATACACACACACGCAGACGCGGGCACATAACAGAAGGATCTCCATTAACACGGGGAAAAGGCACCAGTGTCGGCGAATAACAACCAGCCAAAACGCGTGGCGAGAGCTCAAAAACGACGGGGAAAGAAAACTGGATCACGGCGAGAGAACTCACCCCTCTTGCGGTCGCTCGGTCGCAGATCGACGTTGGCAGCGGCGGGAGGGCGGGCGGATTCGGCCGGCGACCGCGGAAACGGAGGGGGGGCAGCCCAGGTGTCCAGGCCAAGATGGGATGGGGAGCGACGCGGAGAGGAAGGGAGGAGGCAGGTGGTGGCAAGCAACAAGGGAGGACAGGAGGAAGGAGGAGCAAGTCGTCGGGAGGGGGCGTTTCTATTTCTACCAGGTCGGGGTCATAATAGCACATGTGGGGTTCTACTGTACCAGAATCTTTTCGCATTTGTTTAATTTTTTTTCCCTTTGTGTCCAATGAATCCTTTTGCGTGTACTAGTTGGCTGGCATGTACGTATTCCTCCGAATTTGCAAAAAGTTCAGACCTTGAAAATAAGCATCAGGTATTTTCCTTGTAGTTGTGGGTCCTTGGTAGAAAGTACTAATCTCATCGACCAAACTCTGTTGTGTCTTCTGGCAGTACAAAAGGTCTTGTTTAGATACTGACTCACTAATACTAGTCCATAGCTAATTTTACCTGATGCTGATTTGTTATGAAAGAAAATATTGTTGCAGAGCTGAATAATAAGTGCTGATAAGCAGAAGCGAACAGAGCCATTAGTTGCTATTAGCTAGATTGGTCTAACTAGTTAGTAGTTGTTAATTATATATTAAACGAATAATAAGTTAGACTTGCTTCGATCAATGAGCTAAATTGTTAAGTGCTAACTATTATCTCTACATCGCAGTAATAATTTTTTAATCTAAATAGGTATATATAATAAATTAACTAATTGTAAACTAGATTTGTAGACAACATTTATTTCAAAATAAAAACTAATATTTATTAGTTGGCTAATAGTTGTGCATCCGAACACCTTCGAGCTACTAGGTACATAACGCTCTGTTTGACTGGCTGACTGATTATTGTGAGGAAAAAAAAAACACTGCTGGATTGTATGAGTACCCTAAAAGATCTTATCTTTAGCTACAAGAATCGTCTCTAGCTATTAGCATCGAAAAATCCCGTTATTTTCACAGAAGCATGATCTTTAGAGATATTTTTTTTATGCTACATAGCAAAAGATAGGGACCTTTTTAGTGTGGAGTACATACTATCCAATTTTTCTCTGTAACTAAACATGGCTCGTTTGGTGCCCTGTCCCTGTGTGACAAACAGTGAAACAGATCAGCTCGGATTTCTGGAAAGGGTTACTCTTACATGCGTGAGCAGGACTCGAGGAGGGCGCGGCATGTAACGGCGGTTTTCGCGAGCTTTGACTTTGAGTGCCTCCAAATTCACAGCCCAGAAGCCGTTGCGAGAGCTTGACATCGAGAAAGCTGCCAGGATCATCACGTGAGATGGACGACCGGGCGGAGCAGGAGACGCGCTGCGCCTGCAGCTTCGGCTTGTGTGCCCTCGCCGACAGCCCCGCCAGTGCAGTGATGAGCGCTGCGCCCTCCGAGGCTCCGACAACGCAGGATGAGAGCACAAGTACTAGGAGTAATCCGAGGCTTAGATTCCAGTACGTATTTCTTTTTCTTTTTAAAAAAGAGAGACGCCAGTATTTCTACGGTGAAAGTTTCTTTGTAGCGAATTTATTTAATTTCTGCTTAAATTAAGCCCATACATGCGGTTGAAATGGCAAGCATCGGTTGAGCGGTTCAGAGCGGGGGATGGTCAACGCTACTGTGCGCGAGATTGAGATCGTACCTAACCGTGCCTAATCATAGAGCGGAGGAGTGCTGTGTTAGGCTGAATTGCATGCATTTTTATTTTATAAACGTACTACTCATTTATATTTTGATACCTTCATACTACTCCCTCCGTCCCTTTAAACATACAACTCCGTATTACGTACCAGATAAAGTAATTCACGTTTGAATAATATTCATATTTATAGCTCCAAATTAATATATTATGAAAATGAAATTTATAATTAACCTATTGGTGTTTATTTGATATTATAAATATTTATATAGTTTTTTATTTATAATTGTTTAAAATTGGTACACTGAGAATTGCATTATCAATAGGACGGAGGGAGTATTTCCGTTCTCTCGTCTTCTCCCCTCTCTCTCTCTGTGTCTTGTTTGCTACTGGGAATCTTCTTCCGTAGCTGTGCTGGACGGAACTCGGCACACCACGACTGGATCGCATCCCGCCTAACGCCTCGTAATAAAATAAACAAATTATTGGAGCAGGAAACTGGCAACCAAGGCACTGGACTCATTTTCGTGCCGTTTGGGAGTTTGGGGGTTTGGGGAATTGGGAGGCTTTGCGATCGGTGACGACAAAAGTTTGGTCACGGCTCAATACCGGTGACGGTGTGGCCCATCACATCACACCAGCCAGTGCACTGGTACCTGCTAAGGCTTTGTTCGGTTGCCAGGGGCCCAATCCTCAGGCTGATTTAATCCCGGCGGTATCGAGTGGATCCTGTGTACCACTCAATCCGAGGTTTAGTTCCCTGCCGTTGGGGCTAATCCCCTCCCTCTATTTGCTGTTCGGTTGGACAGGTATCAACCCAGATTTCAGTACTGCAAATGTGGGCATTTGTATCACTCTGCACCAGCTTCTAATAGGGACGACTAAAATAGATTGGCAAAGGAAAAAGATAACAAGAACAAACTAAATATTACATTACAAAACAAGGCTTAAAATGCTACCAGCCTATACTCATACTTACGAAATCATTTCACACTTGTAGCCAGAGAGATTTTGTAAGGAAAAGTACTGCCATGGAGAAGATAAGATCAATATTCGTTTCCTAGTTCTAGTTTGCCCTGGACCTTGATGTCTTTAAGTTTATAACTTTCGATACACAAGTACATCAATGAGGCCTACTAACATGGCACAATATACTTGGCGACCAACAAAACCCGAAAGACAGGTTACTAAAAAAATGCTCTAAGCTGCACCCTTGCCTTTGTTTCTCTGGAGATTCTTCACATAAAACTCAAGCTCCTTACCTGTCATACAAGGAAAATACCATTGTAAGTAGCCGCAAACAACTGTAAGCTACATACTTTAACACATCGCAATAGCCTAAACAACAAAATGCTTAAATCCTTTCAACTATTAACAAGTCCAGAAAACAAACACTGCTACTACAACACCATATGCTTGTATCCAGCCAGCCCAACATGGTTACAGACACTCCATGAATGCGCACTATTAACGGTGGAGTTATAATCTTAGCATAAGAAATTAACTGTCTTCAGAACTGAAAGAATGGTGACTAGGATAGATAACTGAGAACTGGTATCTTTGATGGACAAGAAATTAACCCATGGACAGAATTCACGGAACAATGGGAAGCAGCTTGCAGGTAATCAAGATCCCATATTTCAACAGCATAAATAGTTAGGTGCTGCATACATATATCCTTTTCACTTGATTAGAAACATAAACGAGAGCAGGAGGACCCAGGAGCATCTATATTATCACATCTATGCTATCTTTTATTTTAGATTAGTATCTTTTATTATCATATTCAAGTTCCTGGCTGTTGATAAAACATGTCTCACAAAAATACACAGCCATTAAATTTCTACAGGTTGATATAAAACAGATGTCTCATACGCCATAAAAAAAATCTTACAGTAAGGCTGTAGGTTAAACCTTTCTTTTGACAAAACAGTAAAGCTCATAGGTGTGCAATTCTAAAGAAGCAAGTGAAAGAAAGTCACATGATGTTGTGGTAATTACTTATCATAGCTTTCTATCATAATCATAGCAAGAGTGGTAATAAGAGTAGAGGTACCTCTAATCCTCACATGATGTTGTGCTTGCCCAGAAACTGCATGAGCCATGGAACCTTCTCCTCACCGGACATTTGCACAAAAGCTTCAGCAGTGCCTTTGTTATCTACGAAGTATAAGAGCCCAAACACCAATTGCTCCCTTGTGAATCCAGGAATATTCATCACTTGCTCATAGATGACTGGGCTTACATCAGGGTGGACTGTTGACTTGACAGCATCAGTAAACTCTTCATTGTCCACAGATTGCTTTCTCTCCTTGTTAAGTGCTTGTAGCTTGATGCATTCAAACGGCTGTCCCAGTGCCTCAGTTGATTGCATGGCATACTGCTCAACTGCAACACCATTACCAAAGATAATTTGCATTTCCATGTAGTTGTTGATTGGCCTATTGAGAAACTTTGCATCCTTTGGGAATGCCTAAAAGATATTAGATGCATTACTCAATGAATATTGGGTATTTATGTTTGTTGAAACATGAACAGTATGAAAATAAGGACATACTTGTATGTATTGTGCATAGTAAGACTCCTCTAGCTTGATCATGTAGCACGTCTCATCCCAGCTAATGCCACTCAGTTCCTTCAGCTTGCATACCTTCATCCAGCGAGCGCGCCACATCCTTAGGTGTTCGTAGACCTGGTTGCCCGTGCAAGGTAGCCCACTGTACTCAGCCACATCTTTTGCCACCGAGTTCAGGTGCTCCTCCTTGAATCCCATGTCAATCTTCACACCCTGCTCAATAAGTTTTACACAAAGGCGGAGCATGAAACCTGAAATTGCATCAGTCCATTGGAACCTTGCTGGTCCATGTGCCTGAGCAGCAGGTGGGACCTCAACAACATCAGGTTGGGCCTGTACATTAACCACAGACACTTCATGCCCACCCATCTCAGCCATCACAGCTGGGTAAAAAGTTGTTAAAACAAATTTATGGAACTAAAATTAAAGCAAATAACTAATTTATATACAAAATGCTTTTGTAGAGCAGATTTGTTGTGTGAGAAAAACAGAACACTATTTCATAGCTGAAAGATAAGTCTAATTTTGGCTAGCAGTGAATGACATGCATCATTCAGCTCATAGCACAACAAGAAAAGATTCACAATTGAGAACTGTTTTGCTAGTTCAATATAAGAAAAATAGACTATGGCTAATAAAGACATCAACAGTGCCATCAATAATGCATCAGAAATAGGCAAATGATGATACTTGGGCAGGGGCAATCTAGAAAAAAAAAGTAAACCGTTGTCTGTCAGGATTCAAAATAGTTTATTACCTCAGTTTATTCTTATTGGCATTTGCAACCTTTTTTAATATAGGCAAATGATGATACGAAGAAACAACAAAGACCATCTCTCATGCAGTTCTTCTCACCACTTTTTATAAAGGTAGCAACTTATAATATGCAAGAAATAGTTGGCAAAGGTACCATTCCTATGTTTTATCTGAAATATTAACATTTACTTTAATTTTGTGTGCTGTAGGCATTTTCTATTACATTCTTTGGTGAGTGGGGTGACAAAAGTCAGGTAAGTTGTATGAATGTACATGTACCATTTATCTTCTAGCTCTGCAAATCACCTATTGAGTCATAAATAGATAATGTTTTCGTTACGATGATGAACCTCTTGTCAGATTGCTACTATTGGCTTGGCTACTGATAAAAAACAATTTGGTGTTGTCCGGGGTGGAATCATGTACGAGCTGCTTCTATTGTTACTATTGTACAAGCACCCAGACTAACACTGAAGCACAGATTCCATTTCCACAAGCATTGAAGCACCACACACCGAAACACAGAAAGAAGAATGCCACCACCAGCTAAGCTAGCTTACCTAGCCGAGCACCCAGACAAACAGAGACATCTCCTCTCCAGATCGACCGACCCGGCGGCACCTGGTTCAGCCGGTTCTGGACTTTGGAGAGATCGATCGACTTGATGAAACAATCAATAGCCAGGAAAGGAAACCCAAAACAAATGTGTCATCACATCAGCAGTGGAGGAAGGAGAGCTCCGAGATCCGATCCGCTTCAGGAGATAGAATAAGAACTTGCGCCCAAGAACCCTAGAGGAAGGAAACGGACGGCGCTGCGTTACCGGCGAGAAGGCAGTCGCCGGAAGAGATCGACGCCGGGGAGAGGAGATCCGTGCCCGTGTCGTCGCTGCGGTCACCGGTGCGTCGCGCCTCCGCCGCGGTCGCCCGGTGCGTCGTGCCGCCGCCGCTCGGTGCGCCTCCTCGCGCTTGCGACGGGATTTCTTCCACCCCAATAGAGGCCGGGCGTCGTTCCCGGGCCGGGGTAACGGGAAAAGGCTGGGGTGGGCCGGGTTATAAACCGCGCGGGGCTTAACCGAATGCACGTTTTTTGTTGGGCCGGGGTTCTATCCAGGCCGGGTGATCCACGTGGATTGGGCCGCAAACCCGGCTGGGGAGGGCTCAACCGAACATAGCCTAAATGGGCAACTACTTGTACTACAGTACTTGTGTTCGCCTGAAGTTGGGTGGCGAAGCACGCCACGTAGTATACAAGTACATGTATACGTACATATGGATTGAAATTTGAAAATTGAAATACGTGGGGGCAATGGCCTTGCGCTCTCAAGGATACAGAAAAACGAAACTGAAATGAAGTGACCTGAGAGGGGACAGATCCTGAGCTTTCGTCCTCGGCCGGCGGCGGGAAGAAGAGGACGCATGCAATGCCGGCTTGTTCGGCTGGCTGTACTGTTTTGGCTGCTGATTTGTTATGAGATAAAACATGATTTTATGATTGAAAAATGGGGCTGATTTTAATTTAAAAGCTAAGTGAAATGGACATACGGCCTGTTCTTTTTAGGCTGAAAATAAGTGCTGAATTTGGCTCGTGCTGATTTGTTATGAGAGAAAAATACAGTTTTGTGGCTAAAAATAAGCGTTGATTGATCAAAATAACAAGCTGATAAACGCAATGGCCTGAAACTAACCAACAAAACTAGAAAACCTTTTACTAACGTTCGTTTCATTGTTTGCAGTATCCTCCGGTGAATGCCCCGTTGGCATCCCCCCGTCCCATCCCAGGAAACACTTCACCACATGCTCCTCAAACATGGACACAGTTCTGCAGCACATACAATCTGATCGGCTGCCCTTGTTTTGGCTCAGGAATGCAGTATCCTCTACACGAAACAAACATTTGGGCCTCTGCGAAATGAACCTGTGCAAAGGCGAGGACAAAGCACGGTTTTATGCGAAATAAATCCTAAAAGTCGATTTTATCTCTAATAACACATCGCTTTGATAACAGAACACCGTGCACTGAACAAAACCAATCATTTTCTTGCTGAGAGGAAGGGTAAACAAAAACACAAATTTATCCTGAGGCTCGCTGTCATTCCTCTCCTCTTTCTCCATCCCCTCTTCCCCTTCTCCACCTGCCTACCTCCACGCACGTTTGCCATGTCGTCCGGCCGCAGCGCGCCGTGCTGCATGAACTCCTGGCAACCGCCGCTACCCGTGCCGGTCAGTACTGGAGGCACACTAGTGGCCCTGCGGCTTCAAAAAAAAGAACGAAAGAAAGAAAGGGAATCCTATCACGGCATTCTCAACAGGCCAATTTTACAGTTCTTGGAAATAAATATGGAGAATTTATAGTGGCAAAGTACTGCGATGACAGTGTACTGTGCAATACTGAACAACACTTCTATTCCGGTACAAGAAACACCAGTTGACAATGCGAACAACTAGCATGGTCCAAGCGTCCTAGGCAGGTGCATATGGTTGGCTAAGTACAATGCAAACAATTAGTTGAAATAGTGTTTTCAGACCAGTTATATTGCTCAACCAAGTAATTCTAATTTCTCAACATTATATTGCTGTGGGCATCTAAATTGTTGTGCCCACTCCCCGACTTTAATTTGTGAACGAACCACTTACAGCAACATTATGCGGACCGGAACAAGAACCCTTTTTGCAAAACAAATGCAGTAATGCAGAAAACACACGTCTGTAGGCTTTAACCCAGGCTTTTGAGTCAGTGATACAATAGCATTGTCCCATGCAGCTGCATCCTTGGTCACCAGATTCTTTCCCTGACGTGAATAGATCGTATCAAAACTGCAAATAAAATTGCAACAAGTAAATGTCTGACAGTAATATAGTTTAAAAAGCTTCATCCAGTGGGCTTATAAGACCCTCTTGTATGTACAGATCCATAACCACATACTTCTCCACGGACAGTTTTCATTCAAGGCTAGCATGTGGATTTCATGACTATCAGGCAACCTAGTGGGCGGAGTATATTAGTCATGTGACTAGTTAAAAACTAACAAGTAGGATGCACTGTTGCTCTTCAACGATGTAAAAGGCCAAAAGGACTACCTCATGACATGCATCTTCATATTGTTAGCCTGGAAACTGGAATTCACAATAGCAGGAAGGTCCAGAGAAGATACAACTACTCAAGCATAAATCACCTGCAAATGCACAGACGTGGATTCAGATTGATATTCCACATTTTAAACATTAGACTGTTTAAAAAAATTGAAATTTGCAATTACAAACCTGCAAAATTGAACAGATCCTTGCCAGCCTTGTATATTTCAGGTTGACATCCGTGGAAGCGTACATGCGGCAGTGATAGTCTGGTTTTGGTTTATCCACACCAAACTATAATCATGTATGTACAGGCAGCAGTCATAGACTCGTTTTGGTTTTTCCAATATCACTGAGTCATTCTGCATAACCACATTATGCAAAACTACAAGCACAAACTCAAAGCTGGCATTTGTCCACTAGCTCCTATAACAAAACTTGATGACCTTCATCATCCAGGTGTCTGGTCAAACTTTAAGTTTCCATTCATGTGTCTTGTTAGGTCAAGGAATTCACCAACGTGAAAACCAAAACTAGAACATGGATGTGAGAAGTTTTGTCCAAGTGCCCATCCGGGGAACAAATCCTTGGCCCACCATTTGCTTCAAGACAAGATGTGCATCATCCACGCAATTCTCAGTACAGAGGCCATCAATCAGTAGCTTGTATGATTGGAAGCTAGGCCTCACACCTTCTGTACTCATAGTGCTAACAAGGCTTTTGGCTTCAAAAAGCTTTCCTAAACTGATGAGACCATCAAGAAGTACCTGATAAGTCCCTGAATTAGGATAGCACCCTTCAGAAGTCATTGATTTGAACAGATCGAATGCCTCAACCACTCTTTTCTCCCTGCAAAGACCAGAGATCAAAATATTGTACACAACTGTATCTGCAGCAATATCCTGCTTCCGCATTCTGTCAAACAGCTCAAATGCTTTATCAACCTGACTACGCTGACAAAGAAAATGCATAAAGGTTGAGTAGGTCGCCACATTAGGCTGACACCCTTGCTTCGGCATCTCATGCAGCAAGGAGATAGCCTCATCAAATTTACCGCATTGGCACAAACCCTTGACAAGAATATTAAAGGAGCAGGTGTCCAACGACACCCCAAGCCTGGGCGCGCTCGAGTAGACCTCGTGAACAACCTCGTACTGCCGCTTGCACACAAGCATGTGAAGAACATAATTGAATGTCTTAGTAGAAGGCCAACAATTATACCCAGGCATTGCAAAGAGAGTGTCGATGGCTTTCTGAGGATGTTCTCCCACGTTGCCGTACATTTTGATCAGCCTGTAGAAGAACTCATCAGAAAACCTGAACTTCTCAGTTCTTGCCTTGGACAGCAACTCCTCCACATCACTGAATCTCCTGGCGCAGGCCAGCTTGTCAATCATCAGGCTGTATAGCGCCTCGCTGGGCTTGTAGTCTCTCCGGCTGCATGCCTTCTTGAATACACTGTTTATCAGGCTAGGGTCTCTAATGTTCACAAATATCTTGAGCACCTCGTTTGGGGCGAGCCAATCCTTATGGTCCAATCTGCCCATCCAGTAGTTGTCGTTGCATACTGCAGAGCGAAGTTTCAGGAAAGGAGGTACCGTGCGACGTGCTAAGGCTCTCAACATGATCTGTGGTCAAGAAGGTAGGGACTAGGTGAGGACTGTGCATTGGAAAACCCTAAACCCATGGTATGCATTGACAAAAATCTAATGTGCAATAAGGTGCTTATTTCGGTAAATGGTTCGGTATATGAAATCACCAAAACACGATAATATTTTTACAAGGTCTCAGTACTTTTAAACTAAAAAAATTAGCACAACAGATTTTGATTTGATTTTAGGCTAACATAAGCAAATCTCTAACCAATGTCCACTGAAACAATGAACTTATCCCTGCCCCCACACACGTCAATGTACACACCAATTTCAAGCTAAGCTAAAACTGTTAAGCATATGTAGAGAACTAGAGATTCTACACTTGAATTCACAAATCCCCACTCACCAGAGATGCAGATGCACAGCACGAAGCATTGACCGTCGGGGCCAGGCAGCGGCTGCCTGGCGCTCAGACGAGCGACGCTGGAGAAGCTCCGCAATGGCGCGGCAGCGCTGGAGGGCTGAGAACAGCAGGACGACTAGCGCTAGAACTAAGTGGGGGTGGGGGGCTAAATAAAAGAGCTAGAAATCTTACTAGGCATACACCAGTAACAAAGAACAAAATTAACAATATCAATTTCAAAGTGAACAGTTAAGCGTATAACATTTTAGATAGAAAAATAGCAAAGAAAGAGCATCCAATGAACAAAATTTCATATATGTCAGCGATTGACATTCAATTATTACTAGACATTGGCATAATGGCAATGGCATTCATAAAACAACTAGACACAAGACTAGAAACAAATAGATACGGGTCTTACTGTGAGCTGGTACGTGCTGCCGTAGCTAGCAGAGGGCGCCGGAGCAGTGTCGCTGGAGCCAGCCACCCCAAACTAGGCGCTGGAGCAGTGTCGCAGGCGCCAGGCGCTATGCGCGGAAGGCCGGCCGCCAGCGGCTGCAGCAGGCGGGTAGCCCGGCGCCTGGTGAGCGTAGCCAGCCAGAACGGAGAGGAGGGGGGCCGGCTGGCCTGGGGCAGCGGCAAGCTGCAGCAGGTTAGAGCGCGGTCGCGCAGGCGGGTCGGCGGCCGCCGGCCGGTAGCGGAGGGAGACAGAAAGCCGGAGAGGAGGGCTGGTGGCTAGGGCGCGGTCGCGCACTCCATTTTCGCGGAGACAAGTGACGGACGGAAGCTTGGAGAGGGGCGCTGTGCCTGTGCGGCCAGGTCCAGGCGGGAGGTGTGGGCTGAAGATGGGCTTCAAGCACCGGGAGGGGCTGTGTTGGGCTTGGGCTGCTAGTAAAAGGTCAGCACGGCCTATTTTTGTATTAAATAAGGTTGATATGAAGGCTACAACAACATGACCGCGTGGCCTAATGGATAAGGCGCTCGCCTCCGGAGCGGGAGATTGTGGGTTCGAGTCCCATCGTGGTCGATAATTCAAGTTTTCAATTCTTCATTTTTTAGGTAAGTATCACTATGCGCTGTCTACATTTCAGTGGCGATCTAGAATTACCTTTTTTTAAAAAAAAACCTTTTTTAATTTTTGAGAGCAAATATCGCTGCCCGTAGTAGAGAGTGTATCAGCCCGTTCGCTTCTTCAATCAGTCGCTTATTTCCATCCACGGAACAGTATTTTTCTCTCACAATAAATTAGCACAAGTCACAATCAGCGCTTATTTTCAGCGCTACCGAACAGGCCTTGTGTGGCGGCTATCACGTGTAAAACAAAATTGATGATAAAAATCTGCTTAGGAGCTGCGCCATTTTAGGTATATATTCTAGCAAAACACCGCAAAGTGCAAACTCCTTTATTTTTTGTTGATTCAAGGAGAAGTAGCTTCTTGGTCACCCTCTTCTTTCAGAGATCTTCGTTCTTCCCTACTGGTACCTTTCTCTCCTCTCCCTTCTCCACCTGTTCTCCCTTTGATCTTGTTCGTTTGATTCCTAGACTAAAAGAAGAATAGAGGATTGAAAGGGGTTAAAAAGAATTTTAATTTATAGGAAATTTAGTCCCTCTCAGTCACCTCCAAATTTATAGAATAAAAACCATCAAATTTATGACACCAAATTATTATCAACATACATCACGAAATATTTTATAATGTCTTTATTTGGTCTCATAGACAATATCACTCTTTTCTAAGTCAATCAAAATTAAGATAGTTTGACTAGGTAATTTTAGAATTTGATTTATTTTAGGATAGATGTAGTACTATCTATGTTTAACTGTGCAACTTTGTGTCTCAAGAAGTTGCACTTCAGAAAAATATGTTTGTGGAATTGTGACATGGGTAGATTAAAACCATGGTTATCCAAAACGTCTAAATGCAAGAGACAAAGAGTATCCCGAGTGTATATCATTTACTGTTTAGAAAAACACATACGTGTAAGCGCAACATTATTTGTCAGTTTACTAGTCTAAGTAAACACTATAGTTTCTCTCAATATTGGTCTGGTTCTACCCGTTGATAGATGAAAACGGGTATGAAAATATCCATTATCTAAAAAATAAAATCAATTTAACTAAATTCTCTTTCCTTTCTTTCTTTCTTTTTTTTGTGAGCAACTGAATTTTCTTTCCAAAAAAATGCCGAGTCCCATGAGACCTTCCACGGTCGATACGTGTCCTAGGACCTATAGCATTCCATGATTTGCATCGAAAAGTTAATCTTAGGAGTCAATATCTGCACTATATAATACACAAATTCAGCTGGGGTGCTGCCTAGCTATCGCGCTTCCTTTTTCCAATATATCTGTGAGATTGTGACCCCTTGTCATTTGCACACAGCCGTGAGCCGCCACTCACTAATCATGGGCAATTAAAAGTCAAATACTAATGCACGGGGAGGATAAGCACTGCGGAATGGCCCATGACCTAATGCCATTACTCACCGTGTAATGACCCTGCAGAGTGCTGTATGCCATCCTGGCCGACGTACGAGTGGGATTTCCAGTGCAAACCAGTAGACTAATTGACGAACTGATCGTATCCAACGTCACAAGTGAAGTGGAGCTTATGGAAACCCTTGCTTGTTAGTGGTCTGGTGGATGCATTTTAGGATCCGAACTGCGCGCATGTAGTGAGAACTTTTTGCTATCTTGCTGCATTTTCAACCCATGACGTATGAATCACAGAATAACTAGGCTCAGTTTGGTTTTGCTATATATCATCAACTATCAATCTTCTGAAAGTTTCTTATGTGTGTAAGTCAATCTGCTTGCTCAATGCGCTCCATTTATCACCATTTGTCACAAAATCTTCAAATTTGACTTTACTGGATGGGTTACCTATAGCGGTAATACATTAGGATGGATTCACATCAGAGTAGATAGCACCGGCGGCTTTTGCTATGAAACTGCACTGGCTATAATGGAGTAGCATGTTTTTTTTAATCAGCATATGAACGCAGGCACATACACTACATTGAAAGAGGATGTACATGCCACCTACCATTAAGCCTATAGAGGTAATAGATGAGGATGGTTCACGTCAGGGTGGATGGCAGCGTCGGCGGCAGCTTTTTCTATGGCGCTACACTAGCCATGATCAAGGACCATCTTTTATGAATCAACCCTTATGAACAAGCATACACATGCTCTACTAGATAGGCACAAGCCAAACGGCACTAAACGGGCTATGGTGAAAGGCACAAGCCAACAAGTAGAAGTGGTAGCAGCTGCATGAGTCGTTGGTTGTTGATTGTTATTCTCATGTGGGTTTAGGGTAATATTGAAGTGTAAATTAAGAGCAACTCCAGAGTCCAGCGCAACTCTTAAATTAGGGCTCCTACTTTTGATTTGAGAGTTATCACTCTTTTTTTTAGTTTGTTCTAGTAGGAGCTCTCATATTAGAGCCCTCATTTCTTTAGGACCCACTTGCCGGTCACATTGCTATTTGTTTCTTTTCTATCATCTCTTCCTTCCAATCCGCATGTCCGGACTGGCAAGGAGGTGTGTATACATGCTGCCATGTGGGACGGACAAGCAGGGAAGGACAGGGCATGGAAGGAGACAATACCATCGCCAGGAAAGGGGAAAGGAGAGGTGAGGAAGGAGAGAACCAGCATCGGGAAGGGAAGGAGAAATGCCAAGCTAGGGTGTTCCGCGTCAGAGGAGGCCTCATTGGGGTGCTCCGTGCCAAGATAGATGTCACGCATGAGAGGCAATCCGTAGCGAAGGGCTCGACTGTGGGTGTGAGCAGGGCACTGGAGGAGCAGGTGAAAAGTAGGGCCTGCAAACCCCCTAGAAACGAGGGTTCTAAGGGGAGATTTGAGGCCTACTTTTTAGGGTCTAAGTATAGACATTGTTGGTGCGGTTTTTTTTTTCTGCTTGGCCCTTAAAGATATGATAGAGGCCTGTTGGTCTTGGAGTTTATTAGAGAGTGTCGTCTTAGGTAGAAGAGGCGGTAGCAAATTGGTGTAGCATGGCGGACGAACACTCTAGAGTCTTGGAGACGCAAGTTAAAAGAAAATTTGAGTCACCTTCTCAGGAGGTGCGCTACCCATATAATTTCTAGTACATTGTAGTACTTGTTTACGGATGCGGATCGATCCAAAGTCACAAGTGGATCTATGGAATTTTTTTTCGAGATCGTGCCTATGGCACGTTTTTCATTAAGCAGAAGAATAGAGTTTGTTACACAAGGGTTCGGTAATCCGGTGGTTACCGTCCCCGCCACCCACACACAGTAGTCGCACGAGGTTGTAGTTACTAGATAACGATTTTGCAACTATAGCAAGCACACACAATCACGCAGCGTGGCGGAACGCCTCCAGGGCGGCCAAGTGTTTGAAACCTGCCGCCACCCACAGTGAGAACTCGTCAGCAATGTCACGCAAGAGTTGTCGCGACGACCTCTGTGCCCCTCCAAAGGTGCGCGCACACCTCTCCTTCCATGTACAACATCCAACCAACGAGGAAGAAAAGGGAATCAAAACCGCGGCGGATCGTCTTAGGGATAGCCCGCCTAGAGTCCGTCCACACAGCATAGCGTCGATCTCCCTTGGTTGCACAAAGCCCTGCAAGTGAAAGCAAGTGGATCTATGGAATTCTTTTGCTCCCTAGCCCTCATATGTATGATAGAGGTGTGTTGGTCTTGGAGTTTGTCTAAGCGTGGCTTAGGTAGGGGAGGTTGTAGTAAAATTAGTGTGTGCGAGACAGACGAGCACTATGGTGTCCTGGAGACGCGAGTTAAAAGAAAATTTAAGTCACCTTTCTCAGGAGGTGCCACCCGTAGAATTTCGAGCACAGACTTGTTTACGGATGCGGATCGATCCAAAGTCACAAGTGGATCTATGGAATTCTTTTGCTCCCTAGCCCTCATATGTATGATAGAGGTGTGTTGCTCTTGGAGTTTGTCTAAGAGTGGCTGAGGTAGGGGAGGTTGTAGCAAAATTAGTTTGTGCGAGACAGACGCCGGAGTCCTAGAGACACGAGTTAAAAGAAAATTTGAGTCACCTTTCTCAGGAGGTGCCACCCGTAGAATTTCAAGCCCAGAATAGTACTTGTTTAGGGATGCGGATCGATCCAAAGTCACAAGTGGGTTTATGTAATTCTTTGTCTGCTATCTTCACTTGCATTTTCCAATCATATCGTGCATGCATGTATTCCACAAGGATATCAGGCACGTGATTATATCACACGTCATGTATGTAAACAAACAGTTAGTGGAACTGTAACAACAAGACACAGAGATTCTACGTAAGCCATCGGTAGACTAGTATCGTGGATGCCTACTCAAACTACACAGTGAGTGAGTGATGGATGGGGAATTGTGGAGCAGAGCGTGCAGGCAGTCCACTACTCCACAGTTACCTTTATGACAGTATAAATTGGTGCCCTGGCCAGTGTTGTAGAGCACAAGCTAGGTTGCCAAGCAGCTCGATCGAGCACACACTTGCTGATCACTAGCTAGCAAATAAACGTTGCATTGCCATGGCTTCCCGTGCCTTTGCTGCACTGCTTGCAGTGCTAGCATTCGTGGGCTTTGCTTCCATTCCCCGTGGTCTGGCAACTGACCCGACCCAGCTCCAAGACTTCTGCGTTGCTGATAACAACAGTCCTGGTAAATATATTGTTACAATGGCTTGCTATATATACGTACGAATAGTTTGTTTAATTTCTAGACATGTATATGTATATTGTATACATGCAAAGGCAAGTAATGTGTATGATCTGTTGCGATGGTGGTACTGATGAACATGGACGGTGTGCATGTGCATGCAGTGCTGGTGAATGGGGTGGTGTGCAAGAACCCGAACGTGGTGAAGGCAAACGACTTCTTCTTCCACATAGTGCCGGCGGCGCCAAACGGGCAGGGCTCCGGCGTGGCGCCGGTGGCGGTGGCGGAGATCCCGGGGCTGAACACGCTGGGCATCTCGCTGGCGCGCATCGACTTCGTCCCCGGCGGGCAGAACCCGCCGCACACGCACCCTCGCGCGTCGGAGATCCTGACGGTGATCCAGGGCACGCTCCTCGTCGGCTTCGTCACCTCCAACCAGCTGCTCAACAACACGCTCTTCACCAAGCAGCTCGTCGTCGGCGACGTCTTCGTCTTCCCGCAGGGGCTCATCCACTTCCAGCTCAACAACGGCAAGACCCCCGCCGTCGCCCTCGCCGCGCTCAGCAGCCAGAACCCCGGCACCATCACCATCGCCAACGCCGTCTTCGGGTCCAAGCCGCCCATCCTCGACGACATCCTCGCCAAGGCGTTCATGCTCGAGAAGGCCACCGTCGACTGGGTCCAGCAGGCGTTCGGCGCGGCACCCGTCGCCGGCGGCGGCGGAGGCGGCCTGCCCGGTGGCGGCGGCGCCGGTGGCCTGCCAGGTGGCGGTGGTGCCGGCGGCCTGCCGGGTGGCGGTGGCGGCTATCCTGGCGGCAACGGTACCGGCGGCGGCGGCTTTCCGGGGTACCCCGGCCGTAGCTGATCGGTACGGTGGTGGCTCGACGGCGGCGGCGCCTCCATACACAACGTATACATAGGACCTCAAGTCCTCAAACATGAAGCCACGTAAAGGTTAATATATATTATAGATACCACAAAATCACACACCAACACATGACAACTATAGTGTACTAGCTATATTGTGCACGCGCAATGCGGCGTTTGTGTGTTGATCGAGCAGTAGCAGTAGCTCGATCGGTTTGAATAATTTGTGGCAAAACCTCACCAAGTGTACTGCAATATTTACTGTTTCATCTATATGAAATAAAATCGAAAGTTTCAGTGTTTGATCTAGGCATCTGTTACTAGTTGTGCTACTGCACTACCCTCGCTTTTATATTGTATATTCTCTGCTCCGTTCTAATCACTTTGGCTCTATTATATCCCAAGTTAAACATCAATTCTTCAGTAATCGGTTTTGTCAAGTTAAACTTCGATTTCGCCACGATCTCATCCCGGTGCAGCGGAAGCAGTATACTATATACACACACGATCGTCGTAGGCTTTGCATCATCAAGCAACAAGCACGCGGCGTGCCATGCTGTGGCTCCAGCAGCGAGATCAGCTGTCACTTACTGTCTTACTGATGCGTGCGACAAAGCCATGCAGCAAAACAATGCCGGAGAATCCGCAGATAATTGGAGGGCTCCTATCTCTTTCCTTTCGAAACGCGAGTTCAAGCTCGCGCACGTCATAGTGCCACGTCGCCTCGTTTTTCGCGTCCGTCTGATTCAACTGCACAGTTCGATCACGCCGTCCAATTAAACACCGTTGAGCACTTGAGCTCGCCTTTCCCGAGCCTTCCCGAATCCGCCTCTCTATTATTGCGTACATGCACGGACGCCATTCCCGGCGGGTGAGCTAGCCACTGCCGGCCGCCGCCCATCCTTCCTCCGTTCATCCTTGCCCCAATCGAAGCCCCTGCTAGCTCCTCCCTCACCTCATGCCGCTCCTCCATGTCCTTCTCTGGCTGGCTCCGTCGTTGCCTGTTCGTGGGCTGAAGCCGCCGCTGCTCGCGCTCGGGAGGTCACCGGCCATCCTTGGCTGTGGCAGAACCCGCGGCGACCCTCGCTTGCCGCCGGAAGCGGAGCTACTCCGACGCCGGGCGTCGCTCTGATCACACGGCGCCACCCACCAATCTCGACTCCCCTCGATCGTCCCCCACCTGGCGACACGCCACCACAGGGAGACGTCCCAAAGCTCAATGGCCAGCCATAGACCACACGAAGCTCTCTTGATTCGAGGCGGATGAAGTCCGCCCGCACTTGCCTCCGCCATTGCCCAGGTCCGTGGATGCTCTGTTCCCGTGAACCTACTTGCACCTTCTTCCCTTGCCCGATGTCAATTTTTGATGTTCCTTCTACAGCTGATGGTATTTGAGTTGACCTGATGTGCTGTGTGTGTCTCCTCTACCCTTCATTCCAATTCAGTGAACTGATTTTAGGTCAGAGAGACACCATTTTGTTACTGCAGAGGCATGTCAGAGATGATGCACCCTAGTTGGTCGATGAAATGCCACATCAGGAAAGCATCCACCGACATGATTCAGCATATGAGCAATACAGATAATACAATAGCTGTCAAACATCCGGTATTCAGTTTAATCTTACCTGCTGCATATATGTGATATAATCGTAGAAGATTTCATTTTCATTTCTTAGTCATAGTGTTCAGATCACCGGATGACATAATATATACTTCATGTACAAAACAGAGCACATATATCCATGATTAATATCACTGGGTGGCTTCGTCATCATACATGTAAAATAGAGCATATATATATATAGTATTACTATATAACACCCTGGTAGCAAATAATATTCGGTACCCGACCACCAGGCAGCCAGAGTGCCTAACAGGCCCACTCGTCCGCGCCGGCCCAGACCAGCCCAGTTTTTGTTTTTGTCACCTAGGCCTCAGTGGATTGTATCCCAGCTCCCCACGTTCTTTTGCAGTTGGTCAGATCCGTCCGTTCCGCCCGGTGCTTCCCGACGCCGCTCTTCCCACCTCCGTCGCTCCCACCCCTGGCAATCGCCGGTGCTGCCACCCCCTAGCTTGTGATGCTACCACTGGGCGACGCCACCCCCGGTGTGTAGCGCAGCCGCGCGAGAACCCACCGCCGGTGCGCACGCCCCGACACGTCGCGTCGTGGGTGGGGCTCCCCGATGGCCTGCTCCCGCGTTCCTTGCGATGTCTCTCCCCCCGCCACCAAATCTAGTGATTGAGACCGCAGCAGCTCCGGCACAGGCGCCCCGCCGCGGCTCGTGGTCCAGTGCTGGCAAGGCCGAGCAGCTGGCATGCATGTGGCCTGCTGGGAACGTGAAGCCCGATGAGATCCAGCCACAGCGATCCCTATGCCGCACAGGTATTCCATTCTGTCGCCTGCATCTTCATCTGACATCCCAGCAGTCCTCCAACTCTCCCACGATCTAGATTGAAATGCTGACCTCTGCGTCCTCCAACTCTCCCACTTTTTTGATTTTGTGATGGATTAGTTCATTCCCAAGCATAATTTTCTAGATTGTAGACCTTGGAACTACTGCTTTGTTCCTGACGAGGTGCAGCAATTTTGGTTGCATGCTAGTGCTCCAAATAATTTCCGTTCAAATTATTTATGACCAACTGTTTTTTGAGATGCAGGCTTGATTTATGTCTGGTCTTTGACTCTTAATTTGATAGTTTCATTCCATTTCGTTCTATATTTTCTACTTGCTTTTCATCTTTCTGATTTCTAGTTCATCAAAGTAGCATATTTATCATATCGTCATAAATTAAGAAGTTCAATCATGTGTGTTAATGTTTAGTCATCCTCAATTCATTGTTTGTGTGTTGGGGGGTGTTAAGACCTTTTGTAGTTCCAAACACATCTAAATTTTTCTTATTTGATTTGTTTATTCCCACTACTAATTTACGTGTCCTTAATCTGCAAAGCTGAAGGCTGATATGTTGCATTGTCTTGTAATGTTCATGCAGAGAACAGAGTCAACAAGATGTGTTAACATATAATGCCTCTCACTCAACCTGTCCTATATGCCAAGGTGAGGCTGACCTTTGGGGTCATCTGATTTTATTTTATGTTGAATATGGCTACTTTTTTTTTTGCATTATCGATGTGAAGGCTGAGGGCTGAGATGTTGCATTGTCTTATAATAATAATGCAGAGAGGAGAATCAACAAGATGTGTTAGCATAATATGCCTGTCACTCAACCTATCCTACATGCCGAGGTAAGGTTGACCTTGGGGTCTTCTAATTTCATTTTATTTTGAAAATGGATGTTTAGTATCCAATGTGTTTTCAACCAGTGTAAATTGTCAGATATATGTAATGTACAAAACAAAAAGCTCAAATATCTGTACTGTGCATCGTTAACCCAGATACTCTTTTTTTTTACTCCATATTTTAAACCATAACATAAGGTTTGAACCAAAGACAGTTCACCAGAACACTTAACAACCATAAGGTGAATCAATAGTTACCCCTGTGATTCCAAAGCCTAAATATGAAGTTGCTAGCATTTAATCTTTTGGAACAGAACCTCTAACATTTGGAATGGCAAACCACTTTGGAATTCAAGCCAAACTGAATTTTTTTTATTTTCATTATGTTATATTCTTACTTTCTTAGAGACCAAAGAATCAAATCACTTTTTTTGTCAGTCTCATGTATGCATCTTATTGTCAATCTCATGTATGCATTTTATTGTCAGTCTCATATATGCATTTTACTTGCGTGTGATTTAAATTGCCAGATTAGAAAACATAATCCACAAGTTACCAACATATCCGCTTTCAGTATGAGATTCTGTGGATGCTCAACCCCCATCAATGGCATTGCATAGAAAATGCAGTAGTGGTTAACTATTCTGGTTAACTGGTCGGAGGGCTTAGTTGGTATTCCTGTTTTCAAACCGTAATCGTGATATGCAAGTATGTCATGCTGCAGTAGTTTGGCTTCAAGGTCAGGGGAGACAAACTCCTCTTCAGCAGCTTGCTGTTCATCCTTTGCATCAGTGGTTTTTTTTGGGTTTGTTATCACAAGTGCCTTTGTATTTCACGTTCATTCAATCCTAATCTCGTTATTTTGATTCTTCACTTGTGTGCATCATACTCCGTTTGCCTACTACATGATTAATTTTTTCGATACATCTATATATTTCTTAGTTGCTCTTTTCTCACCAATGGAAATATTTTAGTCTGCAAATTAATTATTTCTTCGACTCTAATATCTAAATTTCTTCCACATGAGGGATGGTGATTTCTTACCCTGGAATGGCCATAGGATTGCATTACTCTATATTCCCGCCTGTTGTCAAATTTGGAGGTATCACTTCCTGTTCCATTTTAGAAATTTGGAATGTGCATAGACAGAATGTTATACTGATACTTTTCCTTTACTGTAATTTATTTGTAGTGAATTTTCTATGTTCACGTGACATTGTTTGTTATCATATTATGGCTTCATATAAATGAGATTTCTGTTGTACTAACATCATGAATTGCTTTTGATACTGTGGTTTCAATTTGCAAACCCCGTCTGCTCGGTCCTTCTTCCCTCACCCCGCCGGCACCGGACTCCAGCAGTGAAACCCACCACCGCTGCTAGCTGCGCCTTTCCCTAGCGCTCCACCTTGCTGTTCTCGGCCGGCATTCCCCAGCATCGCGCTCCGCCGAGCCACTCCCCAACGTGCGCGCCATTATCCAGATGTCGCAGACACAGCGCGCCGCCTGTCCGTGCCCTCGCCGTAGCGCTAGTGTTGTCAAATAGATCGAGTTGCAATTTTTTATATTTAGTGTACAGCAGCTCGGGTGAAAGATTTATTTCTGATTTCTTCCCCCTTCCCCTTCTTGATTCGATTTTATGACGACCGTTTGATTGTCTGCGCAGGTCGCGGCCAAGAGCCCCTCTTGAGATACAGCAAGGTGAACTTGTCTCGGTTGCTAATGCTGGTTCAATGCAGCTTTCATTAACTCGTGGGGTTGGATTTCGTGCTGTCACTGTGACTAATACCAACTGTTAATGCAATTTGTGGATTAGAAAATTGGTGCTGATTAAATACTGCACTTACCTTTATTTCTGCATCAAGACACTAAGTATGTAGCTACATTTTTATGCATTCTGATAAACAACATGATGATATTAACCAAATATTCTCTTTGAAATTTGTTCAGGATGGAGGCCCTAGAGGGAAGGACAACAATTGATGCTCGATCGTGTGAATTCAAAGAAGAGGTAAAGTGGAAACATTGTTGGCCTAAACCAAAAGAGTTGGTCATAGACAGATGCATGCATACGTACATATGCATACATACATACATACCACTTCTTTATACTAGGCGGCGCGAGCTTCTTAGAGCATCTCCAAGAGATTAATCAAAATGATTATCCAAATTTAGTGATTTAGCTATTCTCAAAAACGAATCTCACTTAAAAAGAATAGGCTACTCTAAGAGCCTATCTAAATTGAGATGCATGAGGTCAACTATCTAGAAATAGAGAGCGAATGAGGTGGGATAGAGCTAGTAAATTTAGAGTCATTTACAAGGTTTGTTGGAGATGCTCTTAACCGAATTTACCTTTAGAAAACGATTTTGTCATCTCCCGGAGATGCTTTTGGCGTCCTAGAATGTATCAGGTTGTTTCACGTTCTTGTGTTCCCCATTCTAATTAAGTTGCAGGTACAAATCATTAATGACATATGGTGCAAAGATGATTCCAAAAATCGTTGGTACCAATCACGTTGACAAGTTCTACATGGAACTGTAACAGCAATTACCACGCATCAGAGCCTGCTTGGAGTCATGCTCCCCCATTCTTTTTTATTTCTAACATCTTCCTTTTTGAGTCATTGTATCATGATCTAACAGTACATGTATTTTTTTTTCCCAATTTAACATTATCCGTTGTTAATCACAAATATCACTAGTTCATATTCACTGCTTGTAATGCACTACGAAGACCTGTTTGCATGAAAAAAAATAAAACTGTTCGCATGAAAAAAAAGTTACAAAACCTGTCCATGTTAACAATAGCAGAAAAAAAACAAAGACGATGTGAAAATTGAAAAATAACAGACAGAATAACTGAAAAAATAATAAAAGATCGATAGTCGAGGATGCAAAATCACAGAACAAAATGCGGCGTCACAAAAAAAAACTGGGAAAGAATAACTACAAAAATGGTGATGGTGTGAAAAAAAAAGCAGATGGTCCAGGATGGAAATAATGTTCGCGTGAAAAAAATACGGTCCAAAACTTTTTTTTAAAACTAATACGATCCAAAACTGGTGGGAGGGAATGGGGTACCGTGCAGTGCGGCGTGAGGGGCTAGGGTACCGTGCGTACGGGCTTCGGTTGTTCGAGCGCAGTGTTTTCTAGGTGCGTAGAATCGACCTAGGTAGTGAATAATAATCACTACCCTGGGTGGTGATTAGCGCGACCCTATACACACACACACACACACCATACAGGTGGCAAAAAAAACTCTTATTCTGTAATTAATCAGTAATGGTGTCTTTAACTGAGTAATCAAGCTTCGTTCTTTATATACCATTCAATTGCCGAGATTTGCTTGCACAGTCTAATTATAGTGAAGTAATTTTCATATAAAACACAATATAGCTGGTTAAGAGAGATTGATTTATGAGGAAACGTTGTGCACATATGCTGATATTTCTAAAAAAAAAGATCTGGAATGTTACCCATTATTAGTAGGCCCCTTGTTCTTTGCATGAGTTTTTCTTATTCTGAATACTATTCTAAGCACCGTGTTATCCTTCTGGTGGAAAGATATGAGGGAAGTAATATTAAACTCAAGTGTCACTTCTGGTGTCACCAGTTTACATTTTGATATCCTATGTTCACAAAGCCTCAAACTATTCCTTGCCCAGCTAATTTTCATTGCCTGTTCACCAATTTCATGCTTCGAGAGCTATTTTGGGAACATATCAGAGACTTATGCCCCATCCAGCTTCATATCGCTACCAGGCCATATGTATTCACTATCATGTTGGGTTTGTTTGAGTTCTTTCTTTCTTTTTGAGGAGCATGTTCTTTCTTTCTTTTTGAGGAGCATGTCTGTTTCCACTCCTTTCTTCACATGATGGACACTGTCAAAATTGTTGTTCGCTGATTGCTACCCAATTGCTGATCATATGAATGATTTAAATTGATGGTGGTATACAGACCAGATGCCATTCCAATTTTTACTTAGTACAAATGAATGAGGATAAACATATGTTAATCTTTGTAGCTTGTGGATAATCTTTAAGTCATTTTCTTCTCTAATTGATAGACAATTACAACACTTTTATACAATACTCACATTATTAATTTGGCCCTCCTCTATTGTTACTTCAATTTTGTACTGTAAACTTGAATCACTGTTGTACTACCCAGGACATAAACATACATATCTAGCATTTTCATATTAGCCAGTATCCTACATAAAGTTAAATGAACACTGGCTATCACAGAGATGGCGCGGCAACGCCGCGCTCCGTGTTTTCTAGTATTTTCTCAACTCGCAGAAACTGGACGAACAAAGACAAATTTATTTCCTTCAATGGCCAAACAATTACATACTCCTACATTTGTGCGGATGATCCACGCTGCAAAGTTCACACAATACATAGCATTATCCCTGGAGTATGTTTCCAAGTCACAGCATGTCTAGAGCTTTTTCAATCTTCAGATATCTCGTAATTCCAGGGAGCAGGTAGAGTTGCAGTAGCGAGCAGATGTGTTATGCCACCGTCACAAGGCAGGTAATGAGTAGTGCTACATTTGATTTTTTTATGATCTCGTTAGCAAGGTCCACGCTTTGGTTTTAGAGGTGAACAGAGGCTCCCAATGTAACAAGTAGAAGAATCCAAGCTGCAGCTCCCTGCTCTGCTTGCACGTTTCCTCTCATTGATGTACGATGCAATGAACAAATATGTCTTCGTTCAAACTCGCAATGCTATGATCTTGACAAAACACCTTTGGAGCTGCCATTGAGACAACCAAGAAACATCTCAGCCGACAGCAGGGATGTAAATCGTAGAATGAAGAGCATATATGTTTGTTAACATTTAAACCCAGCAATCCTCTAACAATGTCTGCTTATCAGTTAACAGTAGAAAACTTGAAGTACATCTACAGAATGGTTTGGTTCGAAATAACAGTACTTGAAGCATATTTCACCTACTGGCCATTAAACAAGGAGTTTTCTGAATAAAGTTTTCAGTAAGGTAAGACGGACCTGGGGACAGTGCCTTGACGGCGCAAGTCATATTCTGTTGCTTGTCGAAGCGCCCTAGCAAATGCTTTGAAAGATGCCTCGATAATATGGTGTGAGTTTTTCCCAGCAAGCTTCAAAAGACAGTATAGGGCGAGATCAGGTGATAGGGACAGGGTAATGCAAATTAGCTATAAAAAACAGAGAAAACTCAAACCATCTTGCCCTTATGCCCAGCCTATATGATACTCTTAATTTCCCGTGACTAAAAATTGTATCACTGATCCAGCTGTTATGAAGAGAATTTGATGTGAGCGCACAGCAAAATGTACCTGACGGATGTGAAGAGTCATCCCAGATGTGTTCACCACAGATTGGAAAAAGTGCTCAACCAGCTGGAACCAAAATGAAAAAATGAGAAAGGTTTGCATTGCAATGAATGACGCCAAGTTTTGTTTGAAGATTTCACAAAAAGGTATTTCTTCTTAAACACAGGAATGTGTTTAAAAAACTAATGGAATATAAATGAATGAATGTAGGTATCAAGGGTTTTTTTTTTTGGGTTGCGTGTGTGTGTGTGGGGGGGGGGGGGGGGGGTCTAAGCATAAAGAAAACATCAACTGCACGTATATGGTTGATAGATGACAGAAGGTTTGCAAATTTCACAAATTACCTGTGTATCATATGTGCCAACTCTCTGAGTAGGAATATCTAAGCCACAGCTTAAATGAGGGCGACCAGACAGATCCTGGATACAGGGGGAAATAATAATAAAGTTGTTTCAGGTTATTGAGAAGTTAAAACATTGACAACATGACCATTGTGATGTGTCCAATAAGATAATTTAAACTAACATTAATAAAAAAATGACAAACAAATATATGATAGCATTTAACAGAACAACAATCGTACTTTTTTTCAATTTGTATGTGATAGATGAATATGAAAAACTTCATAAACAAACAAAAACCTAAAGAAACAGCCTGAATGTTAGTGCTGAAGTGTCAATAAATGCCTATGAATGGGCCTCTAGTAGTAGTATATACTCATGAATACAAGGAAATCCAAAAACAAAGAATTAGGTGATTGAGCATTTCTTAAGTGTACAGCACTAGAGTGCAACTCAGGTAAAGCCCACACAGCATCTGCAGAATTAAGAATGCATAAACGGCACATAGAGTCAATGCAAAATTGCACTTTATAGTATGTAAATACAGCAAGAGAATGCGACTTACCAGTATAACCTCAACCGCAGCTTCATCGAGTGGTGCTGTAAAATGCCCAAATCTGTTAATTCCCTTTCGATCACCAAGTGCTTCAAGTAATGCCTACATAGACAATAAGAGATGATCATCTCATTTATTGTCTGCGTATCTATGCTGATGCTGATTGCAAGGAATTAAATTACAGGTGGCTCAGCATAAGTCATAAGCTGAAAAAAATGGTGATTCCGTGTTAAATTTAGTCAAAAGTTAGGAAAGGAAAATACATGGATATCCTAACGTCAAGTTAATAATGATCCCTACAAATGCATCTAGAAGTAAAAGCGGCAAATGTTCTTGGAAAGTAACAATCACCGTTCCAATTGCCAAAGCGATATCCTCGTTTGAGTGATGGTCATCAATATGTGTGTCACCTGTTGCCTTCACGTACACATCAAAGAGTCCATGTGATGCCAGCTGCTGCAAGTTTTAAGCTCAAAGTTAATGACCTACTTTGACTGAAAAAAACACTTATCTAACTCACTTAGAACCTTCTGTTTTGAACCACAAGACATAGGTACAATAGAATAAAGACCATTAAAGAGCAGCAACCTGTTCAAAAATAAATGCCTTAAAAGGGAATATAATCGAAACAGGTGGCTTTTTTACACAAATATTTGATTTCTGGCTTCGGTTGTATTTTAGTATTTACAATTATTTCTCTTCACAAGTGCTACGACTCATGTACAGTAGTCATTTCTGTCACCTGTGTGGAACCAGAGCATACATCCCACCCACTACATTAGTTGGTCGATGGAAGAGAAGTAGCACTCTCTCCATGGATCACATCATACTAGGAAAAGGAAAATCGAAACGGGCATTTTGCGAAGTAATTGCTCGATAGCACAGTCCCAAGAGTGACCACCTGCAACACGTGAAACTAGAAAAGTGGTAGAGTTTTCCAATAGGATGGCTTCAAGTTCTCATGGTATAGTACATCACTTTAAAAAAAGTTGACTGTGCTACTGGCCCTCTTAAACATCTTCTTAAGTTAAGAGCAGTATACACTGTACAAAAAGAATTTTCCTATTAGACGATGCTTCCATTAGTCCGTTTTATGGATTTGATCAAGATGCTTTCATTTTAACTACAAGCCTTTGTTTTTTCCCCTTTTGCACAAAAAGGCCTAATGTTCTTATTCGTTATTCCCCTCATTCATGGATACCAGGAATCACAAAGAAAGGAACCACAAGCATATTATGTCTATACAGATACCCCCAGTTCCCTAATTACTTGCACAACGCAGATAAACTATACTCACATCGAGCATGTGATCCAAGAACGGTATCCCTGTGCTACACTCGGCGACACCAGTGCCATCAAGGTTGATCTTCACGTGCACATTTGTCTCCTTGGTCACCCTCTTAACCTCTCCAATCCTAGAAGATCCTGAAGATTTTGAACGCAGTCATTAAAAAAATGTGCTTGGAATAAATACAGTCAGTCGAAATAGCTACTGCAGAGAAGAAGAATATGAACTATGAAGTGCTGGGCACAGCTGAGTAACAAATCAAACACGAAGCTGCACAGAGAGCTAAAATTTCCACTATCAAACACATGAATCACCTATGGAGTCTCCAGGTGCGGTCGGGGAGCCGTTGCCGCCGACGCCGGCGGCGGCCATGGCAGGCGACGGCTTGAGACGAAGCGAGAAGCCGAGCGGCCTAGCGGGGAAAGCAGGGGCCCAACCGATAACACACCACGAGGTTCTGGGAATCGGAGAAGTCGACGTGGAGGATAGGCGGGTGGGGCAGGTTGAGAGGAACCGCACGGTGGTCATCGCCGGCGGCGGCGCGGCTGGTTTGCCTGGTGCCACTGGCAGTGAGTGGACAACGTGTTTGGGGCGTGTGGACTCTCCTCTATTGGGCCTTGGTTGGTGTAGAGAAGCAGGTTCGGTTGTTAGTTGGGCCGGCTCGTGCTTAATTTCTGGGCCATCCTAGGAAAACACTTTGTTGGGCCCGCGCTTCAGAGTTCTTCTCTAGGCTTATTTTTATTTTCAATTCCATATTTCCCCTCAAAAAATTCATATTATGGTTTCAAATTACTTTTTTTTCAAATAACAGTTCATACACAGACATTTACGTTTGCATATATGCACCCATAATCAAGACTAAGGGGCGCCAAAGCAAAATTTCCGCATGCCCTTATGACCACATACTATGGCTTATGATGATCAGCCGCAGAATGAGTATTCAATGGTTGAGATTGCCAAGTGCATCTAACGGCTGAGATGCATTGCACGTGAGTGGATGGGTGTAAGAGATAAGCCATGTGTCCGCATGGCCATATAGTGTTGCATTACCGCTAAGGGCATATATCCTACCCTATAAGCACCTCCAAGTGAATAGATTTTACCGTAAAAGAAAACCCTAACCACTTGAGCGCTTAGTTTGCCAATTATTTATTAAATAAAATCAAGATCTTCCTTGAACTAATATTTGGATATTGGAGAATAATCTGTCTCTAGAAGATCAACGCTATGCTGGAGCGCGTTGATATTGCAGTGACATATATAAAACGTTCACGTGCGCTTTTTCCAATATGTATGAACACTACTCCTATTTGTGATCCTTATATTAAAAACAGGGAAAAAGAAGAGCCCAGACAGTTGTCCAGAAAAAGCTACATGCAACTATATTTTGTTGGTGCATGATGATGATTATAGAAAATCAAATATAGCAATCCATAACCCCCCATCATTACGCTCATTATTATCGCGAGCCAAATAAACTCGTCGTCCTCCATCCAACTTGTCCTTTGGCTCTCAGTGAGAGGAAAGGAGGGAGCCGTCTGCAGTACTAGCCTTTTCTCATTTTTGGGTGTGAGGAAATTGAAGGCGAGGATAGAGATTGCCACCAATTCAAGGTGTATTTATTGGAACAGTTGGACCAAACTGACACACACATATAGCTTGTACAGCACAAAACATATAGACTAGCAATTGTTTTTTGAAAGATACACTCTCCTGTTTCCAAACACTTGCCTTTTTTTTTTTTTTGACAACGAGACACTCTCCTAAACATAAGTTTGACAAACTATTTTCTGTTTCAAAACATAAATGGCCCTCAAACTAACACTCAGATTGGTACTCTGAACTCTGAAGTACTGGTAGAGTATTTACAAAGCATAGAGAGTGCGCATAGTATATAGACAATTAATTCAGTTGTAGGAGCCAAGGACGTGTCACATCGAATGTTTTACTAATTTTATTAGTATTAAATATTATAAAGCTAATTATATAGATAGATGTTATTTTACGATATAAATTTATTAAAGCTAATTAATCTATCATTAGTATATTGTTAAATCATGAACTAAGTAGCTAGTCTTAAACAATTCGTCTCGCAAAATAGTTTTTATCTGTAAATTTGGTTTTTAATTAGTCTATGTTTTTTACACCAAGTTAGTGTCTAAATCTTCGATGTGACAGGTACTACTTCTTAGGCTGGCTGCACTGGGGAACGCTATGCGTTCCTCCAGTATGCATATAGAGGGAAAAACGCTGCACCGCCGCAAGCTACCCCCCACGCTATCGTAGCGGGCAGGCTCGTCTCCTTCATCTGTCACGGAGGTACGGAGTCACGGTAAAGGACACTACGGGGCCCGCTCGAGGAGAGAGAAGGACACCGGCGTGGAGAGGGAGGGAGGCCGCGAGCTCCATGGCCAATCGTCGAGCTCGCGAGCAGGCCTGCTCCGCTGGGAGCGCGACCAGCGAGCACCGCCGCCGGCGAGAGAAGAGGGAGGTGGCGAGAGAAGAGGGAGGGAGGGCACCACGTCGCCGGATCTGTGCCGTGGCGGGGAGATCGAGAGAGTGGGGAGGGAGAAAGGGCGCCGGGAGAAGGGGGAGGAAGGAGGAAGAGAGAGAAGAGGGTGGGAGGAAGTTGATTTTATAAAAAAAGCTGATGAGTGGACCCCACAGTGGTATAGAGGGTGATATAGAGTATGGATGGGTGCGGGAGAATTAAGTATAGAGTAGAGAATTTCGATGACCAGGACGGAATATTCCTTTTAGAAGATAAATTTAGAGTATGACGAGTGCGGATAGCCTTAGCCATCTTCGGATTCGGTGGATGCTTACATCTGCTGGGTTGATAAACTGCATGTGTTTTGTTCCTTCCTTCGTAGGTCCATACAGGAGGCAAAGCAATAGGGCATGGATGGATGGACGAGTGGTTGGCCCACCCTGGCCTAACTCCTCATTGAATCCCCCATCATGTGCACAAAAATTTTTCAACCAGGAACCACTCTGCATTCATGGAACCATTTATTGCGCGGGCGTATTATTGAAGACTTGTACTTTTCCCTGCTAGTACCTGCGGCAGACTCCTCTCCTCTGATAGTCTGCTGCTTTACTCCCATGCACTGCTGATCAGGATGCAGATGATGCGTGCTAGAGCTTTACTCCTACTTTGTCAAACGATGACTATCTCTCCCTGCATCAGCATGACACTCCCCGTCTGTGCAGATGCATGCCCCTAATCATCACTTAATGCCGGAGGTTGTGCTGACTTGCAAGTTTCGAGCTCGATCGAAGAGTTTGCAGAGAATTCGCAACATGTCCATGGAGATGACGGAGATACGCGAGCAAATACATATGGCCCTAGCGTCAAACCACACTTTAGCTGTGTGCCTGACTTGACTTATTAGGGCCTGCTTGATAGCGGGTGCAATCAGTATCAAGCTAAAAAATAGCTTAAATAAGCTTTAGAGTAACTCCAACAGAGTTGGTAAAAATAGATTGCTAAATTTATGATTTAGTCAACCTTAAAAATAGAAAAATATGTAAAAAATAGAAAACTCCAACGGTCTTTCTATTATGGTAATGCTAGATAGTTAGCGACACATGCAAGCTATATTTACCGTGCGAGATTTCAGGAATAGCTAGTTTGCTATTTTACAAAACAAGATAACATAGTTGTTAGAGTTCACTTTTTATTCTAAAAATTCTAAATATAGCATACAAAACAAGAATAACATGCCCCTTAGAGATGCTCTAATGCATTCAAACATGAAAGCGCTAATAGAGGTCGAAAAAAGATGTGAGGGATAATAGATGGACGAATTTCTTTTAGACTAGTCTTCAACTAATTATTAGCCAATACTAAATTTTAGTCCAATTAGTAAATAACCCAAACCGATAACAGGCCCCTATATCGTGATAGGGAACCGTTAACAACTAGCATCAGTGTAATGTAAACACAACATCTAATCAGCTATAGTAATCGTTGCGACGAAAAAAAGATCCAGCTCTGCCGTACACCGAAACTGCTTCCACCGGTACTGTACGTAACGACTTATTTATGTCAGGTCCTGGGACATGCGTTGCTTTGCTTTCTGTCCGCTCTGTTGCATTGCATGCAGCGGCAGTTTTTTCCCCTAAACCACTGCACATTACGTCCGCCATGACAGTTTTCTGGCACAAGTACAGGAATTGACATTTGGAACGCGGAACAGTGAGAGTGGAATCGAAGATTTGGCCAGGTGCAAGCGCAAGCAGCCGTCGAAGGAGTGCACACGATTAACTACGCAGATTGTACATTGGGCAGGTACTGGAGACTTAAACTAGGATGATGAGAGATGCTGCGGCTGCAGTGGTTCTTCAGATTTGTGCTACTAGGCCCCTCTGATTATATTCCTGCTCGTACTTACAGCAGTAATGGCGGCGTTCGATCGGTTCTCCTCCCGTCCCCTTCTTGATTCTGGAAGGTTGATGAAGATGGCGCTAGCTACACGTTTGCTTGGGAAACTAATGATATACAGTACAGTTTGTACTGTCATCCGGCAGTTATGGATCAGCCGACCTCTGAACCGTATGCGTAGAGCACAAAGTCCATGCTCTGAACCACCGTTCCTAACTACTGCTACTATCCATTGATTGCGTAGAGCTGTAGCTATAGAGAAATGTATTGTCCATGCGTATTTATACCGTATATTTGCAAGTTGACGTATGGGGTGATGCTGTGATGGAACTTGGAAGGCCGTCAGACCGCTCACCCTGTGGATGTTTTTTTTCTCCCTCCCCTTCTTTTTTTTGAAGAATCAGGAATTCTCCCTCCCCTTCTGCTCAGTTTTTTAAAGTTGAAGAGTCAATTCAGCATGCTTTCTCCCCTCTTTTTTCCTCGGCTTAGACGACCATTCATGCAGTTGTTCACGAATCACGATTCTGGTTGCCAACAGTTAGTTGACCATGCACATGGGCGTGGCTAGCATCTCATCATCATGTAAATAAGATAAAATACCAATTCCCGAAGCCGCATATTAGGACGAATATGTACTCCTACTCCTATATGTTTTCCTCCACGGTCAATGAATATGTATTCAATAATAGATAAATAATACTCCCTCCATCCCAAATTATAAGTCATTCCAAGAATCTTGTAGAGTCAAACTTTCTCAACTTTGACCAAGTTTATATAATAAAATAATAATATTTACAATATCAACTAAGTATTATTAGATTCTTCATCAAATATATTTTCATGGTACACTTATTTGGTGTCATCATTCTTCATATTTTTCTCTATAATTTTGGTCAAAGTTGAGATAGTTTGACTCTCCAAAATTCTTAGAATGACTTACAAACGGAGAGAGTAGAATATAAGAAGTCGACGATACTCCATTTCACATGTCATTCTCAAAAAAGCTATGTCAGCTGCTTAATGGCGGTCAAATGTGTAGACAGTCATATGACGCCCACACGATCATGCATGATTCATGGATGGATGCGCATGCATGAGGCGGTGGATAATAAGCTAATCATCCAGTCTCCACACCTCCATTTCATATGGTTAATGTTAATATAGAAAATTTGGAGATAGGGCCAGAGCTTTCCCGCACAATATATTAGATGAAATAAATAAAAAATGATAGAGGAACAACAATGTTCAACCGAAATATATTAGACTAGACCCGGCGCGTTGTCGCGGAAATTATTGATCATTTGCAATAACATTACTTATACAAAGGGATAGACAATTGTAAATTAATATTAGTAGATGATGTGGCACACTGACGTGAACAACTAAATGCATGTCAATGAATGATGTCTTGATGATATATAAATCATAATTCTGAATGCTAGTTGACTATAAATGGACGTGGATAGCTCGCATAACAACAGGACTTATTGTGGTTGTAGCTGATTTATAAAGCTGATTACATTCCATAACTAAAAAAATATATTTGATAGGGCGGTTGCTGATATAAAGATGTTATCCTATAAGAAAAGGAGATAACACTTTAGAAATAATAATAATAATAATAATAATAATAATAATAATAATAATAATAATAATAATAATAATAATAATAATAATAATAATAATAATAATATGATTTATAAACCACATTATCTACATGCTTAAAATGTCAAAATTCATCATATATAGAGAAGTTTGTAACAAGATATTTAAATGGTTGGCTCCTGAAATCCAAATTTTGTGTTGTGATGTTGAGGGAGCAAACATATTTTTTTATAGCTACAGTATATTATTACTCCCTCTGTCTAAAATTATAAAACAGTTTAAGCATCTTAGGGAGCCAAAGCATTTCGAGGTTAACTGAAACTATAGCGAGAAACACAAATATTAGTTCAACCAACGGCTAAAAAAATCACATGCTAGAAGTATCTTAATTTATGATGTTTTAAACTAGTGCCTTTTTTAACAGAGTACAATTTCTAGACGTAAATGCAAGCCATACCCTCGCAATGTCAATTCCAAATTCTACAGAGTTTCGCAGTTTTTGTTGTGTTGACTTTTTTTTTCAGCTCAGGGAGATTTAAAAAGGGCCCGGTGACAGCAGTTGAGCTACCCTACCACAGAGGATCCCGGGTGGGCACTTGCCCCGGCCATTAATGCGGAGATAACCAAAGGCCCTAACAATCCGTTCATTAATAAGTGCAGGCAAAGATGAAGATATTGATTGCATTCAATGGGGGGCAATTGAACTCTTGGGTGTGAAGATTTAGGAAGCTACTTTTCCTATGACAATTCAGTCGCCGTTGGGTTAGTTAATGCGTTTGTTGTGGGTCATTTTTCCCGGCCCCACGCCCAAGGAAATGCAGCGAAACGGAGCACTCTGACCCCAACTGTCCTCCTATTTAGCAGAACTTATTTTATGCTCCACTCGTTTCATCGTATCAGCATTTATTTTTTAGCTCTAAAATAATATTTTTCTCTCACAATAAATTAACATCAGATAAAATCATTTCAGCTTATGTGAAAGGATTTATTTTGTTTATGACTTATTTATTGTAAAATAAAAATATTATTTCATATTTACTAAAAATAAGCTAAAAGTGACACTACCTAGATTTAAAATCAGAGCTCATTAAGTTCAAAAAAAAAAATCGGAGCTCATGCAAAAATGAAAAGAAAACGCATCCCAACTACTGAGTAGTATTATCAAAAAGAAAATTTGGCATGACATAGAATAAATTAAAAAATGTTATTGTTGGCAAATTTTAATGGAAGGAAAATGACAGGGAACGGCAGCCCATATATTTCTTCATCTGCAGTCATGTATGCTGTACTACTAGTCTATATAATTAACAACCTCGAATAATTTTAGCATGGACAGAGTCGATCAATTCAAAAGTTGCCGGAAAGCGTGTTTGATACAATAGTTGTTCTACAGAGATAAATATAGTCAAGATGGCAGCTTGGCAGCTTGTCGTGCATGGCTAAAAAAAAAAGTTGCTGCACAAGTGCTACTTACATAGTCACATCGTGCGAAATGGACTGCAATCCACAAGTACTCGATGATGAATCATAAATCGAGTAATTGCGTGTAATGCAAAGATCATCTCATCACGGGGTGCTGTTGCAGCACAATAAAGGCCTTTCTATTCGGTGGTTATGAAAATCAATCTTCACCATCAATTCGTGACAAGATATGAGTGTGATTATGTTTTGGAGTCGGAGGACGTCTTTTCATAGCATGTTTGGGACTACACCGCTCCATGTTTTTTTTCTTTGCCTAAATAGATTTAGCTCTATACACGCTACTCGAGAAAAAATTGAAATTATAAGAGCACCTAAAGAGGTGCTTCAAAAACTCTATTTTTTTATAGCTGCTCTATGATAGAGTTTGTGGGGCTGAATTTGTGAAGCAGTTCCAAATATCCTTATTAATAGTACTATACACATATACCTAACCCAATTACATTTCTTGCTTTCTACTCCCTCCTGTTTCAATTTATAAGTCGTTTGACTTTTTTGACGTTAAGTTTGACCACTCGTCTTATTCAAAAATTTGTGCAAAACATGATATTTTTTGTTATGACCTGCTTTATTAACAAAAGTTCTTCAATAATATATTAAATTTAACTCTTTTTATGCAAATTTTTTGAATAAGACGAGTGGTCAAATTTAAGGTTGAAAAAGTCAAACGACCTATAATTTGGGACGGATTAAGTAATTGGTAATACCTACCGCTAGCTAAATGATGTGAACGATGAACCAAATAGTTCCCTGGTCCTAAGTTACTATACCGCAGGTCGCTATAATTTAATATAAATCTTCCTTCACCTCAAACAAAAAGGTTATTGTACCACTAGTTCAAGGAGGCATATTTATTTTTTTATTAGTATTCAGCATATCTTGCTAGGGTTTCATTGCAGGTAGAAGAAGATCCAACAATACAAAAGACACAAATAGGTCCATCGGATTGTTTTTTTTTGTTTAATTTATAGCAAAATTCTTTCTTTTTAATTACCACTAGCACATCTGGCCTGCCATCCTTATAGATGAACTATAATTGCACAACAAATATAAAAATAAATGACATTCGGGAGTATTGTTTTCTCCGCTTTGAAAGATAAGAACCAAGGTATAGCTAGCAGAGGCTACAGATACAACGAAGGATACTATCAGCATTGAGCAACTAGATGATACAGTGATATGCGGTGTGGACCTTTTGTGACACTTCTAGTGGTGAATAGATGACATGGACTTATGTTATGACATTAAGAGTAGTGTATGTCAAACAGCGTTTCTAAAAAATAACATATGTGATGGTTATAAGCGAGGTCAAGTAAAAAGGCCAATATGCTATGCATGATTCTATAATTAGTGGGAAAAACATATTTGGATAAATTCAAACCCATGCTAGTATACTTAATTATTTGCCAAATGATGAATAAATTGCCAACCATTTCCCAAGTATGTCACTAGATAGTGCACTCCTTTATACTCTGTATATCTGGATATCTTGCCAAGGTTAATACATAGAAGATATCACAATTTCATTAAAATGACAATAGATCCTTTACTTCACTCTGTGGCGTAAATAACGTTAAGAGTGCATCTAAATCCTTTATTTTTAATTATTTTACACATCTAGTCATGCCATGCTTATAGATGAACTATAATTTTCAATAATTGCGGAAAGAAATGTCATTCAGGTTGAGCGTTATCTCTCTTTGAAAATAAGAATCTCTATGTGCCTTTTGTTATAGTAATAGCTATTGTTATGGTTTTATATTTTGGATCAAAGGCGCCTCAAAAAATTGCTAAGTTGACATTCATCTGAGATCCAAGGCTTCGATAGTTGTAGCTAGTACAGGCATACATCAATAGCCACTGGATGTCAAGATGTAATCGCTATTAGAGGCATAAAGAAATATCCACTAGACGACACAATGAGATGTGCTATGGAGCTATAGTGGTAATGGTGAGCGGATGGCCTGGGTTCGCGATGTTGAATATGCTACATGGTGTGCTGCTATGACATGGAGAATGTTGCACATGTCAAATATGATTTTCTAAGAAAAAATATGCATGTGATGCTTAAGCAAGGGTAACTTGAAAAGCTATCCTAATATGCCATGTGTGATTTTAAGAACAAGCCAAAAACCATGTATGAATAAATTCAAATGCATGCCAGTATACTCGATAAATCATGAATTGATGAAACCAACCATTTCCGAACTACGTTAAATAGTGCACTCCATGTTTATATCTCTACATATATATCTTGACAGTACTAAAATTATCATAGAATATGTGGCAATTGGATTAACATGATAATTAATATGTTCTTTCATTTCATCATGTGGTATATGTTAAGCTTTTCTATTTTACAACCAAATCCTCTTTTTAATTATTACTAACACATTTTGTCATGCCATTCTTACTGATAAGATGCAATTAAACATTTCATAAATGAATGGCATTCAAGCCGACCATTCTCTTTCTTTGGAAAAGATTAAGTTTTTTTGTTGTTTCTTCTGTCTATATTAATTCTTATTGATACGATTTTTGTTTTGAATTCACCAAAAAAAAAAATGAGAACACTGGTTTATCTTAGATTGAAGGAGCCACATATCATCGCTAGTACTAGATGATATGGAAATTGTCTTTTTTTGGGATGAGTATGTCATATTATTTTCTAATAGAAAAATGTATATGTTGGTGAAATGAAGGAAATTTAAAGGAGCAATATTGAAATGTGACTTGCCAATATGTCATGTGTGATTTTAAGAATAAGCTAAAACCCATGTCTGAATTAATTCAAATACATGGTAGTATACTCGATTGATTGCAAATTGATTAAACCAACCATTTCCCAACTACACCAATAAATAGTGCACTCATTCATGTTTATATATATTCATATCTTGGTTGTGCTAAAATTAATGTAGAATATCTGGCAATTTGATTAGAATGATAGTGTGTTCTTTTTTGTTTTATTTACAACCAAATCTTTTTTTAATTGTTGATAGCACATATGTCAAGCATCCTTACAAACAAACTATAATTCAATAGTCACAAATGAATGTGAAAGTTAATGTCATTCATGTTGAGAATCATCTCTCTTTGAAAAAAAAGCTCTCTTATTGTTTACCTGTCTATAGTAATTGTTATTGACATAATTTTATATTTGGTTCTGCCAAGGAAAATGGAATTGAAGTTGAGCATTCTCTCTCTTTGAAAAATAATATAAGCTTCCATGTTGTTTCTTTTGATTATAAGCATGTGAAAACATATTTTTCACAACCTATATATATATATATATTAAATATGATAGATGATAATACCATTTCTCTATGGACTTGGTTAAATTTAAGATAATTTAACTTATAGACAACTAAAAATGCCTTATACGGACTATATGCTGCAGGATGGAGAAAGTAGCTCAAAGGGTTCAATGAGATGTATGAATGCATGAATTCAAGAAGTGGAACCCGTGTTTGAATAAATTCAAATTCATGCTAGTAGTATACTCAATTAATTGCCAATTAATGAATAAAATTGCCAACCATTTCCCAACAATGCCAATTAATAGCGCACCCCTTGAGTATATTCATTGACCCGCCTGTCCCTGGCCTGCGGGGCCCACGTGTCTGCCAGGGCGGCGGCTCGGCGGTATATATAGGCGCGCAAACCCCACCGCTTCGTCCCACCAGCATAGCCCCACGCGCAAACAAGAGGAGGTGCCATTGCCAACGACCGCCGGCCGGCCGAGAAAGAATTCCGGGAGGCGGGGGAGCCCACAGGAGGCCCAGCGCTGGGATGATGGCCGCCGACGTGAGCTCTGTCGCGAGGCTGCTCCGCGGGGAGGCGGGGAAGAAGGGCGGGCCGGAGATCGTGACGATGGATCTTCTCGGCGGCTGTGGCGGCGGCGGCAGGGCTGCGGAGGACGAGGTCGTGGACCTCGAGGTCACGGTGCCTGCCGGCTGGGAGCGACGGCTTGACCTCCTGGTGAGTTAACTATTCTCTCCTCTAGTCCTCTTATATATGGTTCAGACTTCAGACGCCTTGTTCATGTGGTTGAGTTTCACAAGAGGATTTGATTCTTTAGATATTTGTTCTTGTTTTCAATCGTTTCATCGTCGCCTGCAACTCTGCAAGAAATAGGGATATGTGGAGAGATTATATTCGCTTACGCATGCAGATTAAGTTTACATCTTGTTTATGATATGAGTTGCATAAAGAATACTCTTGGTCGCTGATGGATCACACGCCAATTTTTTGTTGAATTTCTCGCAGTCCGGCAAGACTTTCCTGACTCCTCGCCACCCGAGCGTGCAAGGCGGTCACCAAGACCTCAACCTTCCTCCACCGGCGGCAGCATCGCCGGCGGCGCCCACCACCAACTCAGCCGCGGTCTGCACCCTCGACATGGTCCGCTCGGCGCTCGAGCGCGCGGCCGCCGGGAGGACAACCGCCTCGCCGGCAACGTCGTCCACATCGTCGGCGTCTACCTCGTCGTCGTCCTCCGCCGGAAAGCGCAACCGGTCCCCGCAGCCCGCGATGCGCGCGGCCGCATGCCCGTCCTGCCTGACGTACGTGCTCATCGCCGAGGAGGACCCGCGGTGCCCGCGTTGCTCGGCCAGGGTGCCACCGCTCGGCGGGAAGTCCACGGCCGCCGCCGCCGAAGGAAGCGGCAAGAAGCCGAGGATCGATCTGAATGCGGCTGCTGATGAGATGGAGTGAATGGAAAAAGATATTAGAGGAAATTGGAGAAGGGAAATCTAATCAGGAAATGGATTTCTTTTATTAGGAAATACCTTGTCTGATAAGATAGCCTTATCATAGTATATAGGGGCCTATATTTTAATTTAGTGAAGTATGCATGATCATAGATCAAAAACTGCTGGGCTACATATAGAAGTCGGACTTCTCTCAATTTATTTTGTTCTTTTATTTAGTGTTTTTTTTTCTTGAAAAAAGTTTTTTGTCTGTACAAATAATAGCAAGTGTTTAGTTAATTCCAGTTTTGTTCATTATGACGTAGTATTTTTTTATTAATGGTAATCTTTTTTCATTGTTTGGGTGCGTAGTATATGCTAGGATACAAAATATTTTGAGTTGTATAATTATTAAAATTTTGGAGAGTGAAAATTAGTCTGAACTCTAGTGGGATATATAGATACATGATTTCGATTTTTTACTCCAGAATAAAATTTATAATACTGCCTGAGTGTTTCACTCATGATTTCTATAGGCTAATAGGCAGTTACCTGTTATTTCTATTCGCAGTTTAGATATATGTGATGATGATATATGTAATCGTAGGGATAAATAAAAAGAAAAAGGACAACTCAGTTGGATGAATGATTGTTGCCATGAATGATATATAAGTGAATTTCTTCTAGCTTAACTGCAGGGGAGAGCTAATTTAAACCATTTATATAAGAAATGTAAGATCATGCTAGTTAAGTTTATGTTCTTTTCATGGTTTTAGACATGGACAATATATTTCCGCTGCATATATATTCTGACATTACATTTTATTTACAATTTTCTAACAATTGTTAAGAACAGAGTGAAATAAGTGCACGTGTGTATTGGTGGTCAAAACAATATTCAAAGTTTTGGCTGCACGTGTGTTATTATGGGAAAAAATCTACTAAGGCCCGGGTTGAAAATTCTCTGAAGCATCTATGTGAGCATGATGATCCAATTGGTCTCTTAAGAAAAATTGCCTTGGCAAATAATCAATTGAAATAATAAAAAAAAACTCGGTCGAATTGCATGTAAATCTCGTGTAGAAAATACTCCCAATTGCATGGAAACATAATGACACACCTTGATCAAAATTCCCAAGTCTTGAGCATCCAATTAGATTAGATATTATTGTTATGCGCATATATATCCTCGTATCTACATGGAGGACGTAAGCATTAATGCATGGCGGCCTTGGGTGGAAAGGGTGCAATTAAGCTGCTCCGCATACTAGGCCGCAGCACACCGCATTCTATAGGAGTACTCCTACGTGGCAGGAAAGCAAAGGCAGGCAATTAACAGGGCTAGTATTAGTAGAGGAGGAGGAGGCAATGAAGAAGTGCATTGGCGAGTGCAATTCAAGTAAAGCCACGCAGCACGCACGCCCATGCGTCCATCTGGTTAGTTGCCGCTCTCCTCGCAATGAATGCCCCACCATTAATCCATGCAGATTGAGACGCATCCCAGCCCTCCACCCGGCCGGTCGTCCATGCATTGCATCGTCCACGGAGGTTTCGCTCAATTATTATATCAAAATTAATGACACGATTAGGAAGTGAGACTAGGATTAAAATAAATGCCCGGTTAATTAGCTAGTACGGCCGGGGCGCTCTCTCATTGGCCCTTCAACCGTGAATAGTAATTAAAAAGCTGCTCGTCACGGCAACTGACTATGATGGAATTGATTAACGGCACGTTTGCGCAGTTAATTTCACGATAGCTGCGTCCACCTAATTATGTGGAGTACTCGTATCTTTATTTTTTTCATTCATTAAATTGGGTTGGACTTGCAACCGTGGGCGCTAATCAGGCAACGTTGTGTCACGGAGACGCCGTTGATTCCGTCCCCGTCGTCGCCCTCCCTGATGGCACCGGGGATTAATTGCCCTGCTCCTGATCCCGTCGTCGGCAGGCGAGGGGAACGGTTTCTGCTTGATTTTGGCCTGCCATGCCACGTAGTACCAGGGTTTTGGATAATCATATAGCTGTTGCTGGCATCATTCTTGCAGTGGAAAATAACGAAACCGCGACGAGAAAGCCTCAATATCGAGTACGTCTTGATGGGCTCTGGCAGGACAGAGTGTTATTCGGTTTAGATGAAGCGCCGCTATCTCTCATTAACGTGTCAACTGTGATATGCGCAAGCTTCAATGGTAAGTCGTTCAGGTAGCAGCACGCAGCCACACCACCTACCAGCGTCTGCATCTCCCACGGAAGAAATTAAAATCATTCGTCGTTGCAGCACAAATCATGTGACCACGGTTAATTTGACACTTGTAAACCTCCTTAAAATGCGGGGTTCTAGAAATACCGCAAGACTCTAGAGCTAATTCAAGTTTGGCTCCATGGGCTTACAACTAATGGCAAGTGCATGAAAATTATCTCTAGTTCATTTTAATAGGAGAGCTAAATAATGAGAATGAGTTATTTTCATGATCTTTTGCTACGCCATTAGAGCAACTCAAAAGTCTCTTTAATTATATCCTTATCTATGGACAGGAATAGAGATTTTGATGAAAAATATCTCTCGCAATAATTTCTTCAAGTAGATCATCAAATATTTCCATATCGCTGGCCAAAGATAGAGGGTGAAGCTTGGTCTTTAAAGTGTCGAACAAGATATATAGAAGTAAATGTAGGTGTAGAGATATTAAGAATGTTTTTTTATTATAATAGATTTCTGAATGAGGATTTAGCAAGTTGGTTAAAAAAGAATGGTTGAAGACGCTCTTAGGAGGAGTACAAATACAACTTGTTAACAATGGTAATAGTTCATTGATAGGGGTTAGATCATAACTGAATTATAATCTTATTATGTACGAGATTATTATAATTATAATTATAATTATGGATTGTAATAATCAAAGTATTTGTGTTTCGAACTAACACCGACAAGTAAATTTAGGATGCGCGTTTAGATCTTGTATGGTGTGCGAGTAGGACACAAGCGTTTATACTGGTTCGAGTAGAACGTCCCTAATCCAGCCTTCAGTGACTTACCCGAGACTTAGGATCGGCGAACCCTAGTGTGCTCGTGGCGGCCGCCCTCTCCCCCGACCCCCTTCTTCTGCAGCAGCCGCTCCTTCCCTTGCCCCCTCCTTCTCCGGTGACGGCGGCCATGGAGCTCCCTCGCTCATCCCTGGCCCAGCTGCCTCCACCACCGCCAAGACCCTAAGGCCACCCATCGTCATCTCCACCGTCTGGCTGTCCGGCCTTCTCGGGGCCCCTTTCTTCTAAGGCTACTAGATTGAGGAAGAAGGGGAGGAGCTCACCGGAGTTAGGGAAAGGGCTCGCTGAAGTTAGTGAAGAAGGTAGGTGAGCTCGCTGGTGGTGAAAAAAGAAGGTGACTGATAGATAAGCAAGATATCAGACGACTACAGGGGAGTAAATCTTTTATTATGATTTCTAATCCAGACTATAAAAGTCATATAAATAATTTAGATTATATTGAAATATAATCACTTTGATCTATTCAGACTATAGACTAATTTTTAGATGGCTATTTTTTTAGCCATGGCTAGCGCCTATGAACCAGTGCCATAGAGAGGAACAATCGAAGACACGCATAAATACTTGATGCACTACCCTCCACGCATAGGCATGTTGGAGGCCTCGAACCGCTATCCAATCCAAGTGTTTGTGTGTGCCGTTGGCTGCAGGCAGATTCAGTGCACTGTAGCCATGCGCGGTACTCTAGGATGGTTGGACTTGGACATGCACAGACGACACACACGCAGTGCGGCGGAACCGTCGTGCGGCGGGCAGGTGTAGCGCAGCAAAAAACGTCTGGGAAGCCTTCAGCCTGTTCTTTTCTTTTGGCTGAAAATTAAACGCTGATTTTACCTCGTGCTGATTTATTATGAAAAAAAATACTATTTTATGGTTAAAAATAAACGCTGATTGGTCAAAACAATAAGCTGCTTGCTTGCCCCGTGCAGGGCGTGGTGAGGCCAGTCAGGAGGAGATCGATCGAGGACGACGTCAGGTCACGGCGGGAGCCAGCTATGGCTACCTGCACCGGCAAGGGCATTTATGGGTGACGAGATTGGAGTCCGCCGGGTCGCACCCCAATTTATTATTGCGCGCGCGCACCTACACGATCGACGATCTGCATGCGGAGCCGGCCGGCCGGCCGTCGTCTCCCATATCAGCATGATGATATATATCGACGTCGCCTTGCATTGGATCGCTCGTCTCTCTTGCTCGGCCGGGCTGTTGTGATGCATGGCTCGGCACGTACGTGTTGGCGCGTGGGTCTATCTGTCTCCATTCTCTCTATGCGCGCCACTGGTGTGACGCAGAGGCAGAGAGCTCTGAGCTTCTTTTTTTTTTTTTTTGACGTTCGACGTACACGTACGCCTCAAAGTCTGAACAGCGGCGGCAGCAAGCAAGAGTGAAGTGAGCGAGCGAGCGACCGCCCTGCCCCCTGGGGCGCTGGCCGGGTGGGCTAACCGCCCCTGGTGTTTTCAGCTGGCCAGCGAGGAGAACTGACGACGGTCGCGGAGCAGGACAACCTATCGGAATTCTCCCTTGCTCCCGCCCCCCGCCGGCCGGCCGGCCGGTCGCTCTCGCTCTCGCGCGCTCGTACGTTGCCGTGGGCTCGTCGTCGTCGGCGCCCGCCCGCCTACTACTACCCCCGATACTATACGACGCGACGCGAGCATTTAAAGCCCGGCTCCGTCCGAGCGGACGCTATCGATCGATGGAGCCTAGCTTCCTTCTCCTCCCCAACCGCATTGATAAGCGTGATGATGGGGATCGTCGATCGGGGACGGCGACAGGAGTTAAGGAGAGGGCGCATGCAGACGCATGCATGCAGTTGGCCCGCCAGGATCGATCGGATCGGAGAAGAAGCTCTCTCTCGCCTCTCGGACTCGGACGGAACCGGAACGGGAACGCGAGCGCCTTAGCCACGGCAATAAATGGCGCCGATGACCGTCGACCCCCGGCCAGGCGCGGAACCAACGCCGCTCGTGCCTGCGCGGCGGCCTACTGCCTCATCCTCCACACGACTAATGGCCGATGTACGGAGCACGTGAATGAATAACAATAACAAACAGGTGGATCTTTCCTTCTCGTTTTTTTTGGTTCTATGGTTTAATTTTGGATTGGATGAGCTGAAATCCACAGCCCTGCCCAGCTCTGCACCATGCTGGAACCGTTGGGTTTGCCCTGTCGGTACGGTAGGCGGGCGTGGCGGATACTTGGAGCCGTCAGAACGGCAGCCATTTCACATCCCACAGGTAGTGGTAATGGTAGGTGACGTAGGTCCTTCTTGGAAGGACAGGCGACATTTGCTGTTTGTTGACTTGTCCCTCCTTTTCGAGTACACGACCACACTGTTTGCAGAAGCAGCACGTTCAGAAAAGGAGGAATGGCGAGCGCACAAGAATCACGCGACGCGTCTGCTTCTTGGACCCTTTTTTTTTTTCGTGAGAGGAATCTGCTTGTTGGACTAGAATCCGCCCGCCTCGTTATGGATGGGGATGGCACCAGCCATACCTGGGCTGGGCTGAACGCAAGCTCAGCGCATATTCTATACTTGGGCTAGAATGGATGGATGTATCAGGTGGATCATCATCTCATTGGCGATTCGGCGTGGGTATGGCCATAGCTTCAAAAAATAAATAAAAAACATCTTGCCATGTACTCCTATCTCTGCATCTGCCCTCGGGTCTTCACTCTTGAGCCCTCTCACAAACAAACCTACATTTGTATACTTCTTGTTCAGCTGTTTCTTTCATATCTCATTTCAAGCAACTTAGAAACTCAATAGTCAATACTCCATCTGCCTTTACGACCTCACGCCTCGCTTTTCAAAAAAAGAAAAATCAAACAATTAACATTTAATTGAGCCTATATAAAATAAGGGAAAATGCTAAAGAATGAGCAGCCGTTTTTTAGGTGATCCGCACGGCCGCCTTCTCATTCCTCGCCTCCCGCAGCTGCCCTCTCCTGCCGCCATTCAGCGCTAAGGCTTCATCAGAGCTTCACAGCCTAAAATTTAATTGAGCCTAGCATGTAAAATAAAGGAGATTATAAAGAACGACTGAACTTTTTTTTTTGGGCGATCCACATGGTCTACTTCTTCTCCGGCGCAAGGCACCCCCCCCCCCCCCTCTTTTCTTGTACGACAAAGCCCTAGCATGGGTGTTTGCAAAAAAAAGCCCTAGCACGGGTGGGGGCAGGCGGTGGGGTGACCTTGCCAGGCACAGGAGAGAGAGAGGTAAGAGGTCAAAGACGATGCGTCGAGTGTTGGACATGGGCTCAATAAAAAATACCATGAGAATAATTAATATATGTGGTGTCAAATAAATATCGTTATATTAATAATAAACATTTGTACATATGAAACTTATTTGGAGATATATAAACTAAAAAAAATCTGATTTAGTCTGAATTTGGAAGTGCACTTTGTTTTCAGGCTATGGTAGTACTCGTTTCATCGTGCCATCCAATTGTATGGATGGCAAATTCTACATTTGCATCAAAATAGTCTCTCCAAAAAAGAAAACAAAAGGGTAAACAAAGGCTGCGTTCGGTTGAGGGTATAAGCGCTTATAAGCGCTTATTTTTCAGCACTTCAGCAGTATTTTTCTCTCACAAGATTCTACAGCACTTCAGCGCTTATCTACAGCACTTCAACTTCACCGAACACAGCCAAAAACCTGAAGTCTGAAGTTCTGAACTGCCTGTCCTTCTTGGGTTCTTCAGAGTTCAGACTCCAACTCCAATCCGTATCGTCTTCTTGAGTCGAGGAGGGTCTTCGATCCCGTATCGTCTTTAACTTCTTGTGTCGAGGAGCGTCTTCGATCCCGTATCGTCTTCTGCTCCTTCCTCCGGGCTCCCGTCACGGCGGCGGTGGCGGCAACAGCAGCCATGGTGGAGATGCGGCAGCGGAGGAAGCCGCTGGTGCTCGCCTCCACGCAGGCGCTCCTCGACTCGCTCCCGGGGGACCGCCCGCCGCCGCCGCCGCAGGAGCCGGTTCGCCTTAGGGCCGGCGTCCTCCGCTTCCCCTCCGGCGCCAGCGCCGGCGGTGCCGAGTTCGGGGAGCTCGCGTCCTTCGTCGCCCTGCCTGCCCCCGCGCTCCGACGGCTCGCGGTCGTCACCGGCACGCCGGTGAGTCCTCTAGTTCCAATCATTTGTTGCGGATTGGAGAGTCGTGCTGGGAAATTCGATCGATAGGGACTTCGTCTTGGAGCTTGGTGCTTTCAGGAAGAACTTTGGTCGTTTTGTAGAACTAGAAGGCTGTACTTGGTCAGGACAGCATGAACTCAGTGGTCTACTAGTTTTAAACTGATGCCATCTCTGTGCAGCCTTTTGAGCTTTAATGTTAAAATTGGTACCGTAGGACACTCCGCATTGTGATTTTTGTGATGAATTTGGTGAGAATTGGTGATTTCTGTTCCCAGATTGGGAATGGGTGCAGTGGGCAAATATATTATAGAGAATTGCATCTGAAAAAAATAATCAAGCATTGTGGTCGTTTATCTGTATCCTGAGAACTGATTTAGCTAGTTCATCTCTGACATAACCCAGCTGCAACTTTTCGAGCTTAGATGGTAAATGGTTGCTGTGTAGGATTCTGTCCCGTTCATTTCAGTGAAATATAATAGGCAGCTACTGATTTGCAGGTGCTTGTCAAGAATACTGACAATAATGTTGGGAGGATTGTCAAAGCGGTATTGTTTGATAACCCTTCCCTAGATGAGTCCTCCTCAGAACATACTGAGCAAGTGGTCTCTGCCTCTCCTGATCATGCAATGGGCTTCTTACCTTGTCGCATGTTCCCTGCTACTGGTTTTGCATCCATGGATGAAGATGTTGCTTATGTCAGCCCACTTTTGGCATTCAACTTGGGATTGCATGTTTCTTGCCTCAAGCTTCTTATTCGAAGAGGAGGGCAGCCTTTCAAGTTTTGTACTCGAGCTGAAGAGACCGATGCAACTGCCAGTGCTGCAAGTGATCTTTCTCTTCACTTGGACCTTCTTCCATGGCCTCAAGTGCCAAAATATGCTCAGCATTTACGAGTCTCTGTTGTGAGGATTCCTGATTGTGGTGTGCTTGCTTCTTTAAAGATTAATTCATCCTTTGAAGGAAGTGACTACCAAGACATGGTAGATCAGGCTTTGAACGAGTACTTTAAGTTTGATAGGTTCCTAGCAAGAGGAGATGTATTTTGTATACAAAACAGTTGGAATTGTGGTGCAAGCTCCTGCCTGGCATGCAATCAACAGGATAATAAACTGCATCCCCGTAATATGATCTACTTTAAGGTATACCTATATTTCATGCTTAAAAAAAATACTTTAGTCCATAAATTCTTCACAGGCAATTGAAATTGTATCTTAAATCTAACTGCATTTGCTCATCGTTGTAAATATTTTATAGGATTGCTACTTGTTTGTTGATATTTTAATTATTATTAGGTGACTGGCATGGAACCATCAGATGAACCTATACTTCGTGTTAATTGCAATGAAACAGCCCTTGTGCTTGGTGGAGCTGCTTCTGCCGCAATCCCCCCTTATTCCTTCTTTGCTGCTTCTGGTAATTCAGTACCTTTGCACGGTGAAATAGTGGAGCATTTAGCATCTGTCATTGCGCCAGCATTGTGCCCTTCGGATATTTTACCAAAAATAAAGTTTTCCACTTTTTTATATGGCCCATCAGGTTAGTGCGCTTCAACTATAATTCATGAAATTTGTATTCCCAAAGTACTCAGGCTTCAACTGAACTTGTGTCCCAAAAATGGTCGCTTTGCAGGATGTGGAAAGCGTATAGTGGTTAGGCACGTTGCTAACCATCTTGGTCTGCATGTGGTCGAGTGTAGCTGTCATGATCTAATGACATCATCAGAAAGTGGGGCACCTGCTGCACTTGCAACTGCCTTCAAAGAAGCTCGGAAGTACTCATCTTTTTCTGTTTTTCCCCCTTTTTATTCTCCACCGTTTAAACTTATTCCTGTTTTCAGTTATGAAAAATATCATTCTCTTTGCTTTGTTTTCTTATGGGAACAATTACATGTAATACCCACTCTTCAGGTGATGTTGCTCTTTGATGTTTATTTTGTTGAATAACTTTCTTTGCGAAGGTATTCTCCTTGTATAATACTTCTTCGCCACTTTGATGCAATTGGGAATGCGTCCTCCAACGAAGGTCCACAGTCTGAGCAATCTGGGATTGCATCGAACATTGAATCTGTCATTAAGCAGTACACTGGACAATGTTGGGTTGCTAATGATTCACTGCCAGGAAAAGATGTAAATGGGAGCTCAGTAAGTTTGGATTCCCTTACTTCAATGAGATCTAATGATATAAGACCTTCTATATATAACATTTCTTATTATTAACTCGTCTTTTTTGCAGTACCTCGTGGAGCCTGAATGTGTAAGCTCCCTTCAAATTATACTAGTTGCAACTGCAGACAGTTCTGAAGGAATGCAACAGTCAATAAGAAGATGCTTCCGCCATGAGATTGACATGAAGACTATGAATGAAGAACAGAGAAACAAACTGATATCTGAGACACTTCAAGGCATTCCTAAAGTTGCTGATGAGGTGCCTTTTGGTCATTCTTTGGCCCAAAACTTTTTCACCATCTTTTATTGCACCTCCCACTTATGTGTTTTCACTTTTCAGAGTATTGGTGACAAGTTTATCAAAGATTTAGCAGCACAAACGTCAGGTTTCATGCCCAGGGACATACTTGCACTGGTCGCAGATGCTGGTGTGTCTTTTGCGCATAAAATTGCAGCAGGAAAAGATAGCAAAGGAATCAGTAAGCATGAGGAGATCCTTCCAGAAAGCTCTTCTGCCACTCAAAATGAGGAAAAACGTTTCTGCAAAGAAGATATTTTGTCTTCTTTGGAACGAGCCAAGAAAAGGAATCGTGCCGCGCTGGGCACACCCAAAGTAAACATTTTAATTCTAGCTTTCAGGATCATCAGCTGATAGGTCATGAATCGTATATAGCAATTTTAGCTTGCGTCTGAGAACAATTTGTTTTTTTAGGTTCCCAATGTCAAATGGGAGGATGTTGGTGGGCTAGAGGAAGTGAAAAAGGTTATTCTAGATACTATTCAGGTAAACTGGACTTGATTCAGCTGTAAATATTGACAACTCCAATATTACTTGCTTTTATGGGTAAAATGTTTTTTTCCTACCATAGTTTCAGCAATAGAAGGAGGCTAGTCGATTTTGGCCTTTTGCGGGATATTGACCTTTTCTTTTACTTGATATTTCAGTTGCCTCTGATGTACAAGCACCTGTTTTCTTCTAAATTGCGCAAGCGATCAGGTGTCCTGCTATATGGACCTCCAGGAACAGGGAAGGTAGGTCTGAAAAGGTTCCACCCAAATTGAATTGCATTTTTTTTACCAATAGACAAGTGCATCCAAAAGAAACATGATATGAGATCGCTAAAATGACTGTTCTTTGGACTTTTAGACCTTACTCGCGAAAGCAGTGGCAACTGAATGCTCATTGAACTTTCTTAGCGTGAAAGGTCCAGAACTTATAAACATGTATGTTGGAGAATCAGAGAAGAATGTTCGGGATATTTTTGAAAAGGTGCGGAATTTACACAGCCATGTAATTGTCCGAAACATGCATAGATTTTAATTTTTTTCAGTTTTTCCCTGTCAATCTCAGGCTAGATCTGCACGCCCATGTGTCATTTTCTTTGATGAACTTGATTCCCTCGCTCCTGCACGAGGATCCTCAGCAGATTCTGGCGGTGTTATGGACAGGGTTGTTTCGCAGGTATCATTACTTCGTCCCTGAGGTGGTGTCACAACTTTTCCTCACAAGTCTTCTGTTAAAATTTCTGGGCCAGTCTCTTCTCACATCCCCTTTTCATGTCTACTAGTTACTTGTGGAGATAGATGGGTTGAGTGATAACAGCCAGGTTTTTCCCTCTCCATGCTGTACTTGTATTTACCTGCCATTTCTGGGACACTTGACATGAGGGGACTTTTGTTACAAAATTGTTTTTAGGACCTTTTCATTATTGGGGCTACCAATAGGCCTGACCTTCTTGATTCCGCTCTTCTCCGCCCTGGTCGGTTTGACAAGCTTCTTTATGTTGGTGTAAATACTGATGCGTCTTACAGGGAAAGGTTGTTATTTTTCAATTTGCTAATTTCAAATTCATCGCAACCGTGGTCTCATTGTAATTTCTACACAGGATCCTTAAAGCACAGACGCGCAAGTATAAGCTCCACAAGAATGTTTCTCTTTTGTCTGTTGCTCAGCGTTGTCCACCAAACTTTACTGGTGCTGATATATACGCGCTGTGTGCAGATGCATGGTTTCACGCTGCAAAGCGATCAGTGAGTATTTCTGCTATCTTGCTATGCCATGTTGGGCTTTTCTTAGCTTTGTTCTGTTGATCTTACATGTGGTCTTTTTAAGGTTAAAACATTTGAAATCGATCCTTCAAGAAGTAATGATGCCAGTGCCGAAGAAGTCATTGTCGAGATCGATGATTTTATTACAGTAAAACTCCAAATCGTTTTGAGTAAGCACATTAATATTTGTGTGAGTGCATGCTAGGAAATAAAGTGTTTGGTTACGACGCAGGTGCTAGGAGATATTGCACCATCATTATCTCCGGAGGAGCTACAAAACTACGAACAGTTGAGGCAGAAGATTGAAGGACCTTCTAGATGATGTTGGCTAATGTAGCTAGTGACTTTGTCCTACCAGACCACTCTCAGTTGGCATTCTTAAACTGCTAACAAGTACAGACATTCCTTATCTTAAACTTTCTATTTTCCATTCCCTTCCTGAACTTAGGCACTTCTCTCTTCGTTCCGGATTTATCCGATCACATCCTGGTAGCAGCATCTGGCAGTTCAGCTAATCTGTATAGACTTCAGACAGGCATTTTCTCTGAAGAGAGACGTCCTGTCATTCTTAGTTAGTTCTACAACTATTTTGATGTCAACGACACAAGAAGAATATTTGCAAATGATGTAAATCAACTTTGTATAGTTACTTTCGTCGGTTGATGCTGTACCATGTTGTAAGGCTAAAGAGAATAAGAGTAAATGCAAAATCTTTATTGCATAATACTTCACTTTTCGCGCATTATTCAGTACACGTGAAATCCCTACAAAACTAATTCATACAGGGGCGAAATTTCAACAATTGAACTACGTTGTATCCATTTGTCTGTGCCATTCAAACAGACATTTGCGACCTCTTCTAAATTATAGGTGGTTTTGGAGTTAGCATCTCTGCTTTTGCATCGGTAACGACTTGTCAGCGATAACTGGGGGCTTTTTTTTTTTTTCCCTGTCATCGGTAGCAGATAAGAACACTGGGCCTGGCGATATGAGTGTCGTGTGAATCGGTTTCATTCTTTCCATCCAAAGGGAAGGCAGTAGATAAAATCATCTATTTTCAATTGGAATTTGTGATGGCAATGACTGGGACGAACTTGTCCCCCCTGAAATTGATCCGTTCGGATGAGGCTTCGAAGAGTCACGAAGGGACATCTGAAATCCGAGTGAGCCCGTGAAGTCAAGCACTCAGAGCCTTATTTGGGAATAAAAGCGATTCCTGATGGAAGCATCCTCTAACTAATCTAGTTTGGGTACACACTAAACCAGCAAGTTCGCTTAAGAAGTTAAGAGACGACCTCTATCTTCGGCATATGCATCTTCTTTCCATGCCAACGCCATCATCAGTTTATGCAATTACTTTTACTGCTGGAAATTTTGTCATGGGTCAAAGAGGACTGATTGCAACGTTTGTCTATACCTATCTTGCTCCTTTTTTCTACGAGAGTGCTCTGCGCCTTTAAGAAATCACAGTGTGTTGTGCCTCTACGAAACAAGTCCGCACAAGAGCTGCTTTATTATTTTATTATTTTCTACGCCTAAATTCGCAAGTTATTTGAACATTTGACCAGGGGGCCAGGCCAAGCCAGGGAAGCGTGTGCCTCGTCGTATCGTCGATGGCAGCCAGCCATTGAAAATTTGCGTCTGAAGATTTTCGTAAGAAGGCCTGGTTTTTCAAGCAGCCCGCCGTCGGCGGCATCCTTTCCAAAACAGGTCTGTTTTGAATTCGCCAGTCGTGGTCGAAAAAATAAAAAGGAAAAAATATATATATTCCCTGGTGGAATGGAAATATGGAATCGATTCGTTTCAGATGAGGCTCTGGCGTTCTTAACAATAACACACGTTTATCGTCACTGAAATGTCCAGTGATGTCATTGTCCGTGACTGTGCACGCATTTGGTGGGGTTGACAATTAGGTAAGCCAAAACACCTGTAGGTGCGTGACAGGACAAGGTGTGAACAGCTAAAATACCTGCCCTGCCCTGATGATCGATGGCGTCGTCGCCGTTTGTCAGTCAGTCAACGCTCGTGGCGCGACCGAGACCGAGCACGTCCACTCATCGTGCGTCTCTCGTAAACCAATGATTATCCAATTTATTACTCGTTGGCTTTGTTTATTATTAATGGTTGTTTTACCACGGCAACCAACTCGGGAGTGGGGAAGCACCCATCGTGTCGTCGCTGGACAAACGACTTTTCCCTGGCCCCTCATCGCCGTCACTAAACTAGGAAGCACGAGTGCACACGTACGACTGATGCCTTGCCACGTACACGTAGTACAGTACAAGCTGCTCTATAGTGCATTTCGTTTCAATTTAGGAGTGACAAGAGACCTTCTTAGGGTGTGTTTACTTCACAGCAAATTTTCTCTTTCCTCATCCCATTCACTGTACTTTTTACCTGCATGGAGCATTAAATGAAGTAGTAGCTGTTGCATATTTGTATTTTTTGCCTGACTAGCTCGAGATAAATCTTTTGAGTCTACTTGAGTCATGATTGGACAAAAGTTGTCAAATACAAACGAAAGTGCTACAGTGCACTTTTTTCTCAACTTTTTCCAATCTAAACGCAGCCTTAGTTGAACGCAATGTACAGTATGTGCTGGACAGCTGGAGGGGCATCCGCACTTGACTAATGCATGGCTGCGGCTCGGATCAACGCTGAGATAGTTGTCACGATAATTTTTTCCTCCGTGCTGATGCATAACAGCAGCACGTTACGAAAATGGCTCATCATCGATTCTTGGTGCTTGTTTTCTGTACTGTACGCATAGTATAACAGTTGGCATTATTGAAGAAAACAGGAAACGTGTGTGTAGCCATTTGTTAATATTGGAAGGAAAATGCTGACAAACTAGACATTCAAGTTTCCAGTGCACGACGACATAACCTCCTCTAATGAATAACCAAAAGCACACCACATTCGATTCCCGGTGCACACAGGAAAACTATGCAAGTCTATGAGCGCCCAAAGAAAACTTAATATTATCACCGAAGGTTGTGTTATGCATAGCACAAGCGGATCATAACCGTGTTTGTGGTAAAAAAAAGTTTATCGTGTAGGAACGACAAAATATGTCTTTGCATCATGGCTTGAAGCGGCACAAAATACGAGAAGGCTGAATTAGTCGAGTACGGTAGCGTAACTTCTAGCTCTAGCGTCAGTGGTCTAATTTCTACTCATGTATTCCTGACACGTCCAAACAGTTAGTAATTATTAGGTTTATATGCCTATAAATCGACAAGACAGTGTTAGAGCTGTAAGTTAACACATACTTATATGAGGCGGAGCTCTAACACATGCGTAGCCACACAGCCGCCGTCCAACCCTAACCATCTCATAACCCCTGTGCAGCGACACCTTACGGGTGCGAACACATAATGATGAAGTAGATTCACCACTCCTACGGCTCGAACACTTGGCAAGTGTGCATCCATAGCTTGCCCGTGAGCTGTCCGCCTATCGTGCCAAGGACCAGTGGGCAGAAAGGCACGTTGATCGTCGACTGCGCTCACCACACACCCATAAGGTAGCTAGAAACTTTTACAAGGTGGATATAAACTCGTGTAAATTTTGATTCGATATCTTTCGTAATGAAATTTAAAGGTAACATTTAGAATTTTACCCTCTTCTCAATTGTATTTTTTTTTCTGAAAAAAGCTATTCATGCTGATTCTTTTAGAAGGAGGAATCATCCAAATTCTTGGCCGTCCATGGCATCCGATGACCGTCTGATGGCCCTACTCTCGGCCCTACTTCCGCGGCCCTCATCGGCACTGGTCATCCCTCTACCGCCACCCGCCTTAGTTTCGTGGAAGAAGAACAATCCTCCGCTCCCTAGGCCGACCGGCCGCTGCTGCCGCCCCTTCGCCTCGGCCCTAGCACTAGTTGGTGCTCACTCTGTCGTGGTCCACCGGCGCAGCCGTGGCCATCCTTAGCCCTTGAGCATACCCTTCCCATCCGTGATGTGGCACTGGCGTAGAGATAGAAATGATGCAGGAATCGTATATTCACAATGGCCTGGACGCACAACACTACTGTTCGGCAGGGCTGATATTGGCTGCGGCTTAGTTGTTGTGAGAGAAAAATACTGTTACATGACTAAAAATAAGATAAAACTAGTTCTAGCGGACAGATTTCTTTCGTCCAAAAAGCTAAGATTAATGAGCAACTTTATTTTGGTTGATGATTGAGTGTGTGGGCAAGAGAACAGGTGCAACGATGCAGCCCCCAAGGAAATCCATCACAAGCGTTTGGAACAAACAAGCCAAATAAAATCACGCAACGGATCAGGGTGAATTGATCGGCTTTTGGTTGACGACGACCATGACATGTTATAAAAATTACTCTCAACTTGAGCACTCGCATATTTTGAAAACCAAAACTTCCTCGAAATTGAACAGCTGCAAATTAAACTCCGCATGCATGTACACATCTCTGTTCTACCTACCCTAAGTTAAGCATGAGGAACTGAACGCGCTATGAACCCAATCACCACCATGCATGCATGCGCCTATGTGCAGTACACATGTGCACATGCGCCTATGCGCGCAGCTCGATCGATTTCCAGCTCCGCGCTACCGTCTGCAGCGGTTGCCGCCGGCGGCGACGGCTCGTCGGAACTCATCGGCGGCGCAGGGGATCCGGAGCACGCCCTTCTGGTCGAAGCCGAACTCCCGCTGCGCCGCCTCCAGCAGCGCCCGCACGCAGGGCTGCGCCAGCGCGCGCACGTCCACCACCACCCGCTCCGGCTCCTCGCCCCCGCCGACCAGCACCGCCACGCAGCCCGGCGGCACGCACCCCGCCGCCACCGCGGGGATCAGCCGCTCCCGCATCTCGTCCCTGCCTCCGCCGCCTCGCCCGCCGGAGCTGATCTGCTTCCGCTTCCAGATCATGACGCACGCACCTGGAGACCGACTGGAGACGACGACGACGGTGACTGATCAAAAAGAGATCGAGGAGCTACTAGCTAGGATCGTGACCGGTAGTGTGTGCAAGCAGCAGCTGAAAGTGTCAATCGACTAGCGCCCGGGGCTGTGTCTCTGTGCGTGATTGTTGCTTCGCTTCAACTTCAAGGGGGAGCTCATCAAGGGTTGGGGAGTGCATATATATATGGTGGAGGCGAGCCGGTCAACGTGCGAAATCGGAATGCATGTCAGTGGCAGATGATTGGGACATGACGATCGCGTGGATGGTGCCAACATCCTTGACCCGCGCGTTTTGTTTCGTTTTGTTGACGGAGAAAACGGGCCTTTGAACAACCCAATTGCATTTGCATCGCAGCGTACTCACCACTACCCAGTTTTTATACGGTTTTGCCCGGTCGTTTCCGTGTGAGTGCGCATGCACGTGGTGGTTTAGCTGAGCCGGTCCCGGGCCGGGTATGCGAATCTCGATTTTTTTTAAAAAAAATGTGTCATTACAAAATTAAGCGTCGCTTAATTACGACCTGACCTGGTCCGGTCCGGACTGATCACGGCCTTCACTCGGCCTATCAGCAGAAAGGCACATCGTGGGATTAAGCTGTTTTTACGTACTATCACTAGTGTAGGCCGGGATAATTGACTCCAACACGCGCGGGAGATTAGCATGAGGACTGTTAGCTAAAAGGGATGGACCCTTATAAGCAATGGAGGCAGGCAGGCACGAGGCTTTTCAACAGGGCGATGCCTGCCAGGTTTGATGCTTCAGCATTTACAGGGAGTAGTGGTGTGGTTATTCGCGATCATGCCGGAATTGTGCAGGCAGCTGCTGCACGTTGGCTTGATGATGTGCCGGATGCTCTGATGGCAGAGGCATTGCCGGCCAATAACGATGAAAATAGGTCAAAATTTACTGACCCAGAAACTGACTCACACTACCCAATATATTTTGATTGTTGTTTGGATCGACCCAAACCTATCGAGCCGACGACACCGGTGACGAATGGGTACCCATGTGCACGAGCGTTCGCTGCACCTGCAATGCACGTCTGCTGCTTGTGTCACGCACGTCCTGCTGCACCTACATGGCCACGTTTTGCAAGGAAAAAATCTAAAAAAATACACCAAGCCACAAACACTGCTACCTTCTTGCTCTTTATCTTGACTGATGATGACTAACAAATATCACTCTAAAGCACAAATGCTTAGGTAATAAAAAAAGAGAGAGAGTACAAATATACTCTTTGAAACACAAATGGACTGTAATAGCTTATGTCCAAAATATACTCTCTGAAACACTGCAAAACTGAATATCACAGTCTGAATAACTTAAGGCTACCAAATGGGACAGTTATCTGCATTACTGAACTGCACTACACCTTTGCCCGTTCTCTCCAAACAAAAACTAATATGCAGCCACAAAAGAAAAGCCAGGGTTGAGAATGATCCTAAACAACTTAAACAAAGCTTCATCTTCCTAATGATCTTCCCTGTGATCAGCACTCCCAAGGTCCAGAGTTGTTGAAGATTTGTAAACCTGTAACAAAAATAATCTCGCTAAGATTTGTAAAACCAGATCAGATTAACGCATATTAGATATCATGAAGAAAGAAATGACATGAATGCTAATAAAAACTGCTAAATGGTACTTTAGACAACACTTTCAATGAAGTATCATAGTTCTCCCAGCAAATAGAAAACAACCATTTTGCTATAAGTTACTGAAACTTGTTCTTCCAGCAACCAGCATACATACAGAGAACAACCAGCATTTTGCTAGGTGCAGGGAGTTCTTGCTGTGCATATTCAGCGCCCAAGTATATCGGGCGGCTGAAGGGAGAAAAAAACTGTTTAAATGGAAACTGAAAAGCAAAAGGTAAATATTTGCTTTGCTTCAGTGCTTTAGCTCTTTCGAAGCTTGTACTCTATTGCTACATAATTACGACATTCATTGGCTCGAATAGCTACGTAAATGTATTCTAAGGGATGCCAACTCTTTACCAGGAATGATCTGATTTTGGAATTATTGAACAGATTGCCTAGATCAGTACCTCTGCATGTCAGATTCGCTGAAACTGTTGTACCGTAGCTACTTTTGGCAAATGTAAACTATCCGACTTGGGCCAGGAGAGATCAGAGCAGAAAAGAAACAAACCACTGCTAGCTAGTAGTTTGGTATAACCTAGTCATTCATGTTAGAAAATACTTTCAATGCAAATTCACTCAACAGTCCAGATCATGTTGGAGTAACATAGTTCTCACCTTGAATGCAAAGCTATCTGTTATGCCCATGAACATGAAGTAAGGTCAGAATGATATGTTGTTTGATCATTGCTAAGGTCAGAATTTATCACAACTTTGTAAGTCTACAACACCAAGAGAATTAAGAAGATTAAAACTTTATAACTTGAGAATTCAGAAAGTATAAATGCATATCGACAAGATTCAGACTAGACTGCTAACCGGTGGTGCTACCACTTGAAGAACAAACTTATCTGGAGAGGCAGCACGCATCCAGTCCTGAAGGCAAATTAGTGCTTCAACGGTATTAGTGTTTAGCCTGCTCCGGAAGTCACTAACTACTCGCTCACCAGTGCTGAACGCCGACTCAAATGGTACAGTCGTCGCCGATATCGATAACACATCACAAGCTATCCGAGAAAGAACAGGATATGTTGCAGAATTTGATTTCCACCAACCCAAGATGTCAAAATCATCAACTCTAGGAATTGTAGTTTCAGACAGGTATGCACTAAGCTCATTAGAAGACTGAGTCCTTAGCTGAACACTTCTATGTCGATCCCAATCATCAAATGTGTCATCCCTCTCAACACTGACTTCACCATAACTTGATTCATGTGCTAAATCAGCTTCAGAGCGAATGAGAAGAATACTCTCTAAAAAGCTTCTTAAGTGTACTCATTACTTACTATATCTAACTTTGATATTGCATCTAAGCCAAAGAATTGCTTCATACGGAAATCCACATAGGAATACTTGAACCTTGGATCAATAATAACTGAGATGGAGAAAGATAAATATGTGATTTCCCAGTACTGCATAAATTTGATTTGCATCTCCTTTGCCATAGATCCAATATCTTGATCTATATTGTGAGATTCCTTGTCAATGGCTAATTTGATCTTCCAAAGGTGATGAAAGTAATGGTGGGCAGTAGGATAACAAGACCCAGACAAGAGATTGGTTGCATCACAAAACACTTTCAAGAAAGTGCAAACAGCCCTAGATCTTTCCCATTCCACCATTGAGAGTGCAGTGTCAAAATTCTTATCTTGTTTTCCTAATTCATCAAAAACTGCCCTAAATGGATATGCAGAATCAAGCATTAGATAGGTTGAATTCCATCGTGTACAGATATCAAGGGTGGGCTGTTTATCAGTTGAAACCCCTATTTGTTTGGCTAGTTCCTCAAATTTCTCCTTTCGAGCCTGGGAACTTTGGACATATTTTACACTCTCTCTAATATTGCACACTATGCCACAGATTTTTCCCAATCCATATTTGAACTACTAGATTGATGGCATGTGCTCCACATCTAACATGGAAAAGTCTTCCTTCACATGGTAGAATCTTCTTGAATAAAAGATTAGCTCTTAACAATTCCATCATCGAATTGTTAACTTTGGCATTGTCCAATGTTATACTAAAAAGTTTGTCCTTAATATTCCATTCCTGAATACCTTTTAGTATAACATTAAACATGGCCTACGCATTGTGTGGTGATTCCATCATTACGAATTTAATAATTCATTTTTGAACCTTCCAATCACTTGAGATCCAATGACAGGTGATACATAAATACCCTAAGGTCTGATTTGAGGTCCACATATCAGCAGTTAATGACACCTTTGAAATGGAATTCTTAAATATCTCCTTTAGTTCAAACTTTGCATCTTCAAAAGTTTTCATGCAATCTGACTTAATAGTTATCCTTGACACCATTTTGAATAAAGGGTTCAAACTGGAAACAAACTCTCTAAAACCATCATACTCAACTATAGAGAAAGGGAGCCACTTGAATCTGATTGATTATCCTTAGAGTCGGAGAACCAACCAAACACCTTGTTCTCTTCGCCCGATCAAATCTTGTTGATCCAGTTGTTGAATCTCTTGTTCGCTTGGCTGTTCTAGGACTGCTTGGCATTGGCATTATGACCTCCACTAGTGTAGTTGTTGCTGAAGGAGAAATACCAAAGAAATCATCTTCAATTGCTGGAGGAGTAGCCACTGGAGAACTCCCCATATTCTGTCAGAAAAGAACAATCAGTTTTAAAGAAACTAAACTATACCGAAACAACATGCAGACTACAGATATGAGCACATGCAGAAAAAAGAACAGGAAATTGACTGAAAGTTTCACATTCAGCTTTTGGAAATTATTAAAAAAAGGCATACAATATAGAGTCGTTGGCAGCGGAATTAATGTTTACTGTGGATAAAGCCTATCTTCTGGTGTTTTTTTCCTTCCTCCAATTATGGTGTAGGAATTTGGTCATAGTGTATCAGCTGATTCTATTCTTTCCCTGCTAATTGAATTGCATTGTGCTTCAAACTTTGAGCAAATAAAAGCTAAGCAAGAGTCCAGAAAGTGCTATGGAGACTTCTAGTTTTTGGACCATGCATAAGACCTGAAACTTAGTTCTAACATATCTATATCTAAAATCACTAGCGACATGCATGGATCGATGGACAAGTATGTAACAGAACCGCCTAAATCACGTGGCCCACAGGCACCTGTCAACGTCACTAATGACATCTGACAGCCGGACCCGTGTTCTATGTGACCTAGGCGGGCTCTGCCGGGCTACATAAGCACCCGTTATCTCCGACAGGATCCCATTGCGAAGCCATTACAGAGTTACAATATTTCATAAAAAAATACATCAGAGTAGAATTTGCGGAAGAGTAAATAGTACTTAATATTACAGATCAGTGTTCGAATAAAATTAAGTGCAGTTATTACAGACCATAAATTTGAAAGAGTAGCAGTAGTGTTTGGAACAACAGTACTACAGATAGTTTAATATTACACGAACCCTGCCCAAGGGTTTAACCTTAGTCTTCTTCACTCTCCTGGACGATGGTGACGCAGCACGGAGCGAGACAAACGTCAGTCTCCTGCTGCCCTCCTGCAACGGGGTTAACAAACCCTGAGTACATGGGGTACTCCGCAAGACTTACCCGACTAAAAGTGTAAGATTAGACTCAGGAATGCAGGCTGAGGGGAAGTCAAGGTAAGGCTTTAGCAAGAGTTCAAGAATTTTGCGGAAAAGCATTACTATTCCTACCTCAATATTTTATTTCAATAATACTATCCATCATTATCCATTTCTCCAAGTACTTTCTCATATATCAACATTCTTTCATTTGCTTAATCCATTCAAAAACAATCCTAGTTCCGAACCACTATTCACTGTAGGTGTGAGGATCAAGTCTCCATATCCGAGGAGCAACGACGATTCGAATCGATTAATACCCAGCTGGGGATCCCTATCCACACTGCGTATGTAGCACTTAAGCTTGCATACGCCAACCCCGCCTACCACGGCTTTTCATACCCCGGAACCGGTCCTACGCCACCCGAGAGCACAATACTCCTCTCGTCTCCAGGCACGACGGCCACGAGGGTACACGCTACTCTCGCCATCTCTCCACTTCCAGTGCGTGGTTGTCGGTTCCAGCAGTAGAACCACCGGAGTTAGAGGCTTTTCGTAGTATGTGGCTAGTTGCAAAGTCTTGATCACAGCAGGCCTGACAACAAACGGTCCCTAATATTTTTCCGTTAGAAACCATGCATTGGGACTCTAACCCAAGTACACTGCTAATTACCCGGTTTTCACATCCCTTTCCCGATGGCGACGAAAGTTGGGACTCTAACCCAAGCAGTTGGCCAACCAAACGGGAAAAACCATCCCTGTTGATGACAATGAACTAACTAGGAACACTGCCAACAAACAAGGACATAACCAGTCCCATAAAGTGATTCATTTCATTTGTATCATCATAGTTCAAAATAGCATTTTTGCAAATCTAACCATTAAGCATGACTAAGCATTTTTCAATACTTTTAATTAAATCAGGTTCTCAGGTATTGATAATTGGTCAAGGATGGTTATGCATCAAGTGGTTGTCCGTCACACCCAATTTTAAAGATAAAATTGAATGAACCAACTTATGTGCGCCCAGAGATCAATCACACACATAAGCGACAAATTACATAGTACCATCACAAGGTCTAATATATAATGAATAATATTACAGAGTCTTTACATAAATAACAGCGGAATAATATAGATAACTCTCTCGTAGAATCTCCATTCCACAGGGAATAGTTGACTGGTGAACACAATCCTAATAATCCTCTTAGATGTCTTCATAACCATAATCATCTGTTACCCATCCGGGATTTTTATCCAAAAATAAAAAATAAAGCAAGCGTAAGTACATGTCGTACTCAACAAGAATAGCATAGGTTCATGAGGCTCAAATAAGACAAGACACTGGTTTGACAGCGGTTGCTTTTAATTGATCACATTTTAGCAAATTGAGTAGCAGCAATAGATTATACCAAGGACAAAGATTTGCATGATCATATAAACATGATAATTAATATGGAATAAACATCAACAGAAACTTTAAATAAATCAATATTAAATTAGTTAAGTTCCTGTAAGACGTCTAAGGCCGCTCGTGACCGTGAGCACGGCTGATATATCAGTTTTACACTCTGCAGAGGTTGCACACTTTCACCATGAGTCGTGATTTACCTTTTTCTCGAGGTGATCAGCCTCTCGATCCACTACCAAGGTAGATCGGTGGGGTTCACTATGAAGTCTTTCAAAAGCCTCGCTAACATGTCACTAATCAATCCGGGCGCAATGGCAAGGGGCGGTAGAGGCCTCCTTCCAAGTGGCACACACACGCAGCAGTACACACAAGGACAGGAGCCGCAAAACAACCAGCTCGGCAAAGAATCTTTCAAGATTAATAGCATGATAGAAAGTAACTCCATACTTGACTAAAGCCAGAGCCATATAGCCCCCATGGTTGCGCTGTAAGTTCTGGTGTCATACTTACAGATAAGTCCTTAGTCCATGTTGCTAAAAAGCATCTTTTAATCTTTATTTCATAATCAATTATTCAAGTTCATAAGATCATGACCCATCAAAGCACTAGCATCACTACTCAAATGCAATTTCATAGGTAACAAGGATCAAGTTATCAAAAGCTAGGAATAAACACTATGGTTGCCAAGGTAAACATATGCACCATGAATTTAATGATTAAGGTGAATAGGCAACAAGGATGGTCCATGCTATACTTGCCTTGATCAAAGTGATCCTGAGAATTTGGATCCTCAGTGTACTCTTGATCACCAACGTATTGCTCACCGTCTGAACTCGATCATAAAATCACCACACAATCATCGAGGCAATCATACACGAAGCAAACAAAATCTATATTAGAAACAGTACACCAATAGTGGAAAAATAGATTGAAAAGTGTATAAAAATAATCTACGCGTCGCTACGATTCGAACGATATAAAGATCACGAAAATCGAAGTTCAAACGGAGAAGTTATGAAATAAACAAGTTTTACTTTAATAAAATAATAGATTAAATCTAATCTCGAATTTTAAAAGTTCAAAACATGAATAACAGTAGTATTATTAGATAGATTACGGAATTACGAATCTAACGAGACTTGAACGGATCAAATCGGAGCTAAAACAAATAAAATATGGCCGAAATATACTGAGTGGCAAATCCGTGGGCCTGACGTGTCAGCGAGACCGAGAGGAGGGGAGGCGGGCTGCGCTGAAGCTGGGCTTCGGCCTGGCCGGCTCGGCCCATGCGGAGAAGGAGGAGAGGGGCAGCGCCCTGGGCTGAGGAGAGGGGATGGGCCGGCTCGGCCTGCAGAGAAGGGGAGGGAGTTTTCCCTTTTCTAATTTTCTCAATTCATTTTCAAATTTGTTTTCCAAATGGCTTTTCAAACTAAGTTTTGAACCCTTGCAAAATCCAATCAAATCTCAGGAAATAAATATGTGCAGCGGCATGTATGCAACATAACATGTTTCTATGCCCTAGGGTTTATTTTAATTCACAAAAAATATTATTCTATATATTAAATGCTCAATCAATTGCATAAATAAATCAAATTAAATTCCTATTTCAAAAATTAAAAATTTCCGGGTGTTACATTGTCAATCAACTCCTATTAAACTAATGCAATAGATTAACTCAAGTGATAAATATTTTTAAATAACAAGGAGGGGCTGAATACACCGGGGCTTGTCTTGGATCGTGTAGAGTGTCGGGTCCGGGTCAGTACCACAAATATCAAATCCTTGCACAACTTCCTGAGCAGTCTCCTCAGATGGACCCTCAGATTTTACCTCCGGATTCTCGGTCACTACACGTTTGCAATGAATGAATGTATGAATGCGATGCACACGAAATGACAAATAAAATTTAAATGATAAGTACTGTACACATACGATCAAGATCCTACCATAGGCTAGCCATGATTACTCTAATACACAATGCCCTAGGTCATAAAGGTGATTGACATAGAATATCAATCAATCCCAAAATCACACCATTCCATAATCATTCCATTTCCTACTCCTATTATTAATTATTTAAACTAACATATAATTTAGTAAATATTTAACTATTTCCATTTGATGCCAAACTCCACCAACAGATACATTTCAGTACCAAACAGTGGCACAATAAATTTCATGATTTTTGGAATAACACAGACATTATTAAAAATCATCAAAGTTCCTTTTATCATTTAATATGCTGATTTTAATTAATACAGAAAACACTCAAATCATGTATTTAATATTTTTATTAAATTCTACACATCACAGAGAGTATCTAGCAATATTTTCATAATTTTTGGTGTAGTAGATTAATCCACACAAAAAGATTAAAAGCTAACACTATTCATTTTAATTAAAATGAAAAAGCAATAGAAAATCGCTTGGAAAATTGAAACGGCCATTCGGCCCACCATGGCCCAGAATGGCCCAGGCCACGGCCGCGCGCGCGCGCCACCGAGCCGGCCCATACTCACGTACAGGCCCAGCACGGCCCGCACGCGCCCGCGCGCGCTCGCCTCCGCGCCGGGTCGCTGACAGGCCGGCCCCAGCCGTCAGCCCCCGCGCGCGCTCTCTCCCTCACTCTCTCGACCACTGACAGGCGGGCCACCCCTGTCAGGGTCGTCTCCTACCTCCCGCCGGCACTTCCGCGCGCGCGCGTGCGAGCGGCATGGCGCGGACTTCGTCGTCGGCGGCCCTAACAGCGAGCGCCCTCGGTCGAACCCCTTCCCCAAGACCCTAACCGACTCCCTAAACCTATCCTCAGCTCTAACCGCCTCCGACGAGCGAGAGCTCGCCCATGGCGGACCTCGACGGCACGGCGAGGCTGTTCCGGCCGCGGTGGCACGGTAATGCCACAGGAAAAGCGTCGGGGAGAAAAAGGGGCTCACCACGAAGCTAACGTGCGAGTCGGGTGGCGAAGAGGCAGTACGGTGAGGACGGCTTGACGATGACGGCGGCGGACACGACTCGGCCGTCGGCGATGAAGGTCTGTTTCAGCGAACCTGGTGCACCACATCACCAACCACCGCGCGCATCAGAAACTACACCACCACAGGAACTTAGAACACCATCCCAAAAGTAAAGAGGCTCACTCAAACCGACCGGACGAGGAGAGGATGGCCGTGGCGGAGCTCCGGTGACAACCCGACGACGAAGATGCTCACCGAGAGCTACCCAGGCTACCACGGCTCACGCGACAGGCACCAATCGATGCGCCACGAGCTTGGCTACCTATCTGGTAGATGGAGAGGGTGGAGATGGTTCGGTGGCTGCGAATTCGGTCACGAATGACGAGGAGGTCGCCGGCGGCCGCTCGGGAGGAAATGGGAAATTCGGGGCTCGCCGTCCTTAAAAAGGCAGGGCGAGGGTGGAGATAAGGTCGGGGCGTCCAGGGCCTCCTCCTCGGCCGCTTGACAACGCCGCGGCGTGCCCACGCCGGCCGGACGGCGCTCGGTGCCGATCGCGGCACGCGCGCGTACGGCCGCGACGTGAACAGGGGGACCCCCCTAGCTACAGTAGTAGATTATGTAGGTCAAACTCTATTTGATTCAATTTGATCTGATCCATCCCGAATCCGATGAAGTGGTGAATACAAAAGTTGTAGAGAATTTTGTGTAGATCATTTTTGCTTTTGACACCAATTTTAAGTTCGGCCAAAATTTCAAATTACAGAAAAGGGGGTAAAAGTAGGGTTTGAATTTCAAACTGAAATTTCAAAATTACTTTTGATTCTTCTCAACAACTTGAAAATTGGTAAACATGAAAGTTGTTTTACTCAGTGAGCTTGACAACTTCTATATAGGAAGTTTTTGAAGATTCTTAATATTTTTGAAATTGAAGTTTCAAATATAAATTTCAATATAGTAATTTGAGTTTAATTTGAATTTTTATAATATAACTTCAAAATCTCCAAAAATAAAAGTTGTTCCATTTTAAAAACTCTACAACTTTTATTAATACACTTTTCCCATATTCCTTATAGATTTTGAATTGAGGTTTTAGGTCAACTTTAGGGTTTAATTTGATTTCTATTTAATTTTTATTTTTGATTTTTGATTAAGGACTTAATTACACAATCAATACTTAGTTGAAATCAAATCACTCTAGGCCCTAAGCACAATCATATGCAAATGCTTAAATTTAAATATGATGACATGGCAGATTAATTAAATTGTAATACCAGAGGTATTACAAAGTACATCTACAAAACGTATGGATCATGGATCGATAGACTAGTACATCTACTAAAAGCACAGATGGACTGTACTAGCAGCATGCTGGAGCAGTCCAGAATGCACGGATCTGTGGCACCTCAAGAACATAAGAAAAAAGATTCCCAACTTTGGTACAAGAGACAACCCCATAACCCCAATCCCCAATCCTCAAAATCCCAAATCTCCAAATCCCTTGATCTCAGGTAAAAGAACTAGAACTCACCTCCACAACGAGCACTGGTTCCAGTGGCGCATCGGAGAGGTGCAGATGCTGCAGGACGCCGTCGCTGAGAGGCCTGGTGAGCTGCTCCGGTGGAGAGGAAGAGGGTTGGGGCGGTGGTGGACAATGAGCGGCGATGGACGGGCAACGTCGAGGTTGGGGCGGCGGCGGCGGACCGGTGAAAGGACCGTATAGGCTAGAGAGGGGTGAATAGCCTATTAAAAATTCTAGCAAAATACTAGACTACACGTTAGTAGATAAGCAAGCGAGACAAAGCGCTAGATCTAAACTATTCTATGCAAGCCACCTAACACGATATGCTACTCACAAATATAAGCACTCAACACGCAAGAAACCAACTCCTCCGTTCCTAAGGAGATGGCACCTAAACAAGTAGTAAGCGCAAGGAAGAAAGATCGAGTGGATTATACCAATGGGCTTGATTGAAGTGAAGTCCGCACGCCGTGAAGACCAATCACCGGGAGATATCCAATATGAAATCCAAGAGATCAAACCCAATAGAATACCAGAAAGACAAAAATCCACTCGATGGTGGAGAAGACAAAGAACACTCGATTTTTTACCGAGATTCACGTGATCGCCGTCACACTACTCCTCGTTGTGGCACCGGTCTTCCTTGGTGGATTGCGAGCTAGGCTTCACACGCCAATCCCTCACCGGGAGCCGCTCACCAACACAAGAGAAGTGGCTATCAACCACGAGCAATCCACTAGAGTTGATTTTGCCACTCCGCCGAGGATAACCACAAAACCTCTCACAATCAATCACCTCGGTGTGGGCTTAAACAAACACCAATCAACCTCACACCGGAATCACCTCCAAGCCGCTAGGGACACGGCAATGTCCCAAGAGAATAAGAACTCAGCCTTGGCTTGCTCTCAAGTGCTCTAGAATGCAATTCACTAAGCAATGATGCACTTGAGGATCACTCAACTCAAATGGATGAACAAGAGATGATCAATTGAGTAAGTGAGAGGCTTAGGATGCTCACAAAGAGTATGCAAATGATTCAAGTGTGCAAGAGTAGTCACCAAGTGACCAGGGAAGGAGTATAAACACCCCTAAGTGCAATCCTAGCCGTTACCCTCTGAAAAATAGCCGTTAACACACTTTTCGGGGCGTCGGACCGACCGTCGGACTGGTTCCGTCGGACCAATCCTTCGCGTCCGACGCTCGGATGGCTGCCGCGTGTCAGTCCGACTCTCACAGACGAGACACAGCTCGGCCACCGTCGGACTCTCGCGAGGTTAGCCGTCGGACCAATGATCACCACGGTCCGACGCTTCCAGAGAGGTTTCAACTCGCTCAAAACCGTCGGACTCCAGTCCGACGCTCTCCCGAACGCCACGCGTCACGCCGACACTGCTCGACACCGTCGGACTGAAGTGGGCAATGTTCCGATGCTCGTTAACCGAGCGTCCGACGCTCGCCACTGGCCAGAACTGGGGTTAGGCATCGGACTCTGGACAATAGTCCGACGCTGCCCCTGATAACAGTTCGACGCTCATTTCTCAGCATTTTTTAAGTTTATTTCTCACCCCTTGCTTCTATGTGCTAACACTCAAGGTCTTCAACACTTGTGCACAGTGTGTTAGCATTTTCAAAATATTTTCCAAGAGTTTCTAACTTTGATCTTTAGGTTGTGTTAGTTCAATGCAAATAAAATGCAACCTAGAGCACTTGAAAGTAATCCAACACTCGTTCTCCCCTTAATAGTCGGCTATCTAACCTAAATGTGATCACACCCTCTAGGTGTCTTGATCACTTAAAGAAATGCCTATTTGAGGTTATACCTTTGCCTTCATGCCTTCGCTTAGCACTTGATCACCTCACTTCTTGTTCACTTGATTCATGGTAGAGCCATCTTAATCAACATAGTCTCCTAGGCTCCACACTCCATGGTTTGACCAACCTAAACCTTGCCATCACTTAGCAACTTAGGTTAGTCCTTAGGATGTCATTAATTATCAAAACCAAACTAGGTCTTTCAACCGGCGGCGCGAAGGCCGCAGCCCTCGATAGAAGACTTGGGCTGGTACATTGTATATTGGGTTACCCATCAAACATAGTACTGTTTAACATCAAATATAAGTGGGTCGATGTGACAGAACCATCTTAATCATAGGGCCCACATGCACCGACGTCGTCCCTAAGGACCCGCGATCAGTCTGCACGAGTTTTCCTAGACCTAGGTTAAGGACGGCTAGCATAGCGCGAGTAGTGGCTACCCGTATGGGATCCTGTTGATCAAAATTTTCTTCCAATTGCTTGGCTTGTCGTTGAAGACTATCCCAGTTTCCTAGTACCTCAGACGGAAACATTCTCAGAGTAGAGACTCTGACGTCTTTCCAACACCTGAAGCAGATCTTCCTGAGGACTTCCAATGCTGTAGCCTGAGCTCCTTCCCAGGGACTCATACCTTTAGCCTAGTACAAGCTGAGATCCGGAGAGACACTTCGTACCACGGCCGACTAAGGAGAATAGTATGGGACCAACGATACTTGGGTGGTTCTGAGTAGCCTACTTCCTGCAGTAACTGCCACAACACTGTAGAGGTTCCAAACATAGCCAGGCATTCATCAATTCCAGTAGCAGGGTCTTGCGGATCCATCTATTGAGAAAAAGAAGGGTAAGAATTTATTTTTAACAAAATATATTTAGAAATAGATTTTATTTTATAAAGTAGAGATATATTTCATATCGGGGGTATTAGTAGTTGTAATGTCATGATGCATGAGCGTTCCAACGTGTATCAAATACTCCGATATATATATATATGTATATACTGGAAAAATTAATTATTAGAGTGATATGCACTCAATATTTTAGAACATAGGGCATACTTCATGTGCTAATCCACTACCAAGTTTAAAACCTAACTACAACTCTATAGAAAGAACTAAGGAAAGATTCTATAGAATGAATAAGGAAAGTTCAGAAGCAACTCGGAACAAACTACCCCATTAATTTTATTCATTCCAAATCATTTTGAAGTTTTTATAAAGTAATACTGCAAGTACTTTACAATGAAATTCTCTGATACCACTTGTGACAGAACCGCCTTAATCATAGGGCCCACGTGCACCGACGTCGTCCCTAAGGACCCGCGATCAGTCTGCACGAGTTCCCCTTGACCTAGCTAGGTGGCCTGCCGGGTTCCCTATGAAACCCTAACCTCCTGAGGATCTCATTGTAAGCATTACAGTATTACAACAGTTTTCACAAATAAAATGAATCAGAGTGAAAAGTGCGGAAGAATTACATAAACATAGGTTTACAAATATAAATGACATTATCCCAAACCAGAATTTCGTAGTGGAGTAGCATCATAACTAAACACCCTGCCCAAGGGTTATACACATCTTCATCCATACACGATCCGTCAACCGGACGGTCTCAAGCAGAACTGTACTCTCGGCTCACCTGCAACAGGGGTTAACAAACCCTTCCGCAAGACTTACCCGACTAAGAAAAAGGAATAAGACTCAGGAATGCAGGCTGAGGGAAATCAAGGTAAGGCTTTAGCAAGAGTCAAAGTATTTTTGCAGAAAAGAGCATTACTAATCCTGCTTTCAGCATTTTACTCAATATTATTATCATCAGCATCAATAGTTCTCATTTCCCTCACATATATCCTTCACTTCCAATTATTTATTCATTCTCAAAAACATCATAGTTCCGAACCACTTTTCGATGTAGGTGTGAGGATCAAGTCTCCATAACCGAGGAGCACGACGATTCGAATCGATTAGTACCCAGCTGGGGATCCCTATCCACACTGCATATGTAGCACCTAAGCTTGCATATGCCAACCCCGTGTACCACAGTTTTTCTATCCCTGAACCGGTCCTGCGCCACCCGAGAGTACAGTACTCCTCTCATCTCCAGGCACGACGGCCACGAGGGTACACGCTACTCTCGCCATCTCTCCACTCCCAGTGCGTGGTTGTCGGTTCAAGCAATAGAGCCACCGGAGATAGGGCTTCCCGGAGTATGTGGCTAGTTGCAAAAAGTCTCGATCACAGCAGGCCGACAACGAACGGTCCCTATTACTTTTTCGTTGGAAACCATGCATTGGGACTCTAACCCAAGTACACTGATGACCATCCGGTTTTCACATCTCTTTTTCCGTCGGCGACGATAAGTTGGGACTCTAACTCAATCATATGGCCCACCGAACGGAAAATCCCTTCCCGTCGGTGACGATGTACTGATTAGGTGCACGGCCACCGAATGAGAACATTACCAATTCCCTTTTTCATGAATTAATCAATGGTGTATATCACAATAGCGCAAAAGTAGCATTTGTGCAAATCTAAATTATTTAAGCAGAGCTAAGCATTTTCCAAACATTTTATTTTAAAATAGTTTCCGAATATTTCAGTAGTCAAGGTTGGTAATGCATCAATTGGGTTATCAATCAACTCCTATAAACCTAATGCAGTAGATTAACTCAAGTTATAAACATTTTGTAATTCACAAGGAAGGGGCTGAATGCACCGGGGCTTGCCTGTTGCTTGAAGTAGACAGAACCCTGAAGTCAATCACCAAGAATCTCCTCATCCACCAAGGGTAAACTTTACTCGGTACTTGCTTTCGATAATAATTGCCGCGCATTCACTACACGAAGTAATAATGCATTCTTTACATGATGATATGTATGCCATGATGCATGAGACGTACTACATTGTGTGAATTAATGAAAAGTAAGCTAAATTTAGAAAGTTGAGTACAACTTTCCTTCGCGGTAACATAGAGTTAACTATTCATACGTCGACTCGGTTTAGCACTTACGAGGAATAATCTATCGGAATGTTTTTACCCACGAGGTTGCATCCAACATGCAACCTAGCAAAGTCTATTTGTTGAAGTACTTTTGACATCGACGCTTCCTTCTTTGGATCAATCAGCAACCCAAGGTTACCAATTCCAAGTCATTAGGATTCCCTAATCATTTCATTGATCATCTAATCACGCATGAAATAATACACGAATCATGAACTAGGATTACGCGAGTAGATGCATCTAGGTACGCGGTAAATCCTAACTAGGACCAACAGTGGGTGCACTAGCCCTAGGATTGGTGGGTTAAAGTAGGGAAAACATTTTAATCAATGATTTTTACACACAAAGTTGTATCAAGAGGTCAATTCATTTTCCTTTACAAGAAATCATACCCTCTTAAATATTTTGATTAACTAGACCTAAGGTGGATCATATTAATAACACTGTGAACAGTAATCTACCATGAACACTAGGGTACAGGGTTTCATAGGCTCTAGAAACTTTCAGGGTAGCACACAAATCAAGAAATAATTTAAACCCTAGCCCAATATACATTTTCTAGTCATTTTCTTTATTAATATTTAGGCATACTTTAAGAATTAATCTTTAACTTCATTTAAATGGGCTACAAATTTGTGCACAGGAAGTCCATGACCTAAACAGTGCCTCAGCAAAGTTTCATGATTTTTGGACTCACAGGGAATTTATTAAAATTCATCAAAGTTGTGTTTGCTAATTAAAAGGTGTATTTTTATCTTCTACAGAAAGTACCCAAGTACCACATTTAATATTTTTATAAAATTCTACACACTACAGAATTAAACTGCGCATGCGTCGGGCAGTTTTGCAGTAGGGCCCATGCGGTTTCTTCTCCTCAACCCGACATCCCAACAGCACTATTCACCAGAGTCTTGGACTTCGTACTTAACCCCCTGATAAGAATCGAATTCTCGCTCGTACACCCCTCTCGCCTCCCTGACCACGTTGACAGTAAACCCGTCGGCGGTTGACCGCCCGCAGCACGCCGCCGGTGGCCCAAGGCACCAAATCGATCGCGGCCCTACACTCTAGAGAACCAGACGACTCTACCGAGCTATTTGGTTGCAGGGTTCGGGGCATGAAGTACTACCGGTCCCGACCGCGGCGGCTCGGCCGCGACGGCAAGCCGGACGCCGGCGAGCACAAAGCGGTAGGCCCTACACCGAGACGAGCAAAATGTTTAGAGGCTCACCCCGACCTTGACTGGCTAGGTGGTCGAATCCGAAGTGGTGCAGTGGGTTAGGCTTGACATCGACGGCGGGAACGGCAGCACGATCCGAGCGGCGAGCTCACGTTGCGGCCCACCTAGGGTGTCAGACAAGGAACCATGATGCGCATCAGAATCTAGAGACTTCAGAGGCCTAGAAACACAAGGAAGGGAGGGCCCGAGCATACCCAGGTACCCTGGTCACGCACGACGGGCTTGCGGTGGTGCTCTGATCGGCCGTGGAGACGACAACGGTGTTCCGGCACCTTCTGGTCACGATGGCCCACATTGATGGGTGGAAACTGAGCGCAATAAGGCGGTGAGGTTATGGACAAGTTGAATTCGACAAAGGCTAGCTAGGGACGACGAATTTGTACTCCAACCGAGGCTTGGCCGGAGCGGTATGGAGGCGAGAATGACGACGGGGAAGGCTTAATAGAGGGGCAAGGCTAGTCGGTGAGGGGGAAATGGGTCCTACAACACGACACGCACCGACGTGGGAGTTGGAACGGCCCAGAACAGCTGGCGATGTGCGAGCGCACGCCGGCGTCGTTATCGGACAGGTCGAGTACAGAGTCATGCCCTAGCTACAGTAGAATGTGCTACTCCCTTTTTGACTAAAAAGCTAAATTACTCTCCAATTCGTATAACAACTCCAAATTTCACCAATATAAAAGTTGTAGTACTCTTTGTACTAGTCACTTTTTATTTTTTAAGTATTTTAAATTCTGCAGAATTTTGAAACTACTGAAAAGGGGGTAAAAATGGTTTTTAAATTTGATTTGCAATTCATAGAATTTCTCCAAAATTTTCCACATAAGTTGAAAATCTGTAAACACGAAAGTTGTTCAACTTACTGAGCCCTACAACTTCTATTAAGGGTGTTTTGCTAGATTCTTGATATTTTTTAAATTGATGTCTCAAATTTGAATTTCAAGTCACTGTTTTGGTTTTAATTCAAATTTTTAGTGCTTAATTTCAAAATCTCTAAAAATAAAAGTTGTTCCATTTTAAAATATATAGAAATTTCATTAAGGGACTAACCCCAAAATATTTTTAGTTTTTGAATTCAGGGTTTAGGGTCAGATTTAGGGTTTTAAATCCCTTTTTCTAACCAATTTCCAATTTAAAGCAATCCCTTTTTCTAACCAATTTTCAATTTAAAGAAACTCATACATTCAACCCAATATAACTACACCAATTCACGCCATGATCCCTAAGCACAGTCATATGTAACAGAAAAAAACTTATTTTAATTAGTGCACATTGATCAGGTTTGATGTGGGGCGATTTGCAAATAAGAATGATGACATGGCCGGTTTTAATTAACCGTAATACCAGGGTTGTTACAGTCGACCCAATGGGTAATAACACCGAATTATGACAATTGGGTTATGGGTCAATGGGCCAACCCATTAAAACCTTCATCGCGACTGGCCAAGGAAGGTCTAGAGCTTGCGGCTGAGAATGGCTATGATAAAGTTATCCTGGAGGTAGATTCATAGAATCTGAAGATCATGCTGAATAGTGAGGATGGTTATTGGGGGCCTTTGGTCGTATATTACATAGTTATGCAGGTGTATTGTTGATTTTCGAGTTGTGTGGGTGCGTAGAGAAGCTAACTCGGTGGCCCATTGTTGTGCCTCTATGGTGTCGACTACCGAGCGCTCTCTCTTTTGGTTGGACTATATCCCGGACTGCTTGTCGGGATTAGCAGCCACTGATTGTACTCCTGTTATTGATTAATGGAAGCTCTTTGTTTTGCCTAAAAAAACACTTCCTTTGACTCCCGTTCTATGTATATTAAATTCATTATGATGTGAGATACATTTTTAAGTACATCTACTTGGTGTCATAAATATTGATACTCTACTCACAGGAAAAAATATTGATACTTAAACCGTACCAAATTATAAGTCGTTTGACTTTTTTAACCCTAAGTTTGACCACTCGTCTTATTCAAAAAATTTGCGTAAAAAGAGTTAAATTTAACTTATTGTTAAAGAACCTTTATTAATAAAGCAGATTATAACAAAAAATGTCATATCTTAGGCAAATTTTTGAATAATATGAGTGGTCAAATTTGGGGAAAAAAGTCAAACGACTTATAAATCGAAAGAGAGGGAATACATGTATAAATAATTTTGATCAAACTTGGAGGTGTCTGGCAGGGCTCCTCAGAGGGGTTTCTTCGGAGGAGCTGGAGCCAATTTCTCTGTTTTTCACTTAAAAAATGGCTCAGCTAAAATATTTTGTAGAGCTCCTTAGTTTACCTTGGATCTTCAGAGTCATCGCCATCGGCTGTATAGTGGTATAGATGATTGCTGTAATAATGTTTTCATATTTTATAGACAAGTAACTGTTGTCTGCAATAGTTTAAATGTCATGTAATTTTTGAATGATATTGACAATTAGAGACTAGGCTGCCCTGCGAAATCGCTCTGCTCTTCTCTCAAATTCCCAAACCAAATGAAGTAGCTTCATGAAAATTAGGCATGCAAAAAAAAAAAAAATCTTGGATCTTGCTAGCTCCACATCTTTTTTTCTCTTTTTTTTTTGAACAATTGTTCTTTTTCACGTGTGTATAGAAAGTGCGGTTAAAGACAAGCACAAAGTGGCACAATTGGACATGCACATACTGATATATAAATAAAGACGGAAGTAGGAACACACGTTTATCGCATACTACCACTTAACGCTTGGGTATGTGTCATTACATAATACATTAGTGATTAGTGTCGGGTATCAAAGTATGGTGTACCCAACTTCAACGTAAAAACAAGCAACCTCAGCGCAACCTGGCCCAAATAAGGTCAGCCAAAGCCCACGAAGGCTACGCACGAGAAGACCCAAAGTGGCCTCCCGTAAGGCCCGGCGGCACGGCTCGGGACAGCGGCACCCTCGGACGCCAAATCTCCGATTCGCCCGAGCCTCCTCATCCTCCTCGAGCGCGATCCCTCTAAAGGCATCCAATACACAATCGACGTCAGTAGGGCAATCTTGGACCGCAAGTGACCCCTCTGACCACTTTACAGGCGTGGCCCCACTGACTGGACGCCGCGAGGCGACGGCACCCCGCTCGTGCACGTCCTCCGTACCAACTGCCATACCTCCTCCGGCGACCGATACGACGGTTCCACCCCTTCCACTCCGTCCCAAGGACAGTCAACCGGATGACGTCCTTTGCTGACGAAGAGATTCTCCAACTACGACAGCGACAGCTCCTGCCCATAACGCACGAGCCTCGCGGGGACAGGAGAGGCGACGGCTGTCCCGCCGACCCGGGAGTATGGGCAATGTGGCAACAAGACCGTTCGCCCCTCGGGAAGGTACCGCGCATGAGAGAAAAACACGCCCGAGAGAGGACACCCCTAATGACCCGTCCCGTCACGCTCCTGATGGCAAGAAAGGCTCCCGAGCCTCGGGAGTCAATCTTTGAGAGTCAACCAGTCTTCTTGTCACACTGTGCAGGACCGGACACGACGCCGTGACGCACCGCCACGAAGCAAGCCATCCCATACACTGTGCCACCTTGGAGCTCAACGAACGAACAATGGAAGATCAGTCGAATGACCGAAGCCATACCGCCGAAGCACTAAGACGATGGCGTGGCTGACGATAGCCACTAATCACCTCTGATCCCACCATGCCGAGTATCGTCATCGTAGGTCACCACATGTAACTCCAGCTTCTCCCTTGTAACTATAAAAGGGAGGGCGGAGGCAAGTCACAGGGAAGAGAGGGACTCACCAAGTTCACGACACCAACATACACACAACACAACAACAAGAAAACAAAAGCATCCTCTTCCACACACAAGAGACTTGGGACACTCTCCCTCTCTCGACTCAGTTTGTAACCCCCTACTACAAGCACCCCGGTGCAAGACAACACGACTCGCCTCTCCACTGGACGTAGGGCCCTCTTGGCCTGAACCAGTATAGATCTCACGTGTTCCTCCTTACACACCATCCGAAATCTCAACCGCAAAACACAAGTTACTAGCCGATGTTAGCACCGCTAAAACTAGCACCGACAATTAGACACATGGCTACCACCGAGAATCTCATCTAAACATGTGACTGAGGCTTCAATTAATTGTACCACTTTAACTATTTTGAATGACAGTGACCATTAGAGACCAGTTTGGTCTACCAAATCTTGCTCTGCTCTCAAATTCCCAAACCAAATGAAGTAGCTTCACCAAATTAGGCCTGAAAAAAGCTTGGATTTGGACAAGTCCACATTTTTTTTAAAAGAATCGTGAATTTTTTTACACGTGAATAGAAAATGCATTTAAAGGCACACACATAGCTGCACAATTGGACATACACATACAGATATAAATAAACAGGAAAGTAGAAAACACGGTTATCACATACCACTTACTATATGTCAATACATAATACATTAGTGATTACGGATTAGACACTTAGCTACCACCAGGAATCTCACCTAAACATATGACTAGGGCTTTAATTGCATTGCTTAAACTATTTTTCTTAACCGTGTTGATTGGCTACTACACGTGTTTTTTCTTTATAACATGGTGGCTAGGCAGGTCACCAGGTATAAACATACTTACTTCGTCCTAAAATAAGTGTCATTTTTGTTTTTCATATTTCAATTTTAACAAAAAAATATAAAAATATATTAATATTTATCGTTTATAATTAGTATTATTAGATAGATCATTTAATTTCATAATAAACTTATTTAAAGATACTGATAATATTTTTTTCTACAAATCTAGTCTAATTCTAAAAAGTTTGATTGACACGAGACGAAGTGAATACATACATGCCGTTGTTTAACATTTTACATATAATGTCGAACCTTACACAACAAACTTACTTTGTGCATCAAGGTATGTAATCAAAACCAATTTATTAGAAAAAAAATAGACGAAACCAATATTAGGCTGCTTTAGTGGCGACTTTTCCAGCTCCGTTAAAAGAAGCAACGTGTTAAAGACACCAGCACAATATTTGAATAATCTTTCACATTAGATAGTCTCGAGGAAGGTACTTTTCTGTAATTTGTTATCAGAATATAGGTTTTGCCAACATCATCTGCCACTTGCCTTGTTCTTCACCCAAAATCTACAGTGCTCCTTTTTGTCCCCTGACGTTTCATTGTTTGGGAGCTAGAACAAAAATCTGCACCTTCAACAAATAAGGACATTGGGCTAGAGCCCAGCCCAAACTGATGGGAATCGGTTGACACCAAGAGAAGCAGCCTGGCCAAATGGCCCATGGGCTTGTGCAGTGCGTAGGGCATTTTCGTTCGAGTCTGCCAAACCCTCCTCCTCTATAAATCCGCTTTTACTTGGTTTGCCTCCGCCCAGCCAGCGCCGCCGCCGTTGCCGCCCGCACTCCCCTCAGGTAACCAAGCAAATCCTCTTCCCTTCGTTTGGATGTCCCCCATGTCATTGCCCGATTCCGTGCAACCCGCTTAGGTCTTCTTCAAATTCTGAAGGTTTCCGTCTCCTGATCGTGGATCCAATTGTTTTATCGATGTTGATTTCTGCAGGTAAGGAAGGAGGCCGGCGAGGATGTCGCACCGTAAATTCGAGCACCCGAGGCACGGGTCCCTCGGCTTCCTCCCCAGGAAGCGATCCTCCCGCCACCGCGGAAAGGGTATGTGTTGCAGCACCGACTTTTTTCTTAGATTTCTCGTGCAATAGATTGGCCGTCGTACAGTTTTGTTAGTGCATGATTGATCTGGCTGATTTCACATTGTCTGGTACTGTGGTTGTTTGTGCGCTTCAAACATTAAAATCCGGAATGTAATTTTTTCAAGTTTGCATCCCAATGTAACACTAAATTATGAAGCTGTTCATAAGTTATTGTCAAGTGGTTCCAATTTTGCCTTTTAAGTATACATACATGTATTATCAGTTTAGTGCAGTACTCGTTATATTTGTGCAACTCAATAAATGGGCACACTAAAACTTCGTTTATATGTATCTGATGTACCTATTTATGTTTTTCTTTCGCAGTGAAATCTTTCCCGAGGGATGACCCAAAGAAGCCCTGTCACCTCACTGCCTTCCTTGGCTACAAGGCTGGAATGACACACATTGTGCGTGAGGTTGAGAAGCCTGGCTCCAGTAAGTTCAATCATTGTTATAGAGTGCCATTATTACATCATCTTCTCTATTGAGAAGTCAATTACTGTTGCCTTTGCGGCAAATATAAATAGCCAACAACAAGCCTAAGGAGTGCTATGGGTTGTGTTGTGCATGATAGTAGTAACACTATTGATTTTGTGCAGAGCTCCACAAGAAGGAAACTTGTGAGGCTGTGACTATCATTGAGACCCCTCCCCTGGTCATTGTCGGACTTGTGGCATATGTGAAGACCCCGCGTGGCCTGCGTACCCTCAACTCTGTCTGGGCCCAGCACCTTAGCGAAGAAGTGAGGAGAAGGTTTTACAAGAACTGGTGCAAGAGCAAGAAGAAGGCCTTCACCAAGTATGCCCTCAAATATGACAGCGATGCAGGCAAGAAAGAAATCCAGTTGGAGCTTGAGAAGATGAAGAAGTATGCTTCAGTTATCCGTGTTATCGCCCACACTCAGGTGAGGTTTGAATTTACTTGTCATCGTAGCTCAGTTTAGTTTTAACCGTGCTCTGCTCACACATTATATTCTTGTTTCAGATTAAAAAGATGAAGGGATTGAAGCAGAAGAAGGCTCACCTTATGGAGATCCAGGTCAATGGTGGCACTATAGCAGACAAGGTGGACTATGGTTACAAGTTCTTTGAGAAGGAGATCCCTGTGGATGCTGTGTTCCAGAAGGATGAGATGATTGACATCATTGGAGTCACCAAGGGTAAGGGGTATGAAGGTGTGGTCACTCGTTGGGGTGTTACACGGCTTCCCCGCAAGACCCACAGGGGTCTCCGCAAGGTCGCCTGTATCGGTGCCTGGCATCCTGCCAGGGTGTCGTACACGGTTGCCCGTGCTGGTCAGAACGGATACCATCACCGCACTGAGATGAACAAGAAGGTTTACAAGGTCGGCAAGGCTGGGCAGGAAAGCCACGATGCCTCAACTGAGTTTGACAGGTATCCTTGTCTGTTGATTCATCACTGCTGTAACATCGTTCACAATCTTGATTTTGCTCCTTCAAGTGCTGAATGCTGATCGTTTACAGGACGGAGAAGGACATCACTCCTATGGGTGGCTTCCCCCACTATGGTATCGTAAAAGGTGACTACCTGATGATCAAGGGTTGCTGCGTTGGCCCCAAGAAAAGGGTGGTGACTCTCCGCCAGTCCCTTCTGAAGCAGACCTCTCGACTGGCCCTGGAGGTGATCAATCTCAAGTTCATAGACACCTCGTCCAAGTTTGGGCATGGGCGCTTCCAGACCACAGACGAGAAGCAGAGGTTCTATGGCAAGCTCAAGGCCTGAGCTGCTGCTGGTGTCAAGCGAAATGGAAATGTATTACCAGATAGTATTTTGTTTTTCTTCAGTTTTGTTGGATATATCAGAATATGTTTCTTCAGTTTAATATATGCAGCTCTGCTTGGTAGCTACTAGCTACGTGGCAATAACTGCGAGTATTTTGCCAATTTTGATGGAAAAATCTTATCTTCTGCCGGCACGCAATTTGCACTCACTGACTCACTACACAATTCGGTCGCTTCTTTTTTACTGTAATCGTTGTCGCTACCTCTGAATCAACGGTGTAATCGTTCTGAATTTTCAAAACCAAGTCTTGTCTTGACTGACGATACAGTTAATCTCTCCACTGGATGCATTCCTCTGGCATGCAATTCTGTTGCCTATTTTGTTACTGACCGGAGTCAGCTCGTCAAGTCAAGAACGGATTTAAAAAGTAATTAAGAAAACGTTACTGTTCTCAGTGATCTCATCCACCGTGACCTGCAAGCATTTTGGGTAGGCCAAACCCCTTGTATATACTGCGTGACAGAATATATAATCAGGGTGTGAACTGTATCGAAACCCCGGCTGGCTAGAATATTTTTGTAGAAGTCCAAATCCAATCATGTGCTGCTTCTCGTAAACGTCCGCGCCAATAATTACTGCATTCGTCAGGACGAGAACAGGTGACAGTGATTATTGACGCCAGCTCTGAATTTTCATGCTCTGCCCTGCCTATGCCTGTTTCGTCGTCACGGCAACCGGGGAAGTAGCCGTCTTGTCGTGGCCATATATGTAATGTAGCGACTTTGGCGCTGTTGGATGGTGATCTCCCAGACGTGAGGATGTCGATCAGTCCCCATCCGCGAATGGTGCTGTGGCGCTCAAACGGCAGGCGCGCCGGTGCGCGGCCGCGACCACGTCCAGAGAACACACGCATGCGTATGTACATACAGTGCCACCACTCACCACCACGCCGCCGTCATGGCGGACCGGAGTAATCCTGCGCCATGCGAACCGCACTAGCTTTCTGCCTAGTGAGCATGCCCACGCCGACGCCGACGACCCTGCAGGTTTCCTTGCGTGCGGGTCTCGGCACACCGGCTGGACACGGGAGCCAAATCAACGATGATGCGTCCACCGCGCGCTGGAATCTGGCGTGCCATGCCGTAGGCGCCTCGGTACGTGGAGTGTGCTGTTACGTAGTAGTACTAAGTACGCACAAACTTGCCGGCACAGAGCGAGGCAGGCAGACACGGAACCGCCCGCACGGCGGCGTGGACAACGAACGACGACGTCGTGGAATTTTATAACGGCGCCGGCCGCACGAAAGAGGAAGCTGACGCCAAGGGATCAGACACCACAGGATATCGAATTGATCAGCCTTTTTGTTTTGGTAGACTACCTATGAGAAGAAATTTGTACACTTGCAAAATAAACTTAACTGGCCCAAGTTAATCAATTTGTACACTTGCAAACTAAAATTTGAAACACCACCACCTGCAAACTCAGAACCTAGCTACTACTAAAATTCAGTTAGAGCACGCACACAGTTCTAGTTCTATGTACTAACCCTGGCAGCTGGCCACGTTCGTCTCTATCTCTAAGCATGAGCATGAGAGACCCTGTACGTATAAATTAATTAAGCAGCGTTAATTTTGTCGATCACTACTGACACCCACCCTTTGTGCCTACTCCTACGTACGTACAAGTACACCACCAATAAAACTAGTCTCATCGCCGCCTCGTCTACCGCCTGCTGCTGCGCCGGTGGCTGTCGGCGGCGACGGCGCGGCGGAACCCGTCGGCAGCGCAGGGGATCCGCAGGACGCCCTTGTGGGCGTACCCGAACTCCCGCGCGGCCATGTCCAGCAGCGCACGCACGCGGGGCTGCGCCAGCGCGCGCACGTCCACCACCACCCGCTCCTCCGGCTCCGCGTCCGGGTCCCCGCCGACGAGCAATGCCACGCAGCCCGGCGGCACCTTGCAGCTGCCGCCGTCCGGGTCCGCCGCCGCCTGCTGGATTATCAGCCGCTCCCGCAAAGCCCATATAGCAGCTGGCCCATTTTCCCCCTCTCTCTCTCCCTGGTACAGCCCATGTGGAGACCGCGCCCCCTCCCCTTCTCTTTCTGTCTCTGACCGGTGGGTCTGCCGAGTCAGTGAAATGCCCATCGTCTTCCTCGCGAGTCGCGACAGGGCCTATCGCGCCAGTGCGCCACGCCGTACAGCGCCGCGCCGTTGCGGTAGCGAATCCACGCGTCCGCCGCCCGTTTCGCTCGCTGTCTCCCGGTCCCGGGGACCTCCAGCGCCCAACGGGGAAACCCCACCACCACCACTGGCCACTCCCGATCCGGCCGCACCCCGACCCCGAAGGAAAACCATCGTCGCGCTTTCCTTCCTTCGGCCGATTCCGAATCGCGGATGAAATCTCCCATCTCCTTTCTTCAGCGCACCGCCGATTCGCTACCCTCCGCCGCCTACTTTGAGCCGCTTTGTAGCCGCTGCATTGCACTATCGCGCTCCCGAGGCCCCACAACCTAAATTCGCCGCCGCCGTTGTCGATCTACTGGTCCGCCGCTTCACCGTTGTCGGCGACCGCGCACAAACACCCGCGACCCGCGCAACCTTCCTCATATCCAAGCCTCTATCCACCACCGGTGCCGTCCCCCTATTCCGCCACTGGCATTGGGCTGCTGCAGAGTGGAGATCCGTCCACTTATGACCCACCCAGCAGGCCCTGGATCAGCCTTTCATTCTCATTGTAATTGACCCACGCTTGCTCGGAGGAACGCTGCAGGGCGCAAGAAATGCAGAGGGACACCGGAGCCGGCGACCGGACGCCGGGCACCCCGAGCCCGACGCACGGTGGCCGCCTCAGGCACCGGAAGCGCTCCAACGAGGTGATCTGTTCTACCTATCCATACAGAAATGCCTCTGTTCCTGGCTGCAGAGGTGGAGGACTCATCTTGCAATCTTTGCGTGTCCTTGTTGTGATTGGTTAGGTGCCCAGCGACGTGAACGCAGCTAATGGCGCCAACCTGCTCTTGAACGATCAGAACAAGTACAAGTCGATGCTAGTTCGTACCTACTCCTCACTGTGGATGATGGGCGGGGTCGTGTTCTTGATATATATGGGGCATCTCTACATCTGGGCCATGGTGGTGGTCGTCCAAATCTTCATGGCTAAGGAGCTCTTCAACCTTCTCCGGAAGGCCAATGAGGACCGGCAGCTCCCAGGGTTCAGGATGCTCAACTGGTGAGGTGGTGGTGTAGGATGTATGGCTGATTGATGCAGTGGATGACCTGGCGCTTACATTTTAATCTGTGATGTGACAGGCATTTTTTCTTTACTGCAATGCTGTTTACCTATGGCCGCTTCCTTAGCCGTCAGCTTGTTAACACGGTTACTTCAGATAAGTTGTTGTACAAGCTGGTGAGCAGGCTTATCAAGTACCAGATGTTTATTTGCTACTTTCTCTACATAGCAGGTAACTGTGACATTTTTATTTTTTTTCTCCAAACAATAATCATGAAAAGTACAAGTTTACAACATAAGGAACTTCAGTATTTTATTTGTTGGTTTGATGGGCAAGCATTGGACCCAGTGAGTTCATCAGACTGTCAAGGAAACTTGGTCCATTTTCCTTTTGACAGATGTGCTTAGAACTATAGGCTGGAGTAGTGCCATCAAATCTCCACAAACAGGACTTTGATTGGTGACTTTTCTATAGTAACAAGGAACAGTTCTTCCCTCGTCCTCCAGTTCAGGATGTTTGTTTTAGTTGATTTTGTTTATTGAGTAAAGGTAGTTTTATTATGTTTATTGAGTGATGGGGTTGGGAAGGTTGACTGTACAATGCAATATAATCCTCTATGTTGGTCTCATTAAGTTTGGAGCCTTACACTTAAGCTTTTATATAGATCATAAATTCTTAAGCTGTTGTTTACAAATAAATGAGGCAGATGCGTTCTCATAAAGTTTGAAAATTGCTTGCTTTTTGCCACCATATTAATTTATTTATTATCCAGGTTTTGTTTGGTTTATTATCACACTAAAGAAAAAGGCATACAAGTATCAATTTAGTCAATATGCATGGACTCACATGATCCTTCTCATGGTATTTGCCCAGTCATCTTTCACTGTGGCAAACATTTTCGACGGAATATTCTGGTAAGTTTCTACTGTACAGCATGATTTAATGCTTTGATCTGATGGTATAACATGGATGCCAGTGCTATGCTTGAATGATATAGATATGAATACTAGCTTGGAAGCCTGAAATGTTGTTTACATCCTACAATCATGAATACACGAAGTTTTGGACAATCAAAACAAAATATGACATGTATTCATGGCTGGAAGGAATACTAATTTCTATTTCATGATTGTGCTAGTAATTATGCTAATAAAATTTTGTTGATGACTTAAACTTAATGAGACCTGCAAGAGGTTAACTGTGAAGTTACTAGTTAAAAGAGTGATCGTTCTTTCAAGAAGTACAAAGATTTCATGAACCAATAAGTAGCTGAATGATTACGGTGATGTTCGTAACTATGTGTGGATCCAAAACAATACTAACACAGGCTATTCTGCTTACGTAAGTCTTTATTCTTGTGATCTCTCAAGTGCCAATGGAATGCAGCATCAACATGTGTAAAGAAGAGGGAAAAATATTTTATCTGCTTTTGTACTGATCTGTTTTTAAGATCTTCTTACCTATTGATTTTTGCTTGGGGGTGCATTTCTCTGGGGGTTTTTACTATTTGTTTGTTTGAAATCTGATTCAGATCCTACATTCAACTGGGCCCTATGAGTTGTGAGGCTGACATAAATATGATGCTTTTACAGGTTCCTCCTCCCAGCTTCGTTAATTGCTATCAATGATGTTGCTGCATATTTCTTTGGATTCTTCTTTGGGAAAACACCCCTGATCAAGCTCTCTCCGAAGAAAACATGGGAAGGCTTTATAGGTGCATCAGTGACAACATTGCTTTCTGCGTTTGTGGTCAGTCAATACTTACTGATCTTCTAAAATTATCTTTATTTGCTATTGCTAACCAATGAACATGTAACTAAAATATGTGGTGCATAAGGTTTTGGTTGCCTCCTTTCTACAAATTGGAGATGCCTACTTATCTGCATTATGAACAACATCAACTATAAAATTTCAATATCTGCATGTCTTGTATTAACAATTTATTTTGTACCACCGATGGGCTGGAAAATGATAGGGGATTGATTGGTTGGTGCCCCAGCCTCTGCACTGCAATTGGGCATACTTTCTATGAAATTAGTCAGAAAAAAATGTACACTTTAGGGTGAACATAAAGCTCCAAACCTTGTGTCTTTGGAAAGCAACTATTGATCCTCTGATCTTCTTTCTTTTTTTTTTTTTACGAACATGATCCTCTGATCAAATGAATGAGATCTGTGATGATTCAGTTGTAGTGTGTATTTTTAACACTATGACTGGTGAGCGAGATTGTGTATTTAAACGCTTCATTTTGTGCGTTTGCTAGTACTTTTTAAATAATTGGATCTAGCATGATTAATTTAGCTTTCCTGTTTTGGCAGCTTGCTAATTTCATGGGCCATTTCCAGTGGTTGACATGCCCAAGAAAGGTATAGTTCCTCTTGGATAATTTTTTTCATGTGCCATTGTAAACTTGCTCAATTCCTTGTTTCCCATCGTCTCTGTCTTTGATAAATGGGGCTCGGGTCCGTATGTTATAGACATAGCAATGGTAATTAAGGTATTGAGCAATTATAACAGTGGCAACTATCTCCTTTGTCATAGGACAGCACCCATCCGAATGTGTTCTAATTGCCTTTTTCTACTGAGCTTACCTTATTTTATTACTCTGTCTGTAGGATTTATCAACTGGATGGCTTCATTGTGACCCAGGTCCCATGTTTACACCAGAAATTTACGATCTACCAGGATGGATGCCACAATGGGTGAGCAAGCAACTTGATCCTAATGGCTTTCTTAAAAGCAGAGTAATCTCCTTTCAAAAAACAACTTGATCCTAACTCAAGTTCTCTTTTGAAAATGGTTAAACCATCTGTTCTAGTTGTTGCTCTAATTAGCTTATTTGTAATGTACAGTTTCCTTGGCGAGAAATTGCAATTATGCCTGTTCAATGGCATGCCTTAGCTCTTGGCTTGTTTGCTTCAATAATAGCACCCTTTGGTGGCTTTTTTGCAAGTGGCTTCAAGAGAGCATTCAAATTTAAGGTGATTATTTTATTTGGAATTATCTGTTGGAAATACATATCATCTTCAAAATCTAATTATGTTTATAAACTCAGGATTTTGGAGACAGCATTCCTGGTCATGGTGGATTTACAGATAGGATGGACTGCCAAGTATGTACTTTTAACTTGATTTGTTTCCAAAAGTTTCATTTATTAGTAGTGATTTTGAGTGCTAAATCTCTGAATGTACCTGCTAGTTTGCTTTTAGTGTATTCTCTGTAACATATTTAATGTCAACTGGTGATTAAAAAGAATGTCTTTATTCATAAGCATAAATAGTTTTATTGGGGAATCAGACTTTGCTGCCAATTCCAGATCCTAGGAAAAGTGTCTAGTTATGCTCATTCTATCCGCATGCAGTTCAGACTTCAACTATCCCTTTTAGGCTTTGCAATGTTAAATCTGGTAGGTTACTGTCGTGTTTTCCTTCTTCCTTTTTTTTTTCCTGACAACCTCCAAAATATGCCTTGCAGATGGTCATGGCTGTCTTCGCGTACATCTATTACCAATCATTTGTGATGGTGCATGACTTATCTGTCGAGACAATCCTAGAGCAGGTAATCTGGGTTTGGCCATACCTGTATGCTAAATTTAGTTCGTTTACTCCATAATGATATTTAGTTGCTAAACAACACACCCCTCAATGCAGATACTACGGAATCTCACCTTTGAGGAGCAGCATGAGCTATATGAACAACTAGGCAAGTTAGTTGTGAGAGTGAACTGATGGCAACAGCCAACAGGGACCCTGTAAGCACAAAATCCAATAGGATAATGTGCAATGCTTTTTAGGCCTTGCTTTCGTTAATCTCCTTGCATAGCCCTAACACCCCTAAGAACGAAGCAAAGAACCACAACGCTGACAGGGATCTGCATCGCTGTATGATGTTTTGCAGTATACAGGTCCCGTGTTTTTCAGAGATCTGTGTCACCTTTTTCATTTGCTTCTGGTGTTACCCTTCTTGCCGCATCAAAACCAGCTAAGAGCATCTCCAGCAACACCCCCTACTCTAGATTTAGGTGGTGGAACCAAAAAACCCAACTCCAGCAGACCCCTTACTAGACCCCTAAGTTTGTGGGCACCCTACTTTCTCCCCAACTCCCCCTATTCCTGTTGGCCCTCTACTCCTCCCCCTACTTTTTCCCCCCGGTTTCTACACGCGCGACTCGAGCAAGTCGCGACTCCCGTGCGCCGCCACCGGCGCCTCTGCCCGGCCGGGCCGGATCTCGCAGCCGCCTGGCGGGCCTCCTGGCGCGAGCATGGCAGCCACCTAGGCGCAGCCGCGGCAGGGCGGCCCTCTCTCTCTCTCCCCATCCACTCGCGCCTCTCTCTCTCCCCTCCCCCTATTCGCTCGCACGCATGCGCGGCGCCGCCTCCTTCCCCAGGTCCGGTGAGGCCGGATCCGGCGCGGTGGCGCCGCCTCCTTAATTCCCCAGCCTTTTCTAGCGCGGCACAAGCACGACGGTGGTGGAGGCTTCTCGGCGGGCATGGCGTGGGCACCACCTCCCGATGCGGCGGCGCATCCCCGGCGGGTGTGGCTTCCCGATGGCCGGCGCAGGAGTGGCCAACCATCGGCGTCTGGCCTCCCTCCCCCATCACCCCTTGCCGGCTCTGCTCGTGAGAAAGAAGAAGGTGGTAGAGGATGACAGTTGGGCCCCACATGTCATTTCCTACTAAGATAGATTTTGGAGGTTCAATTTACGTAGTGTTGTTGGAGTAAACAAGAAAATATGGGTAGCATGAAAATAGATAGCACCCTAAACAGAGAAGTAGAGGGTGTGGTTTAGGTGGTATTGTTGGAGATGCTCTAACGCTGTTTCGTCATGTCAATGGTTTTTGTATTTGACCGTGTAGGAGGTTTCCTCCTGCTCTTCCCTAGTATTAGGAGTAGGCGACCCATCCTTTTGTTTTTGTTACTGTATCTAGCAGTGGCACTAAAACCAGAATGAGGTTGGTCAGGCAACATCCATATATGGCATCGAGTTGCATCAGTGAACATGGATATATTTCTGCTGTCGTGCAGATGCGCTGAGTGCTAACAGTGCGGTTAGGGGTTAGGAAAGAAACTTGATGGATATTTTGAATGAGGTTTAAATACGAATAATCAATATATGAATCTGGATAATTAATATTCGTACTGCTTAAATTGAATATTTGTTTATTTATTTGGGATAGGTATCAATATCTACCGCATCTAATAATATGTATCTGCTACCCGAATTTGCATCTATTCTGTGCCCCTCCTTGTCTGTACCATGGAGACCGCACGAGAGGTTTACGGTGCATTTGGAGCGTTCGGAGCGGATTCTCGAGGAGAATCACTCTCTGGCTGCCAACACATGTTTTCTCAGTGAGAAGCGATTTTCTGTTGAGTCTGTGAAATGATTTTCTAAAATGAACTAAGAGGTTAAGAACTGAAAAAAGTAGCTTCTGTTGATTTTGTGAAGTGATTCTCTATTTTGATTTTGAGGTTTTATGCTAAGAATCAAAGAGAATCGCTTTTAACCATAGAATCATTTCACTAGAGAAGAGAATCAGAGAGCACAACTCTGCTAAACAGGTCCTTACATGCTACTCTAGCTTTCAAGAGTTTCTCCAAACTGCGACCTTGACCAGACTCTAGAGGGGATGCTAGTTTCTCTAAACTCCAATTTTAATTAGCCTCTCAAGATGGGAGGTTTTCAAGAGTGAAGATGGTGAGGCTCAAAGAGTCCACTGGAATCCAATTTTTTAGTTTGTAATATTGGACAGTGAAATTGGTAGAGATTTAGAGCTCTCTCAACCTTGTATCTTCATCGTCATAGGATTTGTAACTCGTCGCCATCCATGGTTTTTTCCTACATAGGATTTTTTTTTTTTTTTTGGCAAAGTTCCTACATAGGATTTCCACATAAATCCTTGCGCTTACTTGTGATTCGGTATCCCTCTTACCGTACTTGTTGGTTGGCTTCTATTTTTTATTTAAGTACATGGTGTATGTGTGAGTTGGCATATGAGGCATTGGGTTCTTTAATATGTTGATGGTGATTGATGCGTCAGCGAGCTTCGTGAAGTTTAGACATCATCATATTGCAAAAATGATACTTTGGGGCTGTTTTCTTATTTATATATATGGTGTTCGGTGAGAAGCTTATGAATAATTAGTTTGCTAATTTTTTGACTCTTTCACTGCCCCTCCACACTCACACATTGAAAGTCCGTTTCTTTTCAGTTGCAGTGATGGTAATGGACTGTTCCTTCTCGGCATGTGAATGGATGTCGAGAGGTGGTTATAGAACCCTACATTCCAACTGAAATGCATTTGTCGAGAGGTGGTTCAAATCAGGTTGTCGAGTCGCTGAAATGCAAAAATAATAATTATAGATGCATTTGTGTCGTCTTATGTAGGACTAGAATATAACGTTTTGATGTGACGTTTCGAGTATTATACCAACACTGAGTGTGTCTGAACCCTGTTTAGTTCACCAAAAATTTTCAGATTCTTTGTCACATCGATTGTCCTTTACGTATACATGAAGCATTAAATAAAGTAGCAGTTGATGCATGTTTGTATTTTTTACCTGCCTTTCTCAAGACGAATCTTTTGAGTCTATTTGGACCATGTTTAGACAAAAAATTATTAAATACAAATGAAAGTGCTATAGTTGCAAAATTCTCCAAAGTTTCCAAACTAAGCGCAGCCTGAGTCTGCTGGCACATCAAGCTGGTCGGAGTCAGCTCGTCAAGTCAAGAACGGTTTTGAAAAAATAATTAAGAAAACGTTAGTTCTCAGTGATCTCATCCTCCTTGACTTGCAAGCATACATTTGGGTTGAAAAAAATTGGGCAGGCCAAACCCTTGTATGTATGTAGCAGAATCAGTGTGTGAATTATCAAAACCCAGGCCGGGCTAGCTAGCTAGCTAGAATGAAGCATCGTATAGATACTAACCTTTTGTCAAGTCTCGTGGCGCGACCGCCGGGACCGTGCACGCACAATCATCTTCTGCTTCTAGTAAACGTTGGCGCCAATAATTATTCATCAGGCCAGGAACGGTGTCAATGATTATTGATTAATTACTGACGCCAGTTTTGAATTTTAATGCCTGCTTCGTCACGGCAACCACTGGGGAAGTTGGCATCGTGTCGTGGCATGTAGCGAATTTTACAATAATCCTCTCCGATGGGCCGGCCGGCTCATATATACTTGTCATCTCAAACTTGTAAGTGGGTTCTTAGTCAATGTATTTTAAATTCATTCGAATTTATAGTAAAATTCACCAGTTTTTATGGCCGGGCATGTTCGCCGACACTACGTACTATATACTGCCAACTTCTGTTGATCTTGTAAAATAAATTATATAAGAGGATTTTTTACGGTGCTCGGAGGAACCAGTGGTTCCACTAGTTAAAATGATTTGCGACAGCAATTTAATTCAGGATTGTAATTAAACATAAATTAGCACTTTTCTACACCGGCTGATGCTCTCATCCATTCAGAGTTCAGGTCAGCACGGGTCCGGAATGGCGAGTTCTCAATTGGTCAAGCAAGGCAGAGGCGGTGGCTCACGAGCAGTCAGCAGTCAGCCGGTGTTGCGGAGGCCGGCGGCGATGCCGTTGATGGTGATGAGCAGAGCGTCGCGAAGCCTACGGTTCTCCTCGTCGCGGTGGAGCCTGCGGAGCACCTCCACCTGCAGCAGGTTGGTGGGGTTGAGGTACGCGAGCCAGCTCTCGATGAGCCGCCGCAGGCTATGATTGTGCGCAGTCAGCTTGCTGTGCCCGCTCACCGCCAGCACGCACTGCTCCGTGCGCGCCCGCTCCCGCCTCAGCCTCTCCCCGACGCCACGCCGCGCCGCTCCAGGGCCACCAGCATCTCCTCACAGTGCGCCGTCATGGGCGCGCCCGTCTTCGCCATCACCATCTTGATCAGGTCCACCGTGCTCTGGAAGAAGGGCCACTCCGCGTACATGGCGCGGAGCTCGTGGCCGCCGTCCAGCGCGCCCTGCAGCCCGGACCCGACGCCCAGCCACGCCGGCAGCATCAGCCGCGTCTGCGTCCACGCGAACACCCACGGGATGGCGAGCAGGCTCGCGATGCTGCCGCAGCCGCTGTCGCCGTCCACCGGCTTGCGCCCGTTATATCCTCTAAAATGATCTAGAGGTGGTTCCGGACCCACGTGTTTCTTGGTTCTAGTCCACGACTTAAGTTCCTCCTATCTAGTTCCTCTTATTTTTAAATCATCCAAGCTAACGAAACGAACGGCTACTATTATTTGTAAAATTTCCCTTATCATTAAATGCATTGTGTTACATATTTTTATAGTATATTTATTTTGTATCATAAATGCTGCTATTTATCACTATAAAATTATCAACATCAAATGGACAGAGGGAGTACATGACATGTCAGTTGAAAATAGTACAATAAAACCTACCACTGAGATTGGTCTATGATACAAGACAAATTTCTCATACAAATCGAGAAAATCTCTTAACCCTGTCCCACCCAACACCGTTGCCCACGTGATATGGGACAAGTGAGTTTTTTTTTTTTTTCAAAATGCGGAGGGTGGAGACTGGAGAGTGAAACTCCCAACCTAAGGCTTCCCACGTCATAACTAGAGACCACAAACCGAGCTACTACTCATTCACAAGTCAGGACCAAGATTAGATTAGGTAGAGTCATTCTAGAAGTGAGTATATATACTATTACATTCCATATGTGACAAAGACTGATGCCTCTTTAAAACGATCACGTCATCTTTGTGGTGGCTGGCTGGCAGGAGAGAGACTAGGAGATAATTTATAGGATTTTAGGGTGCCTGATTATGGAGCAAAGCTCACCCTTGTCTTTGACCCGCACGCGAGACTCTACAAGAGATCCCTTTTTTTTTTTTTTTTTTTTTTTTTTTTTTTTTGGTGAAGAGACAAGTTCTCTTATAGTAGAACCTATGCTGCTAAGAAAATTGCTAGTTGTTTAATTTTTTATCTCAAATTTGACCACTTGTCTTATTCAAAATCTGTTTAAAATGTGACATTTCTTTGTTATAACCTACTTTATTAATAAAAGTTCTTCAAGAATAAGTTAAATTTAACTCTTTTTTTGCAAAGTTTTTGAATAAGACGAGTAATCAAACTTAGAGTTAAAAAAATCAAACGACTTATAATTTAAGACGGATTAAGTATCCTTTAGCAAGCCAATTCGACTCAGAAAGCCTACCTAGTAACCGAGGCTTTGCTTTTGTCATCAAGGCAGGGAAGAGGTGGCCTCGGGGGGAAAAAATTGGCCTGGCTGCAAATGCCAATTAACAAGCACAAACATCCTTGATCCGTGATGTAGGTAGGATAGATAGTGTAGACATGACAGAGATGCATGCATAAGCTAGTAGCTCACTCGCGCGTACGTACGTACGTGAGATGTCGATCCGTTCCCGTCCCATCCGCGAATGTTCTGCGCTGCTGCGCTAATGAGGTTGACGCTCCAATTAACAGGCGGCCACGTCCACGTAATCACGTACGCATACAGTCCTCCCACCACCACCACACCACACGAGCCCCGCCGCCGCTTATGGCGGAGGAACCTGGAAGCCAGCGCCGTGGAAACACCACTCGATCGCCGTCGATCGACGAGCATGCCGATTCTAACATCCATGTGCGCGCCACCACACTACTTCACGAACAATCCGTAGCACGCCTCTGCGGCTCCTATAAATAATTCTAAGACGAGTCGCCTCTACAAATTCAATTAATATAAAATTATAGAATAAATAGACGTTGAATAGTAAAAATTGACTAAAATTATAGCCTCTCGGCACACCGCACACGAGAGCAAAAAAAACAACGACGATGCCGTGGCGTTAGCTAAGGTGCTGCGGTATGTGCGTACGCTCGCACCTACTGTACTGTACGTGTGGAGAATGATGGGGGGTTTGCCGGCGCAGAGCGAGGCAGGCAGGCAGCAGACACGGAGGACGGCGGCGGAGTAACACGCTGACGACGTAAAGGGCCGGATCAGACATCAGGCATTCAGACGCCACCAGAGAGTAATTGTTCGTTAATTTGTACACTTGCAAAATTAAACTCCAAAGGGGAAAAATAAAGATTGCAGCACCTGCAAACTAGCCCAGAGCCTAGCTAACTACGTTCATCTCTAGCTACCACTCACTCTATGCATGATAGAATTGTGTAAATAAATCACTGACGCCTTTGTACGTACACATCGTCACTACCGCCTGCTGCACCGGTGGCTGTCGGCGGCGACGGCGCGTCGGAACTCGGCGGCGGCGCAGGGGATCCGCAGCAGGCCCTTGTGGGCGTACCCGAACTCCCGCGCCGCCATGTCCAGCAGCGCCCGCACGCGGGGCTGCCCCAGCGCGCGCACGTCCACCACCACCCGCTCCTCCGCCTCCGCGTCCGGGTCGCCGCCGACGAGCACCGCCACGCAGCCCGGCGGCACCTTGCAGCCGCCGCCTTCCGGCGGGTCCGCCGCCTGCTGGATTATCAGCCGCTCCCGCGCCTCTTCCTTCCATGTGCCGCCGGAGCTCTTGCGCTTCCAGTTCATGATGCCGCCGGCGCGCGGCTGCGTGCTCGCCGACCGTAGAGATGAGATGATGTCGATCTGGGAGGGAGAGTGTCTCCTGTATCGGGTCGTGACCGCCGCGCGCAGGCACTTGTGTTGTGTCGTCTGCTGAGGGTGATCCGGTGATGATGAGAGACGATTGGCAATCGTCGTCGTCGACGACAGCTCGCCGCAGCAGTCTCTGACTGACTCTCGCTCTCTCTGCGTCACTGCGTGTGATTTGCTTCAAGGTTTGGGGCGCGTGTGTATGTGTATATATAGGGGCGGTCGGGCGGATAGGTGGTCAACGTGTGAGGCGTGCGGTCGGAATGTCAGGTGATTGGGATCGTGTCCAACAATCCTTGACCCGTGTTTCGTTTCATTGACCCGGAACGGAGAAGAAAGCAGGTCTCTGACCGGCCTCCTGCCGGCCCTCCCGGTCGGGTCCGGTCGAACCTAGCTGCTAGTTGCCACGGTTCGACGGTTGGTTTAATTAGATGTGGGAATGAATTTGGGTTATCCATATGTACTGTCTCTAGGTTTCTAAAAGAAAATGGTTTGACACTAACATGGCCTCTAAAATATAACTTTAACGTCTTGTTTTTACATAGACATTTATTAGAAAGTAATATATGTATAGTTTTATGAAAGTATTTTTCAACACAAATCAATCTATATGGTTTTCAAATTTCGAAACTCGATAGCTCAAAAATTATTTATGAAAATATTTATGATTTATTTTTTTGCTCAAAAAACTCTTTAGTCAAAGAAAGCATTATATATTCGTGCTTATAACAGGGCGTAGAAATTATTGCATGATGCAATGAATGATAAATCTCATATTAGAAACTAGTTGGACATTGACTCAACTTATTGTGTGCATCCGTTGTGATGAGGTTAAAAAATAGATGAAACAGAGCCACCCGCCCCCAGGGGCTCTTACTGCTATGCCACAGCAGAAGTAGTGTATGCCAACGAATGTTTGGTATCTCTAAATTCTGATTTGCGCGTTTGGCATAGCTAAAGAGTCCAACTATAGGTTAAAACTGGCTCCAGTTAGCCAAACGCTCTGACTCTAGAGCAGCCTAACTCTATGGTGTTCTTAGAGTTCTAGTTCATTTTTCTAGAGCATTACTTTTCCAACTCTAGAACCCTCCAAAATAGACCTATACAAGGAGTTTTAAAGAAATTACCCGCAATTATCATCGGTTGCACACTCTAGACAAAGACAGCTCTAGAGTCAACTCCACCTAGAGTTATGGAGTAGAGTTGCTCTACCCAGAGTTGGAACCGTCCCAAACAGGCCAACAAGCTAGGTTTATTTAAATCTGGGTATAAAGTTTTTTCGTGTTACATTGGATGGTTCATGGGACATCGAAAGGGTTTTATGGATACAAATAAAAAATTAATTATATAACTCGCTTGTAAAGCGTAAGATGAATTTTTTAAGTCTAAGTAATTCATCATTAGCAACTATTTACTGTAGCACAATATTATCAAATTATGAACTAATTAGACTTAAAAGTTTTGTCTCACAATTTACATGCAATTAGTGTAAGTAGTTATTTTTTTCCTGTATATTTAATACTTCATACATATGTTCAAACATGGCCTTCACGGGGAAAACAATCTAAGAGAAGCGAAAGGGAGAGACAGACGAATCACTGCATTTATTATTAGGTATGTATACTCTTGCTATCCTAAAAACAGTGTCACTATAGGTTCGGTTAATTTTTTTGGGGCTTTGGCGTTTCTACCCTCAGTTTTAAGCGAAATGGTGATTTTACATCTGATTTTTTAACTTTGTGATTTTACCTCTGCTATTTCAAAACGAAGAGAGAATCTACCCCTGATCTGTTAAGTCCATCTAACGGTGTTAAAAATGACAATTTTGGCCATGCGTTTTTACCCTCGTTTTATTATGATATTTGTGTTTTTACCCATATTTTAAATCAACAAGATGACATTTTGTGTATAGACTTTTCTTATAAAATTTCAACAGTATTTCAGCTTACATCCATGTAATCAAATTTAATATCACACATCATATGACATATCAAACATAGAGGTCCAAATAAAATGGTGATGATGCACAACCAAACCATGTTTTATTTGCTCCAACAACACACTGTACATAGAACACACAAATAACTTGGTAGTCACATGAGCTTTGGTAGTCACATGATTCCTCAACCACACATAATTCGCACCATCACAACATCACAAGTTCTCCGTCATACCTGACACCAGGTGTCTGGATAGCTCCTTATTTACTCTCACACACAAGTATTGACGTATATACGTTCAGGCTTACAGGGTGACGAACTGAAGATGACAAGCATGCACGCAACGCAAATCACTTCTCCATCAGCAGCTGCAAGGGTTGCACTTGCACCTGGAGCCGCAGCTGCAGTCAAGGCCGGCCTCGCCGGACACGGCAGCCTTCTGGAACCCGATCAAATTTCAGGCATGGAATAGACACATGCACAATTCAGGCTTTGAGGTTGGCATCGACGACCTACAGTCGGGGGCCGGTCGGGGAAGCTGCGACGGCCGCGCGAGCAGGCACCCGCGTGCTCGCCTGCAGGCCGGGGCCGGTCGGGGGAGGCGCGACGGCCGCGTGAAGAGCCGGCCGGGGAAGCTGCGACGGCCGCGTGAGCAGGCACCCGCGTGCTCGCCTGCAGGCTGGGGCCAATCGGGGAAGGTGCGACGGTTGTGTGAGGATGCGCCCGCGAGCTCGTCTGCAGGCTGGGGCCGGCAGAGGGAGGCGCACGCGCGCTCGCCTGCACGCCGGGGCCGGCCGCGGGAGCCGCCCGCCCGTTTGCCTGGCAGCAGCGCAAGCCACACGCCCACTCGCCTGCTGGCCGCGGGAGCCACTCGGCTGCAGGGAAGGAGGAAGGGAGGGAGGGGAGGGGAGGAGGGAGGGAGGAGATCCGGCGGGAGGTGCGCCGTTGCCGGCAAAGCCGCCACGAAAACCCTAGCCGCCGCCGTGTGTCTACCTGCGCGTGAGCGAGCGGCCTTCCTGTATGACTGAGAGGACGAGGGTATGTCTGTCTTTTTGGTGTGGGTGCATTCTCATTTTTCTTTTTTTCGTTATTTAATCCATTAGTCCTGACAGTGTTAGAAAGGAAGGGTAAACCGGAGCTTCATTCGAAAAAAAATGAGGGCAAAATCACAAAGTTAAAAAAAGAAGGGTAAAATCACCATTGGCCTCTAGAATAAGGGTAGAAACACCAAATTTCCAAAAAACTTTTAAAGTTGACTTAGTTTGTAGAAAAAAGATATTAACAATATTTATATTTTCAAATAAGTTTATTATAAGTACATTTAAAGATTCATCTAATGATACAAATTGTGCACCATTAATATTAATATTTTTTATATTTGATCAAAGTTGAAAATGATTGATTTCTCAGAAAATGAGATGACACTATATGAAAGGCGGTGGGAGTATATGCATGTTCTAGATTTTGACGTGCGGAGCACAAATTCCTATAAAATCCAATTGTTTTTATTGGTTAAAAATGTAAAGTTTTGAAACGTGGTGTTTTAATTTATGATCGCACTTTTGATGTGGTGTGCATATAATCTAGGCAGACTGGCAGAGTTAGATTAATTATTTTACATTGGACTTGGATGTTGAGTCTTACTTTTTGGGTTTTAGTAATTGAACTTCTTTGTTTGACTTGAATGTCAATCTATTCCCACCTTCATGTTCATTCAAAAAAGGGTTTTTTATATGCTCTTGTCCTCCTCCATTATTAATATACATGCTTGGCAGCCTTCGTGCTGGCCTTTTTTAGTTTTAAAGAGAAAATATACCATAGGTACCCTGTTTGTATGTGTCCAGGTGTGGGAGTACATGCACACGTGGTGTTACAAACTAAGTATATTGTACTCCAGTAATATAAAAAATAACTAAGTAAAATAAATGAAAGTGTCAGAATAAGATATACCTTTACGAGAGTGCTACCGCTACCAACCGACCGGGTTTGCTGAGTTGAGCCGGTCTAAGCAAGACATATTTATATAAAAGAACCCGGGTCTGAGTCTGAGAGGGTCAGCCAGGCAGAAAAGGTTGACGTGTGTCACGCCGCGCCAGGCAGGCAGCCACCCAGACATTGCTCCTCTTGGACTTGCCGTGTACGTGTTTCGAATTCAAAATTTCAAACACCTAGTTTTATATAGCAAAACCGCTGGTTGCGACCCGGTCCAGATTTATCAGCTGATGAGAGCCTATCAGCTGAAAAGTGTGTGTGAGAGAGGCACATCGTGATACAGTCAGTCAGTGGCAACGCAGTTTGCTGATGGATGTGTTCACACACACGGTGATACCCCGGAGGGAATCAAATTGGTTCTAGAGTAAAATAATTAATTAAAGCCCGTGTTTTTTCTTTTGCTCAAGACGGCTGCAGTTCTACGAACGTGCAGCATCGCCGCGGCATAGCATCGTTAATCCAGTCAGTCAGACTCAGGCCAGATGGCGCGTGTTTATAATTTGATGGATTGAAGCAGGCGAGCGAGTCATGGCGAAAGCAGCAAATCTTCAGTGAGAAGGCACGGCATGCAGGTTCCGTTCTCTTTCTGAATTCTCATCATCAGCGAGCAGCCCAAATCGTGCAGTGTGTGCAGCTCTCCTAAGTTGTCTGTGTACGTACTTGATTGATTCGACCTGCAGGGAATCAAATTCGCTCGTCTTTCTGAACGGTAGCGACCGGATTCAATCCGCAATTATCTTGAGTCGGAAAAGTTTGACGACGATGCCCATTGCCCAGATCTTGAGTGCCAAGGCTTTCCGAATTCCGCATTGTTTCTTGCATGCTTTCCTCTTAATTGCATGTTGACACATCTTCTGAGAACAACGACGCGAGCAAATCTTTGAGTGATCTGCCGTGCTGCATGCTGAAACTGCCAAAATAACCCCGCCGTTGATTCCATGTTTGATCAACGGGGAGGTCTCTTTCCACAGCATGGAGCCTGCGGGACCAAAATCTCGTCTTTGATTTTGATTCAAGACAAGACTCAAGAGCCGCAGCAGGTCTGAAGGTTTTCACCGCGAGGAAAAAAAAAAAAAAAAGGCGTGAGCAATTGCCAAGCAACATCTTTCATGACGCATGGAATATGTCTGTATCTGGACCGTAAAAAACCGGCCAAAACCAGGGGAAGTCACCACGCTTCGCGTTTGTCGAATTAGTTAACGGTTTTTGCTTGCAAAAACGAAACAAAAACAGAGAGCCGAATTTCTGCAGGTGACAGCGTGGGTTATGATTAAATGGAGGAGCCCTACGTAAATCTGGAAAGAAAAGAAAACTAAAACTCTAATACTGACAGCCAGTCTCGATCAGTAGCTAGCTGGGTGAGACCACAAGGACATCTAGCGCAGCAGCCTTGCTGTAATACGTAGTCGCTGATGCTGATCCAGCCGGCTCTGAGAGTGGGGATCTCCCTATCAGGCACAGCCAGTCGTGCTTCATCAAGTCCTTGGCAAGTGCAGGCCGGGATAATTGACTTGGGCGGGCGCGTGCGGTGCGGACCATGATCCAGCTGAAATGGAAAGGATTGACCCCGTGACAACGGCCGGCAACGGAGCGAGTACGACTACGAGGATTTTTAATTTTTTTGGTCTACGTACTCGGGTGCGGAAGAGAATGAATGTGCCCCGGCTTATGGTGTGGACTACAGCTGAAACAGAAACTGTGAAATGGTCGCCGTTTGATTTTGTTTTCCAACGCAACGCACGCGTGCAAGTGGAGACTGTGTGATGTTGCGTGACAGCGGGGCCGTGGATTTATTTCTTCTTCTTTTTCCATGGTAACCTCTATTTTTCAGGCACGGAATAATATTTTCTAATCCAACAAATATTTATTTTCTAGCCACAGAGAACAATATTTTTTCGCGTAATAAATCAGCACAACGTAAAACCGACACTTATTTTCAACCCAAAGAAACAGTATAAAGTTTCTGGGATCCCCGGCCCGTTCCCAATAATAGCCATGGAGTTTACGTGTAAGCTCCTTCTACAACCGCACAAAAGTCACTCGTGTTCGTGTATGTAACAAATAAATAAAAGACCTAAAGACGCTCGATCAGAATGGGCCAGAGTGGTATCAAAATCCCGTACTCGATTAGAATGTGGATTCTGTTTATCACACTCACACGCTCTGGCTCTGGCTAGTTATACGCGACGTTTTCTCGTTGCGGCGAAGCAAAAGCAACCAACTCGTGAGCTTTGTTTGAGCTGCTTGCCAAACCAACCGTCTCGGATGGGCTGCCTCTGGTTACGGCCCATAGCCCATGCCGGATGCGACCATGTTACGCGCCTCCGGGTTCGGCTGGGCCGAGATTTCCTATCAGTTTCCTTCGTTCGGAGTTGGGCCGTCCAGGCTAGGCCTTTTTCTTTTTTTTTGCGACGCCATATTGTTGTTATTTTGAGCTTCTGCTCTCTCAACAACGCTTTTGGTTCGCGCCGTGCAGGTGGAGAGTAGAGACGACACCAAACAAACTACACATAGCACGTGCCGTAGTAGTTTTTATTTTCCACACACAGGGGAAGGGACTAGCGTAGCACTAGCATACCAAACCAAACACCACCTCCTCCCTTTCGGTTTATATATCTTTATCGGGTATTTTTCCCCTGTTGATTACTACTGTTTGTTGAACAAGACGACTAGAAAAGCTTTATAGGGTATAGCAAGGAAGCGCTTCCGCTGAGAGAAAGAGAGAGGCCATGTGACGTGACGCATGCGAGCGAGCGATCGAATGCGATCGCGGCCCACTGTCCCGTCAGCTGCTGCCCTCTTGTGGGGAGGCGTACGGCGAACAGAACAGAAAGGCAGCAGCAGCAGACGTTGCCCACCGGCTGCCGAAGTCGCCAACACAACGAACCGGCCGGCCGTGTGTGCCCAGCCCAGTGGGCAGTGGCCACGCACTCCTTTTCATCTCTCCCGACTGTGCGTGCGGTTGCTCTCTGCGCCGCCGGGGCACACAAGCCTTTGCGTTCCCCCATCTCATCTGGCCGCCGTACGGAAATGAGGATTAGGTGAGGCCCGTTTTGCGTCCCCGTAACGGAAGGGACACCCTGCTGCTTCTCACCTGATCGGCGTGTACGGAATTAGGATTAGGGGTGGTGTTCGTTGCGTACGGCGAGCCTCGTTTTGGCGTACGGAATCGATCTGCTTTGTTTTCGTGTCCCCCTTTATGACCAGTTAAAGTTTGTTTGGTTTTCCTTTTTGATATAAGGTGATCTGTTTGGTTCATCCATCTCTGTCGCGTCTCGTGCATGATACTGCTGCACTACATCATACACACAAGACCGACGACGATTAGTGTTGGTGTTGGTTGGTTATTGTGAAATGGTGCTGGGTGAAATCTGTTATTAATTCCACCCTGGTTGGAGCAGACAAAGCTTGCATCGTGTGGGAGACACTAGCACGGAATAGTGGGCGCCATGTCGCTTTGTTTGTTTTCTGCTGCCTGTTGGTGCTGCTGAGTGGCCTCATCTATGACTATGAATGAATGAATGCATGGTGGGTGTAACTACAATACTAATACTGAGGAGTACGGAGTCGTACTAGGTCCTGTTTGAAAGCACCAACTAAACTTTAGTTAGCTAATTTTAGCTATGATATATCAAACACCCCATAGCTAAACTTAGCTAAAGTTTAACTGGAGGCCAAAATATACACAATCCAATTAGCTATTTCAACCCAGCTAAAACCAGCTAAAAGGTCTAAACTGACCAAACTATCCTCAACTAAAATTTAGCCAGAGCATCTAAACACATTCAGCTAAAGTTTAGTTATCTAAACAATAGTATTAATGAGGGGTAGCATGGTCAAGATTTTAAATTAGCTAGAGCATCCAAACACCCCAGCTAAACTGATCTTTAGCTAGCTAAACTTTACCTCTATCAATTAGCTAGCTAAATTTTAGTTGAGGTGCTTCCAAACAGTGTCCTGTAGTTCAAGCTTGTCGGTTCATTCGCAGAATAAAATCCGTTTAATTCCAAGCACAACAGAACGGCTTGCTACCTAACTAGGCAAAGATAACGACGATCCACGTAAGTATATATAGGGGCACCGTACATATGCATAGTTGTTGTCGACCAGAGTCTAGCTACAGAGGTCCCCAAACTCCTGAGAGCAACTCCAGCAGGGGCACCCAAATCAGAGCCCCTATTTCTGATTTGGGTGAGAGCAACTCCAAGCAGGGGCACCCAAATCAGAGCCCCTATTTTTAATTTGGGTGCTCTTCCCTACTTTTAGGTGCTCAACATTTTGCTTCAACTCCAACAGCACAACCCAAAAGAAGGCCCCCAAATCAAAATCAACAGGCAATGACATAGGGGACCCACTCGTCATTGGCTCAGATCTCTTTTCTCCCCATCCTCTACACCACACGCACAGGTAGTGTGCCGGCAGGGACAGGGACACGCCTCCACCGGTGGAGGCCGGTGCTAGTCCAACACTAGCACGGCGGGCGGTGAGGGTGCTTGGGGCTGACGCAGCACCGGCGGCGAGGGCGCCAGCTGGGCTCACGCAGCGCTGGAGGCAAAGGGCGGCTACATCTCCCGCAGCGCCGGTGTCAGCGGCCACCGCAATGGAGCAGGCCCACGCGGCGAGCTTGGCCACGACCTTCTCCTCCCGCCGTGGATCCTTGCCGAGCCCGACGCGGGCAAGGCAGCGCGCGTGGCAGAGCAGAGTCTGCGTGACGGGTCACACGTCGAAGGAGCGGACCTCGCGTCGGAGAGAGCCACGGCGGCGGCGAGCTCGGCCACGAGCCCACGACCTTCTCCTCTCGTCGTGGGTCCTTGCCGGACCCGACGCGGGTGGCCTCGCGCGGCGCGCGCCTCTCCAGATGCGCCGTCTGCAGAGGAAAGGGGATGGAGCGGCGGAGGTGCAGCGGCCTACGGCCGCGGAACGGAGCAACGTGCGGCCGCGTGGAGGAGCAGCGGCGAGCGGTGGAGCGGCGAGGAGCAGTGCACGCTCGCACGGATTGGGGCCGGCCTGTTGGCCCAACCAGAATAGGGTCTGGGGGAGGTATTTGGGTGCCCTGCCAATTTCGGGGCTCTAGTAGGCACCCTGCTGAAGTTGCTCTGATGATGATGATGCAACTGGCTGTAGTCTCCGCAAGTTCACAATTATTATCCTGCTCGTGCTGGCGCCCGCCCTGTGTACGTACTTATTGTCGGGTTGTAGTTGCGCTCTGCTAAGATTCTGGAGCAAGTTCTATGTAGATGGTTAGTTACTTGTAAAACTATCTCTAATAATGACACCTAAAACACAAGACTTATTCAACATTTTGGTAACACTATAAACAAAGGATTCTGATATTCTACAAAATGAGTCTTCAGGAAAGATGAAGCTCACATTTAGATTATGCCTCTCCTGCTACTCAGAAATAGATTTATTATATAGTTAATATATTGAAGACTGATACAATACTATCAAAGACTCGTTTTGGGTTTGATGTTTGGATGCTTTTACGGGTACTCTGTTCGAGATAGTCTTAATAAGTCGGTTCTTCGGGCTATCCTCATTCCTCACCGAGCCTGGGGTGTCCACAACGAGTGCTCATGCTGGCGCGCGCTCTGCTTACGTACTTGTTGGGCATGGACGAATCCATGACAATATCTAGATTTAGGCTAAACACAGAGTTAAAATAACTAAACTTAATTTGAGTCTAAATTGAACTTAACCTCCAGATGTAAAACCCCTGGTGTTACTGTAACTAAAACCTGTCATGTCATCATGATTGCATGTAAATCATCCCGCATTTGACCCTGTTAAGTTGCATCAACTAAAATCAGTTTTATTCTTGCATTTGATTGTGAATAGGTAAATTATAGTGATTTGATATGTAAATATTAGTATTGGTGTGTAATTATCTAACTCCAATTGGAGAATAAAAAGAAAATCATTTTTTTAAACCCTAAATCGGATCCAAAACCCTAATTTAAAAACTAAATAAAATTATAGGTTGAGCCTTAAACAAAAGTTGAAAATCCTTAAAAGTTGAGCAACTTCTATTTAGAGAAATTTTGAAGTTATTAACAAGAATTTCAAATAAAACCCTAATTCATGATTTAAAGTTTAAATTTGAAATACAAATTCAAAAACTAGTAGGAATATGATGATGGTATTTTAATAAAAGTTTTATCCCTTTCAATATGGAACAACTTTTATTTTTGAAGATTTTAAAGTTTACCAGTAAAATTTTAAATTAAACCCAAAGGAGTGTTTTAGAATTTAAATTTGAAATGCTATTTTAAAAACTATGAAGAATCTGACAAAACTCAATTAATGAAAGTTGTAGGGTTTTTCAAGTGGAACAACTTTTATATTTGGAGACTTTGAACTTATGCTTTGAAATTTCAAATTAAACCTTAACCAGTGTTTTGGAATTCAAATTTGAAACCCAACTTCGAAAATTAACAAGAATCTGACCAAACTTATTTAATGAAAGTTGTAAAGCTCAACAAATATAACAACTTTGATCTTGGAAGATTTTCAAGTTATTGGGGAAAATCTAGAGAATTTAAATGGATTAGAAATTAAATTCAAAATCCCTCTTTACCCCCTTTTGAATTATTCAAAATCTGTTTGAAATTTGGAATTGGTTCAAAAACCAAAGTTGTGCAGAATTAAGAGTACTACAACTTTTGTATTTACGATTTTCTGAGTTTCCACACGAAATTTGGAGTAATTAATCGAAAATAGTAGAAAGGATAATGTCCTGCTACAGTAGACGGACACAGGAGCTTGCCTCCTGCCTCTGTTCGCGAACAGAGCCTCGCGTCCTGACCGTGCGGCGACGCCGCCCGGCGCTGCCGGCTGCCTGTTGCCGGTCGTGTGGAGTCGTGGGGGTCCCTGGGAGCTTGTCCCCCTCTTGTTCCCCTTTTCTCCCACCTTATTAAGCCGACGGCTGCCCACATACCTCTCCTTTTTCCTCCATTACCGCCGCCGTAGAGCTTCGGTTCATCGGAAAATTCACCGTTCCCATTGAGCCACTATCCAATTCCTCTTGCCAGCAGACTTACCACCTCCTGGCGCACTTCCGTGACCCAACCGTATTGCCTCTGGTCTCTTGTGTGCGCCGGAACGCCATCGGCGCCTCGGAGTTCGGCCGGAGCGCCGCCGTGACGTATCCCACCGCGACGAGGCCGTCCCTGCGAGGTAGGTTCCTTTCCAGTCCTCGTTTCGTGCCCTTTGACACCCAGGAAAACTCATAGGCCCACTTGTCTCTATATTACCGCTATGTAGCCGACGGAACGTCGACGACACCCTCAGTTCGCCCCGCCGCCGTGACCTTCAACGTCGACGAACCCTCTCGGACCGGCGTATGCTCCAACTAGCATGCGCGTCACACTCTGGTGAGATCCCTGTTCCATTAGGTATAGTCGGTTTGGTCCCTCGTAGTCTGCTACGGCTGGAACGCGCCTTTCCCGACGAGCTCCGAGCCGGCCATCCACCATAGTCATGGGAGAGCTCGAGTCCGAGCCGTAGGTGCCCTCTGTAGTGCGACAACGGGGTTGACAGCTTGTGGGGAGAGAGACGGTGCACTCGGTGTCATCGGGGAGCCGTCGTTGGCAAGCCGCCGCGAGCGGCGCTGTCGCCGCGCGTGCGTGCCTCTGCTCTGCTCGAGTGGAGCAGAGGGGAGGAAGAAGACGAGGGCGACTGGGCCGGGTTCGGCCGTAGTGGGCCGGCCCAGTCGGGCGCGGGGAGAGCGGAGGGAGAGAGAGAAGGCCGGGCCGGTCTGTGGCTGGTTGGGCCGTCTCGGGCCAGATTGGCTTTTCATTTTCTCCCACGAATTATTATTCCTTTTCTATTATAAATTAAAATGAATAGTACTAGTTATTTGTTATTTTTATAGGAATATTTATGTTGAGCTAAAAATCATGAAAATAATTGGGTATGCTCTCTGAAGTATGTAGTATTTATAAAAATATTAAAGATAAGATTTGGACACTTTTTGTAGGGACTAAAAATCAGCATATTAAATGATAAATGCAACTTTGGGCAATTTTAATAAATTTCAGATTAATCCAAAAATCCTAAAAATTTATGTGGCACTGTTTTAGGGTAGAACCTTTCTGTGGGATGAGTTTGGGCTCAATTTGAAACTATTTGATCACTTGTTAAATAAATATTGGGTTAATGGGATATTAGAATTGATTTAAACAAATAATCCCTGTAGTTTGGTGTGACTTTTGGATTGATTGAGTTCATGGATCTTTTACCATAGTGATCTTTGACAAAAGTAATGAAGTCACTTGTTAGTTGTAGTAAAGTTGTGCAGCGGCTTTCTATGACTGTAAAAAATGGTCAATAAAAATGAAAATACGAAAACACCATTTTACTTTATGAGAAATATTTTGCAACTTTACCGTGAAGGAAAGTTGTACTCAAGGTTGTTAATTAAATGTTTGTTCTACATTTTCCATTCATGTCATTCCGCACCATGTAAGTATGCATCATTATTTTACGTGTAGAGATCGGGTTCTCGGAGGAAAATTCTTGATTGCTCCTCGACGGAAGAATCATTCATCAGGAGAAGTCTAGGGGTTTCTCTGGTTTTCTGACGGAAGTGACAGACCTGCAACACAGGCAAGCCCCGGTGCATTCAGCCCCTCTATTTATAAAATTTTTATAACTTGAGTTAATCTATTGCATTAGGTTGATAGGAGTTGTGTGATAAACCCATTGATGCATTACCAACCTTGACCACTGAAATATCTGGAACCCATTTTAAAATAAAATGTTTGAAAATGCTTAGCCCTGCTCGAATAAATTAGAATTTCATAAAATGCTACTTTTGAGTTATTGTGATACCTATGTGCCATTGATTAATTCACGAAAAAGAGAATTGGTATATTCTTGTTCGGTGGCTGTGCACCTGATCAGTACATTGTCACCGACGAGAAGGGATTTTCTTGCTCGGTGGTTGTGAATTTGGGTTAGAGTCCCAATGCTTGACCACCGGCGGAAAAAGGGATTTGAAAACCGTTGGGACACTTGTATTTGGGTTAGAGTCCCAATGCAATGTCGCCAGTGGAAAAAGAATTAAGGACCGTTCGTTGTAGGCCTGTTGTGATCGAGACTTTGCAACTAGCCACATACTTCAGAAAGCCTCTGACTCCGGTGGCTCTACTACTTGAACCGACAACCACACACTGGAAGTGGAGAGATGGCGAGAGCAGCGTGTACCCTCGTGGCCGGCGTGCCTGGAGAAGACAGGAGTACTGTGTTCTCGGGTGGCGCAGGACCGGTTCAGGGGTAGAAAAGCCGTGGTAGGCGGGGTTGGCATATGCAAGCTTAACTGCTACATATGCAGTGTGGATAGCGATCCCCAGCTGGGAAATAATCGATTCGAATCGTCGTTGCTCCTCGGATATGGAGACTTGATCCTTTGACCTACAATTGAAAAGTGGTTCGGAACTAGGTGTTTTTGAGAATGATTAAGAATTTGAAAGTATGATGATACATGAGAATGAATTTGGAATTATGGATTATGGTTAAAATAAGATTGAGTTAAAATATTGAAATAGGATAGTAATGCTTTTCTGCAAAACTCTTTGACTCTTGCTCAAGCCTTACCTTGATTCCCCCTCAGCCTGCATTCCTGAGTCTAATTTTATACCTTTTTGTCGGGTAAGTCTTGCGGAGTACCCCAGTACTCAGGGTTTGTTAACCCCTTTTGCAGGTGAGCCGAGGGTACAGTTCGGTTTGGGACCGTGTTGGTTGACGGATCGCGCATGTTCAAGGATGTGTATATGATATAACCCTTGGGCAAGGGTATAGTTGTACACTGCTCATCCACTACGAAACCCTGCTTCGGGCTAATGTAATCTATATTTGTAAACCTATGTTTATGTAATTCTTCCGCACTCTTTACTCTGATTCAATTTATTTGCGTAAACTGTTGTAATACTGCAATGCTTATAATGAGATCCTCGAGAGGTTAGGGTTCCCTAGGAGACCCGACAGGCCACCTTGGTCAAGGAGAACTCATGCAGACTGATCGTGGGTCCTTAGGGACGATGACGGTGCACGTGGGTCCCTATGATTAAGGCGGTTCTGTCACACCAGATCATGTTTCCAGCCCCTCCAACACTTCAAGAATGCTGCAAACTTCATAGAAACTTCATGAGATTCTATGGTTCACCGATGGTAGGAGGGGTTAGAGCCCCCTACCCCCATCGTTAGCTTCGTCACTGTTGTTGGGTTGTAGTTGTGCTCGCTAAGATTCTGCAGCAATTTGTTTGTGCAGATGATGTTTAGTTACTCGTAAGACTATCTCTAACAGTGGCGCATCTAAAATACAAGACTCATTAGGCGTTTGGATAGGACTATAGACAAAGGATTTAATATTCATTTTTGTTATTCTCTAACAACAACACCCAATTAGTAATGGAGAAGAGACACGATGAGGTATTGTTGAAATATAAAGTAAATTGCCTATCTCTTAGCTTGTCTCAATTACTCTATTTCTCATCCCTCCTAATCACTCAGTTAGTAATGTTGGCGCATTTTTACGATAATGAGTGTATCACACATAGACACTAGAGAGGCAGCATACTAAACACATAGATTATGCTGGTTCAAGCTAGAGTCCCATGTCCAATAATGAGTTAAGGATGTATTGCTTGTGCGTTTTGTGCTAAGAGCCCATTTAAGTTTGGTTTTGGTGTTTGATGATCAACATATAATCAATTGGACTAACATTGTTTGCTAGTGTTTTTTTGATGTAGTTAAAAAGTGGACTTGGACTCAAATTGGTGATCCGGATGATATCACCTCAAGCAAGATATTATGAGCGGTGTTGAACAAGCAAAAGTCTAGAACATAAGATGGGACGAAGTTGTACTTGAAAATCACGAAGAAAAAAAATCATGAAGAGGTGTTGAACCATGCATCGGACTGGACCCTGAGGGCGTCGGCCCAAACCCTAGCCAAAACATCCTTTTGGGCTGTAGTTGTATTCTTTTGATGGTATATGACTATAGATTATCTATAAATATAGATATGTAGAGCACAAATAAAGTTTGAATGACTTATAAACTTGGACGGATGTGGTATACATGATACAACTATAGATGTATTTGTAAATTTTGGCTATAAAACAAAGAACCAAATACATTATTTTCTATCTAAAATTGAGACTCTCCCGTTACCGTCTGAAATTCCAGAATAAGGACCCAAAGTAAAATTGCTATCGTACGATCTTTTTAAATCAAATCAAATTAGTTGCCTTTCAACATTGTCGTCGAAAAGGAATTCCACGCGCATTCGTCCTCTCCGCGAACAGTGACACAACACGAGACGTCGCTCCCCATGTCGGCAACGCTTTCCACTCCCCCGTGTCGTGTGTAGTTGACGCGACCTCCTCCACTGCATTCACCACACTCCACTCATGCCACTCACTCCACGGCACCAGCCACCACCACACCCTTCTTTTTCTTTCCGTGCTGCTGCTGCTGCTGCTGCACGTCCAACTTTTTTTAGGAGTAAAAAAAAAAAAAGACTGCACGGCCGCATTGCAGTCTGGAAGGTCGATCTGACGACGAGACGAGCGTGCTGCGTGCCTGTGTGGACCTGTGGCTGTGGGCGCCTAGCGGGGCGCGAAGGAAGGACGGGAAAGCGACGGGTAACGTACGGCAGGGCCCCACGTGCCGTACCACCGCCCTTCCGTGGTTACGGAACCGTACAAGGGCCGCGTACGGAAGCCCGCCCACCCGATAGTGACGGAACCACGCGGGGTGGGCCCCAGCTCACGTGCCGTCGCCCTCGCTCCACCGTTCTGGCGACGGCAACGCCCTACCGGTTCCAATTCCAATTCCATGGCGCGGCCGCCGTTACTTGCTCCACCGCATGTGAGATGCGATGTGGCACTTGCACTTGTGTGTGTCTGTGCGATGTGGCACCCAACACGTCACACGTGTGCTCTTGCCCTGCCTTGTGTCCTCATTGCCAGGTCTCCGGCGAGCAGCCGGTGGATGATCCTCCGGTCATCCTTGCTGCCGTCGCCGTCGATCCAGTCCCGTCGGGAACGCCGCCGGCCGGAGCGCCACCTTCTCACCGGCACACGAAGCACGGTGCGCAGCCCGGCGCACGCGATCCCAACTCCGATCCCACTCACTCAACACCCCCCATCTGGGCCCACACTCACTCAATCTACCCCACCGCACGCCTCGGGTACTCTCCGTGGTCCTATTCGTACACCCCCACCTCCGTCCCACCTCCACATGGGACCACCGACACGCCTGTCCCACCTGTCAGCCACAGCGGCCAGGGCACCGCGTTGCAGCCCGCGGCTATATAGCAACGCCTGCAGAGCACACGCCCCCGCGGCCCCGCCTTCTTCTTCCTCCTCCGGCACTGCAGCCTCCTCCTCGCCCCCGCCTCGATCTCCACCACCAGCAATCGCGCGCGCCCGTGGGCTAGCGCTGCCACCAGCGACGACCTGGCCTATGACGATGAGGGGGCTCCTCCGGTGCGTGTCCACGGGGGCGTGCAGGGTGGCGCCGGGCGCCGTGGCGGAGCCGGCGCCGGCGTCGCCGCCGGGGGCCACCGGCGCCGGGAAGGTGCCCGCGGGGCACGTGCCTGTGGTGGTCGGCGCGGAGGGGGAGGAGGCGCAGCGGTTCGTCGTCCCCGCCGAGCTGCTGGGCCGCCCGCCCATCGCCGAGCTCCTCCGCCGCGCCGCGCAGGAGTACGGCTACGCGCGCCGGGGCCCGCTCCGCATCCCCTGCCCCGTCGCCGCGTTCCGCCGCCTCCTCGGCGCGCTCGCGGTCGCGGGGACCGGCGCCGCCGCGCCCGACGGCGGGCTCACGCTCGCTTACTTCACCGTGGTCGTCTGAGAGAGAGAGATGAGAGATCCCTAGCGTAGCGGGTTCCTTTTCCTTGCTGCTGCTGCTGCTGCTGCTGCTTCCTTGAGGGGATGTTAGCGTGGCTGTGTAGAGGCGTGCGTTGTGATGTTAGCGTTCTTCTTGCTCCTCTAGATTCCATTTGTTTCTTCTCTTCTTTTCCTTCTTTGCTTTTCCCCTCCCCTTTTTGTGTAATAATATTTATGTAAATATGTACATTCAGATCGATCAGACGCTTCTTATTCGATATATACACTCTCTTGTGCTTGTAGCGTACATCTTTAGCCTTTTCCCTTCATCTTTCAGTGGACTATACTTCCATCTACAACTTTGTGACATGAGAAATTCTCTCTGCTACTCTGAAAATCTTGGATTTAGATGATCTTTTCTTTTGTGGGTGTGAGCTAGACAGCTACTGGATTTAAGTCCAATACTCTACTACCTGAGATCACATGACTAACTAGACCATCTTTCGTCAGCTGAAAATTTGTCCCATGCATACAAGTGGACCGACATGTATGTTCTGGCTCTAGTCACTCTCTATGCGAAGTATAAACGGAGTCATTTTGTAGTACGTTTAACCACATTTTCAGTCTAACCTTCCAATGTTTTATATGGCTCCTTCAGTTGGGACTTGGGACTGTGAGGAGGAACCAGGAAAGATATTTTGAGCTACGGCTTTCAACTTGGCACACTTGCTGCCATGCGTGTTGGTGTTCCTCCCAACCACTCCCCTGGACGAAATAAAGGGCACATATAGAATTTTCCAACGTTTCATTTTCTTGGCCAATTAAAACACCTCGGCCTCTTTCTCCTCCTGGCTGGCTCCTGGTACGAGAGAATTCGATGCTCTCCTGCAGTATCCTCCGTCCCAAGCTAATTAAAATTCGGAGAACAGGGATTGCAAGTGGCGTCTGTGCTGTGCATACAAAATTCCCAAAAGCGAGAGGGGCACAGAATAACGAACGGGTGTAGTCAGCGTGTGGACATGATGACTGATGAGACTGTAATGGAATCAGAGTATATCAGACTATTATCTCAGAGGAAGAGACGGCTCTCGTCGCTGCCGGTGATCAGTAATCAAACAGCAACTAATCGCTCGTGCTGCCGCAATCATGTTAGATTGTTAGCGTCACATTACAAGTGTCGAATCTAATTGCGGATATGAAAACACACTTGACACATCTTTGAGCGGACAGCCATCCAAAGTGGAAGGGGTCTACTGATTCGGACGCACATCGCAATTTACAACAGGACACTCTGGCTTATGTTTGTTCTTTTACTTGCTAATTTAAAACTACAGCTTTCTGTTTCTATGTGTTACTACCGATAGTTAGGAAGTTGTGTTAAGAAACCAACAGATTCTCATTTTTAGAAAAGTTTAATGAACATCAAAGACTCTTTCATGGACTTTGGTTCATTTAAAGTAAAAGACGGTTCGCAAACCTGGTTCTGGATAGATACTTGGTTGGAAAATAAACCTCTTAAAGACAAATTTCCTTCGTTGTTTAATATTGTAAGAAGAAAACAAGTTTCTAGTGGCACAAGTGCTTAGTTTATCTTCACTAAATATTTCTTTTCGATGAAACTTAGTGGGTGCGAACCTAAGGGATTAGCATAGAATTGTTGCTTATGTACAGGATATTAATTTATTAGAGGAAAAGGATGTCTTTGTCTGGGGACTGAACACATCTGGCTGCTTTACGGTGAAGTACATGTATGCTGCGTTAATTAACAATAGGGGTTAGAGTGTTACAAGATATATGACAAATTAAAGTACCTATGAAAATAAGAGTTTTTCTGTGGTATTTAAAAAAAGGTGTGATTTTAACAAAAGATAACTTGGCCCGACGAAACTGGAATGATGATAAGCAGTGCTGCTTTTGTCATTATTCAGGAAACCATACAACGCCTTTTTTTAGATTGTTTTTACACCTAAATCCTTGTGGCGTGCTGTACATATACTTTTTAGAATATCTCCTCCTCGAGATATGACTGACCTTTTTAGCAGGTGGTCAAAGACAGCAAACAAAAAGTATAATTCATTGTTATTAACAGCAGTATCTGTGCTTTGTTGGGCAGTTTGGCTAGCAAGAAACGAAGGTGATTTATGACAAATGCTGACCAAAATCGTTTTTGCATGTTCTAATTTCAGGGGAACACACTGGCTTCGACAATGGGTACAAATTGCAGTGGCATGATGATCTACGGGATCAGCTGACCCTAGTTGGTCAACATCTTGGGACTGTCGGCTCTGAAGTTTTTTACTTCAATGGATGGATGTCTGCAAGACATATTGGTCTTGTTTAGTCAAAACCTTATTTTGTTTCAATTTTTCATTGGAAGGATGTAAACTTGTTTAGTTGCAGTCGTGCTTGTGCCTTGGACCAAAACTTTGTAATAATTGGCCTCATTCTATCAGTTGATAGATGAAGTCAGATATAAACTATCCTTTATCTTAAAAAAAATGTGTTACTACCAATATTTGGTACTTGTTCGGTTTTGGCAGGTGGCAGGTTTTGCAAATTTCCGGAACGGGAAAATTTGCAACTCAGTGTTTTCTTCTTCTTCTTCTTCTTCACTTTATAGACGCTTTTTGTTTACTGAAAAGCCAGTGCTTATCCATCTCCGGGCATTGCTCACCAGTGAATCAGTCACTATGTTTTATATAGTGCATAGGGTGATAGGAATCAGTTCCACACTGCATCCTTCAACTTTAGCAGTTGTTCAATTGTGTACATGACAGAATCTGAGCCGTCTGTGTTGCAGAGACGGACGGGGGGAAGATGAAACTGAAGAGTGTTTTGTTGCTTTGTCCAGCAAAACGTCAGATAAGATAGTACTCCTCCCACAGGACAACCAGTACAGGCCACTGCTGCATACAGACGTGCTAAGTAACGGTTCCTCAGTCTGCATGCAGAATCTCAATGGTTCTTGACGGTCTCTGATGAACGCAACGCAGCTGTCCAATGATCAGGGTACGAGACGAAGAGACAACCTAGTCAGAGTCAGGAACTAGACACTCACGTCTCAGGCGACACAGTGACGAACTGACCCATGATCATGGTATGCAATGCTTGTTGCTTGGCAGCCTTGGGGCACCATGCATGTCCTTCACCACCTCCGCTTCTCCGCTGATAGGATGGCCCTAGCTGGTGCCGTGCTGCGCCGTGCGTGTCGCCTGTCGTCGTCGCCACCGGCCACCGCGACCTCAAGGCACGACCGCATTCAGGGGCAGGGCTGCGGCCTGTGCCGCTTGCTCAGCCAACTGACGACCGGCCGGCGACCTGGTCAGCGGCGCCGCAGACCAGAGATGGAAAGGCGTGGCCTGGAGACAAGGCGGGGCTCAGTTACGGTCTCTGGACGTATTGGGCTGGTTGGTAGCCAATTATAGAAGGCCCGTCTCAGACAGCAGGTGGCACCTTGGGCCGGGCCGTGGCTTTTTACACCAGACACAGCCTCGTCCAGTGCACGTCCGGGAAAACGGACGCCCCATCCCGTCTCGCGGGTTTCTTGTGTTCCGAAGCACTCGCATCAATCCGATAGCATCTGGCGGCGGCGGCGGAGCAGCAGACACGATGGGCGTGCGTAGCAGGTCGAAGCGACGGCGAGCGGCGTCTGCCGGCGCGCACAGCAGGTCGAAGAACAGACAGCGAGCGGCGTCTGCCGGTGGCGCCGGCGCCGACCTGATCAGCGGCCTTGGCGACGACGTCCTCGTGCGCATCCTGGAGCTGCTGCCGGACGCGGGGGACGCCGTGCGCACGGGCGTGCTCTCGCGGCGCTGGCGCGGCCTCTGGACGCGCGTCAACTCCCTCAGCTTCGACTCCGGCAGCAGGCGAAACGAATTCAGAAGGGACAACATCGACCAACGGTTCCTCGACTTCGTCCGCAATGCCCTCGCCCAGCGCGCCGCCAAGACGGATGCCGCCCTCGACGACCTCGAGCACCTGGCGATCTCGTTCGACATCATGTCTCCTGCCGACGACCAGGCAACTAAACCGCTGGTGCTGCGGTCCACTGACGCCGCGAAAGAGTGGATTTGGTACGCCATGCAAAAGAAGGCGAAATCTTTCGTCCTTAAACTGCAGTTGTTTCCTATAAGGAATTGGGACACATACGACATCTGGGACTGGGACTTGCGAGAAATTTCAATATTTGACCGTGAATTTGCACGTCTCTCAGTATTTGATCTTCAATTCACATGTCTTTCAATATTTAACACTACACACGCGAATTGTTTCAACATAAGGAATTTTTAGGATTTCATCTCTTTTCTTAATTCCAAATATCTCTTCTCACCCATGAGGGCACGCGAAAAGACAAAAGCACCCTTGCCTCTTCTCATCGTATTCCGTCTCGAACACGAGAACGCACGCTCGGCTCCTCCTTATCGCGAGCGCGGCGGCGGCTCCCCATCCCGTCCAGCTCCGGTGGCCGCCCGATGCCGGCGGCGGTTGCCGTCCCTTGCGCCCCCTGCCTCCTCTGCTCCCCTCCGCTCGCCCAGGTATTCTCCACCCGCACAGGCTGCCGTCCCTTGTGCCCTTGCCTGCCTTCGCCCGGCTAGGGTTTGGAGCGGCTCTGCTCGCCCGTCGCCAACAGACCCGTCCCATCCCACGATGGAGTGGGCTGGCCCAAAGGAACTTATGGCCCAGTCCAAATCAGCCTACTGTGTTTGCGGCCCAGTTTCCAGTCTCCTTCCCCGTCGTGGTAGGCAGCCAGGTTCCGATCGAATCGATGGCTCCGCAGACCGCAACCCTCCTCTCCTCTCGTCGCTTCCTCCATCTCTCGGCGTCGAATCTCCTCCGGCCACCTGAGCACACTCTACTAGCTGCTCGAAGGGAGTTCTTCCGGGATTAGATTCCCTTACCTCTGCTGGGGCGGCGTCGAGCGGAGACCCAGTCGGAAATCAAACTGACTTCGTCTTTTGTTGTTGGTAAGAAATCCTCGACTGTTTCGCAGAGATCCCTTCTTTGCTGCGAATGATCTAGTCTAAAACTTTTCTGTCTGAGATGTAAAGATGGCAACAGGTAGAAAAAACCCGCGTACCCGCGGGTACCCGACCCGGACGGGACGCGGATACGGGCGCAGACTTGTGCCCGCGGGCACGGGTGTGGGCACAAAGTTGTGCCCAACGGGCAACTGTTAGATGGATAAGAAAATGACACGCCCGCACCCTGTAAACCCGCCAAACCCGCACTGACACGTGGGGCCACTATGTAAGACATATATATCCTTCAGATTCTAGGTTTCCATCCTCTCAATCCCACCCCCTCAGTTCCCCCAATCCCCACCAGCGCCGCCGTTCCCCAATCCGGCAGTCGCGGCCTCGAGCAAGAGCGACCCCGGTCCTCGACGCTCCCCTCCCCAAGTCGCCGGTCGCGGCGGTCCACGGGGTCACCGTCGCCGTGTCGCGGCCTCGCGCGAGCGCGACCCCGATCCCCGACGCTCCCCTCCCCAAGTCGCGGTCGCGACGGCCCGCGGCGTCGCCGTCGCCGTGTCGCGCCTGCTGCCTCCCCGTGGCACTCCCCGACGAGCCTCTGTTCTGTCCTGCTTCTCCAATCCCCGCCGTGCAAGCCACCGATGTTTTCCCCTCTATGCAAGTTTAAAGGCAAGTTCGGTACTTCCTTGTTCTTGATGCCTCCCAACAGATTTGAAGACAATAGCTTTTGGTGATGCCTTGAAGACAATGGAGAAGATCTGGAAGATGAATCTTGCATCAGTTGGAAGGCTTTCCTGTTGAATAACGTACGGAGTATTCTTGTATGTGTGGCGGTGAACCTCTAAACTGAGATCTCTAATCTGTGATGAACTGAGACTGCTGTATAAATGTGTTATTTATTTATTATACTTCTGTCATCGTGTATATTTGACATGTATGTATGTGTTAGAGCTGCCAGATACTTATGTTAAATGTGATCTGTTTATATTGTTGGCGGGTATGCGGACATGCCCGCGGGCAAAACATGGGCACAAAGTGCTGTCCGTGGCGGGTTGCGGGCGCGGCGCGGGCACAGGCATAGAAATAGTCTCGCGGGTGCGGGTTTGGGATACTTGTACCCGCGTGGATTTTACCCGTTGTCATCTTTACTGAGATATACGCTCCAATCTACAATTTACTGAGGAGTTGCTTGATTTATGTGTGCGCGCAGGGTGCTAAAAGCGGTTTACTCTCTCTCTCTCTCTCTCTCTCTCTCTTGGCACTCTAGCTGAACTACTGATATCTTGTTCGTTGATTTCAGCATCCCCATCAGGATAAGCTATGTCAGGAGTGATCACAAAGTTCACGGTGACATCCATGGTGATGTGGATGGCCTCGGTTGCGATCATGTATGGATTCTACTACCAGGTGTTTCCAGGTTCGTCTGCTGTTCATGTTCTCATTGCTGCATGGTGTACTCCATCTACTATGTTCAGAAAATGCAGACATACACTGCATAGATTTTATTTGGTAATGACAGTTTTTTCTTAATTTTATTAGGTGTGAGTCAGATGTCATCCTCAGCGCAGACACTCGCCAGCGGGTTCCTAGCTGTCATATCAGTTAATCTTGTGATCGGCTTTTACATATTCATGGCGATGAAGGAGACTCCACATCAAGAGCCACAGCCAGATCCCACCTTCCTGGCGAACGCAAAAACGAGTATCAACTAGCCAACTTCCTCTCAAGTGAGTGATGATTCCAAGGGGAAGGGAAAGGTTGAGTAAGCTGTAGCATGTTGGCTAGTGTCTCGTGTATGTTAAGTGCATGCTATTTAGGAGGAATAGTTATGCTACGCCATCACACAGCACCGCAACCTTTTAAATTTCATGATTCATGGTTTTGCTGTAAATCTTGACAGTTATGGCTATGGAGCAATATGAAGTTGAACCTTTTGTACCTATTCGATTTGGAAACTTGTGTTCAATGTTACTAGTTAGGATGATCCTCGGAACTACAGCTGGTTGTATTTTAGTCCTTTTTGGTTATTTGGTTTGATTCTTTTTAAGCATGTGCCTTGAAGACACATATGATGATATATGGTGCCATTCTGGCTTTTCGTGATATGAAATCTATCAACATAGTTACTTGGTGATATTTGTAATATTTGCTTCAGTGTGCAATAAATATTTTTCTGTGCACACTGGTAACCTTTATTAACTCTGGTCCAACTCATTATTATTGATTATTATTAATGCTATTATTCCAAAAGGAGAAATGGCTGCCTTGAAGTGCAAATCGAAGTTGGTATGGTCGTTAATTGCTGCTGCTGCTGCTGTATTTTTTTTTTCTTTTGACCTGTAGCAACCTTTCATGTAAACTTTAGTATAGGATAGATGAGATTTTGTTGAAAATGCTGCATGATTCTATTCAATAGCCTAATGGGCAGATATACAGAGAGTAAGGAGAAGATTGAATATTTTAGAAGATGCACAGAAACAAAGTACCTCCTGTACAAGAGGCTGATCGCATGCCTAAACTTTATGAAGGGCATCTAAAGTCTTATAACCTTTTTTTTTTTGTTAATTCTTTCTAAAGGATGTTAATCTTCTATGAAGATTTATCTCAACATAGGACCAAGGTGGATTACTTCCAAAAGCACTTCGGTCAATATTTGCTAAACATGTCGCTCTCACAAGAGTGTACCACTGTTGATTTTCCTTCATACATCCTTTGTAGTTTGTATCTCTCTATGGTGATTTGTTTAACTATGAATTTTACATTTTTCTAGTTATTGCTGATAAGCTAAAGATACAGATTGGTTAATTGTATGATGGAATGGGCTCAGGTCTGTGTTTATGACTGAAAGTTGAAGACATGAACTACAGGTCCACAGTTAATGACTAACATAGCTTGAGGATATAAGACTATGCTAAAAATGACAAGTTATGGTAATTATTAGTTAGATAATAATTTCATGAGCTATTAAGTGAACAACTTGACTTTAATAAAATGGTAGAAAAGCAATTAGCAGATATTCATGCAAAACTTTCATGCCATAATGAAAAAGTTAATGTTGTGACCACGAGAGGTGGTAAGACCACTCGTGATCCCCTCTTATCCTGATTCTACGCCCAAGAAGAAGGTAGTAGAAGAACAAGCTGAAAAAGAAGACCCCACTGCACCTCAAGAAAAGGTAAGAACTTCTCCTCATGAATTTTATGATACCGAGATATTGCCTTTTCCTGACCATAACAGGGAACCAAAGGAGGATGAATAATTCCGGAAGTTTGTGGAGGTAATACAAAAATTATATATACATATACCTCTAGTTAATGCAATGCAGGTATCCTACCTATGCAAAATATTTGAAGGACATCCTCAATAGAAAGAAACCAATCCCGAGCACAGAAATGGTGAAATTGACGGAGCAGTGTAGTGCTGCTATCCTCAATAATTTCCCCGAGAAGAAGAAGGACCCCGGAAATCTTACTATCTCATGCTCTATCGGAACTCAATAATTTGATCAAGACCTGTGTGATCTTGGAGCAAGCGTCAGCGTCATGCCTAAGGTAATATATGACAAACTTAATCATGCATCTTTATCTCCAACTACTATGTGTTTGTAGCTTGCCGATCAATCAATACGATATCCGGCGGGAATAGAGGAGAATATGCCTGTTCAAATTAAAAACTGTTTCGTTCCCGTGGATTTTGTGGTGTTAGATATAAATCCTAATTTTAGAACACCACTAATCCTAGGAAGACCATTTTTATGTACTGCAAATGCAACCATTGATGTGGGAGCCGGAGAAATCCGACTCAACATCAATGGAAAAAAAGAAATCTTTCATTTCAGGCCACGTCCGGAGCAGTGCTCAACAGTGGAGGACGCACCTGCCGACACCACCATGCATGATGAAGATTCTCTGGAGCACTGAAGACAACGTGAAGTGTTGATCGTCATGCAAGCATCCGATGCACTTAACCAAGGTAAGTTAAGCTAAGGTATGTTCTAATCTCGCTTATTTTCTTAAGTAATTTTACTTTTCCTTCATGAACTAGCTTAGTATCTTGCTTAGGGTAATAAAGTAGGGGATTAGAAGGCCGGTGGCCCACTTTGATAGGGCGGCCTGCCCTGCCACCTTTGGCTTTTAGCTCCCCCTAGTTGCTCCACTAGCTGATCACATGGAAATAGAGAGCATGGCACCAGGTATGGCAGACAAACCCATCCAATCTTCATTTGCTTTCTTTCTCATCTTGTCTCAAGTCCCTCCAACCTCTCCTCTCACCTCTCTGGCTGCAAGATGCGCTTTCTGATATTGCAAGATGCTCTAGAGTGGATACACTAGCATGTGAGAGAGCAAAGTCAAAACTTTGGCAGAGTAGTAGGGCTGGGCGCCCTGTCCCTGGCCACCATCCTATCCCCTCTGCTGTCCACTTGCCTATTTACACTCTCACATGCATGAGGAAGTGCTGCACCATGCATCCAAGCTCTCACTCTTTCTTCACTTCCATTCTTCCGAGCACCCTCGTAAGCACTAGCCACTAATCTCTAAGCAAAGCAAAGCAAAGCAAGGAGAGCCACGGGAAGGCAGCACACACACTCCCGAGTGGAGTAGTTTGTTTTACTAACCTTAATCCTTGCTTTCTTAGTGCTTTTGTGTTTCATCATGTTGAAGAATTTGTTCGGGAAGAAGAAGAAGAAGACAGAAGAGAGTAGTGATGGAAGCAGTAGTGGAAGACCGAACCAACATCTGCGCTTCTTGTCCGGAAGCCATTCGAGTTCAGGGAGTCAGCACTCCCGAAGAAGCAACATGTCTGTTGATCAATTGAGCCATGGCGACCCTCCCGAAGAACAAGGCACTCAACATCGACCCATCCGTATTCTTGTGGATGAGGCCCAGATTATTTGGCTAAATAATCGGGAAAGAGAAGCCTTCCGCATGCTACGTGAGCGCGCGTTCATCCACACCCCCGAAATCGACCGCAACTTGCTCAACGCAACAGGTATGATTACTGAATTTCAATCTATATTTCGTACTTTGGGGTGGGGAAATGCATGGATAGTTAATTAACTAGGGTGTAGAGAACTTACTTTAGAATTTTTATGCACCCTAGAAGTCACTAGTAGCTACTGCAACTTTCATGTGTTTAATGAAAATTATTCTTATACTTGGACACAATTTAGTGAGCTGGTAGGATTTAATAAAAATTGTGCAGTAGACTTAAATAAAGCCTGCAAAGATTTTAATAAGAAAACCTTTTGGTATAAAATTTCTAGCCGCCATGATTCAGCATATCCTAGAACTTCTCAAATACATAACCCAACACTTAGGATGTTGCAAAGATTTATTGCTATAACCTTTTATCCTAGACATGACCCCAGGAAGGTTAGAAACAATGAAATGCAAATTTTGTTTGCCGCATTAAAAGGAATTCGTGTATCACCAGTTAAAACTATGATGGATTATTGGTTTAAAGTGTTTACACGGGTAACGGATACAACCATTGAAATGACTTCACTTGTGACTAGGATAGTCAGTAACATGGGTTTGCTAGGCAGTGCACAAATTAATTTCATAAACACTGAGAGGGTAATTTTAGACATAGAACATTTTAGGCAAGCACACATGATGAAATATGATGCGGAAAATAAAAAATATATCATGACATATCAAGGTTTTATTAATGAAATTCCATTGCCTGACATGAGTTTATGGTTAAGAAATGTGAACTCTTTGCACTTATCCCTCGAAACCGAGGAACAGCACGCCTCAAGGCTGGCATAAGAACATGCTGTGCAGGTTGCAGGAAGAAGAACAAGGACCCAGACTAGAGCTGCTCAGGCTGCAGCACAAGAGCAAGCAGAGTGGGGGCACAAGAAGCATTCCGACAAGGAGCCATGCCACACACTAGTCAGTGGGGTGCATGGCCCGCTCCTGGCTCTCAACAAGTAGGAGATTCCAACTGGTACCAGCCACCCCTGCAGCAGCAGCACCAGCCGACTGACCCATGGAATCCCTATGGACAAGCATCTGCACACATCAGCCGTTCTAGGAGTACCCAACCCTTGGGTGGCTCTTATAGATACACTGATGTGGAAGGCTCACACTCTTCCAACGCTGAAGGATACCCTCCACCGAGACACTCAGTTTCAGTGCATGGATGGGAGCGAGACTTTGGCTATGTCCAGCATCGGATAGAAGGCCTGCAGATTGGTCAAGACCAGCTTCACCAAGGATTACAAGACCTGTCATATGAATTCCGGCTATACAGGCAAGAGAATGAGGAGGAGACAAGGATATGCACTACCTAGCTCGTCGCAATGACCGCCGTTAGGACGATTTCTATCGCCGCCAGGGGTGGGATTTCAAGTGATGCTTTTAGAACCAGTTTGGGGGAGGTCCCCCGCGAAGGTAAGTACACACAACCCATCCTTTTATTTACGCACTTATATTATTTTATTTTCAGAATGTTAAAATAATAATAATAGTAGTAGTAGTAGTAGTATTTGTTATGTTAGTATTGTTATGCTTGAAAAATAAATAAACACCCACACTGTCACACTATTAGAAACAAGGGAATGAAAATATTTATTGTTTATAATTAATTCAAGTTAGTAATTCGCTGATGATTTGACTGTTAATGTGATTTTACTTATACCATGAACTTGAACCCCGTGGGTTGCAAATGCTAGAACAAAGCTTGAAAAATTTGAGTAACATGATTTAGCAAAGAAATGAGTAAGTTTCTATCCTGTCATGAGCAAGGTTAATCTATGGAGAATTTCTTTAAAACAATGATAAAACTTGCTTAAGATCTTCTGTGGCAAAAGAGAGCACCTACCAGAGCCATATTTGTTAGATAGGAAAACTCCACTTGCTGCCTATATTTATGTTGAGCCTTGTCAAACTTTTGTGAATCATAGTAGAGAAACTTGTCATATTCTCATGACCGAGAACACGAACACCCACCTTCATATTGCTATTCTTACACTGAGAATAAGCAACAACATGCCTTTTATGTTAGGATCTACTCCATGGCATTATCATTTATCCCTCTGAAATATTTCTCAAAAAGAGGCATGGCTAGTCTCTAGTAAAAAGAGAGAGAGAGAGAGAGCAAGTGCTCTGATGAAAAAAAAGAGAGAGAAAAAGAAAAGAGAGCAAGTGCTCTGATGAAAGAAAAAAAGAGCTAGCCATGTTTCTAAAAAGGGAAAAGCCATGAAAGGAGTAATTAGCACCACCACCATACACATGCACATTCTCGGTCTAAGTCTATGACTTGTTGCTCCTTTGATCCAATTGTTTGACTTAGCAATATTACATTATATATGGTATGCCTCATTTTCCTGTGATCCTAAAACTCCACATAAGCTACTAGAGATAGGATGTGAGGGCATTGCAACCCATTTGAGTGAGATTAAAAATTCCACACACATATTAGAGAGACTGATAGTGCCACAGAAGAGTCTAAGGCATGATTATTACAAATATTCAAAAACCTCCATAAGATTTAATCAGGCAAAAAGGGCATGGAGAACAAACCCTCTTTCTGGCTAGTCTGTGCTCTATTTTTCAGGTTAAGGGATAGATAAAAGCCCCATGGGTAATAGTGATTGGATATGGGTAATTGCATTAACATGTTGAGTCAAAGGTGAGTCATTAATAAGAAGTTAATTATAAGCATAACATCTTGAGTCTTTGCTCAGGGACGAGCAAAAGGTAAGTTTGGGGGAGTTTGTTGATGCTCACTAAATGCACATTTTAACCATCAAAATTGATAAAATTGAGTAAGGAAATGGCACATAGAAGGTAGGAATTTGGTTTAAAATAATGGAGTTCCACTTGTACTTTAAGAATTGTGGTTGCAAGTGAAATACATGTGAAAACGAAGCAAACAAAGGCACATATGAGCAGTACACGTGACAAGAGCCACATTGGGCCCAAGTGACAGGGCGCCCGCCCCCTAGTAGGGCGCCCACCCCCCTCTTGGCGCCATCTTCACTCCGCCACGTCATGGATCCGTGTTCCAACCTTTTAAACAGAGTTTGGCACGTTGATTCAACATCAATGGCTCAAATTCACTTCACCTGGATCCGGTAGCCCTGTTGGGCAGGGCGTCCGCCCTGTCCATTTGGCCTGCCACGTCCGCAATCCGGCCGAGAGGCATCCAAGCACTTGTGGCCGTCCATTTGAAGTCGGTTTTCATCCAAGGGAGATCAAAGGTGGTGTCAAGGATTCATGGACCCACTTGTCATCCTCCAAGGGCCACAAACCGCCTCTCCAACCGCCATCAAGTGCTCAACCGACCTTGTAACCGTCATTTGGGAGGATCCTGGAGCGTTGGATGGCGAGGTGGTGCAAATCACCGGGCGCCCTCCCCCTAGGAGGGCGCCCGCCCTACAAGTAAGGGCCACCGACCTCCGGCCACCTCTACAAGTACCCTAGGGGCCTCCAAGTGCTATAAATACCCCAAGAATGCTTCAGCTGTAATCAGCTTAGGAAGAATAGAGAGATTTGGAGTATAGTCCATCCTAGCTCATCTAGTGAGAGCCTCCTAGCAAGGCTAGTGATGTGAGTGTGAGTGAGGAGAAGCTGAAGAGTTGGAGAGCTCTGCGAAGGTCTCTCTCTCGGGCGCTTCCTCTGTAAGGTACTCTTTGATTCGGTAATATAATTTCCTTTCTAGTACTTACATTTCCCGCATTACATTCAGTATTTACTTCCAAGTATTTACTTTAAGTATTACTTTGAGTGCTCTAGTTGCGGTAGTACTAGGGGAATAATTATCCGTTTCCATACACTTAGTGCGGGATCTTCGCCGCATAGTCGGTGCTCTAATCTTAGCCCGAGGTTAGAGTAGTAGCCTGTAGTGTAAGCGTGGTGCTTGGACTAGAAGTTACCTTGGATTGCAGGTTAGACCCACAGATAGTAGTGGTAGGTCTTAGGTGGTGACAGCCATAAGATCCTCTGGATTCCACCACGTTCGGTCTAGTAGTAGGCGTAGGGCTTTTCTGTTTGTGAGTAATCGCAATCCCTTGGGACCTGCGCATTCGTCCCGAAGTGCTAAGTGGAGTTAGCCTACCGTGTTGCCTTGCATCCCACTCTTGAACTCATCACTGTCTACGCCATTGCTTGGCTCTATCTTAAACTAGATTATTTGAATTAGTTGTCACTACACTAGTTCATTCTTATCATAAATCGTGATTGTTCTTAGTTTACCATTGGATAACTCTAGCCATTAGAAGCTTACCTGTGGAAATAAATACGATACTTGGTTACTCCCAAGTGAAGTGCTGCATCGATAGATTCTGTGCGCTTGCGAAATTCTGCAATAGTCATAGGAATTATCAATAAGCTTTTCTGACGCCATTATCAGGAATAACCCAATTCTTGGTAGTGAGCTTAGAAACGCAAACAAAGAACTAGATAAACTTTAATCTATTATATTGATAACAACTATATGCAATGAATAAGTGATGTTACCTGATGTCATTTACTCTACTCATAACAGGTAGAGGTCACAAGGTAATAAATATAAATACAAGTGATAAATATGATCAAGCATCATTAATAAAGAATAAACATCAGAGCACATTCTAGTAATAGTAATAGCTAGCCAATGGATAAACTAAGGAATTAATATCTAAGATAATTCTATAACTACATCAATGAATAACTCTAATTAGTGCAATTACATCTAGCAATCATTGTCAGATTAGTCCTATATCATAATCACATGCAAAGGGCATCATTTAGGAAGGATGTGAAACAGAGTCATCACCCAACTTCGCGACCGTGCCTGCTTGCCTACATACGGGGGGTGGACTACAGAGGAATCAATGCAGCTGTCACCTACGCGAACTACCACACGACCCGGCACATCAGGGTGCACTCGCAAATAAACATAATATCTAAACACCACTGTCTACATATCGTTTATCATCTACCCATCGATCGTATGGATAAACGCTATACGAAACAATTATATGAATTCAATAAGATCAAACCAACTATACTAGACATATAATCAAAGTAGACAAAGACTATTGTAATCAAGAACATATAAATTATTAAGAACAATGTTTCCCTAATCATAATGAAGAATACAATAAGAGAGATAATTAGAACTATACCGAACTCTGCGCTCCTAGACAGTCGCCGGGGCTCCAGATCCCGCCGAAGAACTAGAACTCATCTACTTCTAATCTAATTAGGCTAGAACTATGAACTAGATGGCTCTTGATGAACTAGAAGGCTCGTGATGGCTTGACCGAAGACTTGAATGCCTTTGATGAATGATTGATTTCTCCAGGGGGGGTCTGCCCCTTTATTTATGGCCCGGTGGGATGAACGTGCGCCGTAGGATCAAACCGACTTAACCAAGGGCCGAGATGACTCCTCAAAGGCGGTGGAAGAAGAATCTAGAAGGCGGAGGGCAAACCCAATGGAGGGAGGCGTAGCCCGGCCCCCCTTGGCGCTGGCCGGCCCCACCTGGCAAGTGGTGGGGCCCCGGTTGCTTCGGGTGTGTCCAGAGGCTTCTAGTGTTCTGATAACGATATTTACTTCGCGGTTACGTTTCATGTCTTTTATGCACTTTAATCCTTCTTTTATGCTTTTCTGGAATAACCCCTGAAAAATACAGAATATACAAAACTCGTGGAAATTGTCAGTTAAAACCCTAGACTAGTGTGTATTCTTGTGTCCTTTTGTGTCTCAAGTTCTAATAAAAGTTGACGTTATCCACCGTCAACAACTCCTCCAAGCTTATCTTTTACCAGACCCTTGGCAAACAAACTAAATCTAATTACTACTGTATTTGGATCAGGAGTTGCTACGATACTTTCATACTTTCCAAGTACACATGCTTTCAAACAGAGATTCCTCTCCGGATTAGATAATAACTGCTCTATCCTTCAAACTTGCCCATTTTACCTTTAACCATGGAGGCTTTACAGTTCTCGCATAAGTCTTGAGCAATTGAAAGATAGAACAATCAAGTCAAGCACTATGTAGTAAATTCTTCACAGTACCAATATTCCAGAGTTTTTTATAAGTTTTCGAAAAATAAAACTCAGAAGCTTAATTGTATGACACCCTCAAATCCCTCAATATATGTAGTATTTATGGATCTCACTTAAGACATTAACAATGTCATGCCTCCCAATAGCTAAGAATATATAGTGGAGCTTATAGGAGTGGCAATAATAAGAATGAGCATACTTGCAGTTCATATATTGTAAAGTCAAACAATGGATCCATAGAGTATTGAGGCATACAATTAAACCAAGATGTGCACGTGCATGGAATATGGTGGATATGTGTATATGTGGTATTTAGTGGCTAATTCTAATTCTACTTATACTCTTTTGAAAATAAATTTCTCTTGCAGGAAAACATGGGCTATCTTTATTATTTCTTCTTCTTTCCATTTTTCTTTCATTAGGGAGGCGGGCATCTAGTACCCATTATTTTTAATTAGTGGGACACTTGTCCATATTTTACTCCCTTTTCTTTTCATACTTTTGCATAGCCACATGTATCCCATAAATGATTTGGAGAGATAACAATGGTAACAACTTAGAGCATTTATAACAGGGCTGTCCTATGGGGTATGTTTTTGGTGTTTACTCCCAGTGTAGGAGGAAAACATTTTTATGATGAACATAGATGAAAGTGGAAATGGTTGTGAATTACTCCCAGGGTAGGAATAATGCATATGTGGCTGGAGTGTGTAAGTGATCTTGGTTTTAAAAGCATGACAAGACTCTCATAAGGTATACAACAAAGGTTCACTGAACTCAATGCAAAGCAAGCAGCATAAATGTGCAAAGGTTTCCTATCTAAATGTATCATAAATGGCTTTGATAGGAATTCACACTTTGTTATACAAGAGCTCATCATGTAGATTTTAAGTTTTCAAAATAAATCTCCAGAACTTAGTAATGTTAGGAATAAGATAAATAGTAGCTCAACCTTCATGAATCATATAAATCAATCACCTAGACTTAACTCAAACATATGCCTCCATAAGTTTCAGGTTTTAGGGTAAGTTTTAAATTAAAACAGCAATATCTAAAACTCGGGAGAATTTAAGTTTAAAAACTAGACACTTAAAAGGAATGATATCAGAGCAACTATTCATCATCTCCAAGATAAATTTTAATGTTCATCAATTTTAATTGATTCTAGGCTAGACTGACTCCGAACATATTCTAATATATAGCTAAGTGTTTATTTGGTTTTAATGATTATCTTTCTAATTATTCTGGACTCAAAAAGACTCTATGACTTGTGGACCTTCATGTGCCCACGTTTTTTTGGTATTTTATGAATATATAAAACAGACTCAATAATCGTATAGGTATAGTTACCTGATAACTAGGGGATGCTCCTCCCCCAAGCTATATGTTTGCTAATACTTGGTGTTGAATGATCTTCAGAGTGAGCTAACCAGTAGTAGTCCTGGTGGGTGCCATTGATAAACTCTCTCCTTAGTCATAATATTGTTCCTGCATGATTATACTCCAACAAGAAAACCAAAACTCGAGGCTTGAATTTAACAAGGGGTTAGCGGTCAGCCAATGAGCAATCGATTTTTCTTTGAGTTGATTTTAATTGACAGATTCTAGCAGGATTCTATTTTTAGGGTTTTCTAATTTTCTTATGCAGTAATCAAATATGTATGCATGCTATATTTTTATGCCATCACGGAAAATATTTATTCTCATGGGGCTTAGGATAATGCAACAAAGTAAATTCAGATGCCATTTTTATTTTTATGCCACCATAATAAATACTCCTGCAGGGTTACTATAAGTTTACTCACATGGGGTTTTAGTATTTATGATGCATTAAGTAAAGCAGTAAATATTTTTGTTGTTTTATATTTAATATGCAAAAGTGATTGTACTAATAAATGTGTTAAAATAAAATTACTAATGAATGCTAACTTAATTAGATAACTACCATTCTAACCTTATGGCTAGTGTCGGAATTTAAAGTCTACCGACAAGAGTTAGATAGAGGAGAGTACTCACTCAATAGGTTCATCGCCTGAGGTTACCTCAGTCAATTCCCCATTTTGTGGTGGTGTAGTACGTGCTTCTTCTTTCTCCTTCCATCTCATTTCTGTCTCTTCTGCTTCTCTCTTTTCTAACTCCAGCTCTTCCTTGTTACACTCTCTCAGGTGTGCTTCTCTTGACTCTTTATCTCTCTTCATCCATTCTTCTAATTGTGCGTGGATCTCTTCCTTCTCTATCTTGGCAATCTGATCCATCCTTTCAGCTTCCGCTTCCCATTCACTCCAGCGTGGTGCTTGTACGTCTTTCTCTTGCTCCTTGTTGCAGTCTTCATACTTCACAATCTTGCCAGGGAATTCCTCCCATCCACAGTGAGGCTGGGTAGCCTGACGGCGGCCTTGGCGTCTTCTCCTGTTGCATCGCTTCTTGATCTGCTCATTGTTAACAAGTGTTCTAAATTGACAGTGTACCTTCCCGTGGGTAGGTTGAAGTGGATCTGTCCGGACCCGATGTAGATAATAGCGTTGGACGGTGTAGAGGAACGGTCTTCCTAGAAGAATAGGTGATTCATCGTCTTCCCTGCATGTCAAGAATTAGAAAATATGCGGGTATATATTTATCTTGAATTCTTACCATAACGTTCTTGACCACGTCCTTCAGGGAATCTTAGTGATTGATCTGCCATCTGCAACTGAATATATGTTGGGTATAGAGGTAAATCATTAAATACCTTTTTAGACATTATGTTGACAGTCCGATCCAGTGTCGCAGATGGTGTCGGCAAATGTGGTGTCTCTGATTGCGCATTCAATGATTAGTACACCTGGGTCACCTTTCTTTGTTGGAAACGGTTGGGGAAGCATATGATCATTTTCTGTGTTGAGAGCAGTGATTAGTTGAGTAGTTTCTTCAGGTACATGTCGGGGCTTGTTCTTCCTCGATCTTCTATTGTTCTTCTTCTTGGGCACTGGTAGTTGTTGCTCTTCTTGTTGATGGAATTGCTTTGGGACTGCAGGAGTCTTGAGGATGCGGTTCTTGAACGAGAATCTCTCCTTCTTGTCCTTGATGGAGAGGACAATCTTGGCATGTTCTGCATAGATGATGGCTTTGGTTGTGCACAAGAATGGTCGTCCCAAAATAATGGGTGCCTTCTCATCTCCTTCGGTCTCCATGATCACGAAGTCAACTGGGATATATGACTGTCCCACTCTGATAACAGCTTCTTCTAGCACTCCCTCGGGGTAGCAAATGGACTGATCTGCAAGCTGCAAACACATATCTGTGTACAACAAAGGATCACCTAATATTTTCTCATAAATTACCTTGGGCATTATGTTGACACTTGCGCCGAAATCGTAGATAGCCTCTGGAAAGCTGTGACATCCTATGGAAATAGGAATGAAAGGTCTTCCAAGATCTCCCATCTTTTCAGGTAGTGAGTGATCAATCCACTGTATATCTGCAGGCTCAATTTGGTATTGTATTGCATTGTGAATATCAACAAGGTTAGCAGTTTCCAAATCTTTCGGCTGGCCCGGAATCTTACCTTTCTCGAATGGAGGGACAGCAGCAGCTAGCTGAGCTAATTGTGATTCTAACATTTTATTAAAGCTGTGCTGATTCTTAATAGCAGAAGCAAAGGTATCCATTCTAGTATTTATGTTTTCTAAAGCTTTATCATTAGAGGCTACCTTTTTAGACATTTGTTCTAACAATTTAGATTGACCAGCAACTAAATCTCTTAAATGTGGAAGATTATAATTATTGTAATTATTACCTTGGTAGTTATCTTGTCAAGGTTGCTGATTCCATCCTTGGTTTGGCTGCTTCCATCCTTGACCTCGCTGAGGACGATAGTAGGTGTTATTGTTGATGAAGTTCACATCCTCTTGCAGCGTAGGGCAGTTGACAGCTGAATACCCATAATCTCCACATTCTTCACAGATCATGCGAGAATCATTAATATGCATGACTTCCTTCTTCTCTCTATCGAGCTTCTTCATGATGAGGTCTAGCTTGACAGTGACCATGTCAGTCTCCTTTAGATGATGGATGCCTCCCCCTCTCTTGTAAGGTTGAGTACGTTCTTCATTACAGCTCGGATTTGAGGCCATCTTCTCCACAAGTGCTTTAGCTTCTGGAAGCTTAAGTGACAGGAAAGCTCCTCCAGCTGCAGCATCTATGGACTCACGGGTGCTAGAAATAAGCCCATGGTAGAAGGTCTGCATTAGTAGCCAATCATCTATCCCATGATGAGGACAGTCTTCAATATAATCTTGAAATCTTTCCCATGCTTCAGTGAATGATTCATCATGTTGCTGTTGAAAGCTTGAAATTTTCCCACGCAGAGCATTCATCTTGCCTGTAGGAAAGAACTTTGCTAGAAAAGCAGTTGAGCGTCGGTCCCGTGTAGTGTTCTTCTCTTTGTTGGAGTAGAACCATTGCTTAGCTTTCCCCGAAAGTGAAAATGGGAAAAGACGGAGTAAAATAGCATCTCTTGGTACTCCTCTGATCGTGAAGGTGCTGCAGATCTCTAGGAAGTGTTGTAAGTGTGCAGTTGCATCTTCATGAGGCTTTTCCATAGAATTGACTGGCCTGAACTATGGTGATAAGAGCAGGTTTGAGCTCGAATCCATTCTCCCTAGTGTTGACTGCTGGTCCAGTCCGGATGTTTTCTGTTGTTGGGGCAGAGAACTCGCGCAACGTCTTCTCAGCCATGTCTTCAAACGCAGAAGTCAAATGTTCTCCTAAGTGTTCTTCTTCCAATGTTCTTGGTGGTAACTTGAAATTGTCCCTCGCCTCTACAAACTTCTTTCTTCTAAAGAGTTTCTCTGGATCGTCAGTGAAGTTGTTTGTAAGAAAAAACCATTCATCACCCTGCATAAGATAAGCAAATGATAAAAATAAGGGTGTGTCCTATTTGAGTTAGAGATCAATCGGTAATATAGTCTTATCCATTATGCATATATGTTATCAATATTTCCTAAGTTTAATGTGCCTTCCTCGGCAACGGCGCCAAAAATGCTTGTTGACATCTACTAACGTCGCCAAATATAACTATATAACCTTTAATGTTAGAGACGAGGTTAGAAGATATATGGTAATTAATTAACTGGTCATTAGCAACTTGCCACTTATCTATCTCCAACATTCTTAGGCATGGACTAGATTGTCATCCCTAATTATATATGCTAAGAATAAATAAAGGTTTCATATATTATTCAATGTGACTAGACAGAAATATATAAATATAAACTAAGAACAATTCTGCAAGCGGACAGATAATTATACCATTGTAGCATTTTACTTAGAGTTCTACCAGGTTGTCGATTTATATTTATACCACTAGAAGGGACTAGATAAACTTTAATCTATTATATTGATAACAACTATATGCAATGAATAAGTGATGTTACCGATGTCATTTACTCTACTCATAACAGGTAAAGGTCACAAGGTAATAAAGATAAATACAAGTGATAAATATGATCAAGCATCATTAATAAAGAATAAACATCAGAGCACTTTCTAGTCATAGTAATAGTTAGCCAATGAATAAACTAAGGAATTAATATCTAAGGTAATTCTATAACTACATCAATTAATAACTCTAAATAGTGCAATTACATCTAGCAATTATTGTCAGATTAGTACTATATCATGATCACATGTAAAGGGCATCATTTAGGAAGGATGTGAAATAGAGTCATCACCCAACTTCGTGACCGTGCCTGCTTGCCTACATACGGGGGTGGACTGCAGAGCAATCAACGCAGCTGTCACCTACGTGAACTACCACATGACCCGGCACATCAGGGTGCACTCGCAGATAAACAGAATATCTAAACACCACGTCTACATATTGTTCATCATCTACCCATCGATCTTATGGATAAACGCTATACGAGCAATTACATGAATTCAATAAGATTAAACCAATTATACTAGACATATAATCAAAGTAGACAAAGACTATTATAATCAAGAACATATAAACTATTAAGAACAATGTTTTACTAATCATAATGAAGAATACAATAAGAGAGAAAGAACTAGAACTATACCGAACTCTGCGCTCTAGACAGTCGCCAGGGCTCCAGACCCCGCCGAAGAACTAGAACTCCTCTACTTCTAATCTAATTAGGCTAGAACTATGAACTAGATGGCTCTTGATGAACTAGAAGGCTCGTGATGGCTTGACCGAAGACTTGAATGCCTTTGATGAATGATTGATTTCTCCAGGGGGGGTCTGCCCCTTTATTTATGGCCCGGTGGGATGAACGTGCGCCGTAGGATCAAACCGACTTAACCAAGGGCCGAGATGACTCCTCAAAGGCGGTGGAAGAAGAATCTAGAAGGCGGAGGGCAAACCCAAGGAGGGAGGCGTAGCCCGGCCCCCCTTGGCGCTGGCCGGCCCCACCTGGCAAGTGGTGGGGCCCCGGTTGCTTCGGGTGTGTTGCAGAGACTTCTAGTGTTCCGATGACGATGTTTCCTTCGCAGTTACGTTTCGTGTCTTTTATGCACTTTAATCCTTTTTTTATGCTTTTCTGGAATAACTTCTGCAAAATACAGAATATGCAAAACTCTTGAAAATTGTTAGTTAAAACCTTAGACTAGTGTGTATTCTTGTATCCTTTTGTGTCTAAAGTTCTAATAAAAGTTGACGTTATCCACCGTCAACATTAATCAAACTGGGTTATATAAAAGTGTAAATTAATTTTTTAGGCAATGCGACGATCATATTTGTGTCAGTCAGGTGAGCAACGTACACGTGTAACGTGTTTGTCAGATACTCAAATCTGAACCATAAACCTTTCCGCTAATTATTCCCGGTCTTTGGTCCAAACGATCCCCGGTCCGAGCAAGTTACGCAACACGAAAGAATATACCAAACAAACACATGTCTTACAGTGGAAGAGCGAGCTGTCATGAGGTTTGATCTAGATGATTTATTTGACGTTGTTAGGCATGCATGCATGCATGCGTGACATGACTCATGAGCTAGTACGGTTAAAACACCCGATCGAGAAATAAAAAAGACACGTGAGCTAGTAGCTAAGCTAGCTAGCGTTGCCGTCGAAGTTATGCATAATGTGGAGCGAACTGATGAGCTAACCCACCTTCGGTTGGTCAGTGGTCACTTGTTTTATTCCTCATCAAATATAGTGACTCAAATATATTCTCGGTGCTCATATTTGGGCTATTTGTTCTCTTAATAGCACTGAATAGACGAGCCTCTGATGTTCATTTATCAGAGACGGGTATGATTCTTCCGTCGTTACGTTAATAAGTGGATCGATGATCTAGGAATAATAACGGTAGCAGCAAATGCGATCGAACCATTCCCGCGGGGTTCACTTCATTTCCTCCCGGCCTTCTACTGTGCTCCCTCCGTTCCAAAATAGATGTCATTTTCCACTTTCTGAGAAGTTAAAAACTTTTTACTTTTGACCAAATATATATATAAAATATTAATATTTATAATATATGATTAGTATCATTAGATAGATCTTTAAATATACTTTCATAGTATATTTATTTAGAGATATAAATATTACACGTATTTTCTATAAACTCAGTCAAAGTTGAGAAAATTGATCAGCACGCACCCCATAACAATATGTATTTTGAGACGGAGGGAGTACCTCGATAGGACATACGATTCGCTCGACTCCGTTCGGCCCGATGCGAGGGATGGACTACCTAGGACAAGTTACTAGTACTTGTACTACTTGTACTACTAGTCATTATTATTCACTAGTAGAGAAAAGACTATCCACGTCTGTTTTTGACTTTAGTCTCGGTATTTTTTCGTTCGGGGCTAAAGAAGAATTAGTCTCGATTCTAACTTTTATGAGTTGTCAGAAGATCTTTAGTCTCGGTTGAAGACACCAACCCGGACTAAAGGGTTAATATTAGTCCCGCTTTGTGTTCCCAACAGTGACTAAAGGCATGGAGTTGAGAACACCAACCGAGATTAAAGGGTGGTCCGCGGGCTAGTTCAAAAGAAAATCATTCTATTTTAAGTCACATGTGCTCGTGAGATGATAAGTTGCGCGTGAGACTATACATGAGGTCTTGGATTCGAATCTCATAGGACGCAATGCATGGACTAAATGAGGTTAGGAACCGGGACTAAAGGCCAGTTCTCTACTAGTGAGTCAAGGCGAGAGATACATCCGACGTCGTGGTGTGGAGACCATGCCATGTGCCAACCAGACAGACGGAGGCCATGTTTAGTTTCAAAAAATAGAATCTTTCCCATTCACATCAATTATCTTTTAAGCATGCATGGAGTATTAAATTAAGTAGCAGCTATTGCATGTTTGTATTTTTTACCTGGCTTTTTCGAGACGAATCTTTTGAGCCTATTTAGATCATGATTGGATACTTATTAGAAGAAGATTCCTCAACCGCTACAGTAACTTTCTGCCTTACTTTTCGGCAACTAATCAGGCCCGGAATTATGATCGATATGCGGCGCATGGTACATGGTAGTCAGCTCATTAGCTGGGTTAGGTTACGTTAAGTTAAGTTTCCTAGCTCGGTGTACGGACGCCGTCGTTAGGCAGATGGGCAGTTGCGTTGCGTGTAGTTAAACGTCAGTCAAGGCAGGGCAGGGCAGGAGCATGAAGCAGATGCAAACGATTCGTGTGGCGCTCGCTTTCCTCCCTCTGCGTACGCGCACCCACACGAGCGTCTCTTTTACATGCATTTTCTCCACGTATGAATATGTATCAATGAGCTAGCTGTGATGAGAGCTGTGTGGAAAGTAGTCATTGTCTCCCCTGAACCTGAATGTGGGAGAAACCGTTTATCCTTGTCGTGTTGGCGAAATGTTACAACGCGAGGAGCTGTGGGCCTGATCGATCCGTGTGTTCGCTTAACTTATCCAGACTTCTTTTTAGTCCTAAGATAGTATTTTTTTTTTCTTTTCACAAGAAATCAACTTTTAGCGAATAGACAGCGCCTAACTCTGAAGTCTGAAGCATGCATATGCAGAGAGCGCATATATATGGCCGTAGGTCGTCGCATCACCGCAGCATGTGATGGCCGAGGACTTTTTTTTTTTTGGAAGGCATGACCGAAGATTAGTTATGAGTAGGTTACTTGTTACAGGCAGTGTACGTATGGCCCTCGCCATTAATGCAGGTGCAGCGATATGGCATATGGCGCGGGCACCATGATGCATTTGACCCGGCATGCAGAAGAGGGGCATGGCAAGAAGATTGGTCGAACGACCAACCGTCCTTCCGGCCGAACACGCAACGACCTACTAGTCTAGATAGCGGGTCTCGGTTCAGGACAGACTCTATCCTTAGAGTCTATACCTCAGGGACTCCATTATAACTAAACTATGGTTTACAATGCAGAGTTTATAATAAGAGTTTCTATAGATAAAGACTATTTATTACTTAAAAAAATGCTAATCAGCTGTTCCATACTGCCATGTGATCCACCCTATACCTCTCAACAATATCACCCGACGCATACAGGAAATACAATAAATCATTGAACCGGCAAAGATACAGTAAACCAGATAGAAGCCCTCCAGATGAGATAGAATCCATCAACACTTCTATGTCCTGATCATGAACCTGTAAAATAAGATTGACGAGTAAATAAACAACTAGTGAAGGATTCTGACTTGTATTAGTGGAGGATTCAGACTACTGTATTGCTATATCAAACAGCCTGTTCTTTTGGATAAAAAATAAGTGCTGATTTCGCTCGTGCTGATTTGTTGTGAGAGAAAAATACTATTTCGTAGTTAAAAATAAGCACTGATTGGTCAAAAGAACAAGCTGAAAGATTCTCCAAAGTTCCAATGACTGAGCGATATCAGAGACTCAGCAATGATTGATCTACTACTGTATTGCATAAAACAAGGCTGGCTCGCCATATTCCTACCAGTTCGATGGGAGATGGGTAGTAGAGGGGCGGAAGGAGATTGCGGAGGCGTGCGTACTCGAAATATTGGCGGCGACGGCGGCTTCACTTCCACCGATGGAACGAGGACGGGAGATGGCGCAGGCGGGCAGGAGATCGAGCGGTTGCGCTGGAGAATGCCGCTCGGTGGCTCGGATGCGGAAGAGGGGCGGCGGCTGGTGTACGGGATCCAGCGACTCGGCCCCGTTTAGATCCCAGTTGCAGTTGCAATTCTGCACTGTAGCACGTTCGTTTGTATTTGACAACTTTTGTCCAATCATGGCCCAAGTAGGCTTAAAAGATTCGTCTCGTGATGTACATGCAAAAAGTACAAACATGTAAACATTTCGTCTACATTTAATGCTCCATGCATGTGCTGCAACGTTGATGTGACTAGTTGCAGTTGCAATTTGCACTGGATCTAAACAGTGCCTCGATACTTCCCTCCCCAACGCGAGTCGTCTGGTTTCTTGCGGCCTCGAACGGAAGAAAGACTCAGCGTCTAAACAAGAAACGGAGTCTTGGCTTTTTTTCCTCTCTCTTCAATAAATATAAATGTAGTGTCACATTAGTAAAAAATAAGTAATAAATAGACTTACACTCTATAGTAGAGTTATATTGTGAGTGTCCTCATGACGATGCCGGCACAAGGACTGGACATACCAGTCCAGTCCAGTCATCGACCAGCACACCATGCATGCCTGGACCAGTAATGAAGCAACACGTACGCAAGGACGTCGTGGATCCTGTCCGTCCGTGTTATCGATCGATCGCTTCACCGGCTGGCTATGGCAGGCTATGGGAATGGGGGATTTCGTGGCTGGCCGGCGGCGCTGTCACGCTAGCTGTGTGATGCAGCGCATGCACGGCACGGCCACGACGCACGCACCTGGCACGCAACAGAGCAGAGGAGGGGGAGCAAAACAAAATCCCCAGATGGAGATGGCCGTTGGACGTACTGGGGCGCCGGCGGTTGCTTTCGGAGCGTCGTGATCGGCCGGATCCATCATGCCAGCTCCGCTCCGATTGCATGCAGATGCAGCTATACTGCACGCACGCTTTACCATCGTCACTGCACACACTGTCTGCCCGCCTTTCTTGCTATTCGTTTCTGTATTCAGATCAGATGGCCGGCCTTCGTTCCAACTTCCAAGTGGTGTGCATGGTCGATCCGGGCATCCGGCGCAACGGAATCAATCAAAGGGTGGTGCTGTATATAGTAGTATAAATAGTTGCCACTTGCCATCACAACTGCATGAGAAAATCGTTGCATGGTCACCGCTACATGATCTATGATCATACACCGTACCTTTGCAGTTGTCAAAGCATCGATAGGTAAGGTGCAGGATTACTGTATCCGCCCATCCAGTTCACCTGCAGACCTGCTTATGCGGTTATGCCCATCTAGTCTAGTCTAGATAAAACTCATAAATGAGTAGCCTACAAGTCTGCATAAAACTATCTATCAGGCATTATGGCTGCTCGATCATCTGCAGGGGCGTTTGTTCCTAAAGCGACCATGGCTCTACGAACTTAACAATCTAAACCATATCTACTAGTGCTAATTAATTTCTAAACATAACTTGTCAGGTGCGCTGCCTTTTTCATTCTGTAGGAAGCATAGTCTGAATATTTCCAGGGAAAAGTAAAGAAACGAATAAAGGAAAAATTATATGATCTAGTCAAGACTAGTGCTAATATAAATATGATACTCCCTTTCCTTTTCCCGTTTTTTTTGTTTAAAGGACTTCATTTTCTTTTGCGAGTTTAGGTTCAACAGAAATATGGTGCTTTTGTGGAGACACGATCGTGCCTTCCAAGCGTAGGGAGAAAGCATCTTCAGGTTAGTTGGAAAAGATGATAGCAAAGTGAGCAGCACTCAGATTCACTCTCACTCACTCCACAGTGCTCCCACTCCATTACCCATTTTCCTCAAGCTACCTTCAATGTTAAGGACATTTATTTCTCCATCGCAATACTCATTGGCTCGAAATGCCACTGCAGAAAGCAAACCCGCCCTTTTTTGACAGATTAAAAGGTAATCCCGGCTTTTATAGAAAGCACAATGTTCAGTTACAGACTAGAACGAGGCTGGGAATACCACAAAACCTCCCTTTTATTCTCATCTCTGAACATATTTTTTTGACAAGCAAATCACACAGTATATTCGACCATGCTTCAGACCGGGACTAGATGGTATAGCTTCCAAGAAATTCAGAGCATCTCGCCAGAATGAAGAATGGAAAGGAAGGGAACAAAGGAAACGGAAAGCGTGCAGACCACCCAAGGGAAAGGTATGAAGGGTTAAGGAAAGGAGAGGAGGAAAAAGATCGTGAAAGAAAGCAAGGGCAAGCGAACAACCAAACCGGAGGCAGTGGTAGAGGAAAAAAGAATCCCCTCACACCAAAGCAACTTTCCTCAACAGGGCACCCAGCCAGCAGGTGCACTGCACAGTACTTCTAGAACCTCGCGCGGCGTGCCCCCGGCCCTCGACGATTAGAGTAAAATACTACTAATATAAAACCAGTAGCCTATTATCAACGCCATCATGCCAAGAGTTACCGTTGGTAAAAAGCTAATCTGGTCCAGTAATCCAACCACCGCCTGACATTGACGATTTGTTTATAGCCAGGGGGCAGAAAAGCTCGAAGAGGAAAGCGCGTTGATCTAGCTCAACTGCGGCAACACCCCTAAGTTTTTTTTTTTCCTGCTAAAATGTGCATCATGCAAAATCCACGTCTTTTTCAGCCAGCGGAACATGTCAGTCTTGAGAAATCAGAACGGCTGCTCTGCACTCCATGCGTCGCAGCGGGAGAGGCGCGGTCAAAAAGGGCCGTAGTATTCAATGGCGTAAGTTTACACATTGGCAGGATAGGACACGAACGAAACGAACGAGGGAGAGGGGGTGAATTCTGAATGCTGAATGGAATGGACTCGTGAAGCAGCTATCGAGCCCGCGATTTCGTTCGTTTTCGGTCGGCATCCGCCGTTGAAGCAGACTACGATGAGAATTGAGCAGATGATGATGATGACCCTTTCACCGCCCGCCGTCCCCTTATAACCATCGCGCGGTAACATGGGCAACTCCGAGGTTTGGCTCTGTTCGCTGAAGCTGAAAATCGCTGAAAATAAACTGCTAATGCTGATTTCTTATGAGAAAAAAATATTATAAAAGGGTTGAAAAAATAAGTGGTTTTAAACTCAATCCAGCAGAGTCTTTATTAGCCTGGTGGCGCTGGCGTTTGTATCTGTCTCCGTCTGATCGCACCTAGGCTATCCGCCAACTCTATGTGCTGTGCGTGCAGGTGCAGGTGCAACTGCGACCCCACCACACACACTCCTACATCTTCTTCTTACCTCTACCTGCTCATACACCTCTCCTGTGATCCTTGCCACTTCAGCACAAAGAGGAAAGGGCCGGGGTAGTGCCACATAGAGAAAGAGGAAAGGGAAGGGAGCGTTGAGGCCTGGGCGTACGCCATTGATGCTGCAGCAGTAGAACCAGAGAAAGAGAGAGAGAGGGGGGCAGCAGCAGGTGCAGCTCAGGGCCAGGAGCAAGAAACCCAGAGGCGAAGGCAAGCATGGAGCCTACGCCACCAGGACGGAGAGGGAGATGCCTGCTGCCGCTTCTACTTCTGGGGGCTCTCGCCCTCGCATTGGCCGGCGGTGCGGCCGCGTGGCCTCACCCTCACACCCACGGCGGTGGCGCCGTCGTCGGCCTTGGCGCCTCCGCCGCCGGTGCCGGTGCTGGCATGGCCAGGGCGGGCGGCGGCGAGCGCTGGTACAGGGATCTCGCGCTCAGGAGGATGGAGAGCGTCAGATCCTCCTTCGGGGCCAGAAGAGAGTTGGCAACGGTATGTCTTTCGTGTCGGCTTTTTTTTTTTTAGCTTTCTTTAGGTTCTTCGTTCTTGAAGTGCGGTCGGGTGCGGTTCAGGTGTTCATTGCTCCCTTTTTAATTACTACTCTACTATTATTGTTTTTTTTAATTCATCATGCGGTCCCGTCCTTTCCCCTTGCAGTAATGAGTGAGTTGTTTAATGGCCAGTTCGTAGTAGTCTCGTACAGTCAGTCCCCTCTGATCATGTTATTTGGAGTGCACTGTGCGGGCACCAGCAAAGTAGAGGTAGACAGACAGAGACAGATCATATGCGTCGGTTTGCTTTGCAGCTAAAGCTTCTACTATTATTACTACTACTAATAATGCAATAATATCTCTAGCATTTTGCAAGAAAAGTAACGGCCTTTAGCCCTTTACCACCAACCAAATGGAGCTTTGCGACTCTGTTTCGTTTTCCGCCGGCCGTCACTGTCGACGCGCATCCGAAGCCTTCTTGGAGAAACATAATCAAAACGTCGAGCTCATCGGTCGGCAAAAGCTAGCCAACCACCATCACCCATAGGACCAGGAGCCGTTTCACCGCTGCGTTGCGTTCCTGCCGCGAGTCCGCCATTGCCAAGTCCCAAGTGCAAGTGCGTCAGGTTCTTGACCGCAGCAGTTAAAGCGCATGACGCTGCCCTCCGTCTGGAACTCTGAATCTACCACCCCCGCCTGCATTTTCTTCGCAGTACCAAACTCTGCATTTCCTCTCAGTTTCCCGTGCGATTTCGTCAGGAAATGTTTGGCGTGCTCACACTCCGTCTTTCCCCCCAGCGCTGGCAAAGCAACTTTTTTTTCCCCAAAAAACCTCTGTTTCCGTCTCCGACCGCGCCAATGGCCATGCCAACCACCGCGACCTGCCCCGCGCCAAACGCCGGATGCTTTGCGGCTACTCGTGCAGTGCAGGTGCAGCCGCGCTGGCCTCGTGTCAGTCGCACACGATTGGCGCGCCCGTGCGGCACACGATTGGCGCGCCCGTGATCCCTTCGTAAGAAGTCTGAAGTGTACTGCCACGTCTGACGTCTGTGTGTCTGACCTGGCGTGGTGGATGCAGGCTTCCGCGGGCGCGCGGGTGTACCACGTGACGGACTACGGCGCGGACCCGACCGGCGCCACCGACGCGACGGCGGCGATCAGCGAGGCCATCGCGGACGCGTTCCGCCCGCCCACCAACGCCACCATGACGGGCGGCATCCCCGACCTCGGCGGCACCGAGGTGCACCTCGACGGCGGCACCTACCTCATCAAGGGCCCCCTCACGCTGCCGGCCTCCGGCGGCGGCAACTTCAAGGTGAATGAAACCCGACACGCACTACCCATCGTCGTTTCTGTTTCGCTGCTGAGTGACACTGACACGTACCAACGCGCGGTGCAGATCCACAGCGGGTCGCTGCGCGCGTCCGACGACTTCCCGACGGACCGGTACCTGATCGAGCTGTCGGCGTCCAAGTCCGGCAACGGCGGCGGCGGCAGTGGGCGGAGCTACGACTACGAGTACGCCACGCTGCGCGACCTGATGCTGGACTGCAGCTACCGCGGCGGCGGGGTGGCGGTGGTGGACTCGCTGCGCGTCGCCATCGACAACTGCTACGTGGCGCACTTCGCGTCGGACGGCATCGCGGTGCGCGGCGGGCACGAGGCCTTCATCCGGAACACCTTCCTGGGCCAGCACATGACGGCGGGCAGCGACCCGGGGGAGCGCGGCTTCACCGGCACGGGCATCCGCCTCGACGGCAACGACAACTCCGTCTCCGACGTTGTCGTCTTCTCCGCCGCCACGGGGATCATGGTCACCGCGCCGGCCAACTCCATCTCCGGCGTGCACTGCTACAACAAGGCCGCCGGCTTCGGCGGCACCGGGATACACCTCAAGGTCCCGGGCCTCACGCAGGCGTGGATCAGCAACTGCTACATGGACTACACCAGCATCGTCGCCGAGGACCCCGTGCTGCTCCACGTCTCCGGGTCCTTCTTCCTCGGAGACGCCAACGTCGTGCTCAAGGCCGTCAACGGCGTCGCCAGGGGCGTCCAGGTCGTCGGCAACATCTTCAGCGGCCGGGACAAGGGCGTCGACATCGTGCAGCTCGACGGCAAGTTCGCCACCGTGGACCAGGTCTACGTGCAGCAGAACTCCGCCACGGGGATGACCGTCAGGTCCACCACCGCGCGCGCCTCCGTCGAGGGCAACGGCAGCTCGTGGACGCTCGACTTCTCGCCGGTGCTGCTGTTCCCGGACCGCATCGGCCACGTGCAGTACTCGCTCGTCGCCGGCGACGAGTTCCCGGGCCACACGCTCCGGAACGTGTCCGGCAACCAGGTCGTGGTCGCCACGGACAAGAACGTGTCGGCCACCGTCCACGTGCTGGTCGACCAGAACAGCGACTGAGATGGTGCGTGCGTGCGTGCGTGCGTGCTGCTGCCTGCTCGTGCGGCTGCTGCTGCGAGCAAGGCGTTATTCGTTGGTTGGTTTCTTCTTCTCGCAAATTTCAGCCATTCATTCGAAGTCCTCAGGGAGATGGCAATTGTTTGATCGACAAAATGGTCCAGAATGGATCATTTTTTTTTTTACTGTCTGAAATGAATGGCACAGGAGCTCGATTAATTTGCGAATAAAGCATGTGCTGTCGAATAGCAACTTAAGCAGGTTAATCTAAAAAATGACCTCAAAAGAGAACGGTAATTCTGCACCTCACCTGTGTTGGATCACTCGATTCCTCTTCTCAATCTCTCCCTCTCTTCTTCAGCTCCAGCGGGCTTACAAGAGATTTTTAGAAGGCAGACAGACCAGGTAGTGGAGAGGCGACGGTGACGACGCTGCTGGAGCGGACGGCGGAAGAGGCAACAAATAATCACACAAGTTTGAGCCATTTGTCTCCCGATTGTGAAGGAACCAATGGACCGCTCTTCTAGATACGTTTACTAGTTCATACACGGATTAAACAAACTAACCATGCAAACTTCGTTCTAATATGACGTCAACAAATCAACATTTGTACTATTGCTGCGATACGTTATTGCCCAACAGCTATATTTCCATCAATATATTTTTAAATTGGCAATGTTGTCTCTATTAATTAGGATAGTAAAATCCCACTTATGTTCCGACCAAATCAAACACAACACATTTAGAGAGGGAAAAGGTCTTATTTTGACCTCCCTAAACTGCTGATGTTCCTCTACATCATAAACTGCGTCTAATATTGGACAAATCATACTCCACATGGTCTCTTCATACCAAGTATTTTGGTATTGGATATTTACCTCTTCCTCTTGCTCCTCTTCGACGATGGCAATGAGGTAGGGTGAAATCGATTTCTCCTGCTCCTCTCTTCGGAATATCCAAGGTTGTCTAGGCACCGTGGATCGAGTTTTTTTTTATAGTTAGCATTTAGCAAGCTCTGTTATATAATTATTAACTACAAATTATTAACCAGCTAGGCAACCAGCTAACCGTTACTAGGTACTAGCTAGTAAAACCAAACATGCATATGGCCTAAAGATGAAGCACACTCAACAGGATTTCACCATTAACTTAAACGAAATCTCAGGGCATGTTTGGATTGGACCTTGAAAAAACTGATTGGCCAGGCAGCAATCTTAGGCGGCGTCCATTTTTTACTGCCTGGGGCTGAACATGGTTGCCTGGCCCAGACAACTTTTTCAGGGTAATTGTCAAAAAAAAAAAAAAACATTTTCAGGGTTCAATCCAAACAAGCCCTGCAGGTATAGATAATTAAAGAACTACACCAGTAACTAGGTTAACATAGATTAATTGCTGGGAAGGAAAGCGCGGCTAAAGCAAATACAACAATCATCACAAGCCGGAAGACATACAGGAAGCACGACGGCTTGATTCATCTATCCGCTTGTGTAGGACAAGCAGGGGCCCAACGTCGACAGTCTCTCCATAGCCATCTAGCAATGAGAGGACTTAGCTTGTGTGGCGCCTGGCTTAGTGGCATCTTTTAGAGGACAGGGAAGATCCAGGAGATCACGAATCTCAGGATCTGGTCCAAGCGTACAGTATCATACATATGCATGCACCGTGTTCAGACTTAATTGAGAGTACACACAACAGGAACATGGGTGGGTCTCGCAAAAACAGTAGCTAGTCCCGTGAAGAGACCAACTGACCAAGCTAGAAACAATACATGGCTGGATGACAGGTACGTGGAAGTCGGCAAGGGAAGGCGCCAGAGCTGTTGGCGCCACGGCCACGCCCTTCCAAGGGGCATTGCATTGTCGCCCACGTCTTGGATCGTTGGACGGGAGACACCGACGTCGCCTCCCTATCATATCACTGCGTCCGGGCTTCCTGCCGCGCCGGCACGGCCCCCCTCCTGTAATAATAATCCTGCACTGTTCTCTTACGGGATTTCACGTTTGTTCGCGTACGCGTATAGCAGCAGCGTATGATGTGCCCTGATCGTACGGATGAATTAATAGAAGGTACTCCTCCATCGACGTCCATGGATCATCCACTTGCACCTCAACAAAGTTCAAAAATGTGGCCCGTCCGGCTGGTTGATAGTCCAGAAGTCGTCCATGCTAACTACAGATGTTGTGCGCCCCTCGGCACACGGAGTGTAGAATAATTCCAACCATTATGTAGAAATAACGATTATTTTCAGCTCAAACGAACAGGGGTCTATATATGCAGAGCTAGCTCTGCTGGTGTAGTCAAGAAGTACTTTATGGTTGTACAAGCAAGATAAGTGAGTTATATATGGGCTATACACGAATAACATCTTAATTAGTTGTGGTAGATATACTTAGTGATCTAGCTTGGTTGTGAGTATTTTGTATAGAAAATTGAACAAGTACAGATGTTGATGGCTAGCTTTCAATGGTTGTGAGAATGGTTTTTAGCCATTTCGGTATATTTGATAGTTAGCATGAGCTTGGATGGTTAATGTTTAAATGGATGATGCTATATGGTTGCTATACGATTAATTGGTTCATATTGACTATTTGACTAGTGTTGGTTAATTGGTCGTTATAAATATATATTATCAGACGACCATTGGTCAGTATAAGTTTAATTACAATAGACTTCAAACTATCGGTATATCTATACAATAGCGTCTAACAATCAGCTAGTATAACTTCATACCGACGCTAAAACCAATGATATAAGAGAAGTCACTATAGATCTATACCGCCCGACCATAGGTCACTATAATGGCCTATATCGACGAGTGGCAGCCTAAATGTTTAAATGAACTAAACCCTCACCTATCACTTAGATATCTATATTTGGGCTGAATGGCCATTTAAATGGAGTAAACAGTAAATTAAACAAGAAAAATGACTAATTAATGGACATATTTAATTGTAGTATTTACACGTATAAATGTATACCGTGATATTGTCGACGGCTGAAATACAAATACAAAAAAATGTATAAATGCAATCTAGTCGTCTTTAGTTTTATCTAAAGAAATATCTGAAGATAGTGCCAAACTGCCAATAGAGGACCGGAGTAAAGGGCCCATGCAAAATCCAAAACTGATTGCAAAGCATACACATGGTGAATGCGTGTTGCAGAGAATAACAAAGACAAACCACGCCAGCTAGCTACTCAAGTTCTTGCACTACGTACACAGTTCTTTTGTTTTTTTACTGAGACTTTGATATTGTAACTGGTCTTGTTGATTATTTCAACCGGATCTTTTTTTTAAAAAAAAAACTGGTCTTGTTGAGCAGTAGTATATATTTTTGTTGCCTCGTAACTAGGATGTTAGCTGGGCGCGCAGAGAGGTCGTTATTAGGGGTAAAGCCGTAAAGGTTTCTTTCACCCAGCCGTATGCACGGGTCGAGCTCGTCCTGACGTGCCTACGCGAACGAAGTTACCGCATCAAGCTACGGCTCGAAATCTACAAATCTGTTCTGTCCATACAACAATACAACTAAAAAACAACCGTGCAGTGCGGTGCGAGCGGTCGAGCGACAGTAAAAAGCCGGCTGTCTGCCAGTAGGCTGTCGATTCAACCGCGACATGCGCGCGTTTCCAAGAACGAGCTGAGACGATCGACGAGAGGACACTCCAACTCGATGGATGATGGACCGCCCAACAACGACGACGAGGATCCCATCCATCAAACTCGACTCGATAGACGCCGCTAGCCACAACCTTGGCAACCCGAGACAGACAGTGAGACATGGCAGCAGCTCCATCAGCCATTGCCAATGCGCCACTCCACGGCCTCACCTACGCGCCTATAAAGCCCGCAGGCCGCCCCCCTGCTTTCATTCACCACTCAGCTCAGCTCCTGAGAAGCAAGCTAAGTTAGCTACTAGTAGCAGCCTTGCCGCGCGCCATGGCCGCGAACCACCGCCGCCGCATTGTGGCCGTCCTGCTTGTGGCGGCCACGCTGCTCGCGCAGCAGGCCGCGGCCTGCCCGACCTGCCCGACGCCGAAGCCCCCGCCGCCGCCGTCGTCCACGCCGTGCCCTCCGCCGCCCTACTCGCCGTCGTCGCCGACGGGCAAGTGCCCCGTGGACACGCTGAAGCTGCTGGCGTGCGTGGACGTGCTCAACGGCCTCGCGCACGCCGTCATCGGGACCAAGGCCAGCGACACCTGCTGCCCGCTGCTCTCCGGCGTCGCCGACCTCGACGCCGCGCTCTGCCTCTGCACCACCATCAAGGCCAAGGCGCTCAGCGTTAGCATCGTCCTCCCCGTCGCCATCTCCAGTGCTCGTCAACGAGTGCGGCAAGCACGTGCCCTCCAGCTTCCAGTGCCCGTAATAAGTAACTGATATATCATCATCTGCGTATGTATGTACTACTATTGTATCACCATTATATATACTATCTATAACCGCGTGCATGCATCAATGCATGGGTTATATATTAAGGGTTTATATATAACAAATATACTATACTAGTATAATGCCCGTACTAACAGTCACGATTTTATTTTGAGAAATGCTTATGAAAACAACTAATGTTTTTTTCATAGTTCAACTCTTACACAATTGTTTTTGGGGTATGTATAAAATCCGAGAAACACTTTTGCATAAGAAGACATAGTAATAATGCTCCCATCAAATGCCCGTGCTAACGCCACAAATTCACTTCAGGGATCCAGACAAGAACAAACGATGATGTCAAATTCTTAAAATAAAGAATGGTCATGAAATATTTTTCCAATAAATAATACCATCTCCAAGAATTTCCAACAATTCACTTACAAAATAGTTTCAAAATTTGATCGAAATACCCAACCTCGTCGAAGGAGCTCGTCGGCGTGTACACCCATATGGACTGCTTGCTGTCGATGCTGGCCCGAGCCGGTAGGGGGGAGGAGATGCTCTGGGCCCACGCTGTGGTCCTATGTCTCAGCCTGATCAGTGCCCCTCCTACGCCTTTTGCTTGTTGCCGTCCCGGAGTCCATTTCCATCCCTTGTGCGACCTGTATTGCTCTCTCCTCCATGGCTCCCATGGAGAGAGGAAGAAGACTCAGGCACACGGTCAGATCAAGCCCTGACCTGGGCGAGATGCCAAGCCCAAAGTAATCAGAATAGAAAATTTCTGTCTATATGCATGACAATAAAACACTATCAACCACGGCAATCTTAGTGGACAAGACTGCCAACAATAGTTACAGATGTTCTAAAATAAAAGTACACAATTAGATCACACGATAAACACAGACCTTCAGTTCATCAAGTTGTCAGGAACATCTATGCAGGAAAGGCGTCCAAATATACTTCAAAATGAATTTCCACCATCCCAATAAAAGAGCACTAAAGTTTTCTGTTGCTAAATTTCAGATCATGGATATAGATTCACAAAGTTTTGTTTAATGAAATATTGAATGGCTACCTGTCCAGATAGATAGCGGAAACTGAGAATAGGTCACTGGTTATGGCTGAGAGGCCAAAAATTATTTTCACACCGTCTAAAGGTCCATATTTGTGTGTCCTAGCAGACATTCAGTGGGTGCCAGAAGCCAACTTCACGCTGATCACTTCTGTGACGGAGTGATCAGAGCTATTCGTGAGTAGCCGACGTGGTGAGATGCAATCCTGAAAAATCTAAAACTATTGAATCACAAAGAATAATCACCACAACAATATACTCTTGCGCCACAAATTGAGCTAGGAATTTCACTGAAACCAAGATGAATTTTTAGTTTTAAAATTCTAGAAAGAAATAAATAGGACATTCGAAACTAAACAAGGTATTGTCTAGACGGATGGGAGATGTTCCAACTGGCACTGTCCTCATTTTGCACAGTGGTGGATCAAGACATTTTTTTTCTTGAACGGTGTCTGAGTGAAAACAAGAACCTAGTCTATTCATCTAGAAACGACTAAGCAGAAACATGGATAACTGCAGTCAATGCATGTCTGTAGACAAACATTATGCAACATGGAAAAAACAGTAGCCACACCAATTCATCTAGAGCTAAGCATGCAACGTGGTGATAGATAATTCCCTGAAACAAAATTGTAGTACTTGTCTGAATTCTCCAACAGATATACACAGAGAATTACCTAGGAAATTAAATGGTGAATGAAGTTTCAGCATACAACAGAAATATTTCATTTACAGCTTACATGCAATGAATTAGTTTTTAAAATTTTTGGCTCAAGGTCGCAAGAACAGACCATCAAACATTTTGTTTTTTATTAATTGCCGACCCATCTAGTTTCTTAGCAGAGGATAGAAACTCTTGGAAACACTTTCCTAGAAAAGTCAGTACTGTGTGCTACAAACACACTCTTGGAAACACTTTCCTAGAAAACTCTCATCACTAGAATTTGAAAATAGCATGCAACAAAGGGAGGCAGAGGATACATGGTATGATGTGATATCTCTGAAAGTTCTGTAAAAAAATAGCAAAAATGAATGTAACAGAAAGAAGAGAAATAGCTAAAGATCTGAATTGAAGAAATTACATGTCGTTTGATTGGGAGCACTTGACAGGGTCCTACCTCCTCGATGAACCTGCTGGTATCCTGGATACATAGGAAATCACCATACACCAGAATAGGCAGCAGACACAAAAATCAGGCATACAAATTTCTAGATAGAGCAGCAAGTATATGGACTGTGAGAAGTAGATCTAACAGATGAAATCAGAATAAGTACGTGGAACTGTGAACAAAGCAAGATGGTGTCAGGGCCTGCTAACTTAGCTGATAAAAAATGACAAACTACAAATTAGGTAATAATGGGGCTAGGAGTTATGCCTGCAAGAAGCTAGAGGGGTGAGGGATTGGAGCAGGGCATAGAATTTAACTGATAATCAACTATTCTTAATCATACTGACATAGAATTTTATACATTAGGACAATTGAACATGAATTAAACTCTTTGAAAATTATGCATTTCACCTAGGGTCAGAGTTTAATGTGTTAGAAGATGAGTCAGGATGCATGATGTTGTCGATTCACAGTCCTGAAACTTCCATTATCAATCAGCTAATAATGGCATCAGGGCAAATACGTCATAATCTCTATTTTCTAATCTCTAATTTGTCGCAAGCAGGGCAAATCTAAAGAATGTATCAGTACCTTTGGCATTCTAGAGAAACACACGTTCTCCACAGTTAGCTGGGATCTAGGGAGGCCCCGTCAGCTCTATTCCTGAAAAACATATCTAAGATATCATGGAGCTGGGATCTGGGGAGGCCTCGTCAGCTCTCCGCTGCAATATTTCTTGATTCAACCAGTCTTCCGACAACTTCCAATAGATTTACAGATTTCACAGGATGAAAGAGAGGGAAGTGATTGCAGTACCTTAGTGAAACAGGAGGCGGAGACGAAACCGGACGCAGGCTGCCACCACTCGTCCTCTTGCGTCGTCCTTCTTCCTTCTCTGCTTCATCACGGTCGTGCCTCTCGTCGTGGTCAGCGGCGGTCGTGGCTCTCGCCGGCGATTGCAGAATGCGGCGGTGTCGCAGGGGTGCCGTATGGCGGTTCCCCGGCCCTGTGGTGGCGGGGGAGGGGGGCATGGGGGACGCGGGATCGCAGAGGGGTGGGGTGGCGCAGGGAGTGGGATGACGAGGCCCCCTACGCCAGCCACCGCAGCTTCCACCTCCCCGTTTCATCCCCCGCCGCCGCGGCAGTGTCCTGGTCCCGCTCGCCCGTACCGCCGCACAGCAGCCCGGCGCCGGAGAGCTGCCTCTCCATGTCCAGGAAGTGGCGGAGCGACGTGGGCACACGGGCATCGTCCCTGCACAGCCTCCACCACCAGCCACCGCCGGCGCGGCGCCAGTGGCGGTGGCGCCTCCACCTGCAACGCTAAGAGGAGGCCGTGTGCGTCCAGGGTGACTTGACGGAGCCGAGGTCGGAGGCCGCGGTGTCGCGAGGGCGTTGGTCCAGGCCGAGGCGACGGCGGCGGCGCGAAGAGGAGGCCGCGTGCGTCGACGGGGACCGGGCTAGGGTTTGAGGGAAGTGAGGCTTGGGAACTGGGGAGGGCAGGACCGCACGAGAGGGTATGGCCCCACCTGTCAGCGCACAAAATCGCAGGAGGCAGGCAATGTGGGTGAGTTTGACGGACAAACTTTGATCTAGAGTTGTTGGATCGTGATTACATCCTCTCGTGACCTTTGATTTCGATAGAGACAAAACTCTGTGTACTACTTTCCTAGGTGTACAAAGGTTGGAGCCCTCAGTGGGGGATATTTGTTTGGGTGGACATAGCTTTATTTGTATATCCAATCATAGGAGAGATGGTCAAGTTATACATGCATATATATAACATATGTATCTTCATGTACATGGGCTCTGGCTTGTGATATGCATGGAGACATGGAGTTGTGGGTTTTGCATTTATTTTGTATAATCATGCATACCAGTATTATTGTATCATAAACCAGTGTGAGAGTTGTCATTAAGAAAATTTATGAATAAAGTGCGTGTGTAATACTATATATGATGCTGCTGGTGTAATGTTGACAAAATCTGTCAACTATTCCTAGTATATATATAAACCAAATATGTCATTTTTTTGTGGTAATGTAATGTGCTTTTTTTTTTAAAAAAATGTCCCCGCTCATTTGCTCTTGAAAGTTTCATACTTCATTTGTTTCTGGGTCATTATTGGCTAGTTTTCTTGATCGGGGATTTTCTCTGCTCATTTTGTTGTGTTAATCGGACATATATTAGTTGGCTTCATCAGAAGTCTTTTTACCTTAAGCATAATGTTTGGAGTGTACGTTTCCCGGCCGGGTTTCTTTTTTTATTCGACAGCAAAAGATAAATGTTTTCAGTTTTGGCAGAGCTGGTGAACAAAAAAATCATCCGGCAAATGCCACTCTGTCACCGGCTCACCGCTCACGGTAACCTTGGAACCGGCCGGCTGGATTTTTTTTTCCTAGGTCGAAAATGGGATATCGCTAGTAACCTGCATTTGCGCAGTTGTGGCATTGCCACACACCTGAGAAGTGACAACACTCGAGGACTTTCAGGTCAGACCTATATACAAAAGTTGAAGTAACTTTGCTTGAACGTATTACAAAAGTTGAAATAACTTTGCTCGAAGGAATATTGGGTCGAGTTTGAATTTTGTGTATGAAAATAAATAAATGGTGAGTGCAGTCTGAACTGTGTACAAGCAACGGCAAAGCGTCCAGGCATTTGAAGCAGCAGCAGTAGCAGCGAATCGTCGATTTGTTTCTTAGGCCCCGTTTTAGTTGGGGGGGGGGGGGGGGGGGGGGACGGGGGGGAAGGGGTGAGAAGTTACACTGTACCAGTTTCGTTTGTATTTGACAACTTTTATCCAATCATGGTCTAGGGGGGGGGGACGGGGGGAAAGGGGTGAGAAGTTACACTGTACCAGTTTCGTTTGTATTTGACAACTTTTATCCAATCATGGTCTAAGTAGACTCAAAAGATTCATCTCGACCTAGTCAGGCAAAAAGTATAAACATGTAACAAGCTGCTACTTTCATTTAGTGTTTCGATACAGACGAAAAGTACAATTGATATGATGGAAAATAGTGGCACATATTAGGAAGTAAACAGGGCCTTAAACCAAATACGACAAGCATTTTGCCCAACTTTTCGCACCCAATCTCAGCTCAGCAATTCAGCATACATAATACAGGCTGCGTCTCCAGCAACAATCGTTGGTCGGACACGAAACACGGCATAAGCACACTGCCTCTGCCACCACAAAAACGTCAGAATTGCGTTTCCGAAAGCACAAGAGGTAATCGTTTGAGAGGACCAGAAAGAGACGGTCACGTTGCTTATACGTATGGTTCTAAGGACGTCGGCAACAAGTGTTGACATTTGACAAAATTGCATCCATCTACTACAGTATACCGTAACAAAATAGTGATGTTGGCAACAGATGTAACGATTCAATATTCTACATATCCGTTTATACAGCAGTTGTAGTACAAGACTGGCCGAGTCGCATTAAAAGTGAAGGTAGACAACCAAAACCACCATACTTTACTGGGTTAACACACACGAAATGCCAAAAGAGATCAATGTGCTGCTTTCTGTAATCTGGTTGGGTTTCGTCCAGCTCAAGCCACGGCTTGGAGGGCCCTCTCGAAGGTCGCTTCTGATGCTGCCGCATTCTTAACTAGCATATGATCAGGATGCGATAGCTTCAGCTGGCTGCAAATGGAAAGAGAGTTACACTTTCTCGGGAGGCAAATCCAAACTAAATCATCTTATATTTGGCACTGACCAAGCTATTTGACCCCTGAATTCGCACGCCTCTCATTATTTGACCCCCCAATTCGTATGCCTTCCAATATTTAACCCTGTGCACACAAATTACTTCAATATAAGGGATTTTTAGGATTTCTACTCCTTTTATAAATCTAATAACTCCTAGACACTATTAGAGCCATTGGAGATTACCAAAATACCCCTCTCTCTAAGCAACTGACCTTGGCACTCCAAGGGAGGGATGTCACGGTCCCTTCCCAAGAGGCTTCCCACTTTCCTCAACACAGACTCAACATATATTTGATTAAATTAATGTAAACAAAGTATAAATTATAATTCAATCTTAGGATAAACAAAATAACCATTCAAACAATGAGATCTCTCATTCAATTGAAGAGTGAGTATATGTTCATTGACAATAACCATCCATACATAATAGGTTCTCTAGATGAAATAAACACCCACATATTAGTTGTTCACTAAACAAAATAACAATCTGACATGAGTTCACATATGCAAAAAAAAAGCCACCCAGATTCATGGGAGTTTCAAAATAGAGTGTTTGGAAGGAAAGTCCCTTCTCCAGTTGCTAGCAAGGGGAGCGCGGCCGGCGGAGGCTCCGGCGGACGCGCCTGGCCCTGCCCACGAGGGAGCCGCGCCTAGCCATGTGTGGACGGGGGCTACGCCCTGCCAATGGCGACAGGCGAGCAGAGCCGCCCCAAACCCTAGCCGGGAGCAGGCAGGCAGGGGGCCCAAGGGACGGCAGCCTGTGCGGGCGGAGAATACCTGGGTGAGCGGAGGGGAGCGGAGGAGGCAGGGGGCGCAAGAGACGGCAGCAGCCGCCGGCGTCGGGCGGCCACCGGAGCTGGACGGGATGGGGAGCCGCTGCCGCGCTCGCGATAAGGAGGAGACGAGCGTGCGTTCTCGTGTTCCAGACGGAATACGATGAGAAGAGGCAAGGGTGCTTTTGTCTTTTCACGTGCCCTCATGGGTGAGAAGAGATATTTGGAAATAAGAAAAGAGATGAAATCCTGAAAATCCCTTATGTTGAAACAATTCGCGTGTGTAGGGTTAAATATTGAAAGACATGCGAATTGGGGGTCAAATACTGAGAGGCATGCGAATTCGGGGTCAAATATTGAAATTTCTCGTGGATCTCACACTTGAAAACATTGAGCTCGTTGCTGGCAGTGGCCACCTCCTTTCCCGCCTCTTATCGTCGGCTTGCTGTCCGTCACTGCAGAAGCTACACCTGAGGAAGCTTAGGCTCCATGGACTGAATGAGCTGCTTATCGAGGCCACCGCACTCTTGGAGCTGTCATGGTCAGGCAAGGTAGATGGAGGGCCTGTGGCTCTCAAACTGAAAACTCCTAGCCTTCGGATTTTCCATTTCGAGGACGACTGCTATTTCAAGAAACTTGAAATCTACGCCCCTAAGCTGGAGGAGCTCACCTTCTTACCTAGTCAACCTGCCCTTATCGAAGTTGACGGTGAACTGCCATGTGTGGGCAGCCTCAAGATTGACTTGGAGTCGCATAGATACGATGATGAAGGTTACAAAGTTAACGACGGTGGCATTTGCCTACTCCGTTGTTGCACGTCACTCACATGTCTTGAGGTGTCTCTTCATGTAGCAAAGGTATGCATCCAAGGTACTGCACCTTATATGATATATGGCTCACAAGTTGCAACACTACTACTTGAAAACCAAACTTGAAGTTTCATGTTTCCTTTTTCTTTAAAAAATGGGCTTGCAGTATGCGTAATTTCCAAAAGCAATTAGATTGGTTTTAAGGGGAAAAAAAACTTAAATAAAAAAACCGACTGATTTTGCATTGCTTATACTAGCAAAATTTATGGCTGTTTTCGAGTGCTACACTACACACATATTAAATGAATACAATTGTAATTTATATTTAGTTCCGGCTACAACACAAGACATGTATGAAACCACTGGTTTTTGCATTGTTTACACTACTTGAACCTGTTTTTTTTTTTAGCATTTTCTATACTGTCAGACTGTTTGAACTAATTATTATTTGTCTATGTTTTCTATGTAGACAGAGATAATAGACATCTCTATCGGTCTATTCTTTTATACTTAGATATATACTCTTTATATCTATACTACGCTTCGTCCATTCATATTATTATTTTTATACATGTGTCATTTGCCACAAATCATTAGGATTACTAACTTAAGCATCCATATGCATGTGAACCATGTCTAATCAAAGGGAAATCTTTTTTCTTTCCAAAAAATCGAATGAACAAAAAGGGAATATACCGTGGTGTGCACAGTTAAAAAAAAATATATGGTAGTGTGATGTAGCGGCTTGTGTTTCGCATTGGCTTCTTTTACTTGTTTGGTTGTTAAAAGAAATACCAGCTTCGTCCTTGAGATGCTTATAGTTAACTTTTTTTTAATATTTTATTAGGAAGAATATCGATTTGCTGACATAATTAGTGGGAGGATACCTCACCTTCCACACCTAATATCTTTGACTATTCATGTCTATTCCTGGGATCTGCATTCATTTGGAGTTGGTTTATCAGACATCCTAAAAAAGTGTAGCTGTCTGAAATACCTCTGCGTACATTGCTCCATTAATATGGTGAGTATGTATCCCAACTATAAATCTATTTGATTAAAATTTCCTACACCATTCCTTTATGACGCACTAAAATCATGAATATATTCCTCATTCCTACAGCATTCAGGTCAAGGTGTCAAATTATTATGCGATCACTCGGACCACTGGAAATCTCATCAAATATACTTGGCTAAGATCCAGAAAGTATCGTTCACGGGGCTAGCAGGAATTGGCTGCGAAAGCTCTTTCATCCAAAGAGTTCTCACACATGCCACACAACTTCAGAAGGTGACTCTACGTTTTGAGTCAAAATTTAAGCGATATAATATGATAGATGGTTCTGAATTTATTCCGTGCAGTGGTGGGACATGGGTTTGTCATGACCCTTTGTCTCATGAGTGGAACTCTGACCCAATCCACAAATGAACTAGATAAATGTATTTTTGCTCAGAGATTATGTGTAAGATATAACTATGTAGAGCGAGCCTTGTTATAAATTGAGACAATCTTTCGCATGGATTACTATCGATATAGAGATGCACAAAGCATGAATAATGCATGATCTCGATCGACGATTGAGCAAGTTCTCCATGTTATTATTTCTTTTATGAATCAATGCGAGGGATGAAGAGTCCCCATTTGATCATGTGTTACCACACTTATTTGGTTGCATTTCGTAGCTATCTTGCTGAATGAGCTTTTTTTTTTTTGGTTATGGGTCAAGCCTCTGAGGGTGCCAATGAGCGAGTTAAGCATGCCACCTTGTCACAATCGAGGGGGTTCACATATTTAAAAAGTGATATATGCATACTTTTATGAAAGTATATTTGAAAACAAATATATTTATATATTTTTCATATTTTTAAACTCGTCAATTTAAAAGTTATTCATGATTTTATTTTTCAATGTTTAACCAATACCTTGTCCAAACGATATCTTTTTTGCTATATGAAGGGAGTACAGACTGGGGGAAAGATGAAACTCAACAATGTTTTGCTTTGTCGAGCAAACAAACAGTCAGATAAGATAGCACTACAGGATTAGAAGCCACTGCTGGACACAGAGGTGTCAAGTAAAGTTTCCTCAGTCTGCAGGAGGATCAACGTTGTTGATGGTCTGATCAAAGCAGCAGTCCGTGATCAGGGTACGAGACGAGACGGTATCAGGAACTCGCGTCTCTGGCTTCCGTGATGAACTGATCCTTGTGCTATTGGGGCGGTAAGCGGTATTGAATGGTGTAGATACACTAGTAGCTGGGGCGCACGCATTCGCGCGCCCGTTTCCCCTTGCGGCAAACAAATAGGAGTGAGGTTGTGAATAGAGAATAGACGTTGGATTTAAAGTAGTTAATTAAGGCAAATATGCTGGAAGTTCACGTAGGTACATGCATATGCATAGTTCTAGAGATAACTGTATATATTATACATATGCAAACTGGACATCGGTCGAAGTTCTCTGACAAGCGTGGAATGATGACACAAAGATAGTATCTAAGTAGAGGCATCCATAATCCTGGCGCTAGATACGTAATTTTCAGACATCAAAGGGTTATGTCCATAGTAGAACTTCTTTGCCGACGAATGACTGTTATATGTAGGTTGGAGATCGTGTGAAAACATCTATCTTCTTAGTTTTCATAACCATGGCGTTGATGCCAAATGCAGAGGTGGTATGTTGTGCTCCTGCATATACAACAGTAAAGAAAGCGATTAGGAGTTGGTTCAGTGTAGTATATGGAGCTGTTATGTTTATTGGATATGAAAATAAATTTGAGGGATAATAAGGAACTTTGGACAAGCAAGAGAATGAGTAGGTAGTAGACTAATGCTATTAAAAATGTAAGACGTTTGTAGGCGCGTATGACAGTCATTTTGAACTGCTGTTTTCTTTAATTTTTCTGTTAAAAAACTTGTATATTTGGTATGTAGTGGTAACGACGAAATAATACTATATACTTATATGAACCAGGCTAGCAGAGTACTGGAAAAAATTGCGTGGACAGCTAATTTCTATTGGATGTGGCAGCAACACCTGGGTTCCTTTCGTGTGTGGTTGTGGGGGTTGATTCCCCCCCCCCCCCCCCCCCCACCCCCAAAAGGATTCCAGGTATAATATAATACTAGCAGAAATACCCGTGCGTTGCAAACGGGTATGGAATATAACGTACATTTTGAAAATTTATCTGTCATGTCATGTATGCCATCATCTTGGAACCCGACATTATACCTTGTCTTGTCTTGACATACAATGTTCTAATACATCAGAGATCGCACACAAGAGGCTAAGAGATTAATTATTATGCATGTTTCTCAATGATATTAAGATTATATTTATGTCACACTACTTGAACTCGCACATGCTTGAAAAATATAGGATCATGAAAAGGATTCACACTTTAAAAAATAGCTAGTGTACTTTGTTGCTGCTTGTTTCGTGGTGATTGATGCTTTTTTTTAGACAAAGGATACATAAATATCCGGCCTCTACATCTAAGGATGTACACAGCCAATTATTATATCAGCTCAGAAAAACAAAGAATAGGAAGTCACGGTCTAAGACAAAGACCAGGACACTAAAGCAAACAATAAAATTGTTTCCACCCTTTATTACATATCTCTAAAGCAATTAACTCCAATTTCTTGCTTATCAAAGAGAGGGTGTCCTTGCTTTGATTTTCACGTTGCAACTGGGCCCAGAAGCGTAGCCAATAAGCTCCTCTGAAAATAACCTGCATAACAGAGTTAGTTTTGATCTTATTAAAAATAACATCATTCCGGCATCTCCAGATAGCCCAACACATTGCAGACACTCCAACCCAGATCAAGTTTTTGATCTTCTTATGTTGATTAAGAAGCCAGCCACCAAACATATGGCTGATGGATCTTGGTTGAGTCAGATTAGTAGCATAGAAAATAATCCTCCAAACTATTTTGGCAAGGGGACAGTCAAGGAATAAGTGTTGGATGGTCTCATTCATATTACAACAGGTACACTTTTGACTCCCTTTCCAATTTTTCCTAGCGAGGTTGTCTTTGGTTAGGACCACCCCTTTTTGTAGGAACCAAAGAAAGATCTTGATCTTTAGAGGAACTTTTATTTTCCAGATATTCCTATGATGAAAATGTGGTTGTGTATCTATGAGATGGCGATACAACGAGTGGACAGAAAATAGCCCAGATCTGGTTAACTTCCATCTAAAGAAGTCTGACCCTTCCACAAGTTCAACACTAGAAATATGTGCTACTAGATTTAGCCAATCTAAAAGCTTATTATCCACTAAAGCCCTACGAAAAGATATGTTTAGGGGTTTAGTGGACATTACTTTCGCGACTGTAGCGTTGCGATCCCGCACTATATTATACAGGGAGGGGTACTCAACTTTCAGAGGCTTGTCACCTACCCATGTGTCATTCCAGAACCTCGTATTGGTCCCATCTTTAATCTCAAATGCACCTTTAGCAAGAACCTCATCTTTGATACGCATGAGGCCTCTCCAAAAATGGGAATCATTTGGTTTAGCAGTCACTTGAGTAAGTGTTTTGGAATAAAGGTATTTATTAGTTAACAGGGACTGCCACATGCCCTTCGTATTAAGAAGATTAAACAACCACTTGGCCAATAAGCATTTATTCTGCAATTGTAGGTCCAAGATACCCAGGCCCCCTTGATCCTTAGGCCGACATAGCATGTCCCATCTAGCAAGTCTATACTTATGTTTATCAGTAGATCCTTGCCAGAAGAACCTTGATCTGACATGGTCAAGGTTTTTGAGTACTCCCTTAGGAATCTTGAAGAAGGACATCATGAACATGGGTAGACTGCTTAAGACGGAATTAAGTAATATCAATCTTCCCCCATACGATAGGTATTTTGCTTTCCAGCAAGAGAGTTTCTGTTGAAAACGTTCTTCAACTTTTCCCCACTCAGAATTCAGGAGTTGTCTATGGTGCATTGGAATCCCTAGATATCTGAAGGGATATTGTCCTGCATTACACCCAAAGAGACTAGTATAATATGATTCCATCTCTTTGGCTGTTCCATAGCAGAAGATTTCACTTTTGTGGAAATTGATTTTAAGCCCAGATAGTTGTTCAAAAGCATAAAGAAGCAGCTTCAAGTTTTTTGCTTGTTCTGGGTCATGGTCTATAAAGATAATGGTGTCATCTGCATATTGAAGGATTGATAAACCATCCTCGATGAGGTGGGGAATGACTCCTCTTATTTGACCATCGGCTTTTGCTCTATTAATAAGAAGAGCTAGCATATCAGCAACGATGTTAAATAAGATGGGCGACATAGGATCACCCTGCCTAAGTCCGCGTTCTGTACGGAAGTAAGGGCCAATATCATCATTGACTTTAATCCCTACACTTCCCCCAGTGACCATACTCTCAACCCACCTACACCACTTGGGGGAGAAACCTTTCATACGTAAGGTTTGCTGTAAAAAAGGCCACTTTACCTTATCATATGCCTTTTCAAAGTCAATTTTCAAAATGACTCCATCTCGCTTTTTGGAGTGAAGCTCATGTATAGTTTCATGCAAAATTACTACTCCTTCCATGATATTTCTGCCCGGCATGAAGGCAGTTTGTGTCGGGCTCACCACCGTTTTAGCTACCAGATTCAGTCTATTTGTGCCCACTTTTGTGAATATTTTAAAACTCACGTTAAGTACACAAATTGGTCTATATTGCTGAATTTTTGTAGCATCCTGAATCTTTGGAATTAAAGTAATGATTCCAAAATTCAAGCTATAGAGATCTAAGACCTCCCTATGGAGTTCTGCAAAAAGGTGTAGAAGGTCATATTTGATAACTCCCCAGAACACCTGATAGAATTCCGCTGGGAAGCCATCTGGTCCTGGAGCTTTATTATGCTCCATTTGAAAGACTGCCGCCCGCACCTCAGATTCAGTGAACGGACTAATGAGGATATCATTTTCTTCCGGGGATACTTGCGGAATATCTAAAATGTTATCTTCCACTAATGTGATCTCCGAATATTCAGGTGGCCCAAAGAGATTCTTATAATAGTTTGTAATGTGGCTTTTAAGGCACTCGTCTCCAACTACAGAACCTTGATCATTCTCAAGTTTATAAATATGTTGTTTACGATGTTTCCCGTTGGCCACAAGATGAAAGAACCGAGTGTTAGCATCCCCCTCCAAGAGGGTTTTGACTTTGGCCCGCTCATACCATTTTAGCTCTTCTTCACGTAGAAGACTAACTAAACGCTCTTTTAGATAGTGCTTAAGATTAATTTCTTGATCAGACAGTTGAGTATCCTCAGCTTTCTTGTCAAGAATCTCTAAACGAGCTAGCAGAGTCTTTTTTTCTTTTCTATAGGACCCTGCGGTATGCTTGGCCCAACCTCTTAGATATTGTCTGAGCCGGCGGATCTTGAATTGCCAACGTTTGAGAGGGTTCGATTCAGAGCATGGAGATTGCCAGATATTTGCAACCATGTCATAGAAACCATCTCGTATTAACCATCCCCTCTCAAATTTAAATAGACGATTAGGGGCCTGGTGGGTCGAGGCTCCTGTGTTAATCACTAGAGGAGTGTGATCTGAAAAGTGATTGATGCTTGCCAAATCATTGTTTATGTTGTATCTCCTCATGATGATTGGTTCGAGACGTGTGTGTAGCTACTCAAATTATATACAGAATGTTTTCTTCTTTCTTTGTGGTGATTTTGAGTTCGAGTTTCCCTTTCATATGTATATTGTATCTTATTCGTATCCGGTATCTTATTCTATCTGTCTACCCTAAATATTTTTCTTCAGATCTGAGTTGGAGTTTCCCTCACATATCCTATTCGTATCCATCAAAACTTGCCGCTGACGTTTGATACATGGACTCTCAAAGTAAGCGTGATAGATGCAAACTCTTTTTTTTATTTGGATTAGGACTCTTATTCGTGTTATTTAGGAGAGAGATCTATTTAATTAGGATAGGATTTCTAAAAGAAGTAGTTTTTGACATTCACTAAGTTAGTTAGAAGAGGCCATACAGAAAAAATAGACGGACCAGTAGAAATTTAGCCTCTTCAACTTAATCACCAACACGGCATGGCAGTGGCTTGTCGTCGTTCCTGCAAGATGACCAAGAATACAACAAGAAGGAAGAAAAGGTGGGACCCACAAATGATTAAAAATATGCTTACAAAAGTGTGCAACAAAGTTGTACACTAAGAAACTCTATTTTATAATGGGTGTCATGTCTTGAAAACATGTGATGTGAAACTTCCTATTGAGACTGGATGTCTTTCATAAATTTACTCACCAAATCAATAATTAACCAACAAATCAGATAAAAAACTTCTAAAAGTAAAGAGAGGTTTAATTACTGTCAAAATTGGTCTTACCTGATGTCCTGATGTCCGGCATGCTGCTTGTATCTGGCGTGCCATTATGCGGCGTGGAGCATGATAGTGCTGTTGCGAGTTGAGACTGTGTCTTGCCAGCTTGCCGAGTCTCCTTGGCGTTAAGAGTTTCCTCTACGCCTCCACCCGTATTGATATTCTGGATGGCTAGCTTAGTCTGCTAAGACCAGCGCTGAAGTTGAACACGTCCAGACCAAGAAGCAGCCGCGTGACCATCCCGGTGGGTGGTGGCCTCGTTGACGATGTAGTACGCCGGCGCCAATGTGCCACAGTGTTGTATAGGAAGATGAGGCCGTAGCACTGCACGTCCTCAAGTCATCGAGGGCAAGAAGCAGGCTCGTGCTCGGGCGGCCTAGGCACACGACGCAAAAGCGCGAAGGGTGGACTTGTCCTGTAGAGAACATCATAATCTTGTCCTGGGCTCTCCCCATGTCCTCGGTCTTCATCTTCTTGATAACAGCGCTCGACGCCTCGACCAGATAAAAAATCGAACTAACAAGGGAAGATATATATGGGCGCGGGAGACGGCGCCGTGCGCCTGTGCTAGGGCAGCCGTGCCGGGGCTGGACTGCGGCGCTCGGATATAATTCTTTTTTAGTTTCTTTTACCGGCCGTATGTGAGTCCACGGGTGAGACGGGGAGGGCCACTGCCAGAAAAAAAAAATAACGAAAAAAGAGGGAAGAAATGTTCGTAGTAGGTATATATATAGATGCGCTCCTAATATGGTATACGTCGAATATAAAACCCGCGACTAACCCACACTACTGTAACCTTTTTTGTTGGCTGCTGGACTGAAGAGGTTTGGCGTCTCTTGCCCTTTCCTGTTGTTTAGGATCTTCGATCCCATATCTTTATTGGATACACGGAACTGTTATCTTAAAATAAATAAACTATGTTGTTGTTCTAATATAGCATGATGTATCTGTTAGCTAAGGTAGTATGTGTGTCCATTTCTGCATGGGGCACGGATGGTAAGCCGAGGTGGGAGGAGGCAAGAGGAAAGGGCACATGGTTATATGTTGTCATATATGGAGATAAGGAAGCATCATGAATCTTGGTAAAAAAAAATTTGTAAGCTGACCTCACACGTGGAGATTGTATTGCTAGCAATACATAGAACGGAAATATAGAGAAGAGAGGAAGGACAATGCACTTACCAAAACAGGAACAAGAATACAAATTTCTGACTGATCGTAGAACTGTTGTTCGATGTTGCGCGTGATAACTGAACCGCAGGTGCGGAGAAACTTAGCACAGGTCACTGGAAGATGAACCTGAAGTACTATAAAGGTCATGATGAATTTATATAACTTGTCTACGGCGAGGCTATAGCCTTGTGTCAGCAATATCAAAAAGAAAAAGGAAACGCAGATGGCATGTGACAAGACATACTCACCAAAATAAGATGACTTCGCAGTTTTTATTTGTGAGTACATTGATCCAAAATACTGAGTGGTCACCGAACCAAAATTACATGTCCAACCGGCAAAGATGAAGTCTTAGAATTGGAAAAGGGGAGGGACATGGACCAAACTGCACATGTTTGTTACAATAATCAGCATTTCCAATTTGGAAAGAAAGAAAACAGCAAACCTAACCATCAGGTACCAGACAAAACAAGGAAGCAATTAATATATAAAACTTTACAAAGTCCGTTGTTAAAAGGAGTACACTGGATCAGGAAAAATTCAGATGTGGGCATGTGTAAAATAAGAAGAAGGTAAAAGTATAGAACATATTGCCCTCAAGCATGTTTGGTTCTTGGCTTTGCTGTTTAAGTAAAGACCTGAAGTCGTTAGCTTTGCTAGGAGCAGCAGCTACGTGTTGGTCTTTTTGTTTACGTAGGAATGACCTGGTTTTTGAAAGAAAACGTGTTTCTTCTCCTTTACAGGTTATTTACTCGATTATACATTGGCTCCGTTCTTGGGCTATCCGACAAAAGTCGTCTTCACAGGATTTGGTTATAGCGGCTTCTCAACTTTTGGCACAGGTGGCCAAGGAGTTTTTTACACGGGCACATGGGTGGCAGTCTAGTATTCGGATTGAGTGTTATTAGTGTGTCGGGTTTTGTTACGTTTCTCCTTAAGGCTGTGTGTATCTTTGTTATACAGAGGCCGGAAGTGTTTCAAGGTCCTTGTATCACTTCGATGTAACGATCTTGAAATTAATAAAGCTTTCCTTTTAAAAAAATGAAAGAAGAAAACAATAACTCATGTAGAAGAACAAAAAGCTTCAGATGGCAGCTACAGTCAGTTTGTGAACTGAGAGGCTGAGTTTTTTTTCCCTCGTCATAGATACTTATAAGAATGCAGATGACACCTAGACTGATACAACAAAATTCCAAAAGCACAGGTAGTCAATGCACCAGCTCGTAGCTAATCCAAATCGGAAATAAAAAAATGATATCAGCTTCTCAGTTTAGATATTATTGAAAATTATATGAGGCTTATCATGTTGTAATAGTTGTGAAAAGAACTTTTGTCATATAATATCGGAAGGAATACTATGTTCAATGGCCTATGAACACACACAAATGACACAATAGTTCACCAGAAATGCTGACAGGTATGGGTTATTGTATGCGACTCCATATGCTAAATACATATTAGGAACTGAAGACTGGCAACTAAAAAGTTGATTTTAAAATTGTTAGTATCAAGTATCTAGATGACCACCAGCCGCTTAAAAGGATGATAAAGCTGTGTGATAACCCGCAGGCTGTTTAGCACAAGATAAATAGGAGAGAGGTGTATATGTATATATATATATACTAAAAGGCATAGATAAGTTATCAGAGCTTTGCTAAAGCTCGAACTGGTGCATACTTCAGTTACTGAAATTAATAGAGCATCTCCCATGAACCTGCAGCAAAATAGAGAATGGTGAGGCTACAATCTAAAACTGCTTTCCCATAAGAAATAATACATGGAGTTTGTATGGACTTTGATTGAAAAATGAACAATTATATCGAAGCAAGAGATAACTGATAGGTTTATAGTGAGCCTTTGTTAGTCGCAAGGTTACATGTAACTAATAATTGTAGAGTGTACAGTAAATGAATAGAGCAGGAGAACCAAGGTTAGTCGCAAGGTTACATTAAATCGATAATTTTAGAGCCTAGGTAGTCGTAAGGTTATAGTTGACAACGACTATAGCTGCCAATTCTGACATGGAAGCAAGGGCTTGCCATAAATGTTTTAGGTAATAACAAGCACCTAAACAGTAATATTTAAAAAAACACCTAACCATGTTATAAACTGCGCTATCGAAATCCTTATCTAGTTATGTTTAGAATTTGAAAGCATATTCAAAGTAACCCATATTGGAGTCAGTTCACTGTGATAGCTTTTCAATCCACTTAGGTGTTATGTCCTTTGTAATAGTGCAAAAGATAAAAATAATTTTAGGAGCATATTTTAGCCAATAGGAATATTATAAGAAACATTATATCCATAATATAAGGCAAAATGACCATGCGAATTGCATCCCAAAATAAATTTCGTACACGGTCCAGAAATATACCAGGGCTAGATTTGGAGGCAATCAATTTTGCAAATATTTATTTAAAGACAACTCCATTGGTAAATTTCGAGGTCACAAAGGAGCTTGGTGCTCTCCTCTGCCATATGAAATATCTTTTAGGTAGAATATCTAGAACTGTATCTCCCAGATCAAAGCAAAGGGAGTTATATATATGTGTGTATATATAAGAGAACAATTGGCTCAGTAGCAAAATGTCTTCACATACATAGGTTGCTATTAGACTGCCTCTAGAAGGAAGAAATACCTATGTGAATAGAAGAGTCAGGAGTTAAAAAAATTCTATGTGCTAATAATCATATATAGTTTTGTTCCAAAATAATTGTATATAGACTCATTATGTGTATTAGTGTTAACTAAAAAGTTGCCCATGCTAACATCCTATACCATCCGTACAACGTTATTCTCGTATAAGCGCAATCGTATTATTCTTTAATTGTGTCTCACATAAACACAATCTCATTATTCTCTTATTGGGGGATAGTTTTGCAGTTTCACCAAAAAAATTAAGAATCTCAAATACCTTTAATAACAATTCATAACGATTATGTTGATAAAATGATTCAAGTAGTGAAATGCGACGCTACAAGATTGTCAAATCCACAGTCACCCTTATAACCACAAATATATGCACGCCGTTATTTCATAAGCATAGGAACAGATTTCAAGTTTACCTTATATTGCTTTAATTAGATCCATGTAGTGGGGATAAAGTAAGATTTCTTGAAACGTACATGCTGCATCGAAATTGGAAATTCATTGTCAGGGCCTCCCAATCATAGGGAAAGAAAATAGGAACATCTAGGAAAAAATTGCAAGTTTACCTTACATTGCTTTAATTGGATCCATGCAGCGGGAATGGAGCAAGATTTCTTGAAGTCCTATGTGCTGTATCGAAATCGGGAATTCATTGTCAAATTAGGACCTCCCAATCATAGAGAAAGAAAGAAAAACCTTTACCTTGGCTGCTCTGCTTACATGTGGAGGAGGGCATGTAACATGGATTTGGAGAGAGGAGAAGATGGAGAACCATAAGAAGGCTCTTTTCTTCCCCAAATCAGAACCCTAGAAAATCGAAATCCACAAATCTCATAAGGCAAAGAAATAAGGCCTTTTACTTACACTAAGACAACAACAAACTTCATCTCGGCACAGCTGGCCCTACGCGAGGGGGCCGCCGGCGACAGCTAATGGAGCCATGCCACTTCCAGAACTGTACCTGAGGAGCCAGTCGACGACGTCGGCGAGGAGCTCCTGGGCTGTCACATCAGGGATGGCCACCGCAGGGGACGACTGTGACAGAACCGCCTTAATCATAGGGCCCACGTGCACCGTCATCGTCCTTAAGGAACCACGATCAATCTGCACGAGTTCCCATTGACCTAGGTGGCCTGCTGGGTTCCCTAGCAAACCCTAACTTCCCGAGGATCTCATTGTAAGCATTGCAGTATTACAACAGTTTACACAAATAATATAAATTAGAGTGAGAAGTGCGGAAGTATTACATAAACATAGGTTTACAAATATAGCTGACATTATCCCCAAACCAGAGTTTCGTAGTGGAGTAGCATCATACATTTAGACACCCTGCCCAAGGGTTATATCATACACATCATCATCCATGCCCGATCCGTCCACCGGCACGGTCTCGAGCAGAACTGTACTCTCGGCTTACCTGCAAAGGGGTTAATAAACTCTGAGTAGTGGGGTACTCCGCAAGACTTACCCGACTAAAAAAAGGAATGAGACTCAGGAATGCAGGCTAAGGGGAATCAAGGTAAAGGTTTAGCAAGAGTCAAAGTATTTTACGGAAATAGCATTACTAATCTTGCTTTCAGTATTTTACTCAATATTATTATAATCAACATCAATTGTTCTCAATTCTTTCATATATATCCTTCAATTCCAATTACTTATCCATTCTAAAAAACATCCTAGTTCCGAATCGCTTTTCGATGTAGGTGTGAGGATTAAGTCTCCATAACCGAGGAGCACGACGATTCGAATCGATTAGTACCCAGCTGAGGATCCCTATCCACACTGTATATGTAGCACCTAAGCTTGCATATGCCAACCCCGTCTACCACGGCTTTTCTATCCCTGAACCGGTCCTGCGCCACCCGAGAGCACAGTACTCCTCTCGTCTCCAGGCACGACGGCCACGAGGGTACACGCTACTCTCGCCATCTCTCCACTCCCAGTGTGTGGTTGTCGATTCAAGCAATAGAGCCACCGGAGATAGGGCTTCCCGAAGTATGTGGTTACTTGCAAAAAAGTCTCGATCACAGCAGGCCGACAAACGGCCTCTAAATTCTTTTTCCATTGGAAATCATGCATTGGGACTCTAACCCAAGTACACTGGAGACCACCCGGTTTTCACATCCCTTTTCCATCGGCGACGATAAGTTGGGACTCTAACCCAATCATATGGCCCACCGAACGGAAAATCACAAGGAAGGGGCTGAATGCACCGGGGCTTGCCTATGTTGCAGGTTTGTCACTTCTGTCAGAAAACCAGAGAAAACCCACTTAACTTCTCCTTCCAAATAATCCTTTCATCAGCGATCAATCAAACGATTCCTCCGACAACCCGGTCACTACACGTGATAATAGTACAATGCTTAACATGCTGATATGTATACCATGATGTATGAAATGCACTAAATTATGAATTAATAAAAAGTAAATTTAATTTAGAAAGTTGAGTACAACTTTTCTGTACGATAAAGTTGTAAAATAAACTTCATTAAACAATGTGGTGGTTATATAATTTATTTATTGGTCATTTTAACAGTCATAGAAAGTCGCAATTAACACGACTTCCCACACCAAAGAAAGTGCTTAGGACCAATTGGGCTTTCTAATCCCAAGTCTTTTCACAAACCAAAATATCCCATAAACCCTAAATCGATTAACATTTTAATATCCTTTTTAATTATCTATTTACTTAGGAATAAATCATAAATAATAAAAATTTATCCAAATGGGCCGTAGATTTTTGTGGAGGTAGCCCATGACCCAAAATAGTAGCATAATTAATTTCACAATTTTTGGATGATTATTGTAGGCTACAAACATCATGTAAATGCCATTTTCTAATTAAAAGGCTTATTTTTATCACACCCAAAAAATACTCAAAATACAGGTTTCATATTTTTCCTAAGCACAACATATCACAAAGAGGCTACATAATTTATTTCATAATCTTTGAAGCTCTGGAAATATTCCTATGAAATTAACAAAATGTTGCACTATTTATTTTTCAGAAAATCGAAAATCATTTCTTATTTATTTGAAACCCCACTGATGGACTAGCCCAGAGCCTAAATAGGCCAGCCCACTACGGCCTATCAAGGCCCATCGCGCCCCCTCTTCTTCTCCCTCGCGTTGTCGACCGGCGGAGCCGGCTCCACCAAAGTCGGGCCGCCGTCGGTGCTTCTCCGGCGAGGGAAAAGTTCGTCAACGCGAGCGCCGTGCCCCCGCGAAACCATTTAAGTAACTAGGACAAGACCTAGGGCTCGAGCGTGAGCTCACCGGTAGCCATGGCGGGTGACCAAGGTGCTACACGCCGGCGCAAGGCGTTCCGGTCATCCTAACCCTCACGGAGCCCAACCAACCACCACAAGAGCATCACTGAGCTCATCGTGCCTTGCTGCGCAAGCTGGTTGGAGCAGAGACAGGATAGAGGGGATTCTTCGGCGTACAGGGCGGTGTCGGTGAGGTGAACCGGCGGCCAGGACCTCGTTCCGGCATGACCTGGACGATAGAGTTTAAGATTATAGGCCCTAGAGCTTCTCTGAGCTATGGCGAATACAAAACGAACGTCGACGATGAAAAAACTCACCGTGAGATGCCGGCTAAGCCAAACTCGAGCTCAGCAGCTCTCTGGCCGGAGTTCGAGAAGAACGTGGCAAGCAGGCGATTCCGGTGACGAACGAAGCTTCGGTTAGGATCAAACCATGCGCAAGAACAAGGAGAAGCTGGTGACCAAGTGAATTGGAAAGAGGTGGATCCACGGTCGTGAATTTTGCCGCGCACAACGAACTCGGCAATGGCGACGGGACGGAGAGAAAACGAACGGAGGTCGTCGTCTTCACGTTTTATAGGGCAAAGGAGGGTCACGCGATGGGGAGGGGACCCCTACGGACCCGGCATCAATGGCGACAGATGGCCAGCCGGCCCTGGGCGATGTCGGCAAGCAGCGCGGCACGCGCGCTCTGCTTGCGATCAGGGCAGGGTACCGGACCCCTGTTACTGTAGCAGTTCTAGGGTCAACAGCTATTAGGTGCAATTACTCCTTATTTCGTGTAGCAACTGGAAAAATTCCAAAAATAGAAGTTTTGCCAAATTTTGTGAAGCAAATTTTTGGTTTTTGAACCATGTTCTAATTCTGCCCAGATTTGAAAATATTCAAAAGGGGGTAAATAGGGTTTTTGAAATTTAAATGCAATCCAGCTAATTTCTCCAAAATTTTCTCACTAACAAGAAAATCTGTAAAAATAGAAGTTGTTCTATTTGTCAAACCCTACAACTTTCATTAATATAGTTTGGCCAGGTTCTTGGAAATTTTTGAAATAACATTTAAAATTCAAATCTCAAAGAACTATTTTGAGTTAAATTAGAATTTCCACTGCATAGCTTGAAAATATCCAAAAATAAAAGTTGTTCCATTTTGAAAGATCTACAACTTTTAGTAAAACACTTTCATCAGATTCTTGTTAGTTTTTGAATTTGTATTTTAAATTTAAACTTTAAAACATAGATTGGGTTTTATTTGAAATTCTTTTTAACAACTTCAAAATTTTCCAAAATAGAAGTTGCTCAACTTTTAAAGATTTACAACTTCTGTTTAAGACCCAACCCTTGATTCCTTTTTGTTTTAAAATTAGGGTTTGGGGTCCGTTTCAGGGTTTATAAATAATTTTCTTTTTATCTTCCAATTAGATTTAGATAATTACACACAAACCCAACATTCACATACTAAGTTACTCTAAATCACCTATGCACAATCATTTGCAAGAATAAATTTATTTTAGTTGATACACATTAACATGGTTAAATGCGGGGTTTTGCATGCAATCATGATGACATGGCAAATTTTTAATTACCGTAACACCAGGGGTGTTACATCCTCCCCCCTTAAAATAAATCTCGTTTTGAGATTTAAGATATGGCTAAGGCCTTAGGTTTAGTAATGGAACAAAAAATGTGTCAAGTAAATACTTTTTACACTTGACTAATAAACAAGTAAGGGTTTACATTTTTATAAAACTTGAAAGGGAAGAACAATGTTTAAAGAGCAGCAAAGAACTTAGAAAAGTTTTCAGATGGCTTATTCTCTGATTTCTCGGGTAGCTTCTTCTTCTGAAGACTGATTCCATTGTACTTCGTACCACCCTGTTGAAGTCCTTCGAGTAATATGACCTTTTCCGGTATAGGACTCACTCTTGATACTCAAAGCGTGTCAGATCTGTTTCAATTCAACTTCTACCAGGTTAATAACTCGAGCTGGCACTTAAAGACACTTCTCAAGTGGTGATACATGCAATATATCCTGTGCAGCTGACGAGTGTTCAGACGCTTGAGTTGATAAGCTACTAGCCCACACTTCTCTTACTATCTGTTATGATGAAGATTCTTATTTGACCTAATCAGTTGTCTCTCAATACTAAAACTTAAAACCTTATTTCTTCGAAATACAACCTTTACGAGGAATATCTTTTAAGGACGGTTGCAAGGAGAGTGAGGGCACATTAATTGCGAGCCATAATAGTTCAGGAGCACCGACTACGACACCAGTGCGTACCATGGTAAGATCTCATGTGACTGCAGTTCACAAAAGATTCCAAGTTTTGACACGGCACTATAGTCATGGGTCGAGATACCATTGTAGAACACAATTAAAATAACCTTAGTCAAAAGAGAGAAGGTATATCGATTGTGGTCATGATGAAAAATGACCAAGGACCTCGATACGAGCATATACCCTTTCAAAACCTCATGTGGTCGCGAGTTACATGAGATTCCGGGTTGCTATATTGTATCACCATCGTAGATCATGTTACACCACAGCAAACGGAATAGAGCTTATTAGTTGTGAAGCTATAGTAGATCACAACCTTAAACCTCGATACTTGCACGTGCCTAGTAGAATCTCGTGTGGCCATGGCACACAAGAGACCTTAGGTTTCGACGCAGCACCGTGGTCACAGGTCATGGCGCTACTATAGGGCACAACCATACTGACTCGAATAACATGTTGAATTCAAGGAAATGGTACATGTCGGATCAAGGCATGACACGTATACAGATGAAAAGTCATGGTCTAGTGCTAGGTTTTGTACTGGGTCTGCGGGTAAATTTAAGTGCATCCTAAAGTTTTCGAAGAAGTGAATTTTCAAAATAGATTTCAAGATATTTATAAATAATCAGGAATCTATAATACAACAGGAAACCCTTAGCGGATCGCAGATACCATTTCCAAGTGATTGGATCTTAGGTACCATTTCCAATTCGGTTCCCGTCATTTTATCATATGAGATTAAAATGATTGTAAGGACAAAGGATTTCGGGAATTCAGAGAAATCAGATGTGAATTCCTAAAGTAGATTTGAAGATAGTTATAAATAGCAAAAGAATTTTAGAAATTCAGAAAGAAATATGGGTATAAATTTTGTAAAAGAGTTTTGAAAGAGAATGAAAGCACATTAATTGCAGGCTAGGATTATGACCATTAATCCTGATAACAGCGAGCGTCCAGCAGTAACTTCCTATGGTTACGATCCATAAGAGACTCCAAATTTTGACGCTGCACCATGGTCAAGGTTCATGGTATCCCATAAACTACAATTACAATTGCTTTCAAAGTAAATAGCAGTGTCTTGAAAGGAGAAGATAAAAATTTACACATGAATGGATTTAAGAAATCCAGGATTAGCTAAAGTTCAGTATCGAGTTGGTATAGTAAATGAGTGCATCCAGAAGTTCCCCAAGGACCAGGAACTTATGGAGCAAGGATTATCAAGGGAAGAGAGTACATTAATTGTGACCTTGATGGGTTAGGAGCACCAACTATGATATTAATATGTGCCCTGAGAAAAACTTACGTATTTACAAGCCATAAGAAATTCTCAGTTTTGCAAGGCACCATAGTTATGGTCGAAACACCATCACAAGGTACAATTATGGTAGTCTCGGTCAAAGGAGTCACAAGAATGATGGTATAACAATTATGACTTTGATGTATAATGACTACGGACTGTTGGCGATCCTTAAAGCCTATTTCTTACCGCCAATATGTTACTAAAATAAATAGTAGGTAGGGTTTTAAACTAATATTTTCACAAGTTTTGGTGTGTACTTGACTTGCAGGTGTGACATGTGGAAATGCATAAAAACCATAAAGAAAGCGCACATCCAGGAAACGTATTAAGAGAAGGCGCAATCCAAGAAAATAAGAAAGCCCACCTCAAACACTAAACTGAATCCATCCGTAACCGCGGGGGAGGCCCAGGCCCAGGGAGCAACCGACCACCCGAAGGCGGTGGCCAGATGGCGCTCCCCAGGGACCGACCGCCCCCGAGGGCGGCCGCCCCCTGGTGGGGGTCTCCCGGGCCCATCCTCCTCAGGCGGTGCTCATGGCGGTTTGGCAAAGGCGGTTTCAACTCCTTCCATACTTAGAACGCCCAAACCGCCCTAGTTGGACTATAAAAGAGAGGGAGAGCTCCCCTCCAACACACACCATTATTTGGAGCCATTTACCTCACCTCTCACCTGTATTCTTTAGATTAGTTTTAGTATTAGAGCAAGGCAAGAGCTAGAAAGAAGAGTTTGTATCCTTGGGAGAAGAAGGAACACCTCAGTATGAATACAATGCAGTTCTCTTCCAAGTTCAAGTTCTTATTTTATTTATATAGCAATGCATATGAACTAGAGTATAGTTTTGGACATGTTATGATCATGATATATGAACTAGCTATAGTTTATGTGTTATGTTCTCGATATGTTCATCGTTGTTCTTCATCGTTCATCGACTTAGTATGAATAGAGGAAGAAATAGAGATGAGGTGACGGTTCGTCGTGCCTTCTCGGTTGCTCTTAGCCTAGCCTGTTACTCCGAAGGGGTGGGGTCTTAGGGGGCTAGGAGTTGTTTCCTAGTACGCGAGCATGGTGCTTGGATATGCGGAGATCGGCAAATATGCCGGTATCCCACGGGCAGAGGGGTAGGTGGGCAGGTGGTGACAACCTTGTCCATCCCTAGCACTCTCCCACGTTCGGATATTGGGTAGGAGTTCGTAAAGTCTCTATCGGCTGGCAGACCAGCTGCGGAGATCTCCCTGTCATCCCAGACCTAGTCCTGATACTAGACATGCTAGTTAGATGTTTACTAATAGTTCTTTGCATAGTTATATATGACTAATGCCTGCTCAATTAGATATATTCTTTTATTATTTATTTCTCTTTTATCCTTGAGGTCGGCTCAGATGTGTGTCCACTATCTTTGAACTATGATTTACCCCTGCCTATGCTATGTCTACCTATGCATTCAATAAGTGATCATGTTTATGCCAAAGCTAGATGCATTCGTCTTGCCCTTCTACGGGAAATTATAAATACGACACCCCTGAATACTCACGGGTTGAAATGCTACAATGATAGTTCCATGCGCTTGCGGATTTATCTATACTGAGCTATCATGATTGACATACCTAAGTACCATTACTTAAGGATTGTAATTCCTGTGCACCCCACGGCGCCGTGTCACAGTTTTGCATATCGTAAGTAATGACGGTTAGGAAGGCCAATCCGGCACTTCTAACTGCTATTACCAAACTGCATTACCTAGGTCGGCGCCATTAAGGGCCAAGGGTTACCTTTCTGAAGTAATGGTGGTTGAAAATGTCAACTTACGTTTCTAGTATTATTATTAAGGACGGACTTATAGTCTATCTTTAGTAGTGATGCTAAGAAACACCAACACGGACCTCGATGCAAGTGAATACTCTTCAATTTCTCATGTGGTAGCGACCCACAAGAGATCATTAGTTTCAACATTACATCGTATCCATAGATCATAACACATCACAGCTAAATGGATTCGTTTCCACAAAAGGTGCAAACGAAAGAGAGGTTACTAATTGTGAAACTATAATAGACCACAACCTTAAATCTCGATACCGGGGCGCACCCAACAGAATCTCGCATGACCCGGGCATACAAGAGACCCTACGTTTTGTCACGGCATCGTGGTAATTGGTTATGGCACCACCATAGGACACAATTACCTTATTTTCTTGACTGACATATTGAATTCAAGGAAGTGGTATGTGTCACATCGAGGCACGACATTGACACAGGTTGAAAAGTCAAGAACTGATGCATGGATGTTCAAGGCTAGATATAAATCCAATACGTACTGAAATTTGTAGAAATAGCACAGCCATGATAACAATAGCTATGCTAGAATGTAACGGGAAAATTTAAACATTTCAATCTCTCGTAGATGATATGATGAGTGATCGTCCTAAGCGTCTTCACCACGTTAGTTAGTATATAACCCATATGTATAGGACAATACCTTATACATTATATTTATTCTAATTCAGAGAGAGGTTGAGGAGCATCCTGTAAATTATTTCTATTTCGTTTTCTTGAAACACTTTTAATGCATAGAACCCTTTGAAATTTTCAAAAGTAAAGTTGTAGTTGACCCATTTGTTACACTATATACCACGACCGACCAAGGAGAACAGTGCGGGATCAACGATATTTTGGTGGTTCTAAGTAGCCTACTTCCTGCAGTGATTGCCACATCACTGTAGGAGTTCCGAACATGGTCAGACAGTCATCAATCCCAGTAGTAGGGTCTTGTGGATCCATCGGTTTAGAAGAAGGTAAGAATTTATTTTTTTAACAAGAATATATTTTGAAATAAGTTTTCTTTTAGAAATTTTATATGTTTCATATCGGGGAAATTATTAATAGTTGCAATGTCATGATGCATAAACGTTCCAACGTGAATCAGAATATTCTGGTATATACAAATTATACTGAGTAAATTAATTATTAGAGTGACACGCACTAAATATTTTTCAACATAGGGCATACTTAATATGCTAATTCACTACCAAGCTCAAAATCTAACAAAAGATCTATAAAAATAATCAAGGAAAGATCCTATAGAATGAATGAGGAAAGTTCAGAAGCAACTCGGACCAAACTACCCCATTAATTTTATTCATTCCAAATCATTTTGAAATTTTTGTAAAGTAATACTGCAAGTACTTTACAATGAAATGCTCTGATACCACTTGTACAGAACCGCCTTAATCATAGGGCTCACGTGCACCGTCATCGTCCCTAAGGAACCATGATCAATCTGCACGAGTTTCCATTGACTTAGGTGGCCTACCAGGTTCCCTAGGAAACCCTAACTTCCCAAAGATCTCATTGTAAGCATTGCAGTATTACAACAGTTTACACAAATAATATAAATTAGAGTGAGGAGTGCGGAAGTATTACATAAACATAGGTTTACAAATATAGCTGACATTATCCCCAAACCAGAGTTTCGTAGTGGAGTAGCATCATACATTTAGACACCCTGCCCAAGGGTTATATCGTACACATCATCATCCATGCCCGATCCGTCCACCGGCACGGTCTCGAGCAGAACTGTACTCTCGGCTTACCTACAACAGGGGTTAATAAACTCTGAGTAGTGGGGTACTCCGCAAGACTTACCCGACTAAAAAAAGGAATGAGACTCGGGAATGCAGGCTAAGGGGAATCAAGGTAAAGGTTTAGCAAGAGTCAAAGTATTTTGCGGAAATAGCATTACTAATCTTGCTTTCAGTATTTTACTCAATATTATTATAATCAACATCAATTGTTCTCAATTCTTTCATATATATCCTTCAATTCCAATTACTTATCCATTCTAAAAAACATCCTAGTTCCGAATCGCTTTTCGATGTAGGTGTGAGGATCAAGTCTCCATAACCGAGGAGCACGACGATTTGAATCGATTAGTACCCAGCTGAGGATCCCTATCCACACTGTATATGTAGCACCTAAGCTTGCATATGCCAACCCCGTCTACCACGGCTTTTCTATCCCTGAACCGGTCCTGCGCCACCCGAGAGCACAGTACTCCTCTCGTCTCCAGGCACGACGGCCACGAGGGTACGCGCTACTCTCGCCATCTCTCCACTCCCAGTGCGTGGTTGTCGATTCAAGCAATAGAGCCACCGGAGATAGGGCTTCCCGAAGTATGTGGCTAGTATTACATTATACGATATCTTTGTGCTTTGCATTTAGAAACCTTTATTTCCACAGACCAATGATTGGGATTCAAATTTTCATCGAAAGATTTGCCTTTTAAATTTCTCTTTTAGCTATGAATCATTGCTCTTTGTATCCAGGTCAATGAGAAGATTGTTGCAGCGGCAAGCGCCTTGTTTGATTGTGATGCTGCTGATAAGAGGAATTTATTTTTCTTGCGCGAGGCTGGTCTCCACATTAGAGATATTTCTGGCATTTCTTGTGAGAGTTGGGACATACTGAAGCTTGCTGTAGCTGTGAAGGTGATATGTTGCCCTGACGAAGAACTCACAGATTTTCATGAGGTAAATCATACTTACTATTGCGCATTTCTTGGAAGCCTGTATCGTATCCCATATAATGTGCCAAGTCATCTTCCTTTCTGGTTCTTGCAGAAGATGAGCTATCAAAGCTGAAAGGTGATGCACTTAAATATAGTGGTATCACGGATAAGTACAAGACCTGCAAGAAGGCAGATGAGTCTACCTACCATCTGAGGATTGCAAAGAAAAAGTTGTTGGGGTCCTTGGTTAAGGAAGGATATGAAGCAGAAGAAAAGCATGTGAGAAGGGTAAGTTGCAGGGAGAGTCCGGAACAAATTCCACAAGAGCATGTGGTCTTGGCTAATCGCTGCAATACTAGTGGTTTGCTCCCAAGGCCACCATCGTTCCCTACCGCACCTTCAGTGTCTAATCCCTCTACTTTTTTGGCTGGTGATCCCTCCATTTGTTTGTCTTGTGATGAGGGTACTCCCCGTAAGCGCCTTAAGTATTACGGCACCCCTGGGCCTATTGTAATGGACAATAGAAATGCTGGGCAGTCCAATGAAGCGCCCACCTCGGCTCAAGATGAAGCCTCATGATGAGTGTCACCCAATTTTCTTCGGAATCAGAAGATTGCAGAAAATTTGATTGCTCTAGCACTCTGCAACGACGGCAATGCAGGCGGTTTGGAGTCGGAAGGGCCGGAACCGGAACGACCTCCTCCCCTTGGCGGCATTCTCCACCGGCGCAGGGAACAGGAAGGCTTGAAGGGGTGATCAATTGGGGGCCGCCGGGTGGGAGAGACAGCACCGAGCCGCCGATTGTAGAGGAGCGGTGGCGTTCGAGAGTGAATGGAGGAGCGGCCGGCGATTGATTACATTAGGGGAGTGCCTTGCCTCGCCTTAGGCTGTTGGCGAGGCTCCGCTCTTTGATCACGTTTCCGGATGAAAAACAAATCTAATTTAGCTCCCTCAGCTATGTATGGAGTATGCGTTAACTTTTAAAACCATTTATTTTTACGTCTCCAATGATTTTGAGGATGGTTTTGCTAATATGGCATCACATCCAAAGAGTAAATCGGACTAAGTTAAAATTTTATGAAGATAAATGAATTGAGAGTGTTGACAGATCTTTGGACTCTTCAATTGCGGCGACAATATACTTATAGTTCTCGGGCAAAGGTTTTCTAATTTAATCACTTTCTTCTCATCAAAAAGCCACGTCAGAAGGGACTCCTCAAAAAGGATTAAAAAATAGAGAGTAAATGCTTGTCAATTACCATTTCAATAAAATAAGTGGTTCTTTTTCAAAGAGCAGTTGGGTTAGTCGAGTTACATTTCAGGATTTCGGACAAGTGCTGGAATTGAGAGATCGATTTTTCAATGATCAGCAAAGAGGAAAATCGAACTTCACAGGAATTAACTCAAATGATTTATTATGTGTGGAAAACTATTCCTTTCATCCACGAGTTGCACAACTTGAGCTTTAAAAAAATATCCAAAAACACATAAAAACAAAATTTCAAAATTCCATTCAAATATTCTACAAGGAAAAATAATGAAATTAAAAAAACCTATATCTGGTTTAATCTTAGAAAATCCATGAAAAATCATTTGGCCTCAAAAAATTATGCAACTAGTTTCATAATAATTTTCTAAAACCATGCTCTATCTTATTGTGGCCAGCTTGAAATTGCATGAACCCTGTTGAACTCATTTGGTGCTTATTTTTTTTAAACCCCTCCTTAAATATTATAATTATTAGTGGATGCTGGTCCCTATATATGGCCATACAGCCCGTAGCCCGGTGGCTCGGTCCGAGGCCCGGTGTTTTGGCCCGGCCCGAGAACGGCACGGCACGGGGGACCAGGCCGTGCCTGGGCCGCATCCTAGGCACGTGGTACGGCCCGGGCACGGCCCGTTCCAACAGTCGGCCCGGTGCCCCCAACAGCCATAATGGAGATGGAGGCGGCCCAGCCCACGAACCAGTGAACCCTAACTCCCATTCACCCCGCGCACGCACACGCGCACAGCCCCTGCTAGTTCCTGTTGCCGTCGCTCCCCTCCCCTGCTCCCATCCTCGAGCGAGCGAGGCAGCCCCGGACCCAAGCTCCGCCCATCGGTGGGGGTGCGCCGGCGCTGCTAGCCCGCCAGGGCCTCCTCCACGCCTCCACCGCGTCGATCTCCTCCTCCGCGACCAGATCTGGGTGCGAGCACGGCGTCAACCTCCTCCGCGGCCGCGAGCTCGTTGTCTGCCGGGCGGATGTGATGCCGCTGACGCGATCGGCGGGTGGCGGCCCCCTCGACCTCGCTCCTACGCTCACCAGCAGCAGCAAGGTGGCGCCGCCGGCTCCTCATGGCGGCACCTCGGGAGCGTGCGCGCGCCGGCCCTGGGTGCGAGCGCGGTGGCCTCAGGTCGCCGACTCGCCGGTGTCTACCCCGACTGTGGGAGCGAACGCTCCCTCATGGGCCTCGGCCGCCCGGCACGTAGGAAAGGTCGTGCTTTCGGACCGGCACAGCGGCCCAGCAGGCCGTGCCTGGGCCATAGGCCAGGCATGAATCACGGAGCGGCATGGCCCGTGAGGCACGACAGCCTGTGACGGCCCAACCCCCACCAGGCCGTGCTGGCCCAATGGCGTGCCATGCTGGCCTGTTGGCCATCTATACTGGTCCCTGCCCCGGATAAATTTTATATTAGCCAACGTGGTTGCATGCACACTGCCACGCATATGCATGCTCTCATTGTCTATTATAATTGGTCTATGGTAATGACCAAGTGACTTTGATATGACGACACAAGTTTCATGTAACCATATTATACTTAATTACTATTCAATATGAACATAAGTGTGAGCATATTTATGTCACTTGATTCTATGTACACAAATATTATGAATCATGTGCTACCATCTAGTATTTCCTCTCATGCTACGCTCCATAATTTATTGTATTAGAACTTAATTAAATTTAATAGTATGTAAACATAAATAAATATATTAAACTAAGGATGCATGCCAACCACGTAAGCTAACACAATTACTTTGAAATTGTCTTGGACCAGGGCTGATTCAGCTAGATTAGTCATAATCTTTTGTAATTTTGTAACTTCGCCACCATTTTATTGAGGACCTCTACTGGTTTTTTTCTTGTGTCATCCAAGACCAGGATCCATGTATTGATGTAAATGTGGTGTTCCTACACATCAGCTATCTTGCATGATCATGCTTTCAAAACTATGAAAAAAGACATGACAAGATTTAAGGTCATATGCAAGAGAGCTGATCAAGGTTGTAAGTGGACTTTTTGCATCTACTAGAAGGAAATATACTGAGTGCAAGGTATTAACTCACTTTGTTGGAACCACCTATTAGTTTTTTTAGATAAAGGAACCAAGTTCCAGCCTCTACCATTCGAGAATGGTACACAGCTGAGATACAGACGCGGCACCAAGGCCACCAGAACAACCGTTCACAAACACAAAAGGGGTTTAGCTAAAGGCCGAACACTCGGACCAAACTCCAGCAAACAAGAGAAAAAACACTCAAGCTCCTATCCGAAACCGGGAGCCCCATCCGAAACTTGCGAAAGCCTCCATAGCAAAGATTTCCAGCTTCTTGCAACCTTTCTTCAACAAATCCCTTCCATTTTCATCATGCAGTAGGGACCATTGCCGAATCCAGTACGTCATCCTGAAAATTAGCTGCACGTAAGAATTGGACTTAGTCTTATTGAATACCATATTATTTCTATTCAACCACAAGCACCAGCAGATGGCTGCTGCACCTAATAACATTCGGTTCTTGAGCTTGGCTTTTACACCAAGCGTCCAAGTGCCAAATAAATTTGAGACACTAGCAGGGGGTTGAATTCCAAAGTTGATATATATTGTATTCCAAATGAATCTTGCAAAATGGCACTCAAAAAAGAGGTGTTGAATGCTTTCTTCATGATTGCAGAAACAACATTTAACATCACCTTGCCAATTTCTTTTTGCTAAGTTATCTTTTGTAAGAGTGACCTCTTTTTTAAGGAACCAAAGGAAAATTTTGATTTTTAATGGTACTTTGAGTTTCCATAGCACATTTTTTCCGGTAGAACCTCCTGACTAATCATTAGATTATACATCGATCCTACCGAAAACTTGCCCTTCTGGTTAGCATTCCAATGGAAACCATCTCTATGGTTTGTCAGACGAACCGGTACCACTTTTGAAACTAGGTCATACCAAGAAGTCAAATTACCATTGATCAACCCTCTTCTAAAGGACACATTTAGTGGTATTGTCCTTAGGACATTGGCCACATTATCGTCCTTCTTTCGCACTAATCTATACAGATTGGGATAAATCTCCCTAAATGGTTTCTCGCCCACCCACACATCTTCCCAGAACCTAACATTTTTTCCATTTTGAACCTTGAAAGATCCACCTGCCAGAAAGGTGTCCTTTACCTTCAAGAGGCCCGTCCAGAAATGTGAATCTCCTGGTAAGCGCTTTACCTGAGATAAAGCCTTAGAGGACAAGTATTTTCTCCTGATTAGGCTCTGCCAAATCCCATCCTCGTTGATGAGCTTAAAAAGCCACTTACTTAGTAAGCACTTATTCTGAAAGTCCAGATTTAAAATGCCTAAACCACCAAAGTCTTTTGGTGTGCAAAGGATACCCCATTTTGTAAGGCGATATTTTTTCTTGTGTTCATCACTCTGCCAAAAGAACCGCGATCGATAGTAATCTAACCTCCTCAGAACCCCTCTAGGGACCTCAAAGAAGGATAACATGAACAGCGCCAGACTAGAAAGGACGGAGTTAATTAGTACCAGTCTTCCTCCATGGGAGAGCAATTTACCTTTCCAACTACTAAGTTTCTTTTGGAACTTCTCTTCCACGCTAGCCCAATCCTTATTAGATAGTCTCCTATGATGCATAGGTATGCCAAGATATCTAAATGGAAAGGTACCCACCTTACACCCAAAGAGGCTCTCATATTCTTATTCACAATCCTTAGCAGCTCCATAACAGAAAAGCTCGCTCTTATGAAAATTAATTTTGAGTCCTGACAATTGTTCAAACGCATTGAGGACTAATTTGAGCTCTTTGGCCTGAAGGGTGTCGTGATTCATGAACAGAATGGTGTCGTCTGCATATTGCAGGATCGATAAACCATTATCCACTAAGTGGGGAACCACTCCCTGGAAGCTGCCATTGGCCTTGGCCCTAGAAATCAAGATTGCCAACATATCGGCAACCAGGTTGAATAAGATTGGCGAAAGCGGGTCGCCCTGCCTTAACCCTCTCCTAGTTTGGAAGAAACGGCCAACATCATCATTGATTTTTATCCCCACGCTCCCTCCTCGAACTATCTGATCAATCTAGTCACACCATCTAGGCGAGAAGCCTTTCATCCTTAAAGTTTGCTGTAAGAACGACCATTTAACCTTATCATAGGCTTTTTCAAAGTCTAGCTTTAAAATTACCCCATCTAATTTCTTACAGTGCAATTCATGAATGGTCTCGTGCAAAATAACCACTCCTTCTAAAATATTCCTTCCCTTCAAGAAGGCCGACTGCGATGGTCGAATAACTTTCTGGGCCACTAGTGCTATTCGGTTAGTCAACACCTTAGTAAAAATTTTAAAGCTAACATTTAACATACAGATGGGTCAGAACTGCTGAATCTGAGTAGCCTCCTTTTTCTTAGGTATCAGGGTAATAATTCCAAAGTTAAGGCTGAACAGTTGTAGGTCACCTTTATGGAATTCATTAAAGAGCTCCAAAAGGTCCACTTTAACCACCTCCCAAAACGCTTGATAAAATTCAGCGGGCAATCCATCTGGACCGGGCGCTTTATTCCTTTTCATCTGAAAAATAGCCTCCTTGATTTCATTTACCGAGAACTCCATATCTAGTATGTCGTTCTCCATTTGCGATACTTGCGGGATGTCACTTGTATAGGACTCAATCATCGAGAAATTATTCCTATCCGGCTCCCCAAAGAGGCCCTTGTAATAATTAGTGATGTATCTCTTAAGATTCTCATCACCCACAATTGATCCTTCATCTTGTTCAAGCCTAAAAATCCGGGTTTTCCTGTGTTTCCCATTTGCCACTAGATGAAAGTATTTTGTATTACAATCTCCTTGTAACAAATTTTTAGTTTTGGCCCGTTGGTACCACTTGAACTCCTCTTCCCTTAGGAGAGTAGCAAGCCGATCCTTATAGTAGTTTTTAAGATCGATCTCCTCCCTAGAGAGCAATTGTGATTCAGCTTTGAGATCTAGAGCCGTAGCTCTCTCTATCAGATCAGCTTTTTCCTTTTTATAACTCCCGCTTACATTTTTGGCCCAGCCCCTTAGGAACTGTCTAAGCCTTCTTACCTTGTTTTGCCATCTTTGTAACGGAGTTTTCCCGTTAGGCTCTTCTCTCCACACACCGGCCACCATTTCAAAGAACCCCTCCCGCAATAACCAACCCAGTTCAAACTTGAAAGCTGGTTGTTTATTACTGTGCGTACCACTACCCGTATCTAGAAGTAGCGGGGTATGATCCGAGATTTCGCGAGTCAACGCTTGTACCGTTGTTAGCGGAAATCTGGATTCCCATTCGGTGCTTACTAGGACACGATCGAGCAGCTCAAAGGTGGGATTCTCTCTAGAATTGGCCCAAGTAAATTTCCTGTTAGAAAGCTTAAGCTCCCTAAGGTCAAGGTTATCGATGATGGCGTTAAAGAGAAAAGGCCATCGCCCATGATACCTATTATTATTTTTCTCCTGTGAGCTCCTGATGATATTAAAGTCACCTCCCACCACAACACGGTCCGATTCTTTAGTGCAGGATTGGACCAATTCTGTGAGGAAAATTTCTTTAAACTCCTCTTGGGCAGCTCCATATACTGCAACTAATATCCACCGGAAACCATCAGCCTTGTTTCTAATCCTAAATTTGACATAGAAGTCACCCTCATCAATGCTCCCAATGTCAAAGGTTTCCAGGTTTACTCCAAGGAGGATACCCCCTGATCTGCCATGAGGTTTCAACCAATGCCAAATATAATCTTGTCCACCGCAAATATTTGCTAGGACCGATTTAGAAAAATCTTTTTTCCCTGTTTCAAGAAGAGCGATAAAGTCTAGCTTTTGCTCCCTTGATAGTTCCGATAGGAATCTATATTTAGCCAAGTCACTTAGACCTCTGCTATTCCAGAATATTCCTTTCATTCGGAAACTATTTTTTGATTAATGAGAACCTTCAACTTTGGCTTCTTCTTTGATCTAGTCAAAGAACGGGCCTTATTCTTTTTAAAGACAGTTCTGAATTCACTACTCAGTTGATTACTATCCTTATCGAAAAAATCATCCACTAGGTCCTCAAATAAATAAGCCATAGTGTCAAAGTCCTTTTCATCATCCTCAGACTCAATGTCAACATCCGGAATATCCAAGTCCACATCAAGCGAGTGGGATCCGAGTACGCTTTCATTGTAGACTTTTCCTAGAACAGAAATAGAGTCTAGCACTTCCTGCGAATTAGCCCCAAGAGAGATACCCAAATCCGCAACTCTGGAAGAGATGACATCCGAAGAAAATAGAGAGTGGGAAATATCAGAAAATGTACCTGTGCTGAAGCCTAGGTTCTTTTGAGCCGCCCGCCTTTTCGCCCTCTTCACTGTGTCCTCGTCACCACGCTTAGCAAGCCGAGGACTGGATCGCTTCGGAGTCAGATGCGTTTCAGCAATTGCCGCCGCAGCCCGCAGCCTGCCAGCCGCCGGCCCCTGCCCAACTGCGCCCAGCACAACAGCAACCTGCTGCACAGGAGCGTCAACCGGCACCTGTGACTGCAGCCGCACAGCCGGCTGCCCGGACTGCACGGAGGCAGCCAACGTCACTCGCTGCTGCACCGAACGCACAGCATCCTCCCCCAGTAGCCCCCCGTCCCCTTGCAACGCATCCTCGCCCACGTCCAGCCCACCTGGCAGCTCCCGAGCAGTGTCACCTGCTGCCCCAACAACCTGCGCCGCCGGCTGCCCCACAGGCGCAACCTGCTGGACCAGCCCAATAGAGCGCAGCGCCCCAGCGGTCACGCCTTCTGGCTGCCCCAGCGGCTCCTCCCCCTGCCCCCCCGACACCTCATGCCCTCCATCAGCTTGCTGCACACACAGATTTCGCTAGGTGATCTGCACTTTAGCAGCCGGCAGCACCCCATCCCCGCCATCCACGGGGTCAACATCCATGTCAAGAAGATCGTACTCCTCATCTGAACCAGTCCCCAAATCTTCCAGCAGAACCGAACCTGCAGCCTCCCACAGCACATCATTCACCACCTTATCAGCGATAACACTAGCCATAGAGCCAATATCAATATTAGATGCTGCAGGGAACCCAACAATTCCTCCTTCCATTCTAGGCTCCGTGGAGGGAGCCTCATCCTCCTCCATGAAAGCCCCGGAATCCAGCTTATCAGCACCCCCCGCTTTGCCATTCTCCTTTCCCAAATCCCCATCGGCGTCATCCCCCCCGCCAAAATCCCATTCCACCTCGTCCCCATTCTCATCAAACCCCACCTTTTCCTTTTCAATCTCAAGTTCAAAATAATGATCACCCACCACAACGTCCATCTCCCTAGGGACCAAAGCCGGGTCAAGAACTGCCACCAAGACACGACCAAACTCATTCTTCCTCGTTGTAACCATATCAACAACCTGAGTTGAGCCAAACATGGTGCCAATCGCCCAAAGGACAGGATACTCCCTCAGGTCATCCCTCACGCCCGTGATCCTTAGCCAAACCTTGGGTAAAAGAAAACCTTCCTTCTTCACTTGCCACTCCTGAAAAGTCAGCCGCACTCCCGTCGCCACACCATCCACCCTCACGTCTGCTCCACCATACGCGATGGATCTCTGCAATTCCGATTTGGAAGGAAATTGGACCACAAATGATTTCACATCGTGAATCACCGGAGCCCACTTCCATCTGCCCGGAACTAGCTGCTGTAGCTGGAGAACCAACTGCTCCACCGACAGGGTACCACCCTCGGCAGTCACCAAGGCACTCCTGGAGTTTTTCTTCCTCGGCAGCGGGGCATGGGGAATGTGAAAGAACCCCAGGCCCGCCACCGAATACCCCACCGCCTGCGCCACCGGCTTCGGCATCTTCAGCATTGGACACTTGTGATTGACGTGATCATGGCCATTACAAATAACACAATATAGCTTAGCCTTGCAATCCGCTGCCACGTGACCCTTCTGGTAACACCGATTGCACAAAACCGACCTGTTACCACCAGCGGCAACACCCTGTGCGCTATCACCCTGCTTCCCCCCATGGGCAGCCGAGACCGCCGGAGTAGGACCCGTTGTCGCCACATTCGTGGCCATCGTGGCCCCGAAGGGGCCGCGTCGCCCACCGCCCGTCATTCCTGCGCCAGCACCCCACCATGGCAGCGGACCACGTCCGCCACCCTGCCGGAACGCTCGCCGTGGTCCACGCCCCGGTCGGCCGCCCGGGAGGCCGTAGCCGCCGTATCCCGGATGGAATCGCTGCTGATCACCCGGGAAGGACGCCGGAGCACGCCGATCCTCGCCGGGGCCACCCCGGCCCTGGGCTTGCCGAGGTGCCATAGCACCTCCCCGAGCTGACGGCAGGGCGCCAATACCACGACCGCGCCCGCCGTCACCACGTCCACCGCCTGGCGCCGCCATCTTCACTATCTCGGCAAACGTGCGCGGAGGAGAGGAAACGTTGCGACCTGGGAGGCGAAAAGGAGAGAGAGCAGAGCGCCGCCGCCCCCCGCGAGCTAGGAGATCGAATAAATTGTTCGAAAAACGAAATCGGGCCGCGTACCTGAAACGGTTCACCTCCCCCAGCGGCTGTGGGCCATGCACCACCAACTGGGCCGAGTCTTGGCAGCCCAGCAGCCCATGAACCGGGCTAGGTGACACCATCTCCACCAGCTCCGAAGGATGTGGCGGCGGCGGCGCCGACCGCCGCGTCCCGACCAGCCTCGACCGCTCCAGAACATCGCCCATCGTCAGCACGGGGGAGCTCCGACGACGCGGTAGCGGCCCCCGCCACGGTCGAGGGCACTTGGAGCTTATCCGCCTCGCCACATCCGCCACTAGGCGGTCCGCCAGCCGTACCTTCCGCCGGCCACCTCCCGGGGAAGACAACCGCGCCGCCGGTGACGGGACGGAGACCGACTCCCGCTGCGCCTCCGCCGCGATAACTTCATCGAGGGAGTACCCCGCGGACAGCGCCCCCCGAACGAATGTCCGGGTCGACACGAAGCCCTCTCCATCGATGCCGGCTTCCTCGTCGTCCGAGCAATCCCCTCCCGCCAGCGGCCAGAAGCGCTACCCCGGCCGTCCGTGTCCGAAGTCTAGCTTCGGATCCCTCGGCCCGACCTTCGACGGAGCAGAGTGTCTCTCAGGCCACTCCCAATCGCCGTCACCATCGCCCTCTTCCATAATCTGGTTTTCTCCTTCAGTGTTTCCTGTAATATCAAAAAAAAAACATTAGTTGGTACATATTGTTGCATGTTCACCTATTTTGTTGACTTGTTTTTGAATATATTTTTGTATAGGTTAAGACAAGTGGACCAAAGCATACTTGTGGTTCATTCAACAAGTGTGGTGAGATAATGACCTCTAATAAATGGGTGGCTGACAGAGTAGTGGATTGTTGGTGGAAGACCCTGAAATGGGACCGGGTACATTGAGGGACAAACTGAACAAGAAATACTCGGTAGATATTCCATATCACAGAGTTGGGGGGGTGGGGGAGGTTGAGAGCACTAGACATGATTTTTGGGAAATGGGATGAATGTTATGAGTTGTTACCTACTTATCAAGCTGAGATTTTCGAGCTAGAGACTGAAGAGCACAATGGTGATGTGTGCCTTTTCAGGTTCTTTGTTGTCCTTAAACCTTATATATATAGATGGGTTCTTGAAAGGGTGTAGACCATATATTGCAATGGTGCCGACGCGCCTATGGGGTTCCGAGGTGGCAATTACCTTTGACTCGGGTAACCATCCCGACCACGTGCCTTGCCTTGGTACATCCCTAACCCAGTCGTGGGCAATGTGCGCCTCAGCAAAGTGCTCATGACAGCGGCTACGAACTCAAGTGGTACCCCCCGGACACATTCGGCTCGTGACCTTTGGTGAATCAGACAGCTTGTGTCGTCATATCTTTAATCTCAAGGGTGCCCATCCCTAACAAGTCATAACCATCAACACCAACTTTCAGCGGGAGTGCGTGGCTAGGAAGCAGACGGCACGACGACACCATCGCGCCTACTACCTTTTGACTATGGAGGAGAACCAAGACGACCGGTGCCGCCTTGACGTATTCCCGGGTGCCCCACAGTTCGCCGTGGCCGGCCCCACTAAATCCTATGGAAGTGGTGGGTGCAGTATGATGAGTGCAACAACCCGCTCCGGTCTTGGCATCGTCTCGTATTAGCCGATTTAGAGCCAAGCCTACCGATTTGTCTCCGGTCTAGAGTCCTGCCGTGCGATGGAGACCTACAGGAGACACCGTCCACCCGGTATCCATCGGCCACGTCCCCAACCAATTTTTTTTTTCCAAGACCAGGTGTTTCAATAGTGTCCTCAAAAGACAGGTCTGTCTCACTTACACGCCTATTTGTGGAGATGTATGGTTTAGCAATATATCTTGGATAGCTACAAAGAAATGGTTAAGACAAATACAAAAATTTAAGAGTTTTCATGAGCTTGTCTCTAAAGCCTGTATCATAATTCCCTGCTACTCCATTGTTTCATGGCTCTTGATTTGGATTCTTGACGACGAATCGCCTCCTTTTTTTTACGAAATTGATTTTTTTTTTCTGCCTTTCCTTGCAGTTGCAATAATGGATGGGGGCGCCTGGTCATGCAGTCAAATTCCCTTACACATATGTATCCTGCATACAACACAATATGTTAGACATAAATTTAGAAGTCACAAGCAAAAATCTTCTTGCACACCATACATTGCTACTAGTAGGCTGGGAGAGCTGATGCAACATTTGTAGGACTTTTTTATTTTTAGACCTTTTTGTTTCACCGTTTTTTCTATATTTGTTATGCAAATACAGTTTATTATTAAAATATCTCTAATGATCAAATAACACTTAGACGGAGCGAGTATTATGTTATATTGGCACAAAACAGAAATAAAAATACTATGCATAGCATAAAGTACTATATCTATGCAAAATTTATATGTAATAAAAATACTATGCATAGCATAAAGTTTCGTTCTTAAGTTTTCTTAGACTTTATACTAGGATTGGAATTGGCATCTCACATCATCTTTTTAAAATCATGCAAGTTTGACATGGGAATAAAATGTTTAATCTTTATATTTTCATCAACTTTAAGTTGATGCCTTTTACAGTCTAGTCACTTATACATAGATATATGAACATCAGGGAGAAGTAGAGATGAAATAGAAAGAAGAGTAGGTCTCAAGAGTAGTAGGTAGGTTAGCTAGGCACTAGATTAGCTATCATGTATCCTAGAGTAGAGGTGCTAGCCTGCTAGGCTCTATGACTTGTGCTTGTGCATGCAGGGGCCGGTGCCGGTGCCCAGACACGCAGCATGCAGGTCATGTTCTGTGCGCACCGTGGAGCATATACCATGCATGAAAACGGACCGGATAGGAACGGATATCACTGATATCATATTTATTTTCATATTTCTGATCGAATTCGGATTTAAATACGGACAGTGTCAGTCATATCGGATAATATATGATTAGATATCGACATCATAAATATACGATTTGAGTATTCGGATATGGATAATGGCATCAGACGTTGAATATCTAGACTCGAATACGGACTGACCTGAACACCTCTAAACGACTTCGGTCGAACGGATGATCGGATAAATATTCGTACTATTTTCATCTACCAGAGCTCGGCTACCCTTGACGCAGAGCCTCCTCGCCGGTGGACAGCGGGGTGGGCAGCAGAGCCTCCACGAGCTGCCGCCGGTGGGGGGAGGGGCCGCCGCTGGTGATGTGCTTTAGAGCAAGTATAGTAATGGGCTGTAAGCCAGCTAAATGCTGACGTGGAGGAGAGAAGGGAGGGAAGAGAAGAGAAGTGGGCTGTAAGCTTACAGCCAGTTTGGGCACAGGAACCAAGAAATCTGTGAGAGGAACAGGTAGACCATGCAGTAGATGTGAAAGGCTGACTACTATACTGAGTGGGCTGAGAGAAGGCTGTAAAAACCTTACAGCCAGCAAGCGGGCTGTATTATTAGGCTTGCCTCTTAGGCCTGCAATGCACGCAGCAGGTCAGGCCGGCGCCGCCGATGGGGGCTGCCTGCGCCTCCTCCAGGGCCAGCCGTGCGCGCGGGCGGATCGGCGGGTGCGGGGATCGAGGAGCGGGCGGTGCGGTATCTGAATGGCTGTGCAGGGTCAAGTTGTGGTGCGGACTGGTGGAGCGCCGGGTGGGCTGGTTGGCTGATCTCGCTTATTCGAACATATACTATAATAAATTAAGACAACGCTGCCATGGGTGCTCTTATGGGCAGACTAACTAAATATACTAAGTACGTATATATACTTGACGGCAGCAATAATGGTTCTAAAAAAAGACAGCAGCAATAATGCAATTTATAAATTAAAAGATCGGCCACATATGCAAAATGTTCCCTTAATATATATTTAAAACTATGTAGTCAAGCACAACAGAGAAGAAATTTGGTACTTCATCAAATATATGGTACCTTTCTTGAAGATAATCTCATCTTTTTGTGACGTTTGACCTGTATACATGGAATAATGCAGTTAGTATATGAATGATCTGAAATAATAAAATAATGCAACAATGCATAACGCACTTAGTACATGTTGTAAGCTGAATTTAATATCAATGGCCATAAAAGGAAATTACCACTTGTAATGGAAGCAATTGAAGGACCGAAATACACTCTAGTTGTTTCATAGTTTTCCATGGAAGGTTATTTCTATTGGGGTGTGGCTAGATAAATGATCTGCAAAAACCTACATATAACAATAGTTGCATCTTAAGTAGTTAAGTGAAATTAATTTATTTATTTCCATGAAAAAATAAGAATAAATACCTCTCTTTTTTTTTTGAAAAAAGCTACCACATAGTGGGAAGAGTTCCTTTGTTCGCAGCGAAGGAAGGTACCTATTGAGTAGATGAATAAATGAAATAATGAGTTACACAAATAAAAGGATGGAAACAACAAAAATAGTTGGTTGCAAATAATCAAATATACAAATAATGCAAATAACAAAACAGATAATCAAATATACACTATTTTTTGCAGGATAAATCATACACTTAAATGTAAGAAAACCAATATATATATACACCTACCAAAATGGTGCCCTTTGTGTTGTTATTATCCATGTGAAGTAATAAAAGATATGGATTTGGATCCTCCGGTAGCCTTCTATCGTACTTACCAATTGGTAATTCAAAAAATCAAGAAAACTTAATCAATCTTAGAAATTGAACTAAGTCAAGAGAACTTAATCAATCTTAGAAATTGAACTGTCAAGAAAACTACAAAATATTAAGAAAACTAAAAATATACTTACAAAGAGAACTATTTAGAAAACTACAAATATACCTTTTCTGAGTTGATATCATCATCTGGGATTATATATCTGTGTCATTGCAACATGGTAGCATAAGGATGTGGATGAATATAAATTGAAACTTGAAAGCATAAATTTAGCATACACAGTGCGTGTTGCATCGTCGTCCTGTCCAAAATCTTCAACATCCTCTATTTCATTGTCATTGTGTCCAAAATCTTCAACATCCTCAATATTAAGCTTTAATCTAGGGAAACAACATAAAATCGCATAATTTTGTGGTTTCCAAGAAAAATATAGTTAAACCTGAATATTATAGATATTTTAGTTTTTAGTAGTATTATACCTTTGTTCTTCACTTTTATAGTATTTGCACTCAAGTTTGAGAGGGCAACCTCTACAATTTGGGTCTTTTTCTTTGCAAATGATCTGTTATGAGAAATGAAGTTATATAAGTATTGAACTGCAAAATTGTCAAAATGATTTGATATGTAAATGACCAAAAAAGATATATATATATATATATATATATATATATATTTTTATATATTAATTTATTTTTTTACCTTTCCATAAGTTATTAACTGATAGTGTAGTTTGGTCCTGTTTATCATTACCATATGTTATGTCACATAAATTATCACCATGTTATATATGTCACACATATGTTCCAAATAACTCCAATAAACAAACTTACAGTTCTTTTAAGCCTATGTCCTTATCATCCATATTAGAGATAAGGTGCCACAAATGTTCATGAATCTTGTCGGCGAACCTAGAAAAAAATAACGTAAGCATAAACAAACCAATAATAGATAGAAGTAGCATCAAACTACTAAACCTTCTTACTTGGCACCTTGCTTGAAACCTTGTGGCACCCATTGTAACCTTAATGCTATCCGAGATACATTTACGTCCACCTGGACGTGTACAAATTAAAGCATGATATTCAATTTAAATTTAAACATTAAAAATGCATATAATCAAATAATATGACAAATAATTTTAAGAAAAGCATGCTATTCAAAATGCATAATCAAATATGACAAATCATTTTAAGAACTAGCTTACTGGAAATGCGTGAAATTTTAGAGCCAAGAGACATATTAGCTCAACACATTTTGTTCCAAGTCCATGTATGCTGCGTAGATACCTCCTTTACAACAAAATATATATTTGCATAAGGATTAATTTAATTATTTTTCCCAACGTAGTTAAATGTGGAGGTATTTGGTCTCACCTTGCATTTGATGGATCAATGTGTTTAAGCCATTCAAGGTTTATACATCCATGATCTCTGTTTATTCGAATCAGAAATGCCTGTAAGTATGTATATTGAAATTCAAGAATAAGTCATTATTTTAAGTCATAAGACATTGCAAATCTTGGCGAACCAAATTTGTTTAGGACATAAGGAAGTATAAGGCAATAAATTTTGTGCATATATATGGTTTTAAATAAGTGCTAAGAAGACTAAATGAAATTGAGGTACAATAATATATAAGTAGAGGGGGATGGTGCACATGCTAGTTTTTATAGAAGAATACAAGTATCCAAAATGTTAGTTTGAAGTGTTCTCCTCGCCGCTTAAGACATTCTGTAATGTCATCAAAAGGTGCATGTAGTACAGCCTTCCAACATATTGTATCATCAACAGAATCATTATTCATGTTATTGTATCCATTTCTCCGAGCTTCTTCCATAAGTTCATTATAATGACTTGTATCATCTCTGCTTCTAAAAGAAAGTATTTCATTCAAAATTGTGGTACTTGTTTTAGAGTTTTTGGTTCCAAACTTTTTATTCACTGTTCTCCTTATGTCTTTCTCCTCCCAACTAGAAAGCTCACCCTCTCGAAATGAGGTTATAAGCCGTTCAAATTCAAGGCTGCCTTTATCATTTGTTGAGGATTGATGCACACTGGTGGGAGAGGAAAACTTGGCTGCAAGTTCCATGAAAACATCACTGCAAAAAAGTTAATTAAGAGGATAAAGGGTCACCAATAAGAAGAGAAGTTCCATGAAAACATCAATGCAAAAAAATTAAAAAGAGATAAGGTCGCCACTAAGAAGAGTCAAAGGACTATCTTACTAGCTGTAACATAAGTAATCAAAGGGTAACAGCTAATATTTTAGTTCAGGTTGGGCTAACTCTAATCAGCTACCGTGTAATCCAGGCCAGCGACCATGCACGGCCTCATCATCGGTGAGCCCTCTCTTGCTCCTCTGCTCTTCCCTCTCTATCCCCCCTCCTCCCTCCTAACCCCAGTTTGATTTTTCTTGGCACACTGATTCCTCTGAATCTTGAGTCCTTCCTCTCTTTCTGAGAGAGGTACTACATCACCAATTGCACCGCTAGTCCCAGGTAGGTCTTGGATATCTTCCTCCCTTTGCCATATCTTTCAAAGTCTCTTGTTCGATTTAATTCTTTGGCTGAATGCGATGTGATTGAGATGGATCTGTAGATCTGTAGAGTGTATGTTTGATTCACTTACCTGGCTGAACGAGTTCAGAAACGAACAAAAGAAACGTCATTGCTACATGAGTGCTCTCTGGTCCTTTGGCTGAATGACCGTGTTTGCCTCATCGGCAGTTTTGGGGCCCCTCTTTGCTTGAAAGATCATTTCTTTTTATAGATGAGGAACTGACGATGAAGTAGAACTATCTTCAGTGTGGTTTATGCTTCTGGTGCTTGTGTTCAGTGTGTATAGGGTACAGAATACTTGCATATTGCATATGAGCACTGAAGAAATAAAAAAAGCAAATCTGTACTGAATATTTAATGCAAAATTCTACTATGGTATGTCATGTCTGTACTTGGCTAAAATTTATTTTCTGCAATTTTCGGCCAGTTTTCCAAATACCATGGGCTTGGTAGTAATTGGCTCAAGACATGGGATCATTTGGTTCATTGGTTGTGGTGTGCAGCTGTGTTGAGCTTTGAACTCTCACAATTGTGTCAATTAATTAAGGTTATTTATTCAATTGTGACAAATTACCCCAAAGCTGTGCTAACGTGATTCATTTTTTTATGTTCAGATAAAAGTTGTTTTGCAACCTAATTAAGTTGTTGAAAAATATGTCTTTAATGGAAGTAGAGCTTGAGGATAGGGTGAGGGGTTAGTCACTGAACCAGAATTTATGACATGTGTCTCAACTTTTTCCAAGATTCTAGTGGGTGGACTAGCTAGTTTCCAATATTCTCTCAAGGGCTAGGTCCTGTTTTTTAGTTTCTTCTGATGTTGTCACATGATAATTGCAGTCTTTTAACAAAGTAAAAAACTATGCTTATAAGGGGAAAGAATAAAAGGAAGTGGACTATGGGCCGAAGATATCCTTGTAGCCAATGTGGAAGGGCCAACGAGGCTTTTAATAATGGATATCTGTGGAAATCAATGCTAAACAAAATGGCTTTACCTGGGATGAGAGTACGAAGATGCAAGGTTGTAGAAAGGTATAGAATGTCACCACACTCCCAATGTGTGTGTGTGGGGGGGGGGGGGGGGGGGCGTTCTCATGTATATATAGCTGTATACAAAGGGTGATACAAGGCAGGTACTATACCAAGGAAACTAGGCTATGATTGACCCTGACGGGTCCTATCCTAATATTGATATACACTGATCCTGATTGGATCCTTTCCTAATACCCGCCCGCAGTCATAGCGGTAGTGGGATCATGAACGCATAGACTGGAACAGGAAGTCAGCGAACAGCTGTACAGGAAGACCCTTGGTCATAATATCCGCGAACTGGTGCGCCGAAGGCACGTGGAGAACACGAACCTGCCCCTAAGGCCTACCTTCTCGCGAACGAAGTGTATGTCGATCTCGATGTGCTTCAGTGCGACGGTGGTGGACGGGATTGGCAGTCATGTAGATGGCACTGACATTGTCACAAGTAGACCACTGTCGCCAAAGGGACGGAGATGTGGAATTCATGAAGGAGCTGTCGTACCCAGCAACACTCGGCGACGACGTGGGCGACAGGCGTGGTATTCGGCCTCGGCATTGGAGCGGGACACCAGTGGTCTGGAGTTTGGAGGACCAAGACACCAGGTTGTCACCAAGAAAGACGCAGAAGCCAGAGGTGGAGCGGCGGGTGTCAGGGCAGCCAGCCCAATCAGCGTCGGAGTAGGCGGTGATCTGGTCGACCGGACCGGTGCCAAGGTGGAGACCGACAGAGAGCGTACCCTTCACATAGCGGAGGATACGCTTGATCAGCGCCAGGTGCGGGTCATGCATGAATAAGCAGACCTGCTGAGCAGCAAAGGCCAAGTCGGGCCTCGTCAGAGTGAGGTACTGGAGAGCTCCGGCGAGACTCCGATACTCAGAGGGGTTGGCGACGGGGGCGCCGTCGGTGGCGGACAGCTTGGTCCGAGCATCCACCGGCGTGGCAGTGGGGTGGTACTCGGACATGCCAGCTCGCTGGAGGAGGTCAGCAGCATATTGATGCTCTGTCCCGTGTGATAGCGATGCCGAGGAAGTTGTGGAGGTCGCCGAGATCCGTCATGGCAAACTCTGAGTGTAGACGTGCCATGATGTGCTGAAGCAGCGCCGGGGACGAAGCCGTGAGGATGATGTCGTCGACGTAGAGGAGGAGAGAGGCATCGGACTTGGATGCAGCGAAGCCAATGCTGCGGATGAAGTTGGCGAAGCGCTGGTTCCAAGCTCTGGGCGCCTGCTTGAGGCCTGTAGAGGGCCCTCTGCAGCAGGCAGACGTAGTCGGGAGTGGCCGGGTCGACGAAGCCAGACGGCTGCTGGCAGTAGACCGTCTCCTCCAAGTGACCGTGGAGGAAGGCGTTCTTCACGTCCAGCTAATGGATGGGCCACGAGTGTGCTAGCCGCAATGCTGAGGACGGTGCGAATCATGGCCGGTTTGACAACCGGGCTGAAGGTCTCGTCCTAGTCGATGCCAGCCTGCTGGGAAGAAGCCGCGAACGACCCAACGTGCCTTGTGCCGAGCCAGGGTGCCGTCGGAGTGCAACTTGTGCTTGAACAGCCACTTGTCGGAGACGACATTGTCACCGGCCGGTCGGAGGACCAAGCGCCAGGTGCCATTGGTGATGAGAGCATCGTATTCCGTCGTCATCGCAGCACGCCAGTTTGGGTCGGCGAGCGCGCTGCGATAGTTGGCCGGAACCGGTGATGTAGTCGTCGCTGTGAAGCTGTAGCGGTCGACCGGACGCAGACTGCTTGTCTGCAGCCGGGTCACCGGGCACGAAGGAGGGGCAGCAGGCGCTGTAGGAGGCGCTAGTGATGCAGTCGAGGACGCCGGTTCTGCAGTGGGTATTGCAGGTGCCACAGGAGGTGCTGCCGGTGCTGCAGCAAGCGTCGGTGCTGCACGCGGCGGCCGCTGGTAGGTGACGCCGAAGCGGCCGGATCCGCCCGGGCGCGGAGCCGAGGGCACCGGGGGTCCTCCTGGATGCAGAGGCAGAGCGGAACCGAGGAGCGGCACCTGACCGGCGTAGATGATCGCCGGGTCTGGAGTGTCCAGCAGCTCAGGCTCTCTGCTGGAGGGAGGTGCAGATGACAGAGGTGGAGCAGCCGGCGATGGCGAGAGTCCCTGCATCAAGAAGTCAAGTGATGACGGCACAGAGGCCGCTGACGGAGCTGCAGCAAAGGGAAATACGGACTCGTCGAACAGAACATGCCGAGACACGATGACACGGCGAGTAGCCATGTCGAGGCAGCGATACCCTTTGTGAGAGGAAGGGTAGCCGAGGAACACGCACGGAGTCGAGCGAGGGGAGAGTTTGTGGGGGGTCGTGGCACTAAGATTCGGGTAACAGAGACAGCCGAATACCCGAAGGGAGGAGTAATCTGGGAGGCGCTGGTGGAGGTTCTGGTAGGGAATGGTGGAGGTGCTGGTGGGGCGCCGGTTGAGCAGGAAGGTGGCAGCGGCCAGGGCTTCAGCCCAGTATGGGGGTGGCATGGAAGCGTGGAGCAGTAGGGTGCGAATGGTGTTGTTGATGGTGCGGAGCATCCGTTCAGCTTAGCCATTTTGTTGGGACGTGTATGGGCATGAGAGGCACAGGGTGATGCCATTGCTGGAGAGGAGCTCAGCGGTGGCCCGATTGACAAACTCAGTGCCATTGTCAGCCTGAAAAGCTCTAGGAGTGACACCAAACTGCGTGCGGGCAAAGGCAACGAAATCAACAAGATGGCGATGAACCTCAGATTTGTGGCATAAAGGAAAAGTCCAACAAAAATGAGAATGATCATCAAGCAACACGAGATAATATTTGTACCCAGAGGTGCTCAACACAGGAGATGTCCATACATCATAGTGAATCAACTCAAAATTCAAGGTAGTTACAGATGTGGAACTACTGAATGGGAGCCGGGTGTGCTTGCCAAGCTGACAGGCATGACACAAGGACCGCAGCTGTTTATTACAGCAAATGGCAGACATGTTATGCAGGGTGGCGAGGGTGGAGGCGCCCGGATGGCCGAGACGATGATGCCAAAGGGTGGACGAGGTGGCGAGGTTGCAGGCGGGAGGTGACGCTGGAGTGAAGGTGTAGAGATCCCCACCACTATTGCAGCGAAGAATCACGCGTCCCGTCTGCAGGTCCTTGACAGAAAAACCCAGGGCATCAAATTCAATAGAGCATGAATTGTCACGAGTAAACTGGCGTACAGAAAGAGGGATTGCGCACAAGTGCAGGAGCAACAAGAACATTGTTAAGGCGAAAGGTAGTGTTATCATAGGACAAGGTAGACGTGCCACGATAGGAGATGGGAATGGTGCTGCCATTGCCAACTGTAATGAAGGAATCGGATGGGGGAAGGCGGGAGAGGAGTATACCATCCGAGGGCGACATGTGTGCTGTGGCGCCGGTGTCGAGAACCCAGGGATTGGATCCCTGGAGCGCCAGCTGGTTCAGAGCAGCAACCAGGCCGTCCGGGTTTCAAGCAGGAGCGCCCGGTTGGGAGGCAGCCTGTGGAGCGTCGGAGTACTGCGTGGGGGCGAAGGCAGTGTGGGCCTACGGGAAGGCACCCAAGACTCCAGGGGCGCTGTTGGGGCGCCACTGCTGCTGGTGGTGCCGCCGTGCTGCTGCTGGTGGCCGCCCCATTGCTGCTGGCCGGCCCATGGAGAGAAGCAGAACCAGGGGCCAGCCAGCTGGGGAGGGCCGCGGCTGCCGCCCTGGTGCGATCCGCCGCCGCCACGGCCCCTCCGCTGATTACGAGGGTTGCTGCCGCCGCCGCCGCCGCCGCCGCCGCCAGTTCCTTAGCCGGGGGGGCTGCCCTGGCCACCACCAAGATTGCCTGATCGGCCACCGCTGCTGCCAGAGGCGCCCTAGCTGAACAGGGACAAGTGGCAGGCAGAGCCGCAGGAGGGTGCATCGGCAAAGTAAGCGGTCTGGGAGGCGACCTGGCCCTCGTTGGCAAGCCGGAGCTCCTTGAGGACGAGCTTCTCAGCGGGCGGTAGCGAAGTCAGGCAGCGGAGTGGAGTCGGCGATGTTGTCGGCGGTGCTGGAGAAGCGGGGATTGAGGCCACACAGCAGATTGAGGACGAGCTGAGAGTCAGCGACGGGTTGGCCGACGTCACGCAAGGCATCAGCAGTGGTCTTCATCTTCTGACAGTAGTCATCGATGGAGAGATAGCCCTGAGTCATCGAATGGAATTCGTGACTCAGGAAGACGGCGCGGGAGGCCTTGTTGGCCTGGAACAAACCGGAGATTGCCGTCCAGAGCTGGCGAGCAGTCTGATCTGGCGCCTGGGCAAGGTTGAGGACGTCATCCGCCGCTGGTGCTGAGGAAGCCAGAGTCAGCAGCCGCCTCAGGCCTCATCGTCTGGCCGAGCGTCCTGTGTGCCATCAACGTGCGAGCGGAGACTGAATTTTCCGCACAAGGAGAGGAAGAAGGCCGACCAGCGAGTGAAGTTAGGGCGCTTCAACTCGAGGGTGATCGGCACTGTGGGACTTGACAGAGATGGTGGCGTATGGGGGGATGGAGTAGACTGCCGGGCTGAGGCAGAGCCAGCAGAGGCAGAGGAGAGGGCACCTGAGGTGGCGCTAGAGGCAGGAGGGAGGGTGCCCATGGCAGCAGCGAGGCAGGGAAGCCTGCGCGGTTGGCTGATGGAGGAGGGAGGTGCAGCCCTAAGGGAGAGGGCGCAGCAGCGGAAGGAGAGGGGCTGGGGAGAGTGGACCTAGGCCCGGACTCGTGATACCATGTAGAAAGGTATAGAATCTCACCACACTCCCAATGTGGGGGGGCGTTCTCATGTATATATAGCTGTATACAAAGAGTGATACAAGGCAGATACTATACCACAAGGAAACTAGGCTATGATTGACCCTGACGGGTCCTATCCTAATATACACTGATCCTGATTGTATCCTTTCCTAATAAAGGTAATGCTATCCATAGGCTTGTGACTCTGAGTACATACTCAACACAATACACCATGTTGTAAATGTGACTTATGATTTCCTACTGTTGTCTTGAGTCGTTGGTCTGCCACTTTTCCAGCATGTCCTATGTAGGAGAATCCTTATATGGCATTGGAAACTTGGAAGAAGAGGTTGCCAACATCATGAAGAGAATGATAGGATTACAAGGTTTATTGACTCAGCATCATCCCCTTTTGGAAGAAAAATTATGGGAGGGGGAAGGATAACATCATGTGAATGTTGGGAAAATGTAAGCGCCATGGGACATGAAACTGCTAGTCAAAAGAAAATTGATGAACGATAATCCACAGCAAGTGAGGCTGCTAATCAAGAGAAAAATGATGAACGATAACATTAAGAGAGAAGAGAAGACGGCAGGAAACAATAAGAGAGAGAAGAGAGAAGAGAGAAGAGAAGACGGCAGCAAACATTAAGAGATAAGACACTGGCAAATCACGGCAGCAAACATTAATTAAGAGATAAGGTAGTGGCAAACCTTCCCAAGCAAGCATCGAATTAAGAGAGAATGGCTTTGGGTTTACTGCACTGCAAATTAAGAGAGAATGGGTTGGGTTTACTAGAGTGCAAAGCAAATTAAAAGAGAATGCCAGAGCAAATGAGCATGATTTTAACCCTTGAACACTCTTAGATGCTTATTCATTCACAAGAATTACGAGTTACATTAGATAGCCAACATTTGTTAATTAATATATATATATATGCTGCCATGTTTGTTTGTTTTAAAAAATTATGGTGTCCTGCACTCATCTTTATAAACTATCTCATAATCAAGGGTTCATATACAATTCTTAGCTATTCTATGCATGTGTTTGATTTCCTGCTGTTCTGAATTTTGCAGGTGGGTCTATTTTTGAACATGTACTAAACATTGTAGATTGGTAACATTAATTTGTATTAAACATGTGATTGTTAGTACAGAATGGTGGTATTTAAATTTGGGAATTCATATGTGATTCTTGAGTTGGGAACCAAACACCTACCCAACCAAATATGCAATGAGAGATCCCACCAACAAAACCTGAGTTGATTCCATTTACAAACCAAACGTTACCTACCATGTAAGGATAAAAGCATGTGTTACCTTACCTTGAGGCGCGATCTTTAGCATTCTGGGTTAAAAGTGCCCCCACCACAGACATCACCACACTTCCTTTCCAATGTGATGATTCTTTATCGCCTACCTCACCTACCAAAATAATACAAGAGCAAAAACATTAAAATGCAATAGTCCATAGTGCAATATAAAGTTAAAAAAGTAGATGCAGTGATTAGCAATAATAGAGTCCACATTCTTCATGAAGTGGTTAAGTTTATTCTTCAAAGTGTCGATTGTCTCCTTCAAATCACCATGTTCCTCACCAAGCTTGAGTTTACGCTGTACTTGACGTCTTTCACATACACCATGGATCACCATGGATATGTGCTTTTTTAATAAAGCCATCTGGACTTGGCTTAGGGGTGGACAGCCATTGATTATTAATCTCTTTGCTAGAGTCCTTAGCAGCTTCGTTACTAGGACACATCCCTATGGTGGCTTCATCACTAGGTATATCATAGGCTTCATTATCACATATCATCGCTTCATTACTAGATCTCTTAGCTGTCAATATGCAAATTTTTAAGAGTAATAAATTGTGGTATTAAGCCAACCTTAAATGTAAGATAAAAAGCAATTGTAGTAACCTTTTGTGATCAATTTATAAGAGTAATAAATTGTGGTGATATTAAGCCAACTTTAAATTTAAGATAAAAAAGGAAGTGCACTAACCTTTTCGGGAGTAGACTAATTTGATAGGATTTGTTGACCGCATTGTTGCCCCTGGGGTTACAATAGGTGTATGCAACTCTATTTGATTGGAACAACTTGACATCATTGTTTTCTTAGTATCAATGTCAGTCGTTCTTGAACTCCATTTCAATGTCACCTTTATTAGGCTCAATACCATCCATCCCTGCATTCATAGTTTGCATAAGAGCTGGGGTTTGTGTGACACCTAACACAACTTCACTACTATTGGTTGCCGAATTAAGATAAGATTTTAGTTAAAAAATTAAATAAGATAGGAATTCAAAAGATTTTAAAGAGATAAACCTAGGGCGTTGTGAAGATTGGTAGCATCATCCACCACCTCGGCAATATGTGTAGCATCATCATCTCCAGGTTGACCATCACCAACCTTGTGTTTCACGTTCGTGTCCCTTTATAGAGCCTTATTCCTGTCCCCATCCCTTTGTCCAGCCTTATTCCCATCACCAACCTTCCTTTGTCGAGCCTTATTCCTATCCTCAACCTTCTTTTGTTTTTTGTCTATATGCTTAGTATGATCATCTTCTCCCTCATCTTCTTCTTTGTCTTCATATTTGTGCCTATTGGGAGGGTCTTGTGGAGTGGATTGTTGTTTCCAGTCACATTTTTCAACCTCAAACCTTATTATATAACCATCTCCATTCAGGAATATCAGCCTCTTCAATTCAATTTGTGGGTTTACACAACCAATTTTCACTCGTACTGGTCCACATGTTTTTAAGCTACTAAGATCCACCTATATTGGGTCTCCCACTAGATAAGCCATGTCCATAACTGACTCCTCATGTTTAGCGAAACGGGGCAAATTATGAACTTGCACCCACACTACATGTAAACGACACGTGGCTCCATAAGATACATTACTAGGTATGACATTAGCTTGAACATCTGCATTATGAAATTTAAACCCCTTCAATTTGGTTAGCTGACGTCTCATGGATTCGTCTGGAAAAGAAATCATGAACTTTGCATGATCAGCCATTTGTTTAATCTTCCAACCTTTTTTCCCTTCAAAAAAAATAATCAACTCTTCATGGATAGTATCAATTGAAGCATCTCCTTTCTCAATTGTCATCAATCCCACAAATTCCTTCTTAGCCTCTTTATTAAACTTCGATAGGGGGATGTGCATGCTGTAAAATTGTTGACCATGAAAACCATAACCACACACTCTCAAGCCTTTCTTATCAGGACACTTGTTTGACTTATGCCCTATACTTCTACAGTTGAAACAAAATGGTGGTTTGTTACAATCTGCTACGAGATGGTCATCCCCATTGCAATTGTAGCAACGTTTGACATCCACCTCCTCAAATTCATCCTCAAGTTCATGTGAAGTCCCCCACTCTATCATCTGTAGGATGCCTGTCATCCCCATGAAAAAGCTGAATAGCATCTCTGTGGCTGCCAAATCCACCACGTCCTCTCTCTCTAGAATAGTGATGATCATCCCAGTAGTGATGTTGGCTGCCAAATCCATCACGCCCTCTCTCTCTAGAATAGTGATGATCATCATCCCAGTAGGGTTCATCATGATGCCGACCCCTATTGGAGAGGTCATCTTGCAAAAATCTATCTCTAGGATCATAATCTTGTTGACGGCTCCAAGAGCTATGATCATCATCATAGTTGGAGTGCTCAGCATTGCGCTTCCTCTCTGATTCATCTCCCCTCCGCTTCATCTCCTGACCTGCACCACTCACAGGCCTTCCGCCCCGTCGAAGTCGAACTACTATCTCCGCTGATCTGCAAACAAGGAGCGAGGATCTTAGCGAAGTTTTGCAGATCAACGAAGCGTGCACACAGCTTCAGTTTACAAACACCAGGTACCTTTAATTTTGAGAGAAGAGTTGTAGATGGAGCAAATACCGCGCGCGTACCTTTAATTTTGGGCTCGCGAGTGCGGGCTAACCGGTCGAGCGGCAGGAGTGGTGGCTCGAGCGTGGTCGAGCCGCAGAGGCCTGGGCATCCGAGGCCGCCGGCGATGTGAAAGAAAGAGTATCTTGCGCCGGCGGCGTGGACTAGGTACGGGACGGGACACAAGAAGTTGTATTATTGTGGTATTATAGTACTATATTATTTTCTGTTAAGATTTGTGTGCATGTCAACTGCCGATCGCGCGCCCGTCTGGTTTCTTCCCTCTCTCGTTTCACATTCCAATTCCATGCATGGCAATTGGCAAAAGAAACGGAACCGCTCCGCCAGACACGGGTCGGGTCATCATCGTGTAGGGCGGACTGGCTGGGTACGGTTGCCGCGGCCCATGAGGAAGCAGCCTGCAGGGCCCCAGAGGCATGGGATGGCATCCCCAAAAAACTGCTACCATTGCGTGCATCGCAGCCGCAGGTTCGTCGTCGTTGCTTCGTGCCAACAATAATGATCAACAACGATGTCGCGCGCGCAGAGCCAGGCCAGGCGGCGAACGACGCCGGCCGGGAACACGATCAGCGGCATGCCCTCCTTCCTTTATCCAGTCGCTGACGAAGCTACCTCTGCAGCAGCCGATCCTGGTCCTGGCTATGGGTGCCACCACGTCTCCGCCCGCGTCTCCAAGGTCGTCAGACAGAGACGAGGACTGGCCATGGGTGCCGCGCTTAGCTGCAGTGGCAGACTGGCGGCCAAGACTGTCGTGTCGATCGATCGCGTGCGCTCCGATCGATGAGTCGATCGGCGATCAAGACCTTCCAAGACACACTCACATTCAAGGAGCCACTGTCCTCTTCCAGGAGAGCGGCCAAAGATCGTGGCGTGGCAACCAACTCGTCCCTATGGTCTGGCATGTGACTCATATTATATAGACCATGTCGACGTCCCTTAACATTTATAATACATTTATATTTATATAAAAATATTTATATAATTATTATCATTTAGATCATTCAATCCTATTTTCATAATATAAACTTATTTAATTATACAAATGGTGCCTAATCAAACTTAAGAAAATATATCAACAATTCGTGGCAAGAGTTAATAAGAGACAAAGGGAGTAGGTGGTATGTATGAGCCACGCCGCGCCACATGGATTTGTCGTGACTCTGGAAGTCCTGAGTCACGCGACGTGACATACAACAGTTAGTAAGTAAAGTCACCTTTGCTTTCTACAGTTTTGATTTTCTATGTTTTTTCTTGTCGAACTAAAAAAACTAAAGACCTTAAATAATGTTGCAACATTTGAAGTAGCTGCTAAAAATCAAGCGTAATCCATTTTTCTTGGATCCAACATCAATCATTTATAGTTTTAAAACTAAAAATGTTTCGGTAATGATATATTTGAGTTTTTTCTTAAGTTCTTGAGCCCAAAATGGCTCTACAAATCCAAAAAAAAAAAACATCTAAATTTGTGGCCAGGAGAGTAACATTTTTTTCATGTGATTTGAAATCCAAAGTTTCTTAACAAGTGTGGACTCAGAAATCAACACGCAACAGCCTCGGTTGACAAGGGAGACACAACACATGTTCACCGTATTTGTGTGCTTTTGTGCTAGTTGTTCATGCATGATGAGTTATAGTTTTGGCTGTAAACATAATGTTAGATTCAGCTCTAACGATACAACATGCTTTTGTGCTAGTTGTTCATGCATGATGAGTTATAGTTTTGGCTGTAAACATAATGTTAGATTCAGCTCTAACGATACAACACGTGTTTAAACTTTAATAATTGTCATGGTATTTTCGTTATAATGTATGGGTATATAAAAATTTCAATATGAGGAATTTAACAAAAGAGCAACGACCAAACACCCAAACTCAGCAGCATACTGAAACGACAAATGAACGACGGTGGGTGAAACATTAATTGACTCTCCAATCAATGAAACGACCTCGATTTCCACGAAGGGAAATCCACAGGCTCGAATTGTAATTCAACAGATTGCTTGGGACAATCCATGAAATTACCCATATCTCAGTTGACACCAGGATCCATACAACGGTAATTAAGTCTTACATAAACACTCATTACATCGCCACACTGGCGGAATCAACAATCAGAGAAGCTTTAGAAGATGCGGAAGCGATTCATTCTTCACGGCCAACTTGAGTGTAGCACGCGACCCTATTCCTCGTCATCATCTCCCTCGAAGTCGTACTTATTCTCGTCACCTGACAGCAAATTTATCAGTACGATTTGTACTGGCCACGGAGCCCACCTATGCAGCATTTGCTTTGTGGAAAGTGGATGCAAGGCTATACAAGCAGATCTATAGGCTGAGGTTTTCCTATGCAGCTGTAATCAATGTTTAATTAGTCAAGTTTTATCACCAGTTAACACCATTATCCCTTTTCCCATCACCACATCTCACTTACCCACACCTCGCTCTCATTCGACAGGCCCAACTCCCTCTCGGGTCTATCTCAGCGGCACACTACCACAACGGGTACACTGCCGGAAAAATGTTATCCAGGGGAGAAGAGAACACTCACTACACTAGTAGAAGCTTCACAGGAAAGGTCCATAGCCAACAGGTTGGCATATGTATCGATCGATCAACCGTACACTCTGCAGAGGTTTCACTACTCACAAGATTAGCCATCATAGGTGTTGCGCAAACACCTAGGCAGAATTCCGGGTGCTTGCTTGCCTAGGTCGATGCCACCCTACCACTCAGCCCTTGGATATTCCGGATCCTACACCGTTATGCTGAGACTGGGAGACACAGTACCGGGCCCATCCAATGGTACTGTGCATCTAGAACGGAACGGGAACCCATCGACCGTCTCCGCCCACCCTTATCACCTTTCAACCTAGCAGTAGTGGCACCGTCCTACCAAGTAGTCCAGCCGTCTCCCGCCCATCAGAAACGAGTGAGTAGAAAAGGATTCCAATGAACCTGAAACTAGTCCATCCTAGGTTTGACCAAGCAGGCATCTCCACTTAGGGGATACTCTCCCTGTGCTATCACAGCACCTCCGTCCACGGGCTTCAAACCACCAAGGCTATCCCACCCGGAACCTCCTCAACAACTTTACCCGCCACAGGTATCTCGCTTGGGGATGCCCAGGTTGCACCCCCGGCACGACTTGCCCCATGGGCTTGTCTCACATCCCACTTGGTCGACATCAACCCTTACCACGCACCCAAGACGCACGCAGCACTCTCTCCCAGTAGTTATAATCAGTTATACACCGTCCCAATTCCACCACATAGCATATAGCAAGTAGTAAGTAGTGGAAGAGTAACAGTAAAATAAGCAGCAGCTAACCTAGTAGCGGACAGCAGGGTAAAGTCTTATCAAGGCAGGGAATTCAAATATACTACCATGCAACCAATCCATACATAATCATAAAGCAATAGCAACAATGTCATTTGTAATGCGTAATAGGATCTAAGGATTTGGTGGGACGTGGCACCTTCGTAGTCGTCTCCTAGCTCCTGAAAGTACTCGTGGTCGTCTTCCTTAGTCAGATCCTCCTCCGGCTCTGAAATCGAACACGAAATAGTCGCGTCAGCGACTCCTATAGAGTATTTCAGAAAAATCTAATAAAATAAAGAGCCAAATGCACACAAACACAGTCTTAGATTGTAGATCTCATTTTTCTGAGAATTTTGATATATGATGCGCAATTTTTGGACTTCGTATGAATAAGTTATGAATTTCCGAAGATTATCCTATTTTCTGAAAATAGAAAATGGTCGATTAATCAGGGGCAGCTCGGGATTGGTCCACGTGGCGCGCGGGTCCAGTAGTGCGGCAAGTGGCGCCTCAACAGAACACAGACCCGAAGGTCGCCCACCAGGTGTTCGATGCTGGTTCCCAGAGAGTTGCCGGAGTTGGCGTAGCTCGGCGTGGCTCGGCGGTGGTCGGGGGTAGCTCGGCTGTGGTTGGGGGTAGCTCGGCGGAGCTTGGCGTAGCTCGGTGAGGCTTGGCTTAGCTCGGCGGAGCTCGGGCGAATCGGAGATTCGGGGCGCCGAGGGTGCCGTTCTCCCGAGGTCTCCCGCGGAGGTTCGGGCGAATCGGACATTTGGGCGCCCGAGGGTGCCGCTCTCCCGAGGTCTCCTGCGGAGGCTCGGGCGAATCGGAAATTTGGGCGCCCGAGGGTGCCGCTCTCCCGAGGTCTCCCGCGGAGGCTCGGGCGAATCGGAAATTTGGGCGCCGAAGGGGCTGCTCTCCCGAGCTCTCCCGGTGAGGCTCGGGCGAATCGGAAATTTGGGCGCCCGAGGGTGCTGCTCTCCCGAGCTCTCCTGGGGAGGCTCGGGCGAATCGGAGATTTGGTGTGTCGAGGGTTCCAGGGCGTCTGTTCAAGGCGGCGGTGTCTCTCCGGTGCGGCGGACGATGACAGGGCGGCGATGACCATATTTCGGCAAGACAGGGCTCGGCTATCTAGCGGCGGTGCCGAGGCAGACTTGGCGAACCTCGGCGGCATTTCTCCGCAGCGCGAGGCGACCGGGGGTTCTCGGAACGGATTTTAGGCGAGGCGGAACATGTCGGCGGCGATGTCGTCGAGACTGTGAGGTTCTGGCGGGGCTAAGGAGGTCTTTCAGGAGATGTATACGCGTCCAGGGTCTATGGCGATGGTATACCAACTACCAATTTTGGCTACCGAGACTCCCAAGGTGCTCGGTTGTGGCGGCGGCGTGTCGCCGACGATGGCGGAAGGCGGCAACGCGGCTACGACCAAGTATTGGTTCAATCGAATGCGGCCTTGTCAAATTGGTGAGGCCAGAGAAGCATACAACACTCTAGTGGCGAACTTTAGCCATGGCATGACCTTCTTTTGGCGACGGCTCGCGGCGGCGCTCCGGTAAGGTCGCGGCGCACGCGGCCAAGGCGATTCAGGCTTCCTCTAGCGCTTAGATCCGCGTAGCTAGCTCGAGGGGGTCGTGGCGGTGCTCTACGACGCTCTAACCTATACGGGTGCTAGTCGGATTGCTCGGAACGGGTGATTCGGCGTCGGAACGCGTCGGTGGTGAGCGCGCTCCGCCGAGAACGCGTCGTGCTGCGTTCTCGGTCTAGCAAGCTTGTAGTCCGGGGGTTTCGGCCGGTCGAATGAGTGCATGGTGCAGGTGATCTTCCCGAGCCGGTAAAGGCTCGTGCCTGCGCGTCCCGAGGGTGGAACGCCATGGCAAAAGCAGGGCAAGGTTCGGACATGGCGTGCAATGGCTCACCGTGGTGTCGGTGAAGCTAGGATGGCGGTGCAGTGGCGAGTCGGAGCCGTGCAGAGCGATCGCAGTGCCGTGCCGCTCCTCGTCCACAGCTCGGGCTTCTCCTCCGTGTCCGGCTCTGGCGTGCTCCGCGGCGGCGGCGCTCCGGCAGCTTCTCCTCCTCTGCTCCGCCCTTCTCCCTCTCTCTCGGCTATGCGGTGGGGTGCGGTGGCTTGTGGAGCCGCAGCGTGGCGGCTGCGAGTGGGAATGGGCTAGGGCTCCTCGGGTGTTCCAATTTATAGGCGAGCTTGGCAGGTTCACATGGCGGACGGCCGCGATTGATCTCGGTAGATCAGAGGGCTTCGGCCGCTCGACGCTAGGGCTTCAGGGTGCACGCGGGCTCGCTTGGCGGCCAAGAAAGGAGGGGACAGGAGGGGGACAGCGGGGTCAGGGCTCTGCCATGCTGTCGGCTGTGGGACCGGGGTCACGCCATTCGCGCGACACCCCCGGCAGGCGCGTCGCCTTCGTGAGGAAGAAGAACAGTGGGGGGGGGCGAGAGCGGCTGACAGGCGGGGCCGGGTTGGCAGCGAGCGCGAGCGTGTGTGTGCCGGTCGCGCGCGCGCTGCCGAGCCGCAACGTGGGCCGCGCGCGGGTCAGGTGAGGAGAGGAAGGTCGGGCTGGCTTGGCGACCCGGCTGGCCGAAGGGCTGGCCTAACTCTCTTTCTCCTTTTCTATTTTCAATTTAGTGTATATATACATATATTGCCCATTTTAAATATTGAGTAAATACAAACATAAATTACAATAAATCCTAAATGTGATGCATAAGTTATTATTCTATGTGAATGGAATTAAAATGCAAACTACACTCCTTTATTTACCAATTTCATAATGAAACCTATATGCTTGCACAAGAAAAATGGGTTTTCACAATAAATAAATGAAAAATTTTAATTGGTTGTGACTTTTAGGTTGTGTGGATTTTTAGAGTTGTTACAATCAATTGACATAAAAAACACAAAATATATCAAAGCATGTTTTGTCTATGTGATTCTACCTATATATCACCCTAGTAGTGCACAGGCACTCAACTAGTGATAGAAGGAAAATAGGGAAATTAGAGAAAGAAATATATATTTTCAAAGAGAACATTATTAAAATAAAAAATATAAAAAAATGCAGTTGAGAAGGATCGAACTAGCCACCAACAAAATAGAATAAAAATAGGAAAACCTAAAGAAAGAAATATATTATCTATAGTTTTATAGTTACTTTTTTAATTTTTTAAAGTGGACATAAATATGGCAAATAAAAACACAAAACGCAGCTCCAAAGATCTGAACTAGCTTTACCATCAGGCTAAGAAGAGATACACCGTCGGGGTCCGCGTCCGCCGACCCCATTCACGAGCCCCGGCCCGTGCCCGTGCGGCCGTGATGACGGCGGCGGGGCAACAATCGCTCCAGCTGTGCGTGGCTTCACTGTATCCGTCAATGTGCAGATAGAGGAGGAGAACGAGTGAACGACGCGCGACCAGGAACCTTTTTTTTTTGAGTAATTTTTTTTTAAAAAAACAATAATACTACTGGTACTACTCATTACAAGTATACATAGAAATATTTACAAAATATTATTAATATTGAATACAAAAGCATTCATACATGTTACAAGCACTACTACTGTAATTTTAAGCGAGGCGGGCAACCCTGTCCGCCTCGGACTCAACGTCACGGCCGCTACGGTTAATAAAATAGAAAAAACAAAAAAAAAAACCCGTGGACAGGCCCGCCGAGCCCATCGACGGGACCGCCGAGCCCATCCGCGGGCAGCCGCCGTAGCTAGCCGGATCTGTGCGTCGTCGCCGTCGACGTCTCTAGATCCGCCGCCACGAGCCCTCGCCGGAGGAGCCCGTTGCGCCTCGGGCTCGCTGGATCCGCCGGCGCCATAGTCTGGGGAAGCCGCTGCGCCGCCACCAGGTCCAGAGCGAGGAGGGCTGCTGGCGCCACTGGATCTCCGCCTCGGATCCGGATCCACCGCCGCTGATGCAGCACACTATTTTGGAGGATCAACTCCAAGGTGCTGATGTAGAATTAGCACAATATGTTGAAGGAACAGCTTCAACGTGCTAAGATAACGCCCTAAGGGCAGTCCGAATCCACGGATAATACGAGCTCAATCCAAAGCTCAAGAACAAAATCTAGTCCAAGATCTTAAGATAGAAATCTGAGTTCTATTCATATGAGGGGAATACAAGACAAGTTACAAAACTAGAGGTCATGGCCTCTATTTATAGGCTATGAGCCCTTACACAACTCACATACACCTAATATGACAACTAATAGCCTACTAGATGACAACTAACATGACAACTAATACATTACTCAATGACACCCAAAAAACAACTCATAGGACACCTTAGTATCTTCTAGTATCTTGTATATGACATATGCCATGACATCATATTACTTGTAGACTAAGTAACTCTCCATGAAACATAGACGTAAAAATCAGTTTGAATTCTCCATCGTAGTAGTAAAATCAGATTTGCCTTCTAACTCTTAGTGTCAAATTCTGGTTTGAATTCATATGCTAGAATACTTTGGAATGTTCATGATCCATCTATATGATGTCCCTTATCAGCCGTCGTTACTCCGGGGAAGAGGCCGCAGCCGCCAGGAGGGCCGCGGCCGCTGGATTCGGCCTCTCCAGCGCTGAATCCGCCTCCAGGAGAGTCGCCGTCGCCGGATCCGCCACCAGGATGGCCGCCGCCGCCGCTGGATCCGCCACCAGGATGGCCGCCGCCACTGGATCTGCCACCAGGAGGAGTGGCGCCGCTGGATCAGGCCCCTCCAACGCTTGATCCGGCGAGGCCGTGCCACCCTCACCCGCGCCGGTCGGGTGGCCTGTCCGTGGTTGCGCCGCCCACGCGAGGCCGCGCCCGCGGTAGCCCCGCCCGCACCAGTGGCGCCGCCCACGCCTGTGCGCGTCCGCATCGGGAGAGGAGAGGAGAGAGGGAGAGGGAGAGGGGGAGGGAGGCCGGCACGGGAGAGGAGAGGAGACAAGAGAGGGAGGGCCAGCACAGGAGAGGAGAGAGGAGGCCGACTGAGAGGGAGTGGTGGGAGAGAGTGGAATGAGTTAGGGTTTGGCCTGAACTCGCGGTATATATACTAGGAGTCTGTTATCGGGCCTAGATGGGCTGTTTGGGCCTAATATTTACCAAGGCGGTCCTTATAACGTAACCGCCTCGGTAAATGTATTAACCGAGGCGGTTGCGTTAGAACAACCGTTTCGGTTAATCAATATTAACTGAGACGAGCATTTTTAATCTGCCTGCCTCGGTTAATCTATTTAACGAGGCGGTTTTTGTAACTGCCTCGATTAATAAAAAATGATGGCCTCGATTAATGCTAGGCGCATTAACCAAGGCGGTTGACATTTGTGCCCGCCTCCGAGGCCCATTTTTAAAGGTCGCGGTTAAGTTTTTATGTAGTAGTGAAGGGAGGACACGCCTAGCACGTACTGAGTGCAGATCGTGGGCGACACCGTTGCCAGCCACACGTCTAAACTAAGTGGTATGTATACAAGGCTTCAACACCCCCTGCAGTGTGATGAGTCAGGGGAGATGACGCACATACTGGAACGAAATGCCTAAAACGTCGATGTAGGCAATCCTTGGTCATGACTGTCCACATGAAGAACATGGTGCTCGCTGAGCTGAACACGCTCTCAAGCAAAATGGATGTCCAGCTTAATATGCTTAGTGCGCCCATGATGGACTAGGTTAGTCGACATGTATACCGCAGACACATTGTCGAGATGCATTCTGCCGTAGCGTTAGCGACTACCCGGTACTCAGCCTCTGGAGTGCAACACCGTGGGTTGCTGCCTCAAAGATCAAGGAACATGCTGCACTGGAGTGTGACACCGTGGGTTGCTGCTTTGAAGACCAAGAAACCAGTGCATCACCAAGGAACATGTAGAATCCGGAAGTCGATCGCCTTATGTCAGCCCAATCCGCATCAGAGTAGGCGGTGATGGAGAGGTCGTTGCCAGCATGGAGCCATAACCCCATGTCACTGGTGCCACGAACATACCAGAGGATCCGCTTCAGCAGCCCTTGATGTGGAACATGCGGGTCGTGCATATGGAGACATGCTTGATGAACAGCAAACACAAGTTCTGGGCTAGGTATTGAAGTGCATATAATTTTCCTTTAGCGTCAATCGGCGTCGTCGCTGGTTTGCAACTCACCATGCCTACGCAATCAAGAATCTCCTCAATCGGGGTACCGCTGTTGGGAGAGATAGATACCAACTGGTGTCCGCTTGACATTGATGCCAAGGAAAAACAGAGCTCACTGATGTCCTTGATAGCAAACTCAGCATGGAGGTGGTCCACAATGCGATGGAGGAGAGTAGTGGAACCGGTAAGCACCATACATGTCGTCCACATACAGAAGGAGGTAGGCAATGTCCAAACCATGGCGCCAAACGAACAACGACGCAATAGAACGCGTTGGTTGAAATCCAAGGTTGATGGCGAATTTGGTGAATCGATCAAACCAAGCCCGCGGTGCTTGCCAGAGGACATAGGGCGAACTTATCAAGAAGACAAACAACATTCAGACGTGCGGGATCGGTAGAAGCCCGTCAGCTGCTGTAGAGGGCCATGAATAAAGGCATTGGAGACTGTCGACGGGGGACCCATGGGGTTCCCTACCGAAGACGTTATCAACACAAGTATTATACCCAAGGAAGGCACGGAGCAAGGCTGCGTGTATAATTAGAAATCCTAGATAAGTCGAGTTTAGAACTCTATCTTTAAATCCGACTAGGATACAGAAAGAACCCTTGGCGGCACCTGGACTATAAAGGGCTGCCGAGGGTACCCCTTGTAATCAGATCCAATACTCTCAATACAACCGATGACACCCAACTGGACTAGGGCTATTACTCGAACAACTCGAGGGCCTGAACCAGTATAAATCACTCGTCTCAAACATGTCGACCACCAAGCTCAGACGGTCTTGCAATGGTCAGCTGGCCACGAGCAAGGCACGCGTCACATGTTTGAGCTTAACACAGAGGTTCGCTCCAACCAGCAAGCTCCAATGTTCTGCAACCCAAAATAAACTTTGCAATTTTGTTTAAAAACTTTGGAAATAAAAACTCATTTAGCAGATGAAGCCCAAAGACTAGCCAAAAAATAATAATTAAAAAATGTTTCAACTACGCTCCGTTGTTGCACCGAACTCAAATTCAAGACAAGAAGAAAATCAAATCAACCACACAGGAAACGCACGTCGAACCCCTTCCTAACCACCACAAGCTGGTAGGACGAAAACGCCATCGTCACCGCTTGTGCCCTCATTGCTGACGCTGTCCACACCGTTACCAAGATTAACTATCGTAGTTTGCTAAAAGCCATAGCTCTGGCGCTTGATCGGTCCCGTCCACTGAGATCACCCTAGCTGCCTCATCGAAGGTAAACAACACAAATTTGCTAGACACCACCTCCCATGTCGACCTCATCGCCAACTCCATAGGCGCCTCACATGCCGGCCCTCCACTGCGAGGCCCTTCAATCACCGTGCCAATGCCCAATCCTCGATCACGACACTGAGCACGAGCTTCCAAAATGATGCCTCCCAGGAGGAATGCGAGCGCTGACGTGCATGCCGTGCAAACATGGAGGCTTCCAAGGATGAAAACGGTGCCTCGAGGCGTTGTTGCCATGGGCCCTAGGGGACAAAGCTTTCACTATGGCGCCTCAACCCTGTGCAAAACAATGGTCATGGCCCGTCCTGTTGCACCAGCCGCCGCCCCGTCACTGTCACCCCACAAGACATGTTGCACCCTGTCAGCCACCCGCCACACAAAGTATCTCACGACCTCGCCTCCTGATGGACTCAACCACCAGCCACACCGAGTATCTCACGACCACGCTTGCCAACGCTCGACGCCAGCCACACGCCATCCACCTGCCACACCAAGTATCCTGCAGCCATGCTTGCCGTCGCCAGATGCTCCACAACCTCTGCCACTGATGCATCCGGACCCAAGCTCTTGCATCTGCTAGCCTAAATCGATGGATCTGGGCTGACGAGGCCACAGATATGCGTCCCAGCAGCCAAGAGCGAGCCACCGTGGTCATCACAGCTTGCGTGGCTCCCGTGCTACCGCACCACGTCACCACCAGGATTAAGGAGCGCCGCCGGACGACTGGCCGAGCCAGCACGCCCACATCACCACCGTACCTAGGGAAGCACTACGGCTGCACACACACTAGTGTCGCCCGGTCGAGAAGGCTATCCTCCTAGAGCCCAACTGAGAAGTTCCCCGCCACCGCCATCCTAGGTGTCGCGTGGGGACCCGGTGGCTGCTAGCTTCGGCGATGACGAGGGAAGAGTGAGGAGAGGGGCAGGTTGGTATCTCATTTATACCCCTCAACCCATCTTTGAGCCTAAGAACTAACCAAGAATGCTCGAAAATCTCAATTCTATGTAGCTTGACTTTGGAGTACTATGCAATCTGGATACAGAGCTTCCCGAAGTGCACAGCGCCCGGTCAAGCTTAACAAAAATTGGAGCTTCCTTCTCAGTTGAACCACGTTCCTTGAGGTTGATTTCATTGATAAATCGCCTAAACCGTCCCATCATAAAAATTAGATAATATTGAACAACTTCTAAGCTCTCTTAGTGCTTCTAAAGATTAGATTTTGTAGTGTTATCTTGATGAGGGTCGTATACTCCTGTAAACCACTAACATTTATCATGGACGTCATGGAATTTGAGAGGTGTGAGAGGTCGTTGCACCATGTTATCTATATGCCACCTCTTGTTTCTTGGACAGGGAGGAACAAACGACCCAAATCCTCTTCTCAGAATGTCACGCTCTTAGCCTAAGGGGAGCCACGGCCCAGCCATAGCCCCCACGGGGTGAACACTCTACTCGGGCCAAGCCACGTGGAGGATAACACACCGCCATCCTTGTTCGACACCCACAAGGCCGGCCACTCCTTCGGCAGGGTCATACCTGAGGCTGTTGGCCACTCCCTCAACAGGGAATCGCCCAGGGGTGTGATGCGTTAAGGAAAAGAACTCCCCCAAGCCAACGATAAACAAGGACCCAAGCGCCCTAGATGAAATGACCCGATGTGTGTACTCCCATCACTACCAAAATGGTGGAGTTTTTAAGTGGTCATAAAAAACTACCCCTAGCCACAGCACATGGGAATTCTCAATGGAGGCATTTAGTAGGGAAAGTATATACTAAATTTTGAATACCAAAACACTAGAAAGTGAATACCAAAACACTCGAAGAAGGCCACCTCACTAGGAGAAATTATAGATTCTGGTTATGCATCGAGAGATCAAAGATTGATTGACCGACCAAAGCTCAAACCCTAGGCTAGCATAGCGCTCCCCTACCTCTCTCTCTCTCTCTCTCTCTCTCTCTCTCTCTCTCTCTCTCTCTCTCTCTAGATGTTGATTTCTCCATTGTAAGAACTCTCGTTTTCGAGCATTTCTAACATGAAGAACATTGATGTAGGGCTTAGAGGCCCGAGACAATATGAACCCATTGTGTTTTTTATTGTCTCAAGGCCATCGGAGGCATATGCATCAACCCACGTCGAACAACACAACTGTTGTTACCACGCCAAACAACCCATAAAAGCATTTGTAGAGACACCTCCTTTTTTTTAAAAGCGGCTCAATCTAAAACCGTCTTTAGAAATTATTCCCAAAACGAGCCTTGTAGGGGTGGCTCTACGCAGTTGAATCTAGAAATAGTACAAATTTGATCTTTGAAATAGTAAAATTTACGTAATGAGCAAAGCAAAAGTTATCTCAACTGGATAATTTTTTATTTGAAATCATCTATTCAAGGTAAACTAATTTCTCACTTTTGAAATTGGAATTTTTTTAAACGTCCTCAGATGGAAAAATAATCAAAATAAGAGTTATTGGTTTTCTACATATTTTTCACAATAACTCTTATTTTGAAAAGAGCACGAGAAGCTAATAGAGCTTAGGTTGATACAGGAGGTGCGGAGCATGCATATCTATTTACGTGTGTGTATATGCTATTCTAAATGCATGCATGCAGACTCTCTCCCATGCATGCATGCACGTGTACGGTTACACATATACTTGTACCAGCGCGCGCGAGCGTGGCCATTAATTAGCCAAGTCCAGCACCTCGGCATGCAGTGAATGATAGACCACCGAAGACTGATCACCTACGTGACAAGTGATGATTTCAAATAAAATGATTTCAAGACAAATTAAATCATCCTAAAATACAAACCCTAATCCTCACTCATCTCCTTCAAAGAGAATTTACAAATAAATTGATGCACCTCATGTGTAGTGTAATTGCATGTGTGATTTGGTTCTTTGTGCTTGGCGGTAGCTACCTCTCTTAATGCCCGGAGCAGAAATATATGAAAATCTCCTTTTCCCCTTCCTTCTTACCAATCTGGCCTTCCTAATATTTAATTAGTAATCTATCTTGTACGTGCATGAGGTGAGGTGCTGCAGCACTCACCCAAGCTTGCATGCTCCTGTGCGTGATATATGCTGATTTTGTGAAACACGTAGACGCTAACGCAGCAAGCAAGTCAAACCTGCCAATTAAGTAGCTACACGCCGCCCAGTTCCACCTCCCGGCCTGTCACGTTCCTCGGCCCAACACCAACAGCAGCTGCTGCAGCCCACCGCCGCCGGTGCTCCATCTCACGCGCGCGGGCGCGGCACGTGAGCGTGACGAAGCCGCCGCCAGCTCCCGTGGCTCGCTATGAAGCCGCCGGCGCTGATGCATGCCCCTGTGCACGGGTCCCATTTGCCAGCGCCTCCCTTCCTTCCAGCGGGCCCAGCCCTCTCCCTTGCTCATCGCGTGAGCGGCACGCACGCAGGCGACGGCGTGAGCCGGACCCAGCCATCAGCTGCAGTACCGCTCCCTCCGTTAGCTTTTCGTCCACCTCTCCGTCTTCATCTTCCTCTCCGTACAGGCCTGCCTCGCTGCTTTCCGTCCGAAGCACGCGCCGCCGCGCAGCTCTCCGTCAGAAGCCGATGGGCGTCACGTCGCGACACGCCGGGCCACGACCCGCGTTCCGCCTCGCCTTCTCGAAGCTTCCCGGCTTCCTCACTTGCCCACACTCCCGGATGTCCGCCACGTCGCAGCGGCCGTCAAATCAATGGCACGGACGCCGCGGCCCTCACATGGAGCCCTAGCGGCCGGCTGTAAGAACCCCAGCCAGCCGCCGCTGCTCCCTGCTTCAGCCACCCGAAGCCCCTCCTCCTCCTCGCTTCTCTGCGTCCACGCCGCGATGCCCTCCGGCCTGGTCGCGGTGCTCGCTGCTGGGAGCTAGCAGCGCCACGCACGACCTCTGCGTCGACTCGCCGCCCGACGCCGTGCCACCGGCGACGCCGTTCGCGCCTCGCCGTCGCCTCGACACCGGATCTCGCCAGCGCCAGACAAGCCCCTGCCTCGACGTCGCGTTCGCCGGCGTCCTCATCCTCGCCACACAACCGGAGCGACCCCGCGGCTACGACGTTGCCGCAGCACCTCGGCCCGACCTCCAACCTCCACCACGGCACGGTGAGCCCTTTTCATACCCAAGCTTTCACCTTTCCCTTCCTGCGCTCGTTCTTGCCTGAGAACCAGCCGTCGCGTTGTGTTCTGTGCTTCGCAGCGACACCGCAGGGATCGGCGCGGAGCCCTCATCGCTGACCTCCCCCGACGCCTGCAGCCTGAGCCAGTCCCCCGGCCTCGCCGTCCGCGACGCCGTGACGCTGCTCCGCTCTTCGCCTCCTGCACCCAACGACGGCGACCACGATCCGCGCCACGTCCGCACCAGGCAAACTGCCTTCGTCGAGCCTCACCACGCGTTCGCCGTTCCTCCGCGTCGTAACCACTGGTGAGCACCCAAAACCCCACCTTTTTCCCAGCCTTGCCTGCCGGCCATCGAGCCGTTCCATGGACCTTGCCGCACGGACACAGCCGCGGTCTCACAGCCCCCACCGCGGAGCTTACGCGCACGCCGCCGCGCTCGCCCACGAACGCGGTCTCGCGCAGCGCGCACGCACACCACACCTGCACGCCACCGCAAGCACCTAGACACGGCCGCGCAGCGGCCGGCGAACCGCCCCCGGCCCCGGCATCACCCCGCCTCGGGCACGGCACGCCGTAGCTCGGCATTCGCGCGCACGATCACCGCGCAGCTTGCCTCGCCGCGGCCTCACCACCACAGAGCATGCCTCGCCGTTCCGCGGCCAAGGCATCGCCTTGTACGCACCACAGCGCCGTCGCGGCCACGCCGCGATTGCGGCGCATGCGCGCACACACTGCCGCGCTCTTCCCACCCGCGACGATCGCGCACCTGCAAGCAGCACCGGGCGGCCGTGTTTCCGCACGCCGCCATGCATGAACCCGTCACGAGCACCACCCTTGCCTTACACGAGCTCAAGCTTCCTGCCCTTGCCTGTCCTAGTCCGTTGTCCGCCCAAGGACACTCACACACGCACCCACGTAGCACCATACGCTTGGGCATCCGGACACCTGCACCCAACAGTACGCACGGCATGCCTGCGCTCGTCGCTGCCTGGAGGCCTTCCGTCGAGCACCTTGCCGGCGTAGTAAACACTGCCCTCGTCCTTCCCTATGGGCTGCAAGCCCCGCCGAACAGGCCCTGCTGGCCTATTCCGAAGCCGCCAGGCCCATACCAGCCTTTGGCCCAGCTCGGCTCCTCTCTCCCTCCCTCCTCTGGGCCGGATGGTCGGGCCAGGCCCAGACCGGAACCCGCCTTGCTGCTGGGCTGTCAACAGTTGGAGAAGCCCAAACCTATCCCTGCCTGCCTTCTTCCTTTTTCAGAAAATCCTGCCACCTTGTAAAATCCGCCAAAAATTCATCCAATCTCCAAAAGTTATGGAACCAGTTTCATAATTTTTATAAAATCTTTCTATACCTCCCAGTGTAGCCCTTTTGTTTAGTTTAGTAGAGTTTTATTGCAGTTTTACTTGGTTCTTATTGCTAGCCGTTCCCGGCTTTTATTTTCCGTAGCAGGTAGTGCCCACAGCAGGTAGTGTCCCCATACTGCAATGGGAGAAGAAATGGGGAACCAAGATGACCAGCCAGGGCCGGGGCGGTAAGTGCTCTGTCACTCCGTACACATTACCAACATGTCTTTTTCGAGATGTTGCTAAATGTTGTGTAATAAGTACTAGCTATTGGGGTTTTCCACAGGTTGGGGTTTTCACTTTTGCGCTATGTTGGGGTTTGCGGGAATTCTTTTAATGTTTTGGAGAGTGTAAAGTTGTGTGCTTGGTTTTGAGTATTTCCGCACATGTTAGTCATACAACTAGTAGTAGAGAAGGTAGGTATGCTAGCTGTCTTTTAGTGATGCTGCAGAGAAGTTTTTGTATAAAGGGGAATTGTTTAGCGGGGAAATTAATTTAAAGAATTCTTTTCTGTTCGTGACCAATTTAGTGTTTTCGAGACTGCGAAATTGTGTGCTTTCCCAGTGAGTATGGGTGTTTAGAGTGCTTGCCCAGTGAGTATGGGTGTTTAGATAGGTACATTTAGTACTACAGAAGATGCAGACCTTTTTTTTTTTGGTTGAAGTTATATGCTTGCCTGTTGCCCTTTTTAATACACAGTATGTTCTAGTGCCAAGCCAGAAGCCTCAACATGCAACCTAACACAGATCTTTGTTTTCATTATGTCAGGAAATATAAGCTGATCGTTGTATACGATAGCTTCGCTTTGAGGAGAGAAGATGACACATATCTCAAGGTGAATGGCGATGAATTCAACCTTGGGAGACACATCGACATCACCACATTCACTTGTGGAATGCTCCGGAATGAATTGAACTCGCATGCTGCGATTCCTGATGACATGGATATTGAAGCCAAGATGTGTAAAGATATAAAACTCAAGACTCGTGATGATTTACTATTTCCACGTGGTTTAAACTTTGAAGGACAAAATATTGTTCTCCATATCAAGGTTGTGGAGAAAACTGGAATGGGAATGGTAAGTGAGGTGCAATCACGAGCCACTTAACACTACCAATGTTTTTTGTTGTTGTTTGTTCTTAACTCTACCAATGTTTTTTTTTCATTGTTTGTTCACTTGAGAAGGAAGTTACCAATTTCTTTTTTTTTTCTTTCCTATATGTTTGCATCTTTCCTACTTCATATAAATTTGCTTTATCTTTCCTACTTCCTTATTATATACATATGACCTATGCAGAAGCGAAAAAACCATGAGACGATGAAAAAGCGCTCCAAAGGTTATCATCTATTACTTGCATTAGCTATGGATTATGTATCTTGGATTTGGAATAGCTATATGTGTTGTGTGGCTTTTATACTTATTCTATTGTGTGTTGTGGCTCAGATAAAAGACAGAAAACACAAGCTAGTGTATCGAAGCAGCTATCTAAGCCGCTCTCATGTAAGCAACTATCTAGCTTTCTTAAATTAGCTTTCTTCAATTAAAAATTACTTAAATGATTAATCTTTTCTCTCCACATGCAGATGTTATGCAAATTCAGTATACCAGTGCTTTTCATTTACAGAACCACTTGTCTCATATTTGTTTGGGGATCACTTCGGCAAAGATTGTGTGTCTCTTACCCACTATCTTCACCCATATCAACACTATCTTCACTCGTATCAAATAAATAAATATACAAGAACATTTATAAATCATTTGCATGCAGGTGGTGTGAGTAGCATGTGTTTCTTGTGTGATCTTCGCCGACATATTGAAGATGCAAGGACACGAAAAATTATTAATCCCAAAGATCTTACACGTCATATCAAAGGCCTTGGAGGTGAATTCATAAGGACTGGCTTGCATCAGGACCCACATGAGTTTATAATGTAAGGGTCCCTTTTCTGTTCCCTTATGGATCTTGTTATATATGTTTTTTGCTTGGTCGATATGGGTCTTATATGATTTTTGTGATGTGATTGATGTGATGTACATGTGTTTTTGTGTAGGGCAACACATGAACTCATGGAGAAAAGTTTAGTGAAGCATGGACATGGATCTAACATTGTTAACGATATGTATGGTTTTCCCTTGTTTTATAAGGTATGTAATTCCTCAGCCTGGGCACTTAATCCTCGTCTCGTTGCGTGTCTCTGTAGGCAGATGTAACGGCAAAAGGCCAAAGGCCCAACACAAGTCAGCCCACCACGTATCACGTATCGATTCGAACCGAAAACCGAATGTCGGTTTTTTCAGTTTTCGGTTTCGGTTTCGGATTCGATTTCTGTTCCTGGGACGTTCGGTTGTCGGCTTTGGCTTCGGTTTTGCTGGCCAACCGAACCGAGAAGCCGAGAAACCCACGAAGTTACGAATCCTCGTCTCGTTGCGTGTATCTGTAGGCAGATGTCACGGCAAAAGGCCAAAGGCCCAACACAAGTCAGCCCACCACGTATCACGTACCTTATCCATTCGAGTAGACGAGTAACCTTTCGTAACTTCTCGTCTTCGACACGAGCACCGATCGAGTCGGAGCGGCGGCGCATCGACGACGGGCGCCGAGCGAGGACACGGGGTGGCGCGGTCAGCGGTGGGGCCAGGCAACAAGGCCGTGATTCCTACACATCGGCGGCGGCCGGCGGGGCGCGTCGCGCAGCGGCGCATCGGGGCCAGGGCTCAAGGCCGCGGCGCACCAGCGGCGGAGCGCGTGGCGCGGCGACGCCTGCGCATCAACGGAGACTCTGGCTGGGCGCGGTGGTGCGGCGCCGGACGGCATGAGCGCGACCGAGGCAAGCGAGGCAGAGAGCATTGAGAGCCGCGAGGGAGGTGCCGACTGCCGAGCGTACGCATGCCTCCTGTTGCCGTGAACTCGATTTCTTCGATGGAACTGACGCCCGAACCGAAATAAACCGAAACCGAATTCGTCGGTTTTTGATTTTGCAGGCAACCGATCGGTTGTTCATTTACAGAAACCGAAAATTTTCGACAACCAATCAAACCGAACCGAATGGCCTCATACTAAACACTCCTTTGCTAAATATTTCACAATTTAGTGGCCTCATACTTTTTTCCTCACATCTAACTTTTTTTTTTATGATCCTTAAAATTATGCATGGCAGGATGAATGTATGAATTGTGGAAAGGAAGATAAAGATTCGCCAAATGAAGAGTGTGAAACGCCACATGACAAGAAAGATAAAGATTCGCCTAAAATGCCAGGTGAAGAGTGTCTGTTTTTGCTTCTTCGCATAAAAGGTGAACATGGAGGTATTTGTGCATCAATGGAAGAATGCTTCGAGCTATTTTACAAAAAGCTGAACTTCCTTTGAAATGTCAAAAGTAAGTTTGGTGCACTTATCGTCTATGTGCTTTTAGATTTCCTTTTCCTTTGACATTATTACTGATTGCAAACCATAGGTGAATATTTTGCTACTGTATGTTCCATACTTTGAAAATAATGATGTCTTGCCATAAGCTTTCTTCACTAGCACTGAGTGTGGAGGGTGGTCCCTGGTGTTCAGCAGGGGCTTCAAAGCTCCAAGAGCACCTAGGGTGCTGGCCCTTGGTTCTTGGGTCCTGTGGTCGTTGGTCGTGTTTTCTTATACTTGCGCATTTCTAGACTAGTTCCTGGTCTACCCGTTTTCTTTGGTGCAACTCTAGAAAAAAGGCTTCTTCACCATTTGAGAGACATATTATATCTTTGATACCTTTTTTTCTTGCTTTTAAGTGATATTTCTTCCTTGTGCCTGTGTATTAATTGTTGACTGTTGTCTTGAAGCAGCATTATTTATTTATTCATTATATTATTTATTTAAACTGGTAGTAATCAGCCTGTGGGCTCTTCCATATATCAAGTCTTTTGAACTTTTCTCTTCCAAGAGCAACCAATCACCAATGTGCAATCTACTTGGGATACTTGGGCTTACTAATTGGGGAAGACCTGTGTCAAAATCTCACTTTTATTAAATTTGATTTTGACACCATGTATAATAATAATTTCAAATAATTTGCCCTTCCAAACTATGTTTCGAACAACTAATTGTGTCAACCAAAATTTTTGCCCCTTTCAAATTATGTTTCAACCAACTAATTGTGTCATGCACAAGCTGCAACTCCCCCTCAATGATTTGGTCAATCAGTCCACACACCAATCCATTCCTTTTTGCTTTAAGAATCATTATACATCAACAAAGTTGAACAAGATTGGTTGCTGACTCATACCTTTGAAGCTTTTGATATATGGACAAGTTAGGCTACCAATCGTAGGCCTTTTCAAATGATGCCTATAAGCTTCTTCCTCTTGGTTTCGTGCATCAATAGGCTCTATTCTTTGCCAATATATAGCTTCTTGTTCCAACCTTTGTTGCAGTTGAGCCAATGTTTCCTCACTTTAATGTTCTAACTTTTTTATTGACTTTATACAGATGTGGAAAGGTGGGAAAAGTAAGAACAACTTCGATTTATAGTGCCCCCAAAATACTAACGATTGTGTTTAATAGATTCTCCAAAGTCACCAAGATTACGAAAGAGGTTTATTAACCTTTTTTATTTATTATACATCTCTGTATCATCAAGCTAGGTTAGGAGATGAATTTAGCAGCCTTTTTGTTCATTATGGTTTTCTTAACATTACATCTTTGTACTTTTTAGTCTAGGGCTGACAAGATTCCTGGGTGTGTGAAACTCCCTCCAAAGCTGAATTTGAGTCCCCTTATGACTGACAATATTGGGGATGTCTCATATGATCTCTTCGGAGTAATAGTCCATGAGGGAATTTCTACAGAAGAAGGGCATTATAAAGCATATATAAAGACTCACAATGGCACCTGGTATTGTTGCAATGACGAACAGGTATGATACTTTTTTACATTTAAATGCCGTCTTATAATGTGTTCCATAGATCTTAAAAAATAGGTTTTATTTCTCTCAATTATGCGTTGCAAGGTTGAGACTTTTTATAACTTTCAGTTATGTGTGTTGAAAGGTTAAGTTGTATCATGAGAGCATATCGGATCTTGAAGGTTTCGTCATGTTCTACATAAGGTATATATAGTTTTTCATTTCTCTTATGAATTTCCTAAACTTCAAAGACGCTAGGTCTATTTTTTTTATAGAAATGATACAGCTCCTCCTCAACCCACTAAGGAAGGAGATGGCATTGTGTTGGGGACACTAATGCTCACAAACGCTTTTTTTAGAAATGATACAGCTCCTTCTCAACCACTAAGGAAGGAGATGACATTTGTGTTGGGGACACTAATGCAGACAAACACAAAGAGGTATGCACAAATAGCGCTAAATCATGCATAACCCTATATGTTTGCATCTTTCTTACTTCAAAATAGCGCTAAATCCTGACCCACTATTATTTCCACTACTATTTTGAAGTCTTCCATTGCTCCTCCTATTGAAGCATCTCAAGAAGAACATGAAGTAGAACATTCTCATGAAGAACATGAAGTAGAACATTCTCAAGAAGTAGAACATTCTCAAAAAAAAAAGCGGACCAAAAAAAAGTGGACCAGTATGGTTCCTAGTACTGGTACGATAGCAATTCTTCGTGTTGAATTTGGGAATTTTTTTAGTTTCCTGTATTTTCTCATACCATTATGGTATTCTTTGTCATATTAGGTACGCCACCTATAACTCGGACACTATCTGAAGATAATATAAAGGACAAAATGCATGAGCGATATATCATAGCACAAGACCAAGGCCGCAAAACAGTCATGAGACGAATTAAATACAGATTGAAGCTTTGTGATCCAAAAGAAAAAAAGTATCAGTTTGAAGTGCCTTCCACAAGAGCAGCTATATATGATCCTCGCATGGGCCACTATTGTCTACCTAGGATACATGGCAAATTTAAGCTACGATCAACTCAAGACCCTGCAAGCTGCAGAAAAAGCAATGAGATTATTTTTCATCCTTAAAACAGTCTTGAAGAACATGAGAAGGAAAAATCCCCCAATGCTTCAAAAAGAGATTTTTTACAAAGATAGAAAATTGTTCAAGAGGGACTCCAAGAAGGAGGACTCCAGGAAGGTTAAGGACTCCGATGATGATGAGGTGAAAAAGGACTATGAGATCAACTTCATACCCCTTATGAATGAAGTCTGTATTCTTCTTGAAACCACAAGGCTTTCTCTGAATGTATCAGTTACACCCAGGGGATATATTATTGGAGAAGTAAACCTTTACCTAAATGGTGGCAGTATTTCTTGTAAAGGTGGGCAAGTCATATCAGATGACACATACCATGTCACCAGGATTAAAACAAAGGGGAAGATCTTATTCATATTGATTGTGGAAAAGTTTACAATGTATGATAAGTTGAAGAAGATGGGGATTTCATAGAAAGCATAACTGCATTATTATCACTCCTCGGGGTTTTCCTTCAGTTGCAGCTAGGTACCTTCTAAGGATATTGTGGGACAAACTAAGAATTCCAATTTATGGTCTTGTTGACTTAAATGTTTCTGGTCTCTTGATCCTATCAACCTTTACGATTGGCTCTTCTGAAAGACCATTTGATAATCTGGGCCTCAATGTTCCAGCAATTACATGGATAGGTGTTCTTCCATCAGATGTGAATCATTTGAAACACATCCCATCAACACCAGTAACTTCACAAGACCGCAAAAAAATGAAGAACCTTATTGACCTATACAATTCAATAGCAAGACAACACCTTCCCTCTCCACGTGTAGCGATATGTTTTGATATGCTTCAGTATGAATATAATATCAATATTGATGGTGTAATTGATTACTACTGAGGCATTGAAGAATATTTGATTCCTAGAATCCCTGAAATTGTTGCCAGGAAGAAATCTAAGAAAAAAATCTAAGAAACACAAATAGTTGAGGTATGACATTTTTCTATCTTTTGTATGCTTTATTTATTCTTATGTAATGAGAAACCTCCATGCCTCTCTTTGTGTACAGTTGCCTCTCTTTGTGTATGGTTGCCATGTAGTTCTTTCTCTTTACAGTTTACTTTATTTAAATTTACCAACAGTGGATGATACAATCTCTTATTCAAAAAGAGCAACCTCCATGCCTCTCTTTCTGTAGAGTTGCCATGTAGTTCTTTCCCTTTACAGTTTACTTTATTTAAATTTATTTACCAACAGTGGGGCTTCCCTGCTATATTTATGGCTCAAAGTGCTTGTCCTTCACATATAGTATTTCACCTAGGCTCTTGTCATTAGGTAAAGCTTATTTTGTTTGACTGTGTTCATGTTAGATCACTCACATTCAAAAAAAAAAAAATATTAGATCACTCACATAGTGATATCTAGTTGCTATTATCTCTAGTTGTAGTTGCTATTATCTGCTGCTGAGTTTTTGTTGATTGCTTACAAAATCAACAAGCTCTGCCCTAATTTTCTTATATCAATATTTGGGTAGTTCAGGTGTATTATTTTTTTAAGTAGTAGAAAAGCACAAATTTCAAATTGTTGAGGCATTGAGAAGGGAAAAGCACAAATTTCAGATTGTTAAGGCATTGAGAAGCGATGAGACATACAACGGATTAAAAAGACCTTTTTTTTTGCCAATTGTACCATACACATTGTTTTGAATGGCATAATAAAATAGAATAATTTTTCATTGCATTAAATATCTTGAATAAAAAAGAGGCAATTTGACCTGATACAGATTATATTAAATATCTTGAATAAAAAAGAGTCAATTTGAGTAGCGTGGCCTTCTTGGCCCACCTAAGTGCAATGACGATAAAGAAAGGATATGTGAAAATGTGAATAACTAGATTGGCAAGTACTTACAAAATAAAGTACTTAAGCATGGAAAGGCATGCTAACGATAAACACTTCTTTGATATGTAACACTTCTTTGATATCAGTCAATAAATTGAGAGAGAATGCTAATTGAGAAAATGCATGCCTTATTTATCTTGATCAGCAAGAGGCAAGACTAATTATATTGATTGACTAGAAATGCTTACCGATTACTTCTATCTCATTTGAAGGTGTATCTAATGCACCCAAAAAGAGGGCTACCGGGCTAATTTATTAGCCCTTCAAATAGTGGGTACTATAGCTAATTTGGCTAGCCTCAACTAGTAACTAGTCATGACTTTAGTTTTATCATGTATGCTCTAGTGCTGGAGGGCTAATAGGTGGAATAATTTAATCTTCAATTAGTTGTTAGCCAACTATGGCTAATTTGTCTTTTTTTTAGCCTCAACTCAAATAGTCCATTAGTTTTGTTATATGTATAATAACTTGTGTTATGGCTCAATATGGCAACGGGTACCCATGACCTAAACCCAATGGGTTTTTACCTCATTAGGGTGGCATGGGTCAATATTTGTACCCATGGGTTTGTTAATAGGAAAAAACTCATACCCATCGGGTTTGCGGGTACAGGTATGTTTCTAGGGTAATCATACCCGTGAACCCATGGGTAAATTTTACTCAGCTCCAATATGCTTCATACTGTGATTCTTGTATATTTTAGCCCAAGTATTTCATTCAGCCCAGGCCCAATAACAACAAGTATAAATTGAAATGTTGGAACCCTAGAGCATCTCACTTCCTGTAATTTATTTGTGCAAATTCTCATTATTGATTGCAAACTAAGCAACAACTCTCTATAGATGATGAGAAGAACAAACAGCCTGCTACCTTTTGGTCTTGTATCCAAGATATCCAATAGGGCCAATACATATTATGATTACATTTTTTTTATGTCTTGTGTGATTAGATAACTGTTAACTGAGACTAGTGTGTTACTTATGCCTTTCGTAGGAGCTTGCTATTTGAGATTGCTGCCCCATATTGCCTCATATTCAAAAAAATGAAGTGCTGACCGGTGAGTGGTGAAGACCTTTTGTGAACAAGACCGAAGAACAAGGATCAATTTATTTCATATGCCTCCTTTTGGTTGACATACGTTAATTGTGAGCTTGTATGAACTTGTAATGTCCATGCAGCCCTGCTGAAGTGCTGAGTGCTGTCTTTTGGTTGACATGTTATTTGTGAACTTGTAATGTCCATGCAGCCCTGCTGGGTGTTTCCTTTTGGTTGAGAAGTTAACTGTGAACCATGCAGCCCTGCTGAGTGCTGCCTTTTGCATGCACTTGAATATTGTTAGCTGGTAATTCCATAAACTATGTGTATGCTGTTGAATATTGTTAGCTGCCTTTTGACATGTTATTGTTGGCTGGTACTTGTGTTCACCTAATTGGTGCTGGTTTGGCCTGTTATAATGAATTGTGTATGTCAATATGCCTGCCGGGGTACCTGTTACCTGCTCGGGCATGGGTATGGGTGCCCATATATACCCATCTGTGGGTATGGGTTTTTAAACGGGTGCATTTTTTCTTCGTGGGCACGCTATAGGATTTGCTGTACCCATCGGATACATACCTGTTGCCATCTTGAGTTGTGGCAACCTTCATGAGTCATATATAGAGTAGGTATAATTATGTGCAATTGTAACACCCCCAAAATTGCTTCTTTGAAAATAAAGTAAAATTTATTTAATTTTGAATTTTTGTGCTCATGAAAACATAGGAAATAAATCTTTATTAAATTGAAATCAACTATAAGGTCTAGACACATGATTGTGCACTCATGCTGCTACATATATATTTTTGATTGAGTGTGCTTTGACTAAAATCCAAATGAATTTCAAAACCGTATTTGAAATTGAGTTTGGAAAATGAATTCAGGAAAGGAAAAGGAATTCCTCTCTCTCTCTCTCTCTCTCTGTTCTGATGTACGCTGAAGCACCTTCTCCTTTTCTGCCTGTGCGTCGCAGCCCATCCGTTTTTCCACCCCAGCAGCACTCGCCTCCCCCTCCCGTTCTCTCCTGTCTCGCTGGCAGCAGGGCCCAACCATCAGGGCGGTCTTCAACCTGGAGACAGGGGAGCGCCAGACTCTGCTCCGAGCCGGTTTCCGTGCCCGCGCCGTTCCTCACGCGCGTACCGCGCCAGGACTTCCCCTGCCCCATAAATAGCAGCCGGCCACGGCTTACCTCCCCCACACGTTCCTAGAGCATCCGCTGCCTCAACTCGAGCCGCAACCGCCGCGAACCCTAGTTCGAAGCCCATTGAGCTCGCTGCTTCCGCCGTTCCGCTGTTCCGTCGAATCGAAGTCGCTTGTAAACACGTGGACGAGCTTCATGTCGACATTGCGAAGCCTCCGAACTCCTTCTCCATTGTTTTCTCGTTCCGGTTTGCTCGTTCATCGACACCGAACTTCAGCAGGGACAGTTGAGCCGCCCCGTCAAGTCGTCCGCCTGCTGCAGCCGCGTGTCACGGTGCCTCACCCCGCAGATGACGGTGATACAGAAGAAGGTCGGCCCAAGAGGAGCAAGAGGCCCAAGGCTAAGAGTGTGCGTGTGTCCGGCCCACAATGGGTCTGTAATGCCTGTGGCTGAGAGAGCGTAGCGAGAGGATAAGAGGCGAGAGGCGTGAAGGAAGACGCATCGAACAATTACTACTCTGTAAACTGAACTTCTCCTTCTTCCTCCAGAAATAATCCGGCTCTGGTTCTTCCCGGTGCCCCCTTCTCCTTCCGTTTCCCTTTTCGAATTCGCTGGCACTCCAGAGGGTGCTGACATTTGGTATCAGAGACCACGTCGACCGTGGGCGGCGCTGGATCAAGTACCCTCCCACCCCCATTTCACCCGTCTTCAGAGATCTCGGGGAATCATGGAACCTTCGATCAAGTCTGCGTTCGACGAGGTGCTGCGTTGCCTTGACGCCATGGATGGCAAGCTCGTGGAGATCTCAACCACGCGCCAGGCACGCGACGCGGAGGTGGATCGACAGATTTCCTCGCTCGAGCGCCTCTACGCGGACGCCTCCAACGTCCAGGCCGCTACGGAGCAGCGGATCGCCGATCTGGAGAGCTTCTACGAATGCATCCCCAACGCTTCGGATCGGATTTCCGCCCTGAAGCTCTACTGCCACGCGCTAGTCGGAGTCCGCGGCCAACGTCGACAAGTGGGGACGGGATGTTGACCAGTGCGTCCTCGCCCTGGAGCACCGCGTCAACGACATCGAGCTTATTCGCTTCCCCGCCATCCACGATGAACGCGACGACCAGGTAGCCACGCTGGAAGATTGGCGCCCGTGGATCGAAGCGGCCGTCGAGGACGCCCGTTTTGAAGTCCGCCGCGCGTCCCTTGCTCTGTGAGTGCGTGGCCAAGGAGTTCCCGGCTTCTCAACCGGGCATTTTCCCCTCACCTGAGTTGGTTACCGGGCGCTCACCTGCTGGATTTCCGACCAACTGGCCCAGCGGGCACCGCGTCGATCCAACTACACGGGAGCGGGGCTATGGATCGGTGACGACTATAGTCCCAAACCCGGCCAATGGTACGTATAATCATACCAAACCCCCCACCTTCAATTTTCATCCGCATAATCACCCACCCGATCCTCCTGTTTACCTTCACCACCACCCACATCATGTTCCTCCTCCTACGTTCCCTCAATTTCCCACTCCACCTAGCCCACATCCCCCACCCTTTTCCGCAAACAGTTCCACCCAGCTCGGTCGCCTCCCTAAGCTCAATTTTCCCCAGTTTGATGGTGGGCACGCGCAATTTTGGATTACCTGTGCCACAAATTATTTCGATATGTATTCCGTTGAGCAGCCTATGTGGGTGCGCGTGGCCACCATGCACTTCACTGGAGCCGCCAAGCGTTGGCTTCGGTCAGTTGAAAGCTGTATTTCATCCATCGACTAGCCTAAATTCTGTTCCATGATCCACGAGAGGTTCAGCAGAGATCAGCACGAGCTTTTGCTCCGCCAATTGTTCCACATCCGCCAGACTTCTTCTGTCGCCGAGTATGTTGACAGGTTCACTGAGCTTGTCGATCAACTCAAGTCCTACAATCCAAATTCCGACACCTTGTCATTCACTACACGCTTTGTCGATGGACTCCGTGATGACATCCGCGCTGTTATACTTGTTTCCCGTCCTGCAAACCTCGATGCTACTTGTACTCTCGCGTTGTTGCAGGAGGAGGCGTCGGACTCGTCGCGCTTACGGGATCCAAAGCGCAACGAGCCGTCTTCGTCCAAGTCGTCGTTCGGACGGTCCACATTTTCCCTGCACGCCACGCCAGCTATGCAGATGGCTCCCTCGACGCCCATGGACAGGCATGCCGGTGAAGACAGACGTCCGGTTCTGCCTCCGTCAGCCGTTGTTGACCGGTTGGCCAAGCTGCGTGCCAGCCGCAAGGCGCGTGGCCTCTGCGTCCGCTGCGCCGAGAAATGGTCACCAGGGCACAGGTGTGCGCCCCCTCAGTTACATGCCTTGCAGGAATTTTGGGAGTGTTGCCACGAAGAGTTCATGGAGGCCCAATCAATCGAGGAATCTGAGCCTGAGTCTTCTAATTCTCAAGGCCAACTGTTAATGTTGCTCTCAGCGTCTGCTGTTTCGGCTGCTCCTCACCCTCGTACTATGCAGTTTTCTGGTTCTCTTTTGGGTCACGATGTGGTGATATTGGTGGACTCAGGCAGCACCCACTCCTTCCTCTCTTCATCTGTGGCAGCTGGTCTTCCTGGTGTTCAGCAGATGACGGTTCCAGTTGGCGTCAAAATTGCTGATGGTGCTTCTGTGCATTGTACCTCAGAGTTCCCTTCTGTTGAATGGTCAATGCAGGGTATCTGTTTTCACTCCAATCTGAAGATCATTCCCTTGGGTATCTATGATTTCATCCTTGGCATGGACTGGTTGGAGGCCTTTTCTCCCATGAAGATCAATTGGCAGCAGAAATGGTTGACTATAACCTTTGGCACCAGACAGGTTACTCTTTATGGCGATGTGCCTGTCCCAGCAGGTTGCTCCTTGGTGCAGTTATCACATATCGCGGCAGAGCCATCTGTCTCAGAGGTGTCTGTGCTTCCACCGGAGGTTCAAGCAGTGTTGTCTCAGTTCAATCATCTGTTTGCTGAGCCATCTTCTCTTCCGCCCAGGCGTGCTTGTGACAACAAGATACCCCTGGTAGCTGGTGCCCAGCCCGTCTCTGTCCGTCCGTATCGATACTCGCTAGCTCTCAAGTCTGAATTAGAGTCCCAGGTGACCGAAATGCTGAAGACTGGTATGATACAGCCGAGCAATAGTGCCTTTTCATCTCCTGTTCTACTGGTTCAGGAAAAAGGATGGCACGTGGCGCTTTTGCATCGATTACAGGCAGCTTAATGCGTTAACAGTGAAGAGCAAGTTCCCAATACCCATTGTTGACGAGCTTCTTGACGAGCTCTCTGGTGCCTCCTGGTTTTCTAGCCTAGATCTCCGAGCGGGGTTCAATCAAATTCGCTTGGCACCTGGCGAAGAGCACAAGACAGCCTTTCAGACACACTGGGGCCATTTCGAGTTCACGGTCATTGGCCTTCGGTCTCACTGGCGCACCCAACACCTTTCAGGGTGCAATGAACACTACCCTGCAGCCTCTGCTACGCAAGGTTGTGTTGGTGCTTGTTGGTATTTATTAAGTACAAATACGAATAAGAAAGATTCTGCAAACTGCACAGAATACCATTGCAGTATTTTACCGGGAGTATTCCTAGGTATCGTTATTTATATTTTACCACAGGGAAGCAATGGTTAAAGAATCTAATAGCTACCATCATGTATCTACTAACTTAGTAGACCGACTAGACTAAAGTAGGGGTAAGTAATAAATGATAGGAGTTTATGCTTAAATGATATAGAAACACATGAGAATTCTATGATAAAAGAGTAGATAGCTAATGTGAGAGGACAATGGGAGAGTTCAAGGTTCCTAAATACTTCTCTATTACTGGGGTTCTATAATAACTGATTCATGGTAGATAAAGCAATCACACAATAACACTTCGGGACATTAGAACACACTAGCCACTAGAAAGGGATGAGAAGGGGGCTAGGAGATCTAACTACGGTCCTACAACACCAACCCGAACGTGGTGGACTACGTCGGCCATCAGGGCTGTCACCACCTGGGGCTACCACAACTATCCGTGGGGCTGGGTGCAATCTCAGGTAACCTCTAGTCTAGACACCATGTCTACACTATTAATTACTACTCTAATCACGTACTATAACTAGAGCATTCGATGCAAGCGGAGATCCTATGTCAAAGTATAACAACTATGCTAACCAATCGAATTCAAGGCATAAAGTAAATAGAGAAGATAAATATATTAAAGCATAAGTCTTATAAAGATGAGATACAAAGATATACCAGATCCCCTGAAGACTTCTCCAGAACCGAAGCGCAGCTCCGCTCTCCCTAACTCTCAACTAGAACTAATCTACTACATTGGAAAGTCTAGCCCTAATTCTCTAGAGTTAAGAGGTTATCCATTCGAGGGACGCCTCTACAACTCCATCATGGTGCGTTTGACTCGGGGGCTCCTGGGTCCCTTATATGGGGGCGCCTAGCCTCCCCTCCACCTTGGGCAAGCAATATGGTACTAAACCTTTCCACCATGTGCACATAGGCTTTAATGGGCCAAATTCTGATTTAGGCCCAATTAATCCCGCAGCTCATGTTTTCAGAATCTTCTAATGTTTTTAAAATCCATATATTTTGATTCTGGACTCCAAAAATAGCAAGTAATATATCCGTTTTGATCGTCTCGACGAGCTCTACGCAATGGTGAACTCCAGTTACTTATTTGAGATACTTTTAATCAGTGAAAAATTAAATATCCCTTCATACCCTGCAAAACAAGTGAGAACACCAAAACTCGTGGAACTTGTTAGAATCAAACCCTATAACTATGTTATGTACTGTTTTATGCCCTTCATTCATGTTTAGTTGATAGGTAAAAATGAGCAAAAACTACCGTCAATAATCCCCCAAGCTTACCCCTTTGCTAGTCCCTTAGTAAAGCCAAACTTTAGCATATATCAAAAGTTATAACTATCCCTCACAAGTATTCAGTTTTAAACTAAGAAGAACTCAAAGATTAGAGTAGACCAAGATAGTCCTTCAAATTTACCTTTATTATCTGTATCCATGGAGCTTGTAACTTTCTCTAGGGGTCTTGTGTAATTGAAGGATAGAATGTCTAAGTTAAACACTATCTCAAGCTCTGTCGTTCAACTCTTATCCTGGAGCTTTTGCAAGTTTTTAAAATAAAACTCAGAGTTTTCTTTGTATGACTCTCTCAAGTCTCTCAATATGTGATATTTGTGGATCCTCACTAAGGCAATAGTGATGCATGCCTTCTCTCTTTCTTTCACCCTATAACTAGTGGCTTATGCGGAGCTCATGGGTAAGGAGTCAACTCATACATACTTGTATTGAATATATTGTAAAGTCAAACAATGGATCCAGAGGAACAAGTCATACAATCGAATCAAGATGTGCATGTGTGTGGATGTGAGGTGGTAGGTGGATATATATGGTGGCTAATCCTAATTCTACTCGTTTGCTCCTTGAGACATATCTCTCTCTTTTTCAGTACATGGGGACTGAGTTGCAGGACAACATGGGCTATCTATTCTTTTCTTTTTCTTCAGGCGAGCATCGGAGTACCCATTGTTTTGATAATTCAGACACTTGTCCATTTTTACCTCTTAGGCAGGGCATCTTTGTATCCATTGTTTTCTCTCATCTCACACTTTTGCATAGCCACATGCCTCTTCTCTGCAATAATAATTCCCTTTTTCTTTTTCTTCTGAGAGATAGCAACAAGAACTTTGGAGCATTGATCTGGGGTAACCAATGGGATATTTTTAGTGTTCACTCCTAGTGTAGGAGTAGAACATTTTTAGGTGAATCTAGATGGAATATGTGGAATGTGGATGCGTCCACTCGGATATGAGTAGTGCATTATGAGCGGAGTGCATGTGATCTTGATTCTAAAAGCATGACAAGTTTCCTAAGGTATCAACAAAGCTTGACTTAAACTCGAAACAAAGCAAGTAGCATATAATATGTATGTTTTCCTAATCTAGTATGTATGGCTGTGGTAGGATTGTAAAGCTCTTGTCATACAGGAACTCATCATGTGGTTTTAAGGATTTTCAAAATAAATCTCCAGAATTCAAGTATCACTAGGAACAAGATAAATAGCAGCTCAAACTTTGCATATCATATCCCTTAATTACTTAGACTTAGATCAAGCAGTTGCTACCCACAAGTTAAAATGGTTGTATCTAAAACTTGGGATGATTCAAGGTTGAAAACTAAGTTAGTATGAGGAATCACGGTGGGGTGCTACTTATCAAATTCCTGAGCATGGTTTCCATCGAGTCTGAGCAAAATTATTGTAAGCACTCTCTTTTTGTTTTATTCAAACACACTAACTAATCTAAACACTATTTATTTAGTTTTTAAATTTTATTTCACTAGCTAACTCATGCGAAAAGCAATGTGATACAATAATAAAGATGGAAAACTTATACTTAGCTGGATTTAAGTGGAGGGTGCCCTCCCCCAAGCTGGTTGTTGACGAGGTATTTGATGTTGCAAGTTGAGTGATCCTTATGGGAGTAGGTGTACTGGCAGCGTAAGGGCATCAGGTTGACTAGTTCTTTAATCTTGTATTATCCTGTAAAACTCAATTGCCAACAAGAATACCAAATTTCATAGAGAGTGGTTACGTTAATACCACTCCATGGTAAGTGATTGGTTTTATATTTCCAGCAGAAGTTTAAGCTTCTTTGCCCAATTAAGAAACTTCTCTAAGAGTGTGGACCTTCATGTGCCCACATATTTTTGTTTTTTTCTAAAAAGTGTGGACCTTCATGTGTCCACGTATTTTTGGTATTTTTAGATTTTCTTATGGTACTATGGTGAACCTTCATGTGTTCACATATTTTTGGTATTTTATGACTATATAAAATAGACTCGATAATCGCATAGGTCTTGATGGTTGCACCTGTGGGGATGGTGATGTCACTTTCCTTCTTTGCTTGGCCAGCAGGTTGAAGTAAAGCATTAATAGTGGAGCTGGCAACATCTTGCTTAGTGTGCATGTTTACAGGACTTTCACTTGTAGAATTTTGGGGATTAATAAACTTTGCTCGAAGTGCTATCCTGTTTGCAAAACCAAGGTAGAGATTAAGTGCATGGGCTCTGCTAGTGGAAAAACACCAACAGAACCAAATTTATTTCTTTATTTATTCTTCTCTAGCCTTAGGCACATTGAGTAGGACGAAATTGGTGTTGCATAATTTGTTTACTTATGACATGAGTGGTAAAATCAGACAATTAAGCATTAATGTTGCATTTAAGTTCATATGGCAGAAAAGATTTAAATTGCTTAACCAATGGAATGGTTGTCTATTTCTACATAATATATAAATTTTCACATGAGTTTGACTATCATCTTCCAAAGATAGAATATAATGTTTTAACACATTTGGTTAAGACTGAGATCAAAAGAATGATGGCATGAACAATCTTAAAGGACAAAGCATGTTGAGTTAATTAGGTTAATCAATTAAAGTAGTAACTCTAACATGTTTGCATCTTCATTTATGTGCATACCAAGATCAAGAGAAAAATAATAACCACTTAATTTCAGATATTACCTTCATTATTAGAGCGTGCTCATACTAAGTGATAGAAGGTCGATGACTTGCTGTGGTTCTTTCTTCTCTTGTATCTTGAGTTGTTCATGAGTATCTTGTCTCATTTGTTGCTTATCCTCTTTGCCCTCTTTTGCTTCTTTGATCTTATGACACAGTTATTACCTTCATGATTAATGAGCTGCGCCTTCCTCTAATGATGTCATCCATCTACTTCAAGCCTGGAATGGTTAGTGACAAAAATATCTGAGGGAATATTTTTCTATGTTCAATTATCAAGGGTATTACATCAAAAGGTACAAGCTCACGTTATGTTTCAAGAGTGGTTATTTTAGGACACAAAGTCGTTCTTGGGAGACCTTCTAATTATTACATTTAGTTAATAAACTTAGATTAAAAACCTTTGAAAGTAAGATCAAACACTCCTAAACTAGGCACCATGGTTTATTTAGGAGATATATGAAATTATGACAGCCATAAACTATAGTAAGTATAGCATGAAAATATTACAAGGATTTATTCAAATATAGATAAAATAATATGATCATAGTGAGGTGTGTATATATATACATTTTTCTTTTTAATATGCAAGTGGTATGGATGTATGCAAGAACTAAACATGCTATGGATTTGATATGAGGGAATATAAGCTAAATGGTGTGGATGCATGGATTAAAATAAATATACAATGAGATGCAAGAATTAAAAGATAACTACTCAAAAATTTAAAGTCCACGAGCAAGACTTTCTCACTTTCTTGATCATACTTACAATGACTTGCGTGTAGCACAAGCTCTATGTTCGTCACTTGAGATGTGGTTTGAATTGTTGTGACGAAGACCTCCTTCTCCAATCTACACAGGGTTAGAAAGAAATATATATATGTGCAAACCTGTGAGATGGCAGGGTTCCATTGTTGACGAATCTTGAATGTTCAGGCACCCTGGGCTCTTCAATGTATCTTCTTGTCTTGTGAAAACTTGCCGGAAGGTCAAAACGGCTTCTGCTGTCCTGTCTTATTCCACAACTCAACAGAACAGGGGTAATCCTACTAAATCTAGTAGTACACTAAATTAGCAGACATCAAGATCACTATAAAATTCTTATGCCAATTGCTTCCCCGGCAACGACACCAAAAATGCTTGTTGGTATTTATTAACTGCAAATAGAATAAGAAAGATTCCGCAAGCGCACAGAATACCATTGCAGCATTTTACAGGGAGTATTTTAGGTATCGTTATTTATATTTTACCACAGGAAAGCAATGGTTAAAGAATCTAATAGCTACCATCATGTATCTACTAACTTAGTAGACCGACTAGACTAAAGTAGGGGTAAGTAATAAATGATAGGAGTTTATGCTTAAATGATATAGGCACACAAGAGAATTCTATGATAAAAGAGTAGATAGCTAATGTGAGAGGACAACGGGAGAGTTCAAGGTTCCTAAATACTTCTCTATTACTGAGGTTCTATAATAACTGATTCATGGTAGATAAACCAATCACACAATAACACTTCGGGACATTAGAACACACTAGCCACAGAAAGGGATGAGAAGGGGGCTAGGAGATCTAACTATGGTCCAACAACACCAACTCGAACGTGGTGGACTACGTCGGCCATCAGGGCTGTCACCACCTGGGGCTACCACAACTATCCGTGGGGCTGGGTGCAATCTCAGGTAACCTCTAGTCTAGACACCATGTCTACACTATTAATTACTACTCTAATCACGTACTATAATTAGAGCACTCGATGCAAGCGGAGATCCTATGCCAAAGTATAACAACTATGCTAACCAATCGAATTCAAGGCATAAAGTAAATAGAGAAGATAAATATATTAAAGCATAAGTCTTATAAAGATGAGATACAAAGATATATACCAGACCCTTGAAGACTTCTCCAGAACCGAAGCGCAGCTCCGCTCTCCCTAACTCTCAACTAGAACTAATCTACTACATTGGAAAGTTTAGCCCTAATTCTCTAGAGTTGAGAGGTTATCCATTCAAGGGATGCCTCTACAACTCCATCATGGTGCGTTTGACTCGGGGGCTCTTGGGTCAATTATATGGGGGCACCTGGCCTCCCCTCCACCTTGGGCAAGCAATATGGTACTAAACATTTCCACCATGTGCACATAGGCTTTAATGGGCCTAATTCTGATTTAGGCCCAATTAATCCCGCAGCCTTTAATTAATCCCGCAGCTCATGTTTCCATAATCTTCCAATGGTTGTAAAATCCATATCTTTTGATTCTGGACTCCAAAAATAGCAAGTAATATATCCGTTTCGATCGTCTCGACGAGCTCTACGCAATGGTGAACTCCAGTTACATTTTTGAGATACTTTTAATCGGTGAAAAATTAAATATCCCTTCATACCCTGCAAAACAAGTGAGAACACCAAAACTCGTGGAACTTGTTAGAATGAAACCCTATAACTATGTTGTGTACTATTTTATGCCCTTCATTCATGTTTAGTTGATAGGTAAAAATGAGCAATAACTATCGTCAACTGTGTTCTTCGACGATATACTCATTTACAGCCCTTCCTTGGAGGAGCATTTGTACCTTCTCGAGCAGGTCTTCTCGTTGCTTGAAAAGGATGGGTGGTTGCTTAAGCTCTCTAAGTGCCGGTTTGCGCAGCATCGCATTGCTTATTTGGGACATGTTATTAGTTCAGATGGCGTGTCCACCGACCCTGCAAAAATTCAGTCTGTCGAAGCTTGGCCCCAACCACAGGACATCAAACAGCTTCGGAGTTTCTTAGGCCTTGCAGGCTACTACCGCAAGTTTGTCCAAAACTTCACAATCATCGCATGCCCTTTGACTGATTTGTTAAAGGGCTCCTTTTTTGTCTGGACTCCAGCTCATACCTCTGCCTTCTCGGCGTTGAAGGCTGCTCTTGTTTCAGCGCCAGTCTTAGCCCTTCCAAATTTCAATCGGCCCTTTCAGCTCCAGACGGACGCTTCAGACCGTGGTGTGGGGGCAGTTCTTCTCCAAGATGGTCACCCACTCGCATTCGTCAGCAAGGCCCTGGGCCCTCGAACTCGTGGACTGTCCACCTATGACAAGGAATACTTGGCAATCCTGGTAGCAGTGGATCAGTGGCGCAGCTACTTACAACATGCTGAGTTTGTCATTTACACAGATCAGCGCAGTCTGATGCATCTCACCAACCAGCTCCTCCATACTCCGTGGCAGCTCAAGATGTATACAAAATTGGCAGGCTTGCAATACAAAGTGGTGTACAAGTCTGGGGCTTCCAATCTCGCTGCTGATGCACTGTCCCGTCACCCAGCACCTCCAGCGCAGGTTTAGTCCATTTCTTATTCTTCTCCTACTTGGCTTCTGGAGGTGGCTGCCGGGTATGATCAGGATCCAGACTCCCAACGCCTCCTGGAAGCTCTGTCCATTTCGCCTACTGGTAATCCACCTTACTCGCTGGCTAATGGTGTCATCAAATTCCATGATCGTGTGTGGGTGGGTGCCAACAAGCCTTTGCAGGCTCAGATTATTTCAGACCTCCACGACAGCGCCATCGGTGGACATTCAGGGTTCCCGGTTACTTATGGTCGAGTCAGGAAACTGTTCGCCTGGAAGGGACTCAAGTCTGACGTCAAATCTTTTGTGTCTTCTTGCACTATCTGCATTCAGTCCAAACCTGACCATGCCAAGTATCCTGGACTATTGTCCCCATTGCCTGACCCTACTGAATCATGGCAAATGCTCTCCATGGATTTTATCGAAGGCCTTCCTCGTTCGGGTTCAGCTAACTACATAATGGTGATCGTGGATCGGTTCAGTAAGTTCTCTCACTTTGTGCCACTGCTGCATCCCTTCACCGCTCCCAAGGTAGCTCAGCTCTTCCTGGATCATGTCTATCAGCTGCACGGGATGCCCACACATATTGTGTCAGACCGAGACCGCATTTTTACCAGCACATTCTGGAAGGAGCTGTTCCCCTGGCCCAGGTGACGCTGTGCATGAGTTCCGCGTACCATCCTCAAACCGATGGGCAAACCGAGCGAGTGAACCAGTGCTTGGAAACTTATCTTCGCTGCTTTGTCCACTCTTGCCCCAAACGCTGGATTCGTTGGCTGTCATTTGCAGAGTATTGGTACAATACAACGTTCCACACTTCGCTCAACCGCTCTCCATTTGAGGTACTTTATGGGTATCCCCCTCGACATTTTGGTCTTTCACCTTTGCTAGCCACCTCCGTCCCAGACGTTGACTCCATGTTGGCGGAACGAGCAACGATGCTGGCCTCGGTTCAACATCACCTTCACCGGGCCCAGGAACGCATCAAGCATCAGGCCGACAAGCGCCGCTCTGAGCGTGCCTTCGCTGTCAGTGATTCGGTCTTCCTCAAGTTGCAGCCCTACGTCCAGTCTTCGTTGGCTCCACGGGCTCACCAAAAGCTCTTGTTCAAGTATTTTGGCCCCTATGAGGTGCTGGAACGAGTCGGCAACGTCGCTTACAAGCTCGCGCTTCTGGCGTCTTCGACTGTCCACCCCCTCTTCCACGTCTCCCTCCTCAAGCCTGCTCCTTCGACAAAGTACCCGGTGTCCAGTGCTTTACCTGAAGTGGATAATGCACTCCAGGTTCTAGAGGCCATTCTGCAGCGCCGCCTACACCATCGTAGCTCTGGCTCCATCGCACAGGCCCTCGTCAAGTGGTCTGGCCTCGACGTTGACCTCGCCACCTGGGAGGACATTACTGCTCTTCGACAGAAGTTCCCCTACGCCTCGGCGTGGGGACACGCCGGCTCCCAAGGGAGGGGGAGTGTCACGGTGCCTCACCCCGCAGATGACGGTGATACAGAAGAAGGTCGGCCCAAGAGGAGCAAGAGGTCCAAGGCTAAGAGTGTGCGTGTGTCCGGCCCACAATGGATCTGTAATGCCTGTGGCTAAGAGAGCGTAGCGAGAGGATAAGAGGCGACAGGCGTGAAGGAAGACGCATCGAACAAGTACTCTGTAAACTGAACTTCTCCTTCTTCCTCCGGAAGTAATCCGGCTCTGGTTCTTTCCGGTTCCCCTTTCTCCTTCCATTTCCCTTTCGAATTTGCTGGCACTCCAAAGGGTGCTGACATCGCGTTCCGTCGTCAACTACGTCCGAGGTGCATTCGCTCGCCTCTTATTGACTCCAGTTCAATTCCCGTTCGAAATCATGGTCGGAATCGCCGTACCGGTGAGAACCAGAGCACCGGCCATGGCTGAGCTCGACGCCATTACTGTTTCGGCGTCGGCTACTCTTTTCTCCCTGTCCCATCTAATTTCAGCCACCCGATCTCGATCTGACGGCCCATGTCATCCGATACCCCTTCGCTGGCCGCTTTGCAAAAGAGCCCTCAAATATTTAAGTATTGAACCCGCAGTCCATCTCAGATTCAAAATCCTGAATTCTTTTATTTTAATCCAAAATTACTTTCCGTTATTTACAAAACTGTCTCTGCTTTATTTTGCTTATAATATATTTATTTTAACTCCGATTTGATCCGTTCAAATTGTGTTAGATTTGTAATAACGTAATCTACATGTTAGTAACCTTGTTTAACCTGTTTTATTCTTTCGAATAAATTATTAATTTAATTAATCTATATGCAACTAGTCGTCTAGTTAAAAGCAACTCAGTTTTCTTTCTTGATGAATAAAATAAGATTAGTTTTGTTTTCATTTTCCAATTTAAATATAATTTGACTTAATTTGATTTAGATAATTCTCTGAAGTATCTTATCACTATTTTATACAATTAATAAAATAAATGAAGCCTCTTTCGGTAGTCGTATCTAGCTCACCGTAGTTTCGATTAGCGTGTTTCGCGTCTGTGTGTTCGTAGCTACGTGTAGATTAGTTTTCATATCTTCTCTATGATCGATGTACTGTTCTAATTATAGATTTGTTTGCTATGCATGGATGCTTGTGTGGTGTTTATGATCGTGTCCAGCCGGTGAGCTTTACGTGGTGATCCAAGAGCAGATCTTTTGAAGAATAAGAGCAAGAAGATTGGATCCGAGTTTAAGGCAAGTATAGCATGGGACCATCCTTGTTATCCTACTCACCATAATCATCTTTTAATTCATGTTACATGTGTCTAATTTTATTACCCGTAAGGACATCCTAGTTATTGCTATCTTGTACCTTTGTCACCTATGGGTTTATTGTATGTCGGTAGCTTTTGCTAGTGCTCAACTTAATGGAATATGATCTAAATATTGACTATATGCAATAATGATAAAAGATACTTTTTTAGCAACATGGAGAATAGGATTATAGCTATCTGGCTTTTTACATGATGCTTTGTGCCCTCCCTAAGGACTTATCTGTTAGCAAAAGCTAGGACTTACAGTAGGTTTTAGTTCAGTATGAGGACCTTTTCTATCTTGTTAGAGGTTGAAACGACCTCGATTTCCACGAAGGGAAATCCACAGGCTCGAATTGTAATTCAACAGATTGCTTGGGACAATCCATGAAATTACCCATATCTCAGTTGACAACAGGATCCATACAACGGTAATTAAGTCTTACATAAACATTTATTACATCGCCACACTGGCGAAATCAACAATCAGAGAAGCTTTAGAAGATGCGGAAACGATTCATCCTTCACGGCCAACTTGAGTGTAGCACGTGACCCTATTCCTCGCCATCGTCTTCCTCGAAGTCGTATTCATTCTCGTCACCTGACAGCAAATTTATCAGTACGATTTGTACTGGCCACGGAGCCCACCTATGCAGCATTTGCTTTGTGGAAAGTGGATGCAAGGCTATACAAGCAGACCTATAGGCTGAGGTTTCCTATGCAGCTGTAATCAATGTTTAATTAGTTAAGTTTTATCTCCAGTTAACATCATCATCCCTTTTCCCATCACCACATCTCACTTACCCACACCTCGCTCTCATTCGACAGGCCCAACTCCCTCTCGGGCCTATCTCAGCGGCACACTACCACAACGGGTACACTGCCAGAAAATGTCATCCAGGGGGAGAAGAGAACACTCACTACACTAGTAGAAGCTTCACAGGAAAGGTCCATAGCCAACAAGTTGGCATATGTATCGATCGATCAACCGTACACTCTGCAGAGGTTTCACTACCCACAAGATTAGCCATCATAGGTGTTGCGCAAACACCTAGGCAGAATTCCGGGTGCTTGCTTGCCTAGGTCGATGCCACCCTACCACTCAGCCCTGGGATATTCCGGATCCTACACCGTTATGCTGAGACTGGGAGACACAGTACCGGGCCCATCCAGTGGTACTGTGCATCTAGAACGGAACGGGAACCCATTGACCGTCTCCGCCCACCCTTATCACCTCTCAACCTAGCAGTAGTGGCACCGTCCTACCAAGTAGTCCAGCCGTCTCCCGCCCATCAGAAGCGAGTGAGTAGAAAAGGATTCCCATGAACCTGAAACTAGTCCGTCCTAGGTTTGACCAAGCAGGCATCTTCACTTAGGGGATACTCTCCCCGTGCCATCACAGCACCTCCGTCCACGGGCTTCAAACCACCAAGGCTATCCCACCCGGAACCTCCTCAACAACTTTACCCGCCACAGGTATCTCACTTGGGGATGCCCAGGTTGCACCCCCGGCACGACTTGCCCCATGGGCTTGTCTCACATCCCACTTAGTCGACATCAACCCTTACCACGCACCCAAGACGCACGCAGCACTCTCTCCCAGTGGTTATAATCAGTTATACACCGTCCCAATTCCACCACATAGCATATAGCAAGTAGTAAGTAGTGGAAGAGTAACAGTAAATTAAGCAGCAGCTAACCTAGCAGCGGATAGCAGGGTATAGTCTTATCAAGGCAGGGAATTCAAATATACTACCATGCAACCAATCCATACATAATCATAAAGCAATAGCAACAATGTCATTTGCAATGCGTAAATAGGATCTAAGGATTTGGTGGGACGTGGCACCTTCGTAGTCGTCTCCTAGCTTCTGAAAGTACTCGTGGTCGTCCTCCTTAGTCAGATCCTCCTCCGGCTCTGAAATCGAACACGAAATAGTCACGTCAGTGACTCCTATAGAGTATTTCAGAAAAATCCAATAAAATAAAGAGCCAAATGCACACAAACATAGTCTTAGATTGTAGATCTCATTTTTCTGAGAATTTTGATATATGGTGCGCAATTTTTGGACATCGTATGAATACGTTATGAATTTCCGAAGATTATCCTATTTTCTGAAAATGGAAAATGGTCTATTAATCAGGGGCAGCTCGGGATTGGTCCGCGTGGCGCGCGGGTCCAGTAGTGCGGCAAGTGGCGCCTCAACAGAACACAGACCCGATGGTCGCCCACCAGGTGTTCAATGCTGGTTCCCAGAGAGTCGCCGGCGTCAGCGCAGCTCGGTGGTTGGTCGGGCGAGCTCGACGTTGGTCGGGGTTGCGTCGGTCGGGGGGCGTCGGCGGAGCTCGGCGGTGGTCGGGGGTAGCTCGGCGGAGCTCGGCGGTGGTCGGGGTAGCTCGGCGGAGCTCGGCGGAGCTCGGGCGAATCGGAGATTCGGGCGCCGAGGGTGCCGCTCTCCCGAGCTCTCCCGGGGAGGCTCGGGCGAATCGGACATTTGGGCGCCGAGGGTGCCGCTCTCCCGAGCTCTCCCGGGGAGGCTCGGGCGAATCGGAGATTTGGTGCTAGCAGGGTTCTAGGGCATCTGTTCAAGGCGGCGGTGTCTCTCCGGTGAGGCGGACGATGACAGGGCGGCGATGGCCATATTTCGGCAAGACAGGGCTCGGCTTTCCCCAATTGGCGTGCTCAGGCAGTCGTCCGACCAGATGGTGGCGGGTTAGAGTCGTGGTATGGCCTCCTTCTCTCTCTCGGCATACGGCGGTTCTCCGACGAGGTGGAGGCGCACGTAGCCAAGGCGATAGACATGATTCGGGGCTCGGCTATCTAGCGGCGGTGCCGAGGCAGACTTGGCGAACCTCGTCGGCCTTTTTCCGTAGAGCGAGGCGATCGGGGGTACTCGGAACGGATTTTAGGCGAGGCGGAACGTGTCGACGGCGATCACGTTTCCCCGAGAACGCACCTCTCGGTGTTCCGGGCTATGGAGGTTCGATCTTCCGCAACTAAGCTTGTCCGAGGTGGTCGGTGAGTTGGTGGTCACGCTAGCGGGTCGCGTCGGCGGTTTCACGGCTTGTGCGCGGGAACGCCGCCGAGGTGGCGGTGCTCCGAGCACATGTGACGGCGATGCCCGTCGGAAGTGGCCTGACGTCCATAGCCGATGTCCAGTGGTTTGGCGGCCAAGAAAGAAGGGGACAGGAGGGGGACAGCGGGGTCAGGGCTCTGCCATGCGTGGCGCTGTCGGTCACGCCATTTGCGTGACCCGGTGGCGTCGTCTTCGTGTGGAAGAGAAACAGTGGAAGGGGAAGGCGGCTGACAGGCGGGGCCGGGTGGTCAGCGGCTGCGGGAAAGCGGGTGAAACGGTCGCGCGCGTGCGGTCGGCATCGCGCGTGCGCGCGGTGTTGGGCCGGCCCAGTGCGGGGAGGCGGGGTGGAGCGCGCGTGCGGGTGAGGTGAGGAGAAGAAGGCCGGGCTGGCCTAACTCTCTCTCCTTTTTCTATTTTCATTTTAGTGTATATATACATATATTGCCCATTTTAAATATTAAGTAAATACAAACATAAATTGCAATAAATCCCAAATGTGATGCATAGGCTATTATTCTATGTGAATGGAATTAAAATACAAGCTATACTCCTTTATTTACCAAATTCATAATGAAACCTATATGCTTGCACAAGAAAAATGGGTTTTCACAATAAATAAATCAAAAATTTTATTTGGTTGGGATTTTTAGGTTGTGTGGATTTTTAGGGTTGTTACAGAGGTTACCGAAAGGCGCAAGAGGGGTGTGTTCCGGGATGGGTATAGTGCGGCCTCTGTCCTTATGTGTGCTGCTGCATGTGTGAACCATTTGGAAGAATAGCTCTACACTTGCAGGCCACAGAAACCTAGCGGCCCTAACTTGTTAGACGAACCTTTGAAAGACTTCATAGTGAACCTGTCGACTTTCCTTGGAAGAGGGTCAGAGGTTGGCAGCCTCGGGTGAAAGGGCAAATCACGACTCATGGGTAAAGATGTACAACCTCTGCAGAGTGTAAAACTGTTATAACAGCTGTGCTCACGGTCACGAGCTGCCCGAAAAACTTATAGAATATTGCTTGTGTGATGATGTTGGTTAATGAGATAAAAGTTGCTTCTATTAATGGTCATGTGGTTTATTTGGGGCTTAAGCATAACTATATACTATTTAATGTTAAAATTGTGACTCACTAAAAGTGCTAACCACAGTAATAAGCCAGCCTTTTGAGCCTCATAACCCCATGCTATATTCACTGAGTACGACATGTACTTACGCTTGCCATTACTTTTCACCTAGATAAAAATCCCGGACGGGTACCAGATTGCTAGAGCTGGAGGAGTTTAGGCTTGTGATCAACCCTATGAAGTGGAGTTTTTATCAAAAGATTGAAGTGTCTTTCCGCTATTTGCTACCTCAGGTTATATTCTCTGTATTAATACGTCATATAATAAGCATTGTCTTTTGATATTACCCTATTTGTGGCTATATGTGAGATTTGACTTCCTGGGCTTCTTAAAATCAGTTGCTACAAATACGGTTATACCAAGGGTTTGGAATTGATTTTTCTTGCAAGAACATGAGCTAAATTCAAGTGTGTGTTTTTATGCTTAATGCATTTTTACTTGTAATGATTTTGTTGCTCAATGGTTTGTTGCTACTTGTAGATTTTTCATGAGCACAATAAGAGTGACTGCGTCTCAATGTCCCGTCATCTGCTGCTAAAGCTCATTATGACCTTGTAGATGGTTGATGCTTTTAAGAACGTTGTCCATGATTGATGCTTTCAAGCCATACAACTGGAGAATGAGAGATTCTTCACTTTCATGGGTTAATGTAGTGCCTAGAACTAACTTTTGCACACCGAAGATGAAGTCTTATCTTTTGTCGAGGTACAATGAGAACATTGTGCGTATGATGTGTGATACATCAATTGAGCTGTGAATCTAATTAAGCTACTACTATGATCATGGTGTGCACCAGATTAAACATGGGATGAATGGCCCGCCCCTCCTTTATTTGCCCCTACCTCGCCATGTGCTTCATGGTCACCTTGCTGCCCTCTCTAGGATTTTATATTTGCCCTCTCCCTCTCAGGTCCTATATTTGTTCTCTAGGCTCCCATATTCTTCCCCTGAGTCTCTCTAGAGTCCTCTTTTTTTAAGATAAAGGATAGTTTATATCCGGCTTCATCTGTCAGCTTATAGAATCAGGCCAATTATTACAAAGTTTCGCCCAAGGGCACACACTCGGACTGCAAAGAAACTTACAGCCACCGATGGAGTAACCGAAACAGAGAAAAAGTTTTGACTAAACATGACCAATAAATCTAAAAAAATGTAGAGCCGACGTCTCTTGAAACTGCCCAGCTAGAGTTAACTGATCTCATCGATCCTCATGCCGCTGCAATTTTGCCCACTCCCGAGGCCAGTGAGTTCCCTTAAAAAGAACCTGCAAAAAAGATTTTGGTCTACATTTGTCAAAAATCACCTCATTTCTAGTTATCCAAATTGCCCAACAAAGCGCAGCTGCTGTTAATAACAATGAGTTATACTATACTTTTTGTCCGCATACCCCGAGGGGACTGGATACCAAAAGTATATGCACGGCACGCCACAAGAACTTGGCATAAACGCAAACCATTCTAGTTTTGTCGGGCTAAGTTATCCTTAGTCAAAATTACACCTTTTTGGTACCATAGAAAAACCTTTATTTTCATTGGTACTTTAATTTGCTAAATATCTTGTGACACCCTAACCCCATTGTTAATTAACACATGATACATGGACTTCACATGTGGTTAGACCCCAATCTATGCCAATCCCTTAAGTTCGCTCCCGCTAAATTTCGTCGAAACGAAATATTTAATGGCGATGAACTAAGCACTTGTGCTACAGAGTCTTACTTTCTTCTTACAATATTGAACAACGAAGGAAATTTGTCTTTAAGTGTCTTATCCCCCAACCACTTGGAATGAACCAAAGTCCATAAACAATTCCTTTATATTCATTGAACTTTTCCAAAAAATGCGAATTTGTTGGTTTTTTAACACAACTCCCTAGAACCTTATCTTTGATATATTTATTCCTCAAAAGTTCTTGCCACGTGCCGTCCTCGTGAAATAATTTGAACAACCATTTGCTAAGTAAACATTTATTCTGTAAGTCCAAGTTTTGTATGCCTAACCCACCCTGATCTTTGGGTTGACACAAAACTTTCCATAAAACGTGACCTGTCTATTTTTTCTAACACACCTCTCGGCAGCTCAAAAAAGGACATCATGAACATCGATAAACTAGAAAGCACCGAATTTATCAAGACCAACCTCCCCCCCCACTGAAAGCAATTTTCCTTTCCAACCACTAAGTCTCTTTTCTATTCTATCCTCAAAAATCTTCTAGTCTTTGTTGTTAAGTTTTCTTGTGCTCATGGGTAAACCGAGATACCGAAAAGGATAATTACCAATCCCACATCCAACCAAAACAGAAGATCTCACTTTTATGAAAGCTGATTTTGATCCCCAATAGTTGTTCAAAGGTGGTAAGCAGTAATTTCATATTCACTGCCTTATCAACATCATGGACAGGCCATCTTGGATTAGATTGGGAACGATCCCTTCGACCTGCCCTGCTTCCTTAGCTCTGGCAATCAGTATGGCTAACATGTCCACCACTATATTAAATAGTATTGGGGACATGGGGTCACCCTGCCTTAAACCTTTGCATGTTTGGAAGTACGAACCTAGTTGATCATTAACCTTAATATTTACGTTACCTCCCTGCGTAAACTTTTCGACCCATGCACAACACTTTTGTGAAAATGGTGGTTAACCGATTGGTTGCAACTTTAGTAAAGATTTTGAAAGAGACATTCAGCAAATAGATAGACCTATATTGCTGGATAACTTTCTCATCTTTCTTTTTAGGTAATAAAATTAGATTTCTAAAATTTAGGCTATTTAAGGGTAAAGAACCCCTATGGAAATCCGTGAACAGCAGATCATCTTTTATTACATTCTAGAAGACTTGATAAAACTCTTGAGGAAAACCATCCGGCCCTGGTGCCTTGTTATGTTTCATTTGGAAAATCGCAGCCCTCACCTCCTCTACTGAGAAGGTATTCGTCAAGAACTCATCGTTCTCCACCTGAGAGACCTAAACAACTCATTCTCCAGCTGAGAGACCTGTGGGATGTCCTCAGTCAGAGTCTAATCCAAAGTGACAAGAGAGTTCTCTGATGGACTAAACGAGTTTTTATAATACTTGGTAATATGCTCTTTGAGTTGAGCATCACCACTTATTATATCATTCCTCCCGTCTTCCAACTGGAAAATATGAGTTTTTCGTTGTCTACCATTAGCCAATAGGTGGTAGTATTTTGTATTCGCATCACCTTCTCCCGAAGTAGCTCGGCAAGTCTTTCATTAAGCACATGTTTCAAATCCCTTTCAAAGCCACTAAGAATTATAGACTCTGCCTTCTTATCCAACTCATCTAATTTGTTTAAAATATTCGTTTTTTCTTTCTTATAGGCACCACTCATATTTTTTGCCCAACCTCTGAGATATTGACGAAGCCTTCTAATTTTTTCTTGACATCTCTCTATGGGTGAGCCTTCCACTAATATACTCTGCAACACCTCACCCACCATGTCACAAAAACCATCCCTTATCAACCAACCCAATTCAAATTTGAATTGAGGTTGATAAGCTGAAGACGAGTTATTTGTAGAGAATAGTAAAGATGTATGATCAGATATCTCTCTAGTTAAAGCATGCACTATGCGGATACTTAGACTCGAAGTCAGTACAGTCTAACTTTTCAAAAGTTTGATTCTGCAAACGATTAGCCTAGGTGAATTTCCTACCTGACATCTCAATTTCTCTAAGGTTTAGAGAGTCAATCACTGCATTAAACAGAAAAGGCCATCTATCATTATATCTGTCATTATTTTTCTCGTCCGGTCTTTGAGTAATGTTAAAGTCGCCACCTATCACAATCGGTAAAGCATCCTTTGAACAAATTCATACAATTTCTGATAAGAATTGTGACTTTAAATCCGCTTGAGCTGGCCCATAGACAAATTAAACTTGAAATCATCTTTTCTATGTCTAACCTTGAACCGAATAAAAAAGTCTCCTTCCTCGATTTCCCCAATGTCAAAGGATAACAAATGAATACCTAGAATCATACCACCAGCTTGCTTTGGACTAATATTGAAGAGTTTCTGAAACCAGAATTCACATACTCCCTCCATTCCAGAAAGAGTGTCATTTTTGACTTTTCAAAATTCGTGTTTGACCATTTGTCTTATTCAAAACATTTATACATATTATAAAATAAATAAATCATTATTAAAGTATCTAAAATGGTGAAACAAGTCATAACAAGATAGATGATATTTATATAAAAATTTTGAATAAGACGAATGGTCAAATACGATGTCCTAAAAGTCTAAAACGATATTTTTTTGACGGAGGGAGTAGATTTTAGGAAAAGCAATGTACCAAAAGCAGGAAAGTGCTGAATGCTGGTCGGCAGCCACACCTCCAGAGCCACAGTGCTGGTCGGCAGTCACATCTTCACAGCCAGATTCCACTGAGAAACTTTCACACGCTCTGGAAACTTTCACAACCTATGTACAATCAAAATTGTACTGTAAGTTCAGATTTTGATCAATTTATTTAAAATAATTAACTGTGTTATCCTGTGTCATACGTCCAATACGGACGGTGACCGCTGACGACGAGAGCTGGCCTAAAGAGGCCCAAGAAAGGAGCGCCACCATTGCCAGCGGGCCCCATGGCCTGCCCTAGGGCGGCGTGGGGACACCGCGCGTGGAAGGGGTGAGCCGTCGCCGTCGCTGCCGTCTCCGCAACCGCTGCCACTTTCCTTTTGTGTTCCCAGTACCTACCTTTTCATAATTATTATTTTTAGAAATAAATAAGTTATTAGATGGAAGGGAAGAATCCGTGTCCGATCACGATCTTCCAACATTATTTATAAGTTAAGTCCAGTAGGGACTATAAATAATAAGGGATTGTGATGAGATCAATTACGAAAAAGATTTGGCTGTCTTTATCTCTCTCTCTCTACCTGTACGCCCCTCTCCTCCTCACGTTGTGCGCCGCCGCCACCTGCCAAGCCGCCGGTATCCCTGTGCAACCCTAGCCCTAGGGCGCCGCCGCCAGGCCGTGGCCCCCACCGTCCTCGTCGTTGCCATCGTCTCCGGACACCCTCCCCACCGCACGTGTTACAGCAACCTAGATCGATCTGATGGCTTCCAAACCGACCACCAAACTACGTCATCTGCTCGAGGGATTCACCGCAAGCTTCCACGGATACATCGACGAGATGCATCTGCGCCTCGCCAACGTCGACAACCGCATCCGTGCCATGGAGCACGGACATGTTTCCAGGGACCATGGATGCCTCGACGAGATGGATCTACGTCTCGCCTACATTGACATCCATGTCCGCCCTTGGAGCAAGGGCGTGCCCCCATGGCCGCCTCCTACGTCCATACTCGGGCATCGATCATCAACAACAACGTCGTCACCCCGCAACGAGTAGGCACAGCCACCTTGGGCACCACGGAGGGAGGTCGCACCTGTATAGACGTCGTCGTCGCCATCGTCGTCCGAGCACTAGCCACCTTCGCCCGACCACTAATAGTCAACAACGCCATCTTCATCAACTTCGTCAAGCAGGAGCACGCCCCCGAGGACGTTGCACCTCCCATCATCCAGGCTCCAAGCACCACCAACAACAACGTCAATACCCTCGCAGATGAGACATCAGAAGTCATGCAAGAAAGCCAGGCGCTCCTTCCTGAAGAGAAAATTGGAGGTGTGAAAGCCCTAGTTTGGTTTTATGTAATTGATGAAACCTTGGACTAATCCATTCGATAAGAATGTGTGTAGCTTTAGCATGGATGGTCCACTCAGATATGTAAGAGGCATAATTTTTGTGTGCATCAATTTTGTATTATAGTAAATGATAGATTATGTGATTGCAATTACTTTGATGCTATAAAAAGTGATCATATTACTGCCTATTATTTATATTCTCAGAAAAAAAATCAGTAACAAAAGCTACAGATGGTGATGATAGCTTGCTTGTGAACCTAATTTGTAAAAAACAGATCAAAATGAGTCAGATGAAAATAAGTATGTCATGTGGCATTCCTGTTGCCATATATGTATAATTTACCCAGCCCTATGTAACATATGTCCTCTAAGCACGTATCAAGCAATGTATCCTCAATATATCTGCAACATGTGTATCCTACCTATAAAACATGAAGATGATCACTTGCGTGCGCGCAGGGGCGCGCCTTTTGCACTAGTTAATATTAAAAAACCAAAATTTCTCTCCACCCTAATTTTCGTCCAGCCTATTCATTGGCGCATTCACCAATGGCTTTTTGGTCCCTGCCCGACTCACATTCCGCCCAAACCAGCTCATCCACCAGTTAATTTAAAAAGTTTAGTTTCTCAAAAGAAATAGTTAATTTAAAAAAAGAAAATCCACTAAAAAAATTAAAAAAGAAAAAGAAGAAAAAACGCCGCTGCCTTCACTCAGTTCGGCACCCTGGCGAGGTGCGGCCGCCGCCTCTGGTCAGAGCAGAGGGTGATGCAATTGGGGGGCAGACGGCGGCAGGAGGCCTGGCGGATGGGCTGCGCGAGGCCAGTCACCCGACCACCCCTGGGACGGGCGGCTGCCCCTTCCGACCGACGTCTGAGCGCCGCCGCATTCTCCTCGGCCGCATTCCAGTTTGGGAGGAATCGGCAGCGGCAGACGGCGCAGCTAGAAGTGACGTGGGGCATAGCAGCTCGGGGTGGCGGCGCAGCGCAGCTTGTGTCGGCACGGCGAGGAGCAGAGCTGCTCGTGCCCATGGTGGCGGCTCAGGGCATGGCGGCTTGACGCGTATGTGCGGGCGGCGGGCGAGTGGAGTGTGGCTCAACAACCATAGTAGGCCTGCTTTACTTTTCTTCATAACAATTCGATTAATGACTCTAAAGTTTGAACACCTTAGGATTGATGTGGGCTATGGCCAGTTCAAGCAGGTTAAAAAATCCATGTGAAAATTGTGAATTACTCCCTCCATCCCAAATTATTAAGACGTTTGACTTTTTTAGTCCAAGTTTGACCACTCGTCTTATTCAAAAAATTTACGCAAATAATGTCAATTTCAAGTTATTCTTGAAAAACTTTTATTGATAAAGTAAGTCACGACAAAAGACATGATATTTTGTACAAATTTTTGAATAAGACGAGTGATCAAACTTGATGTCAAAAAAGTCAAATATCTTTTAATTTGAAATGGAGAAAGTACATACATTGAGACTTCCAATCCTAATCATGCCAAGCTATGCAAACCTAGAAGCTTCTCATCTAGCCTTAGAATCCTGATCGTACAATAAATTATAGTTCCGTTGCATCACACAGACATTTTTCTAGTCAAGTCATATTTTTCTATATTATATTATCCCTGGTTTAGTAGTTCTGGTTGTGATCATTCTCTGTGACCAACTACTGTGATAGCTTTTAATCAAATTGCAGTGATTGCTTAGATCTAAAATTGCTCTAGAAAATATTCAGACATCGGCTTGACTCTTGTACTGTGGAAGATTGGGAAAATTTTTAAACATTGTAGGCGTATTCTAATTAATTATAGAAAAGTATAGATCTAAATCTATATCAAAAACTTTGTACAAAAGCATACCATGTTATATATTCACTTTGTAGATCTATTCGTGTGGAGTCCAATAAAATTAGATTTTTCATTTTTTATTTTTCTATGATTTATTATAATTTTTTAGAGATTCAGCCGAAATAAATAAAAAAAATAAAGATAAAACCGTCTTCAAAGCCACTCTATAGGGAGGTAAACTGCATCGTTTGAAAGTTGGGAAATATGATTTATCCGGTTTTGCGGTTAGAAGACTTTAATTTGGGAGGAAAAGTGGATTTTTTTTAAAGGTAGAATGGGCGTACATATAAGGGCCAATCCCTTCTATGCCATTGAAACTTATACTTATCCCTTATGTGCCATTGAAAAATATAAGTTCCCTCCTATGTCATTACTTTATATTTTCTCTCCCTTATATGCCATTGCCGTTATATTCTCCGTCAAGAATCTCCGTTAGCGCTATGTGTGGCACCATTTTTACTCCGCGTATGTCTACATCGCTGCAAAAAGACTGACCTAGCCTAACCATTTGACATACGTATTATAATTTGTCTAACCATTTGACGTACACGTGTTATAATTTAGACTTATGTAAATACGTTTATCCTAGTGTTTTCCTAGTCTACCATTTGACGTACACGTATTATAATTTAGACTTACGTACACGTGTTAATCCTGAATTCCCGTCCGTTCTCAGCCTAGCACGTAAGATTTTTGACGGAGAATATAACGGCAATGTCATATAAGGGAGAGAAAATATAAAACAATAATATAGAAGAAAATTTGTATTTTTTAATGACACATAAAAGATAAGTATAAGTTTTAATAGTATAGAAGGAATTTTCTCTCCATATAACTATCCGGAAACGCGATCAAAGAGCGGCCGGAGCCTCGCCAACAGCCCAAGTCCAACGCAGTGGCCCAGCAGGACGGCCTGCGAGGCAAGGCACACCCACCTTGACGCGTGTAGCTGAAACCCTAATAATAATATATAATGAGTCGGCGGCCACCGCCCCTCTACAATCGGCGGCTCGGCGCTGCTGCGATACCCAATTGATCTGACCTCATCCAGCCTTCCTGTTCCCTGCGCCGGTGGAGGATGCCGCTGAGGGGAAGAGGTCGTTCCGGTTCGCGAACGGGAGGGGGTCGTTACGGTTCCGGCCCTTCCGACTCCAAACCGCCTGCAGCTTTGCCGTTGCGCCGGATTCTGCAACAACGGCGGCGGTCTTCTGTCAAAGGCATTTCAGGTACGCCGCCGTGCGCGTACCTGATGAGTGAGGGAGGGAGGGAGGGAGGGAGGGAGACTGCTGTAGACCGCCGAATGAGTGAGGAGCGTGACTGATGGAGATAGGAGAGGCAGAATCGATGCTGGAGACCACTCCACTTGATTCTTGTGGGAAGCTCGTGCCAGAGCGGTGTTTGGTACTGCTCCTTGGCTTCTCTCGGTGGACTGGCCCTAAATTGTAGAAAATTAGTACGGCACTAGCCAGTAGCAGTAGAAGTACCATTTGAAATTTGTAAGCAGTGGCATTACTAGCATATTATAAGTTGTATTCATCTTTGCATTGTTTGTTTATTGACAGGATCCGAGAGTAAGGCACGTCAGAGTGCTCCTCGTAGTGTTTCATCATCATCATCATCATCATCATCATCATCATCATCACCGCCTACTTCTTTAGGCAGTGACAGCGACAGTGGTTATGGCAGTTCCTTTATCAATGACTTTCGCTTTGACTCTGACTATGGCGATAGTGATGATAGTGACGGTCAAAGTGTTGGCTTTGAACTTAATGAGGATGGGAAAAAAAATGCCTCTATAGGTCAGCCAGCCATCTGCTGTCGATTTGTCTCTGTGTTATATTCTTTTCAATCCTGCTTGCTTAAGTTTACCTTGTTTATTTGCAGCTAACAGTTTGCCGTGTAATGGGCTAATGTTGCTGCTGTTTGAGACGCCCTCCGGCTTTGCACTTTTCACTTTTTATGGGGTTTACTGTTACATAGATACTGCCGTGGATGTAATGTTCTTCCTTCCAACCTTTGTTAACGATGATGTCCTTGGTTGTTCATGTGGTCTATGCCAACGGCCTAATTTTCTATTCCATCATTTGTCTCATACAGAATCTCTGGGCAGAGTTTGGAGACCGCTTCCGGGCAAGTATGGTTAGTTCCAACAACTTCCCTTGCTTTCCCTTCCGATTGTTATCGCTATCTTATATGCTTGTCTGTTAAATTAACCCAAGTAGCCATCTTTACATTGAGGGAGAATATGAATTCCAGCTCATTGTTTACTGATTGCCTCAAAACACATTTTCTCCCCAATTCTAAGCATGCAGCATGATGCTAGTTTAGCTGAAATGTCACCATAGGTTCAAGGACTTCAAATAATCAATCAATGCACACTGAAACTTATGATCGTATTAGGTTGATAATAAAGCCAAGTGCTTGGCTATATATTAGCCAAGTAGTAAGAGTCAAGTTCTACAATAATGGTCTCTTATTTGTCTAGAAGAAACTTTTTCTATTGTTGTTTTTACCCATGTCCCACCTTCTCTTTTCTAATCCTCCTCACATTCAATGTATGGGCCCACCAATGCCTATGCTTTTGTGTCAAGCGTGTTGCATGAGAGCCAAGCTCTCATCTCTCTCCTCTCTTCTCTCCACGTCAGCATTTGCTTGCTGTAAGACAATCGTTGTACTTGCTTTAACGGCCTTGCTAGATACCTCCCCCTCTCTTCTCCTGGTCCACAGACGTGCATGATAATTCCTTAAATGTTTCTTTGTGCCCATGAAGATGCTTGCTGTTATTTCTTTATCAGATGGCTTATCCGAAGGGATTCCTATCTTTTGAGGACAAATCCAGTGCCATCAATGCTGATACTGGCGTTGACAACCAGCTTGTTGATCTGATCAAGAAATGGCACCGCCCTGGGATGACCTTGTGTGTTGCAAAGCCTGAATATATAGCGATCATTGAATCAGTGTTGGTCAGTATTTTCTCCTTGTCTGGTATGGTTATATTTTGGAACAACTTTGAGCGCCATTGTTGCTGTGACTTTTTCAGAAAATACCCTGCATGTGTTGTCAAACTGTGTTGGAGATAATGTGGGGCATACAACAGCAATTGCCTACATTAGTGCCTCAAGAAAATTCAAAGCTAACTAAAGAGGACCGCTTACCAACAAGTCAAGGACTAATGAAGTTCCTGAGTAATTATGGATTTGATGTCAAACCAGAGATGGTGAGTTCACTAGTTAGACTCAGACTTGCTTTCTGATTTATAGTTCCCTGCCATTTATTATTAGATTTTACTATAGCTTGTGTGCTCAGGGACCAATGTTTAGGGATTCAAATTTTCATAGAAAGACTCGCTTTTAATTTTTCTTTTAGTTATGAAGCATTGCCTTTTGTATCCAGGTCAATGAGAAGATTTTTTTGACGGCATGCGCCTTGTTTCATTGTGATGTTGATGACGAGAAGAATTTAGGAGTCTTGCGTGACGCTGGTCTCAACATTAGAGATATTTCTGGCATTGCTTGTGAGGATTGGGACATATTGAAGCTTGCAATAGCTGTCAAGGTGATATGTTGCCCTAAAGAAAAACTCAAAGATTTTCATGAGGTAAATAATACACTTAATATTTTGTATCTGGTCTCGGCTGCTCAGTGTGCATTTCATGGAAGCTTCTATATATCATATAATGTGCTATTTCAGGTTCTTGCAGAAGATGTGGTATCAAAGTTGAAAGGTGATGCACGTAAATATAAAGGTATCCCAGTTAAGGTCTGTTGGTTGAGGGCCTATGAGGCAGCTGTGTCTAACCATCATCTGAGGATTGCGAAGAAAAAACTGTTGGGGTCCTTGGTTAGGAAAGCTAAGAAAGCATATGAAGCAGAACAAGCGGAAGTATGTGAGAAGGTTAAGTTGCATGGAGAGTCGGACCAAATTGCTCAAGACCATGTGACCTCTGTGTCTAATCCCACCACTTGTGTTGGTGATCGTCCCACCAATGTGGTTGGTGAGGTGGTCAGGCGCAGTCCAAGGCTGAACCGAAAGCTGTGTGAGAACAGTGGTGAGGGTACTCCCCATAAGCGACCTAAACATGGGTGCACTGGTGGGACTCCTAAGGCAATGGATGATCAAAATGCTGGGCAGCCTACCATCTAGGTCGGTTCATGGTGAGGCCCCATGATGATCGTGGCATGATATCTTAGCAGAAGCTTTTGGGTTTTTTATGATGTAAGACCTATATTTTACATGCAATGCTGTTCTTTGGCCACCATCCAGTTCCGTTATAAGTGACGATGTTCTTTAAACTTCGGTTTGCTTAACTTAGTTAAAAAAAAGGTGGTTATGTGCTGGTTGTGTTGGCCTTCGGCTTGGTCCTGGCTCTTTACTGATTCGAGAGGAGGATGTCTATGGTGAAGGTGCTTTGCAAATCTGCTAAGTGATGACTGTATGCCGTCTGACTTCTTTTAAACGATGGATAGATCTTGGAATATTCTGGGCAACAATCACTGTACCGTGAAGCGGCGTTGCATGTGGACAAGCGGTGAAGCATATGTGTGATGTGCCATGGCATATATGTTGCACATCCCGCCTAGTCTGAGCCTGCCATTCCAATTCCAATGTGCCTATCTGTTCAGCTAGACTTATATCGACTTATAAACCGGATGATAAGGATGGAAATGGATCGGATTTGGGATGGAAATGAATTATATATGCAAAGGGTGGAAGTGAATCTCGTAGAGTACCCCGCTAACAGCCACTGGCTTACTTGGGTTCTCAGTGTCAGTGACAATTCTCAGCGTTTGCTACGGCCATTTTCAGCTTTCGAGGAGATAAGAGTGGTGAAATGTCCTTTATGCTCTTATCTCTTAATTTCTTCATGAATCCCTTTATGTCCTTGTCACTTCCGCGCTAGGAGAGGAGCAACAAGCAGCGAGACGGTAGCCCATGCCCACAGCCGGCTAGGACCGCCATAGTTGGGCTCCAATCTGCCCTCACCATTGCCAAGGCTACTAGAATCGAATACAGAGTGGAGTGCGCGTGCAGCCGGTGAACCTCTGAGCTCCCATCTGCCCTCATCCACTGCGGCTAGCGTGACCTGCCCCACCTCAATGGCGCAACAGCTGACATACAGTTCAATATAATGTACATTTTTTTTTTGAAATTGTTAAATATGCTCTTTCAATATTATAGAGTTGCTTGTAGATACGGTGCCGCTGACAAAAAAAAAAAGCAAAGCTAAACCAAGATAAAAAAACAATGAACCATACTCACTCATTCAAGAAGTAACCTTATAAATCTGAATATTTTGAGACGGGGGAATATGAAAGTATCCATATTCCATAACTGGTGACCGAAAGCCTTGCTAGCGGCGCCCAAGCCCAAAGAGGCATACGGGGTGTTAAGTGTGAATGTAAATGAACTAAGATTGGAAGAATTGTTTCTCTCATTGATCTCTGAAATATATTTATACAAGTGAAGGGGTGTCTCGAAGGGACACGACTCTTCCCAAAGGACATGCCCTTTGAGAGAAACTAACTGCCTAATCCTATCCACTAATCCTGAACTTGATGGATGAGATCACTTCGTGAAGAGGTGCCTGTTGGGACTAGGCGTCGTTTCACAACACCGCCCCTTGATCGAATCTTCCTTGAGATCAATGCAGCTGGTAGCTGAAATTCCTCGAAAAACCCTATGGGAAAAATCTGAGGAATATATAGATATGCCATAAAAACTCCTTTAAACTTTATTGGAAAATAAGGAGAAAATAGCATATTAATGTGTGATTTAAATAAATCACTATGTCATTGGCGTCCCATTAAAAACCCCAGTACGGGAAAAAATATTGGAGATATGACATAAAGATAACTCCCCCAAAAACCATTTAGGAAAAATATGAGGAGCGATATAAGGTGATATGTCGCTAAAACTCCTATAAAAACCCAGTGGGAAAATTAGGAGAAAATATGACGACATATTATATGTATTGCCTCTTGGATAACTCTCATGAAAAACCTTTCCAGGGAAAAACCATGGATGAGTTGTGAGGGCAATATGTGTCTTTGATATTTCCATCAAAAACCCCGAGTGGAAAAATAGAAAATATGGCACATTCTTTGTATTGATATTGCCTCATTAAAAACCTTTTATGAGAAACCTTTGTGAGAAAAACTCATAGAGGAAAAAGAGTACAACATGATCTTTGAACAGGTTATAATCCAAGAGAAAACTCACCTTGGACCTTGCAACTCTCAAAGTCATTATACCAATTCCATGAAATGTGGATGTAGGTTTGGACTTAGTGAGTGAATCTGTTTGCATCTTGACAATACAAGCAACCTTATCTCTGAGATAATGGTTGGTGATCCTATGGAATCACATTGACCACTCTATGAAGTCATGCATATAGGATGCTCCAGTATGATAAGTGGAAGTAACCACTTGAGTCAAATTTTGATGACTCTTGTGCGAAGACTACCACAATAAATCATGTATATGATCTGGCATGGGGGATTAAATAGCCAGTATCTTAATATCCACTTAGGTCGTGTCTTTATTCAATAATAAAGTAGAATCCTTTACTACCATATAGATATCTGTGGATATCCTTTTTGACTCCCACCTTTCGGTGTTGTAGAAAGTTGCGCTATTTTGTGCTAGCAAGGTATCAGCAAATGTAATATCAGGCCTGTTTCTTTCTGCAAGATACATGAGCGCTTTATGGTACTAAGGTTTCATCCCAGGGTCTAAATGGATAGGTGTCCATATTTAGGGATTGAATGACCATAAGAGTTGATGGATATGATGTCCAATATTATTTGGATATTGATAGACGATATCAATTAGGTTATTGGTATACTGATATATATGTACTTAAGTTAAGACTTAAGCATAATTTGGTTTTACCCAAATATCTCATCTCAAATCCGTCTTAGATGCCAATTCCACATGATGGAAATTGTACCTAAATGATTACTTAATTATTTCTATATCTTGGTGATATTAAAATAATCACTATGTGCTGAGATGATAGGAAATCCAATTTGGGATTTCTTTATAAACACATATATGCAATCATGATTAGAGTAATCTTTCTATGGAAGGAACTCAATCAATAAGTTGTACCACAATCAACTTAATTGTCTCAAGTCATGTTATGACCTGAATTATACACAATGTATGTTGCGATTTGTATTGGATTTAGAATATGAAGTCCATAGGGACTTATATGTCCAAATCTATCAAACTCATTTGATCTGCCAATGATTGAATTTAGGAACGTAATTTTCACACACACCCTTAGGTATGTTAACGTTATGCTAGGTCTCTGCGCGAAACCATATGCTACAAGCTCTCATTGTTCACCACCTTGCTTCTGAAAAGAAACCTATGTGAGAGAAGAGATTACTGTGGTAATACTTCTCATCATTGAACAAGAGCGATCTCCTTAATTGCTACCTTTTTAGTTTGACCCAATTTGAGTGTGAAGACACTCTGCCTAGGACTTTTGGTCTGGATCCAGAAAGGTGAAGAACAATCTTTGAGGAGTATATGTCGCTGACTATTTGTAGTCTTTAAATGATTGATTCATTGGAATCAATATAGCATGTGAAAATATTTAACCCTTTTAGACTCAATATCATTTCCCATAATTATGGAGTTAGGGTGTTCCGATGTCCCAAGATCAGAATTTGGATGCATCGTTGATCCGGGTGGATTTTGATCCTGGTATTGGATGCTCATCCATTTAGGTGTCTACCAACTTGAGGTTGGCTTGGATTTACTGATTTGGAGGATCTAGTCCTCGGTCCTCGGATGCTTACTTGGAGTATTATCCTTAGGAGCGGCCTGTACTTCTCTCCCTCTTTTTTGGAAGTGAGAGTTGAATGGTTTTAATTGGTACCTCCATTCTTTCGGGTGCATATGAGAAGGATAAGAGGATTCCGTGACACCCTTATAATCAGTAAATGCTTAGGCAGATTATTTGCAATTGATGCAAATGTAAAATGTTCTAAACGATTTGGTTTAGATTTTTTGGGTACGTGGATATGAGGATTAATTATCAATGTATGATACTCTTTTGATTCCTGGCATTCTTTGTGTGGTATAAATCTCCCCCTAATGCCTAGAATTATCCTCAAATTGTGATCAACATACGGGCAATATATAAATCCCCTGTAGAGATCCGAGGTATTCTACGAATGACGGATAATGATACCTCATTGGGATCCCTAATGCCCATTGGTATGTTGGGATGGTGATATCGGTATGTGCAAACATACTTGATGCGCAGATGGGAATTATTTGGTTGTGGCCAAAGTTCCACATACAGACTGCAATGGAGGGAGTTTATAAGTGCAGCTTGATGAATTTGACTTAATGATGCGGTGTGTAAGGCCGCATGAAACCAACTTAGTGCTGGTAAATTACAACTCTATTTTAATAGGTCATGCAATTAATTGGACTCAATAAGAGATTCAATTAAACCATTATTGGTATGGACATAAGGTACTCGATATAGTTCCCCAAAACCAAATAGTTCCATGTAAAATGGATTTGATCCCACGTCCAGGATAATTTGCTCTAAATTGAAGATTTAGAGAATGAGTTTGGTATAACAATGGTTCTCATGACTAAGAGACACATGTGGGACTATATTATGGATGCATCAAAGTGAGTACTAATGATCCATAAAAAAATGGCAAATAGAGTCACATGCATGTTCTTGAATTGCTTCAAAAACTTTAGTGGCTCATATTGATGCCATGACCAATAGAATTGATAATAATTCTCATGCTATCCCTACGGTTGAATAACCAAGGTAAATGTGCCAACTCTTGTTGACATCAAGAGAGAATTATTTTGTACGCAACATTAGATACGGGTTATGTATGTGTAGTCCAATCCAACTGAGGGTGTTTTGTTTAAGCACTTGATTTTCCATATCCATTCTTAAGAAGAAATACTCCCCTTAGTTGCCATCTTGGGATTTTGATATGGAAACCACGTTGATGGATATCTCTATAATTGAATTGGGTACTATTGGAATCAGAATACAATAATGGATTCATGATTATTATTTGAGTACCAATAGGGAGTATGATAGTAGTATGACCAAAATCAACTATCATGCATCAAGCGATTGTCAAAATATTCCCTTATCTCTTTGTAAGAGTTTAGGAATATTTTGCTCCCCTATGTATAGAGTTTGTGGTGCAACTGTCCATTAGAAAAATTCCTCTTTGTATTTGGATTAACTCCCATATAAATCTATATATGGCATGAAGAATTTAATGAAATTCTTTGCAGATATATAGATTACATACAATTTAGTGGAATATCAAATGTGATGGCACATTATTGTGATATTCAATTGAAATTGATGATGACACTTTATACTACAACACTAAAATGGGACGTAGATACTAGGTATCTTTGTAAATGGGAGACAAGTTTTGTTCTCCAAAAGATGATCTTCTTGTCCATGCTCATAAGACCCACTTATCAATTGAGTGTTTGGTTGCTACTTGGTTTCTTCATGAAGCATATTGTGAACAACATGGTCTTCCTGGTGGTGTCAGGTTAAAGATTGAAGCTGTGCTTCATATCATTATTGTTGAGCCGGATATTTATGTCCAATGGATTTTTAATATTGATCAACTAAATATCTCAAGGCATAGCATTTCCAAGTTGTGTGGCTACATCCACTATTGAGACAAATATAACTTTGTCATGTTTGGGAAATGCTTTGACCCTAAGGGATGCATGGGGCTGCTTTTTCTTGTTGTGTTAAATCTTACCATTAAAGTTCTTGGGATGAGATTATTACATGCCATCGAACTTGTTATGATTCTAGAAATTCAATTGTACTTTAGGTAATAGAGCATCGATATGATGCTAATGATGATTTCTCATTAAGAGTTTATCATACACATGGACCTAAAGTAATGCAGGAATTAATCTAGAATATTATTACATGGTAAGTTGCGGGAATCACAACATGCAATATAGTGGATATTTAGGAACAACACAATTCTATTCTCAAGTGGGACATAAAGCCCAAGAGATGAAATTGTGGCCAAATATAGTTGACATTGGGCAGAATGACTGCCTTGTGTTATTCATATCACTCATTGAGATCAAACCATAGAGGGCATAGATTTGCATCCATTGAGGTGCACATATCTTGCGACCTAAATGTTTATGGTGCTTTATTCTAAATAAAGCTCCATAATTAAATTGATCATAATCGGTGATGCTCTCTTATGAGGAGCATCAATAATTGATATGAATCCATAGAACATCAAGTTTGACATACGTCCATCGACCATGTTGGATAATGGTGATCATCAAGAGCAAGAGATCAAACCATTATTCCAACTAGGTGCTAACCATAGATAATCTAAATTTATGCAAAGGGTAAATTAAAATTGCTATGGTAGTGTTGTATTAATTAATGCAAATTGCATTTGGAAACAAGATGACTCTTGTATTTGCCAATGGTAAAAACCTCATATTTATGCTAACAATTTGGAGGTAGTCATCATAATGATGTAGGCCTCTAATAATATGGGCATAGTCTGTATGACCAGTAAATGTCAAGTAGTCTATGTAATTTGTATAAATACATTTTAAGGTAATCATCAAAAGTTGATGTAGACCTTTATAATTCATAAACGAATTGGGTACGCACGTTGAGGATAGTCACTAAGTTGTGGACTTAGTGCAGATCCCACAGTAGCAACTATGGTGCTACCTTGTGTATGGCCAATAGGAATGTGAATTAATGGTAGTCATCTTTTTGGAAAGATGTAGACCATATGTTCCAATTTGTAATGTTGGGTACGCACGTTGAGGATAGTTACTAAGTTAGATTGTGTATGGCCAATAGGAATGTGAATTAATGGTAGTCATCTTTTTGGAAAGATGTAGACCATATGTTCCAATTTGTAATGTTGGGTACGCACATTGAGGATAGTTACTAAGTTAGAATTTAGTGTAGATCCCGCAGTAGCAACTATGGTGCTACCTTGTGTATGGCCAACATGCATACAATATGGAATCTTTGTGTTATACAAATAATGAGGTATTACACTTAATCAATTTTGCATTAAAATTGTAAGCACAATGAGCTTTAAATATAGCACAAATGGGCTTAACATGAACTGAAAATTACAAATAACAAAGTAATTGCAATAAGTGGGTCGTGATAATAATGTTACATGTTTATTGGGTTTGTCAATTTTGACAAACACTATGAACAATGTAATAAGAATAATACATGTTTATTGGGTTTGTTAATTTGAACAAACACTTTTTTGAACATGTAATGCTAATATAGTACATTTATTATTGGATTTGCCATTTTGGACAAATACTTTAAATAATATACCATGGTAGTGTGTGTTGTTGGGAATGCCATTGGGCAAACTCTTTGAACACTACATTTAGAACCAGAATGTATGAATTTACTGTGGTAAACTCATCTGCAACAGTACAATTATGATGCAATTTTTGACAACACATGGGGTCTCAAAGATATTTATTTACTGAGGTAAATATTGTGCATCATAATGCATTTTAAATCTAGGGTCTAAAATGAATATTTACATAAGGTAAATATAGTTCATTATAGATATGTTAAACCTGAGGGCTTAAACATAAAATGATCAATTGCAAAATAAATAAATAAATTGCAAGATCATTGTCATTAGAAGGGTATTTGTTTATTGGGTTCGCCATATGAGACAAATACTTTGAACAATACCAAAAAGACGGACATTTTACAAAAGTAAAACGTTACAAGTACAAAATTTGCTAAAGTCAGCGACGTAAACAAATAGTACTTAAACATAGAATAACTATGTAGTTTACTGCAGAGAATTACTAGAGACAAATAGGAAATAGCCTTATGTGAATTCTTTGCAACTAGCCAGCCGGACCAAAGGAATATCATATTCATGCCATAGTCGGCATGGGCCATGTGTGCAGGCGCAATGGGAAAAAGGCCAGAGTGCTTTTATGGGCTGTTTTAGCACATTTTGGCTTGTGCGTTCTTCCAGCCGGGCTGTAGGCATTAGAAATCCTACTATATCGCTGGGTGTCGCCGCCGTCGTCTTTCCAGTTCACTAAGCTGCCGTTCTCGACGACCAGATTGTTGAGGAAGACTCCCCCTCGTTAGAGGAGATGATGCCGCCGCCGCTGGTGACGCGTAGGGGCCCTGCGGTCGGGCTGGCTCGCGAGTGCTACCGGCCGCCGCAGGTACGGGGCCGCGTGCCGCCGGGCCGAGCCGTAGCCGCGGCCCGCGGGCGCGGGGCCGTGCGTGGCCACTGGCCGCTGGGGGGCATGCCGGCCGCGGCACGAGGCCGCTAGCGCGAGCATGCCGCCGTCCTGGCTTGGATCCACCGCTGCTGCTTGGGTGCACAAGCACCGGCGTGGCGTGGTACTATGGCGAGTTTCTGCCACTGCCGTCGCTCCATGCCACATCAGCCTCATTACAGCGTGGGTCGATTGCAAGGCAAGGACGTAGTAATGCTTCCGCGACAAGTGTCGAGAAAAAGGTAACATCAACGATGAACTTATTCAACATGGTTCTTACCGGATTGTTGAATTCTTTCTCTGAAGATGTTCTTGTCGGAGATGCAAGACCCGACTCAATGTTGGCAAACGAACGCCGCAGAGCAAGCATTCATGGATGCTTGTGTGACTTCTCGTGTTTTGATGTAGTCTCGATCTCATCATTCGTTATGAACAAGTCACAAAGCAGTTCATGGATAAGATGAAGAACACCGGTGTCTGTTCTTGCTGAACCAGGCACATCGGTGATGGTACATAGACATCTGACGTCTTCTGTCGTTCTCCTTTCTCTTGTTCTTTAGAGCAAAGTGCCGATAACGTATTAAGCGTGAATGTAAATGAACTAAGATTGAAAGAATTGTTTCTTTCATTGATCTCTGAAATATATTTATACAAGTGAAGGGGTGTCTCGAAGGGACACGACTCTTCCCAAAGGACATGCCCTTTGAGAGAAACTAACTGCCTAATCCTATCCACTAATCCTGAACTTGATGGATGAGATCACTTCGTGAAGAGGTGCCTGTTGGGACTAGGCGTCGTTTCACAACATCAATGATTGATGTTTTGAAGCCATACTACTGTGGAGAAAGAGAGATTCTTCAGTATATATAAATAAACTAACTTTTGCACACCACCGAGCCCAGACCAAAACTGAGGGAAGATGAAAATGCTCTTTTGCCGAGGGATGATTGTAGGGACCATGTGTGATACATTCAATCGAGTTCTGCTGACCTATATGACCATGTTTGTATTAGCTAGGCTTCATTCTCGCTTGGATGAATGGTCCGCACCTCCCTTATTTTGTCGCCGGGGAGTTAACTTTGCTTCTCATCAGCGACACTGGTGAGATATTCCATATAGCCTAGTACGAGGCTCACCATGGAGACGTACTGATTTGTAGGCGCGCACCCGAAGAGCCAAAGGAAGTTGTAGGCGTGGGCCCGGAGAGAGAGAGAGGAAAACGGGGCAGGAGAAGTAGTATAAGAGCATCTCCAGCAATACTACCTAAACCACACTCCTACTTCTCTATTTAGGGTGCTACCTATTTTCATACTACCCATCTTTTCTTGTTTGCTCCAGCAACACTACCTAAATTGAACCCCCTAAATCTATCTTAGTAGGGAATGACATGTGGGACCCAACTGTCATCCTCTACCACCTTCTTCTTCCTCACGAGCACAACCGACAGGGGGGCGCGGAGGTCTGGCCGTGCTGGGGAGCTCCGCCCGCGCGTGCTCCCGCGCCATGGCAGGCCACCGCCGTGGAAGGCCGCCTCGCCGGGGAGGTCTACCCACGCAAGCTCCAGGCCGGGGCAGCGCCGGCGCCATGTCAGGCCGCCGCGCTGGGGAGCTCCGGTCGCGCGAGCCCCGCACCATGGAAGGCCGCCTCGCCGGTGAGCTCTGCCCTCGTGAGCTCCGCGCCAAGGTAGAGCTGGCGCCATGGCAGGCTGCCGCGCCGGGGAGGAGCCCGCCGGCGAGGGAGGAGCAGGGGCGGGGAGGAGCGGGGAGGGCCGTGCCGGCGAGGGAGGAGCAGGGAGGACGGAGAGGCGGCGGAACGGCAGGCGGAGTGGGCACGAGCCGCTCGGGGAGGAGAGAGGGAGAAGAAAAAAGTAGGGGGAGGAGTAGAGGGCCAACAGGAATAGGGGGAGTTGGGGAGAAAGTAGGGTGCCCACAAACTTAGGGGGGTCTAGTAGGGGGTCTGCTGGAGTTGAGTTTTTTAGTTCCACCACCTAAATCTGGAGTAGGGGGTGGAGTAGGGGGTGTTGCTGGAGATGCTCTGAGCGGACGCCGAGCGACCAGAAGGTTGAGCGCGGCGGTGACGTAGCCGACGGCTCGCTCGGGGCGGCGGTGCACGGCGAGCGGCACGTTGACGAAGAGCCCCGTGTGGCTGTAGCACCGGATGGACTTCACGTACGTTGAGGAGGAACGCCAACACCTTGAACTGAGCTTGATGGGCTCTTCGCTAGGGGTACCTCGAGTCCTCAACACCTACGGCGCTTAGTGGGAGTACCGTCAATGCAAGCATGTTGGGTCTGATAAGATTTTGGATTCAGCCTTGGACTGCGCCTGACCACCGCAGCAACCGAACAAGCTGAGGGACTATTATTAGACAATAAGGGTGCGATGGGCACAGTTGGTGCCATTGGAGACAAACCACTAGCATCAGTAAAAAAAAAAAGGGTTTGTACAGACTGGTTTCAGAACCCCTTGTACTAGTGTTTTTCAGCGCCGTCGGTGGTAAAGGCATTGTGAAAACATATCCTCACCACAGGCGGTTGCCGGAAAACCGCCTGTGAAAACAGGTTTCCACCGCCTGTGAAAACATGTTTCCACAGACGGTTAAGTAAAGATAACCGCGTGTGAAAACATGTTTCCACAGGCGGTTTTCCAGCAACCGCCTGTATTATTTTTTCTACCCATTATTATTTATATATTTATTATTACATATTATATTTTATGTTATTTATATAAGTTTGATTATATACAACAGAGATCAATTATATCAAAATGCAGACATATATACAACTCTGGATTAAAAAATTTACACACTGTTTACATGCACCTGCAACTTGTTTATTATTTGCATACTATTTACATCTCAATCAAGTGTTCTAATAATCATTTCGCTTGAGCCCTAGCCTATGAATTTCGGTTAGAATTTTATATTCTGGATTTGAGAGGATGCTTGTATGGTCGTGATAGGTTCCGTTACATGGAATAGGAACTCAGCACCGAAAGTATAACAAAAGAGAACTACATATGGTCTGATACTTTCTTCCTGGAAAAGAGGAATGCAGGAGGTGAAGGCCAGAAGAAGAAGAGAAGTGCGCCTTCCCGGTAAGGAAGAGGATAAAAAGGTGCTGTCATCTATCTCAACCTGTTTCCCGAGGCGTTGGAAATGAAGACCGGCTCAGAGAATCACTGGCGTGCTTTCTCTCCCCCATCGTTTCGCCAACAAAGAAGTCATCCTTGACTTGACGATTGACCATTCCATCCCTACCGAGCCGCCTCTTCGAAGTATTTACCTCTGCCTTTCTTTAGCTGGATCTCGCTGGTGCCACCTAAACGGTAGGTATAGTCGGCAACTATCTCGTATAAATTCTCTTCGCTGAATCGTTGCTTTGGTGGCATTTTATATCTCTGTAAATGAGATTTTTATTAGCATGGATCTACAAAATGACATAACGTTCATACATGGCTATATAAAATTACTTACCTCATCAATGTTCTTGATGGATTGTCCACTCAGTCTAGCAAACTCGCACACATAGTATCCACAGTGAACCGAGCCGGGTGGTTGCTTGTGGCACTAGATTTATAATAATGGGTGAGTGGATGTAACATCATTCCTTCATAATATAATATACATTTTGAGTCATGAAATTTACATACCGGGCCAGTCATGAAATACTCTCAACTGAGTTGCATTTCGTGCTCGGGTCGTACGGTCCACCTTGTATCTTATAAAATCTATATGCCCTACGATATCGACCAAATAGAATAACCAAGTTATTGATCTCAAATTCTGATCGATATTATCAAGCAAGCATGCATATATTTCACCTTACCGCTCTACTAAGGTCAAGAATGGTTGATATCTTGACGTGGCATAATCTGCGGAGTCGTGGACGATTATCCTTCCCAAATAGGGAAAATTTTTTATCATGATCCAATGGTCGCTGCAAGAAACAAAGTTATTTGGGGCCAGTATCCAATGTATATGTAATAATTTGAATAACTTACTCAAAGTTATATGGGGCCAGTATACAGCACCTATTTTTAAAAGTGAGCATTGCGTGTCCAATGTAAGCTGCAAAATTGGCCTCCAGGTCCTTTTTCATTTGCCCTTTAAACTTTTCAGCTTCCTCCGGTGCCATGTCCTTCAATTTTTGCTCGTCGGTTCCTCCGAGCATCAATGTGTGCTCCGACTTGACATATTCTCATAGGGCTGAGAAAACCAACCATTTCAGCCTCACTATAATTACGCTCCTCAACGTACCTCCTCGCCTGCTCGTCCTCTTGCATCCTGCAAGTTATATACACGTGCAAATTAGAGTTCGTCATCGTAAATAATAGCACAGTTTTGTTGTTAGTTCGAGAACACTTACAAGCACCAAATTGTCACCAGTTGTACATCCATTCTCCTAAGGTTGAAGAACAAATGCATGTCCTCGAAGGTTACATAAGCTATTTCTCTTGGAGTCGCAAATGCCCCTGGTGGTATAGATGCGCTTGATTGCGTCGACACCAACTTGAACCGCTCTCATGTACCAGTCATGCATCCTTTTTATTTGCGGTGGCAACTTTATCAAATTCTCTCACCATAAAAGGGGCCTTCCCGGCACATAGCTTGAAGAGACATGATCGTAATCCTGTTTGGTTGGCTTCCTGATCTGTACTTCCTTCACTATGGTTTGAGTTGACTTCTCCTCCTCCGCACAGTCAACGGTACGTGTTGTACGGGACTTTGCTATTCCTTTTAAGAATAGGATCGTCCCAACAGATTTTTTTCTTCAGGCTCAAAGGGTGAAACCAATCTAAGTCCTCAATATTGGCTCTTCTTCTTACTCGAATCTTTGCCCTTCTTTGGCGCAGTCGGTGGTGTTGGAGCTTCATTAGGATTTGCCTGATCACCTTTGGTTGGTGGTGTAGTTTGTGTCATGTGCTCGGGAGGTGGCGATAGTGGGTCAGGCTGAGGATGAAGAGATGACGGTGGGTCAGGCTGAGGATGTAGAGATGGTAGGGTCAGGCTGAGGATGAGAAGGTGATGGTGGGTTAGGCTGAGGATGGGGATGTGATAGGTTAGGCTGAGGATGGGGAGGTGATAGGTCAGGCTGAGGATGGGTGGGCGATGATTGTTCCTGACCTTGTTCCTGGCAAGGATTCAGAGGAGGGCGGTGGAGCACTCAACCTGATGTCTCGTCGAGGCCAGAGGATGAAGTTGTTGACAGCCTGTCCGAGTTTCTCGATACCTTCGGGAGCAGGGATGTCCAACATGTCTTCCTCATAACCTGGCACGACGTTCACCACCTGTGCCCTGCAGTATTCTTCGGGAATGTCCTCACCATGGAACTTTCGTCCTGGATATCGCATACCCAGAAGCAACTTCCCTTGTCCGCATCTTGGCAATCCCGTAGCTTATGACAAGCGAGCATGGCGTTGGCCTCTCTATGTCATCAACAGGGTACCGGACCTTTGTGGTAGATGCGACACTTGCTCGGTGCCGGTGGTACCATCTGTTGAGAACTCGACTGAGGTGCTACTACCAGTTGCATCTGCGGAGTCTGTGTGGCCGTGTTCTGTGCTGACGACATTACATTCGTTAGTTGCTGCAGCATTTGAGGATCATTGCCCGATAATACCTTGGCCATCATGTCTTGGAATACTTTTTTCCCTCCTCCTCAAAGTATTCTTTCATGGCTTCCTTGTATCGATCTCGTTTCTTGTACATGCCAGCCCACTCTTTACCGAAACCTTCTTTCCAGCCCAACCTTGAGGAGATGCCTCGCACCCGCCCCGGATGCTCGGGGTTACCAAGCCCAAGAGTTAGGGTGTCCCTTTCCCTTTCTGCTTTGAACGATCCTTGCTTCTCCTTAGCTGCCACCGCAAATATGTTCTTTGATATTTCTTCGACCATTGGATCAGGAAAGGACAACCCGGTCGAGGTTTCTTGTGGCTTTCGACCACGGAGCCAATTCGCGCTCCTTTCACCAACTTGCTCAGAAAGGACTTGGTAGGCCTGCCGCCTTCTTCGCAGCCTCTTCTGCCCTCCATTTTGGGATCTGACGCTTGTATCCACCAGTGCCAAGGTGGTGGTGGTACTTATTCTTCTTTGCAAGTGCGGAATTGGCTTCGCTTCGAGCTAAGAATTCCGGGTTATTCTTCTGCTCTCTGAAAACCGCCCACTGACCTTCTGTGATCTAGTACTTCCTCGTCGGGTCCAACCCTTGCTTCGAGTATTTGTTATTCAACTCAGACCTCCAACCCCAGAACGAGATGGCAATCTGCCAGCATTGCATAGTCTCGTACGAGTTCTTCTGAACCCCGCGGCATGATAAATTTTCTTGAGAGCTTCTCCCACATGGTATTCTTGACAGCATCTGGCACATTCTTCCACTTAGAGATTGTGATATCAAGGTTGTCCCTAACCAAGAAACCAACTACGTTACGGAACTTAGCTTGGACCTCAGCCGGTTGTAGGGGCTCTCCTTTTGGACTGACATCTGTAACCCTATATATCTTGTCGTCCCACTTGTTTGCTCCTCTGTCACCTTATCTGCGATCACTCTGTTTTCGTTTCCTAGATTTCTTGCTGGGTGCCTCGGTCTCTACTTGTGTTGGTTGTTCTTCTTCTAGATCCTCTTGTTCTTGTTCCTCCTCATCTGCTAACTCGCGGAATCGCGATACCACCTCCTATTCACGTAAGAAGGCACAAACAATATTAAAATCACGGATCGATATACATACACCTCCTATATATTATCCGTTTGTTTGATTTCGTGCAACTCACCGCATCGTCTCGTGGATCGTAATTAGGGTCACGCTCCATTTCATGACGAGCAGCCCTATCTACACTAGGACACGGATCGCTTGGACTCCCGTACACTTCATCGTCCGACTGGCGTTCTCCTCGTTGCGAATCCCTGGGTTCATTATGGGGGGACTCCGCACGTTGCTCTTCGTGTGGAGAAATCATCGCGGAAACCTGACATATATCATAGTGGTATTCATAGGAAAACTAATACGCTGAGTTGTCATAAATCGATAAGTCATATATACACCGAATAAATCGCAAAACCATTTTACAATCAATTAATAAATCGATAAGTCAATAAAATCATGAATTTATTTCCTATTTAACAAGATCTAGGTAAAACATCATGAAATCAATAAAGAACCTATGCATCATATATTTTTGTTAGCTAGATCATGTTATTAGAAGACTAACAAAACTAGAATCACAATTTTTGGACCTCTAAAACTCAACATATAGAATTTACACAGAAAAAAATACAAAAAAAGGTGGGCCGGCCCATGTCTTTTTGGCCCAAAACGGCCGCTTCCTCCATGGGCAGCGCTGCCACCGGCAAGCACCGCCGCCGGGAACCTCCGCCGCCACGGGGAGCACCGGATCTAGGCGGCGCACCGTCTCTGGGCCCAACGCCGCTGGGCACCAGCACCGCCGCCACCAGACGCGCGGCGGTCGGCCATGGCGGGCCGTGCACCACCGCCGCCACCACACGCGCCGCGCTCGCCGGGACAGCATGCCGGCGCCGCTTGACCTGCAAGGAGGGTAGGGGAGAGGAGAAGCGGAGCTCTGGCTGGCTTACCGGCGGCGGCGGCTCGGACGAGAAGGTGCTCGCACGCGGGGGGGGGGGGGCGGCGCATGGGCTCGGAGAAGATACGTGGGGCGCGGCGGGGTGGCGCAGAGGGTCGGAGGGGCGCACGGCGGTGCGGCGGACCGACGACGACGAGCGTGGTGAAATCCAGGCAGCCTGACGGCGTCGTTGAAGAAACTGACGCGCCTCCGGGACTTGGTGAAATTTCAGAATCTAGGGGCGGGATATATAGACGATGGTCTTTACAGGCGGTTCATATTAATAACCGCCTGTAGAAACACTTTCCACAGGCGGTTTACTTTGAAAACCGCCGGTAGAAAGATGTTTCTACTGACGGTTCTCTTTAAGAACCGCGTGTAGAAACATCTGTCTACAGGCGGTCTGCAATGTAAACCGCCTGTAGAAAGTGTTTAGGGTTTATATAATTTATTTTGGGCTTTATGATTGTTGCAATTATTGTTTATTTATATTAATTAATGTTTAAGTAAAGGGATTATGGTTTATATCATTTGTATTGGGCTTTATATTACTGTTTATTTATATTTATATATTGTTTTATAAACCGCCTGTAGAAAGTGTTTAGGGTTTATATAATTTATTTATTTTGGGGCTTTATGATTGTTGGTTTTTTATATTCTGTACTATATATTGTTTTACAATTACTGTTTTTTATATTAATTAATGTTTAAGTATAGGGTGGCTTTATAATTATTGTTTATTTATATTTATATATTGTTTTATTATATTGGTCTTATTCACTCATGTTGGGAAAGTAAAACGTACATATTACCAATGGTTTTAAGCATAGAGTACAAATTAATACAGAAATTGATATTACAAGACAAATGATAAATAGATTCTAGCCACCGACTGTTCTTCCTTGTCCATCGTAGCGAGCATAGGGAAGCGAATTTTGTGAGATGCTTCGCTCAACAGTCCTTATCTTCTCTAGGAAGGTCCGTAAAGAGAGAAAACTCGTTGAACTGGTTGAAGTCCTCCTAGATCAGTTACACCATCAATTCCTATAGCTTGTTGCTTTTCAGGGAAAACTATATGCTTCTGCTTGTGCATAGTTTTCTGCTCATTCTTAGAAAGGATCTGTTCAGCATAGAACACTTGTGTAGCACGGTTAGCGAGGATCCAAGGGTCATCCTTGTAACCTATTTTACTTAGATCAATAACTATGAGCCCGTAGTTATCCACTGTGACAAGTTTATCTTGAACCCATTGACATCGAAACACAGGGACCTGAAATGTACCATAGTCCAATTCCCATATGTCTTCAATGAACCCGAAGTATGTGGTAATCTCACCAGTTTCGTCTATGGCCTCGCATCGGACACCACTGTTCTGTGCAATGCTCTTGTTGTCCTTGGTCTTGGTACAAAAAGTGAAGCCACTGATGTCATAGGTTGCCATGTGGTGATCTGACGTGATGGTCCAGATGCCAACTGTTTGATGGTCTATTCTTCAAATGTTTCCGCTTCTGGAATAGTTCTGATCCCTCAGCCATGTGGTGAACCGATGCTTGTGTTCCTTCATTACCCTAACTGTCGTTTTGCCCATGATTATGTTCACGAAGTTCTTCAATGTGTTTCTCGATCAAAGTCTCCATTATCGAGAGTTGATGTAGGATGCTGTGGTGTGCCTCGAGGACTATTTTGTAGTCTGGTGGGATGAATGATTTTCAGTCCCATCCTTCCCTTTCCATGTAGCCTACCCTTGTGTCGTGAAGGAGGCAAGCCTATTGCAATCTGGTCTTTAAGAACACTGTTGCAGAATGGTCCTCCAGACTCAATGGCCTCTTCAGTGGTGTACCCTTCTATCATGGATGCCTCAGGATGAGCACAGGTTTGAACATATCCATTAAGTATTGACATGAAACGCTCATATGTCCACATTTCATGTAAGTACATGGGACCCAAGGCCTCGATTTGTGGCACCAAGTGCACCACAAGATGTACCATTATATCAAAGAATGAGGGAGGGAAACACATCTCCAGTTGTGACAAGGTTTCCACTGCGAATTCCTGTAGAGATGGAAGCTCCTCGCGGTCAATTACTTTATATGAGATCTTGTTGAAAAAGAAGCACAACCTTGTGATTGCCATCTTCAGAAATGTGGGATTTATAGCCCTGATGGCAACAGGGAGAAAAGTAGTCAGCATAACATGACAATCATGGGAGTTGTAGTTGTTGAGTGTAAGGTCTTTTATTGACACAATACTCTTTATGTTAGAGCAGAATCCAGATGGCACTTTCAAGTTCCTCCACCACAAACACATCGCTGATTTTTCATCTGTGATCAGGTTGTAGCTTGCTGCAGGAAGATGGTACTTCCCATTTTCAAGAAGAACAGGGTGGAGCTCTTTTCTAATGCCTAATTGTACCATGTCCAGACGAGAATTCAGTCCTTCCTTCGTCTTGCTCTTCATGTCTAGCAAGATTCCAATTATGCTTTCAAACACATTCTTCTGAATGTGCATACCATCAATCGCGTGTCGTATGTCTAAATCTTTCCAGTAGGGCAGATACTTGAAGAAGATATACATCTTCTTGAATGTAGCCCCTGGGATTGGCTTGATATCCTTTCTTTTTTTCCATCCTTTGTCTTCTTCCCAAAAACAAATTTGATTTTGCTTACTATAAGATAAACTCTGTGACCCTTGTTGTTACCTGATAGAGCAGTAGAGTGCAGTTCATTGTTATTGTAGAAGAACTTATCCATCTTTCGCAAGCGGTACCTGTACCCTTTAGGTAAGAAGCGTCTGTGCCTCATGTACACTAGCTTCTTGGATGCATCAAGGGACACGTAAGCGGTGTCATCTATGCATATGACACAACCAACCTTTCCCTTGAACTGCCCTGATAATGTGAAGAGAGCAGGGTAATCATTGATAGTGATAAAAATAATTGCTCTAAGTGTGAATGACTCTTTGCGGTACTCGTCCAACATTTGGACACCTTCTTCACATAGTATCTTCATCTCCTCCATTAAAGGCTCTAGAAATACATCCATGTCAACTCCAGGCTGTGTAGGTCCAGAAATAAGAATGGTTAACAAAAGGTATTTTCGCTTCTGCAACAACCATGGAGGCAGGTTGTAGATGGTAAGGATCACCGGCCACGTGTTGTGCGTGCTGCTCCTCTCGGCAAATGGATTCATTCCGTCAGTATTCAGTGCGAACCTAACATTTCTTATTTCCTTAGCAAATTCTGGATGATTGTCATTGAAATCTTGCCATTGCTTGCCATCGGCTGGATGTCGAAGCTTTCCATCATTTTTGTGCTCATTAGAAGCGTGCCAGCTCATAAGTTCTGCATCCTCAGGGTTAGCGAACAAACACCTCAATCGATCAACTATGGGAAGGTACCACATCACCAATGAAGGAATCTTTCTCTGAGCGTAGTAGTCTACTTCATCTTTTCCTTTGTTGGTGGGTTTTGAACTCTGCTTCAGGTGGGTCTTTTTACGCTTCTTACCCGACGAAACATTGTTTTCCTCTCGATGATCTTTACTCATCTTGTACCTACTTACACCATAATTTGGACATCTGTCTAAGTTTTTGAACTCATCACCTCTATATAGAATACAATGATTTCTACATGCGTCGATCTTTTCAACACCCATAGTAAGTGGACTGATTAGCTTCTTTGCATAGTAGGTGTTAACAGGCACTTTGTTCTCCTTTGGAAGCATGTCTGCGATAAGACTCAGGAATGCATCAAAGCCAGCATCACACAAACCATATCTAGACTTTAGCACCAACAGCTTCAGCACAGATCGCAACGTCGTGAATTCTTTGGTACAACCATTAGACTCTGCATACAAAGGCTCTTCTGCTGCTTTCCTCAAGGCCTCCATACCTTTAATGAGAAACATTGATGGGTCTGTATGACGACGCATTAGTGCCTCTAGCAATTCCGCATCTTCTTCTGCACTAGGCATATCTTCGACACCTTCATTTTCACCATCAAAATCATGATGAGTAATATTTGGACAAAACATGCTCACTCTGGGGACAATGATCTTGTGGCTCGTCTTCGAACTGACATCTGTCAACACGCACATGTGGATCGGCGAGGTTGGTGTTTGTTGGGTCAGTCGTCTGAGGCGCAGAGCTACCCTCTCCATGCTTTGTCCAAACAAAGTAATTCTCCATAAAGCCTTGGCACACCAAATGAGAGAGGATTTGTTTTAGTATCATCAAACACAACAATATTTTTACAGTCTATGCATGGACAACATATGTGCTATGTCATTGTTCTTCAAGAATGGCTCTTAGCGGCATCAATAAACCCATTGACCTCATGTATGAATGATGGATCTAGTCTTGATAAGTTATACATCCATCGTGACCTCTCCATCTTCGCCTGTGAGTGAAGTAAAAGCTAATATAAATAAGAGCATAAACGATGATAATATAAAAAAATAAATGTTGAAGAAAAAGAGAGAGCATAGACAATGGTAATATAAATAAATACTGAAGTAAAAAAGAGCATAGACGATGGTAATATAAATAAATAAATATTGAAGTAAAAGAGAGAACATAGACAATGGTAATATAAATAAATAGTGAAGTAAAAAAAGCATAGACGATGGTAATATAAATAAATAAATATTGAAGTAAAAAAGAGAGCATATACAATGGTAATATAAATAAATAGTGAAGTAAAAAAGAGCATAGATGATGGTAATATAAATAAATAAATATTGAAGTAAAAAAGAGAGCATACACAATGGTAATATAATGAAATAGTGAAATAAAGAGAGCATTGATGTCAATATAAATAAATAGTGAAGTAAAAAGAATATAATTTAAAACATTAAAAAACAATATTTCTCTCTCTACATAAATACACAACATAGAACATATATATATATCACATAATTCATGAAAACAAATAAAAATTGAGAAGCAACAGTGAAAAGGAGAAGAGAGACATTATGGAAGCATCATAAACAACCTCATTTAAGGAAACAACCTAACTATGGTGAAAACCTAGATCCAAAAAGTGACACAAATTGAGCAACAATGGATAAAAAAAAGGTTTGAAAGGCATTAACTAACCTTTTATAGCAACCTCCTTCAAAGAAATGAGGGGCAAAACCTCTCTCCCTATATTCTGCAAATCTAGACCTCCAAATTGCCAACTATGGTGGCTGGCTGCGAGCTACAGGTCTGTCTCGGGGTGGAAGAAGGAGTATTTATACGTGGAAGAAGCACAGGCGGTTCACATAAGAAACCGTCTGTGTAAACCATTTTACACAGACGGTTTTCTTAACCTAACCACCTGTAAAAATGAAGACTTACACCAGGCGGTTTGGTTAAGAAAACCGACTGTGTAAACCGTATTTACACTGGCGGTTTTCCTATGTGAACCGTCTGTATAAATGGTACATTTACATAGACGGTTTTCTTAGCCAAACCGCCTGTATAAAGTCATTTACATAGGCGGTTCTAATTCTGGCCCCACACGTTTCTTTTCACATGCGAACGATAACAGAAACCGCCTGTAGAGAATAATTTGCTAGCGTCAGTGGAAACCATTTTTCTACTAGTGTACTGTAGCAGTTAGCCAAGCTCGCATGCTCTTCCGGAATTTGCTTGGACTCTCCCTGGAACTTAGGCTTCTCACAAACTTCCACTGATTCTGCTTCATATGCCTCCTTAACCAAGGACTCCAAGAACTTTTTCTTTGCAATCCTCAGTTGGTAGGTAGACAGAGCTCCAACGCAGGTCCTCAACCAATTGGGCCTACCAGTGATACCATTATATTTAAGTGCATCACCTTTAAACTTTGATAGCTCATCTTCTGCAAGAACCTGAAAGGAACATAACTTAGGACATTATATGAGATACGATACAGGCTTCCATGAAATGCGCAATAGTACGTATCATTTACCTCATGAAAATCTGTGAGTTCTTCGTCAGGGCAACATATCACCTTCACAGCTATAGCAAGCTTCAGTATGTCCCAACTCTCACAAGAAATGCCAGAAATATCTCTAATGTGGAGACCAGCTAGCCTCGCGCAAGAAAAATATATTCCTCTTATCAGCAGCATCACAATCAAACAAGGCGCTTGCCGCTGAAACAATCTTATCATTGACCGGGATACAAAGAGCAATGATTTCATAGCTAAAAGAAAATTTAAAAGACAAATCTTTCCATGAAAACTTGAATCCCAAACATTGGTCAGTTGAAATATAGGCAAGTGCAAAGCACATAAGATATCATATCATGTAATACTACAGGAAGCCATAAATAAAGCAGAAAGCATGGCAAGTTCAACCAGTGAACTCACCATCTCTGGCTTGACATCAAATCCATTATGACTCAGGAACTTTTTTAGGCCTTAACTATGTAAGCGGTCCTCTTTAGTCAGCTCTGACTTTTCTTGATACACTAATTTGCGCATTTGATACTGGATGCCCCACATTATCTCCACCACAGTTTGACAGTACATGCAGGGTATTTTCTGAAACAAGACACAACAACAATGGAGCTCAAAGTTGTTCAATAATAAGATGATACAAGGAGCAAATACTCACCAGTTTTGATTCAATGATCACTTTATATTCAGGCTTTACAACACACAATTTCATCCCAGGAAGGCGCCAATCATTGATCAGATCAACAAGCTTTTTGTCAACACCTAGTACCAGCATTGATAGCGCTGGATTTGTCCTCAAAAGTTAGAAATCCTCTCTGACTAACAACCTGATAAAGAAATAACAGCATGTTCATGGGCAGAAAGAAACATTTAAGAAATTAGCAGAAACATTTTAAGAAATTAGCATGCACATCTCTGGATCAGAAAAAAAGGGATACAATCTTCATTTATCAATATTTTTGCAGTATAATTCATAATAAAATCACAAGTTTCACGTTATTCAGAAGTAGCAAACTAGCAACACGTCGAGTGCTATTTATCGGGCACTCGGCAAAGCCCCAGTTTGCCGAGTGCTGCTCTCGGTAACGAAAAGCACTCGGCGACGACGAGTTTGCCGAGCGCCGGGAGCTCGGCAAAGGGGGACGCTCGGCAAATCACCTCTTTGCCGAGTGCTGGGCTCTCGGCAAAGGCAGGCTCTTGGCAAATAAGGGCTCCAGGTGACGGCTCACACCCGCCGTCAGGACTTTGCCGAGTGCCACACGTTAGGCACTCGGCAAAGAGGCAATTTGCCGAGTGCCTAGCCCTAGCTCTCGGCAAAGAGGCTAGTTTGCCGAGCGTCTAGTCCCAGCACTCGGCAATATTTTTTTTGGTTTTTGCCACCAAATTTTTTCTGTAGCATTTGTACATTAAATTATACTAGATGTTCAAATTTGGCCCAATTCACGTATATTTTGCTATATTTCTTTAGTTTATTGCATTTCATTGAATTTTTTTTGAAAAATGTACGTTTGAACTGCAGGTACTTCGAACAATTGAATGTTGTGATTCGGAAAATGATATTCATGTTATTTAGGGTATTGTAGGGGAGTATTCAGAATGAGACCCGAAATTTCGAACACCTTGGTCACGAAACCTGACAACCAACTTGCCGGGCGAATTGTTTTTAAATTCTATAAAAAGCAAATAAAGTCCAAAAATCATGAAACTTGTCACCAGTGTCAACATTTCATGCGTCGAGGCAGTGATAAAAATTTGAGAATGTTTCGTGCAAGTTGTCGCTTACATTGCATTCAAATCGAACAATCTTCGAAGAAGTTTCAGATACTTCTAAAGAAACCGGAAAGATTCGAAGTTGAAGCGAGTGTCGCGGTCGATTTTGATATCAAAACTTTTTTAATTGGTAATAGATAGTATAGAATGCCTCTTGGCAAATTTTCATAATTTTTTGAAATCGTTTTCTATTTATTATTTTTTTTAAAAAAAAACTTCTTTGCCGAGTGCCCTAGGGTTGGCACTCAGCAAAGTTTTTTTTTGCGGTTAAGATCTTTGCCGAGAGCCTAGGGGACTGGCACTCGGCAAAGAGTGAACTGGGGTCTGCATGTTTTTTGGTTTTTTAATTAAAAAATATTATCTTTGTAAAGGTTGGAAAAGGAAAAAAACAGGATGCCTCTTTGCCGAGTGCCGGATCACAGGGCACTCGGCAAAGGTGAGAATGAAAAAAAAATACGTATGGCACTTTGCCGAGTGCAAGATCACACGGCACTCGGCAAAGAGAACAAAGAAAAAAAAAAGGACGGCGCTTTGCCGAGTGCCAGATCACATGGCACTAGGCAAAGAGGTCGCACTGGCACTTAGCCGTTTCGCACAGACTCATCCACACACACTCCACGCACGCACACACATGCCCGGACGCCGCCGCCACCCGTCGTCGCGCACCGTCCACGCCGTCGGCCACCCCCGCCGCCAAGGCCGCCGGCCGCAGCAGCGAGCCACCCCGGCTGCCGGCCGCGCTGTCGACGCCGCCGGCCTCCCCTGCAGCCGACAAGCCACCCCCGCGCGGCCGCCCCCACTCCGACGCCGCCGGCTGCAGCAGCCGCGGCCGAGCCGCCCCCGTCCCGGGCCGGCACCAGCCACGGCCCAAGCCACCCACGCCGCCGGCCATCCCCGCCTGCGGCCGAGCCGCCTCGCCGGCAACCCCCGCCGTGGGCCGGAACCGCTGCGGCCGCCTCCGCCGCGCCACCACCGCGACCGTCCCCGCTGCCGTGGGCCGAGCCACCCCTGCCGCAGCCGTCCGCACCCACCGCCGCCTGAGGGCAGCCCCTCCAAGGTAAGGAGCCGTTGGATGGGTGCTGTGTACGTGATTGTCGGCCATCGATGCCGTTGGATGTGGTTGTTGGCCATCGTGCCATTATATGTGATTTCTTGCAGGTGTCGGTTTTATCACCGTGCAGGGGAGGTGCTGCTCAAATTTTGAATTAACAGTACATGTGTACCTTCATTTTGCAGAGAAGACCCCGTTGGAGCCGAGCTAGAGTAGACCCCGATCGTCTTCCTCGCCATTGCGGGTCTGCCTGCATCGCGTCGCCTCGCCACTACACCGACTCGCCACGGCCCCGCTAGCCTGACTGCACCACTACCTAAGGTATAACCCCTCTTTCCATATTAGTGTCGTAGGTCACGTCACCCAGTTAGGTGTCTCTCGTTCAAAAGAAATATGGTTGGAGGTATACAGATCTTTGCATATCGATAACCGTATCTGTTTTGAATTGTCCACGTTTTTTGGACACCCCGCAGATGCGTTGTTGGGGTTAGTTTCCATCGTCTGCTTCAATCGGAGACTGAGTTTTGGCATCACCTCCCTGTTGTTCTTCGGATACACATTCTCCCTGTCGGGACGTGTATCTGGAGAACAGCGGGGAGGTGCTACCGAAATTCCATCTCCAATCGGAGTAGACTATGAAAACTAACCCCAACACCGCATCCGCGGGTGGGATTAGGACCTATCCTCACCTATTAGAGAGTAGGAGGCCGATGTATATAAACTTGATTTTTACGTTTGTCACTAATATATATGTTAGAAGATGGATGACCGTGAGTGGATGTACACGGGCCGCCCAAGTCAGAGTGATTACACAAATGACTGGATCATCAAGACCAATGCTTTCTTGGACTATGCATTTGGCGAGACTGCTGAAGGAGCGTGTCGGGTTGTGTGTCCCTGTAGCAGATGTGCAAATAGGAAAAGGCAATGCAAGGACACCATGGGATAAACACCTTGTGAAGCATGAGTTTACCCTGGACTATACCCGATAGGGTCCACCATGGTGAAGCCCATCGTATGAGAGAGGAGGTGGTGAGAGCACGCGTTGAGGAATTTGATGCCGATGCCGGGGTAGCAGACATGTTAGATGACTATCATCAAGCAGAGTTCGGTAATGGACTGTACGGATGAGGAGGAGGAGCCAGAGGCCACCGCAAAGACGTTCTATGATATGTTTTCTTCTGCACAGAAAACCCTTCATGACCATACAAAGGTCTCTCAATTAGATGGCATCGGCCGTCTAATGGCGTTAAAGTCTCAGCTTAGCCTGAGTCGAGACGCCTTCGATAGTATGCTGACAGTTATTGGCAGCTTGCTTCCAGAGGGTCACATTCTGCTGAAGAGCACGTACGAGTCGCAGAAACTCCTTCGTGCCCTTAAGATGCCGTATGAGCAGATACATGCATATCCGAAGGGGTGCGTTCTATTCAGGAAAGAACACGCAGAAGCAAAGTACTGTCCGATGCGAATCCTCTAGGTTTCTGGAGATAGACTCTGCCGATGGCCAGAAGAGGCAGCTTGACATCCCCGTGTCAATCCTACGGTACCTCCCGTTCATACCGAGGATCCAATGGCTATACATGACCGAGGAATTCGTGAAACAGATGACATGGCACAAATATGGCAAACGATACAATCCTGACAAGATGGTGCATGTATCCGATGGTAAAGCGTGGATCCACTTTGATGGCATTCATCATGAGAAAGCTAAAGAGGTCCGTAATGTCTGTGTTGCGCTTGCAACAGATGGGTTCAATCCTTGTGGAATGATGGCTGCCCCCTACTCATGTTGGCCTGTGTTCATGATCCCCCTCAATCTTCCCCCGGAGTATGCATGCAACGATAGAACATATTATTGTCGTTGATCATTCCTGGACACCCGGGGAATCATATGGGTGTGTTTATGGAGCCCGTCATTGATGAATTGGTCCTTGCTTGGAATCAAGGGGTATGGACATACGATTGTGCTACAAAGAGAAACTTCAAAATGCATGTTTGGTATCATTACTCCTTGCATGACTTCCTAGCATATGGCATATTCTGCGTCTGGTATGTTCACGGGAAATTCCCCTGTCCAGTATGCAAGGAAGCTCTGAGGTTCATTTGGTTGAAAAAGGGTGGCAAGTATTCGGCGTTCGACCTGCACCGACAGTTCCTCCCTGCCTGACCATCCATTCAGATGAGACATCAAGAACATTACGAAAGGGCTCATGGTGACGGACCCTGCACCCCTAGATGTTGACTGATGCCGCGGTTCATGAAAAGATAGATGCTCTGGTGGTCAATGAAGAATGTGATGGGTTTGTTGGGTATGGTCTGCAACTTATGTGGACACATAAGTTAGGCTTGACTCAGCTTCCCTATTTTGATGACCTTCTCCTTCCGCACAACATTGATGTAATGCACACTAAAAAGAATGTCGTCGAAGCACTCTGGGGAACAATCATGACATTCCTGATAAGACAAAGGACAACGTTAAGGCTAGAGTGGATCTGGCAACGTTATGCGATAGAACAAAGCAAGAGATGGAGCCTCCTAGTCGCAACAAGACATGGAGAAGGCCTCCGGCCGAATTTGTGTGGAAAAGGCCACAAAGGAGGAAAGTACTAGAATGGATCCAGATGATAATGTTCTCCGATGGGTACGCAGCTAATCTGAGGAGAGGAGTGAACTTATCTACTACGCGAGTCTTAGGGATGAAAAGTCATGACTACCACATCTGGATTGAGCGCCTTCTTCTAGCGATGGTTCGAGGCTATGTCCCTAAGCATGTTTGGCTAGTGCTGGTAGAGTTGAGCTATTTCTTTCGTCAGTTTTGTGCCAAGGAGTTATCTCGGACCGTGGTTGTAGACTTAGAAAGAATGGCACCCATTTTTCTCTGTAAGCTAGAGAAAATATTTCCACCCGGCTTCTTCAATCCGATGCAGCATCTGATTTTGCACCTCCCATACAAGGCACGAATGGGGAGGCCGTGCAGTTCCGTTGGTGCTATCCAGTCGAGAGAGGTCTAAAGGTTCTTCGAAAGAAATGTAGAAACAAATGCAAAATCGAGGCTTCCATTGCAGAGGCATACATCCTCGAGGAGGTGTCGAACTTCACAACAATATATTATAGTGACAACCTCCCAAGCGTGCATAATCCAACCCCTTATTACAATGATGGTGGAAATGAGTCCAACCTCTGCCTTTTCCAAGGGTCACTCAGAAGCGCAAGTGGATTGACCCCCAAGATCTTGCAATATGAAGAGTGGCGCACTATCATACTATATGTGTTGACCAACCTTGACGAAGTGGAGCCATACATTGGGTAAGTTCTCAACGAACTTGTTCCATACGCCGTCAGTATTTCTTGCATCTAACCCCTATTTTATCGTTGCTATAGGAAATTTCTTTATGAATACTGCCATCAATCAAGGGCACCTAGCCCGCAGGAAGCGGATGCCCTTCTTAGACAGGGTGCGGGTAGTGGAAACTCCGAATTCATTTCTTGGTTCAAGCAGAAGGTACCGTCCAATTTAGCTCATACTTAGTTTGATATTCCGAGTTGCTGCATTGACGTGCGAATAAAATAACGACCTATCCTACGTGGCTTTGGCTTGCAGGCCCAAAGGGATGTGACCATGACTCCTGAGTTGAGACAGGTTGCCGATAGCTTTGGCTTTAGGGTCAAGTCATTTACTAGTTATGATGTGAATGGATATCGCTTTCACACAACAGGCTACGAGCAGGGTCACCCGAATCGAAGAACAACAAGTTCTGAAGTTTTTACGCCCGGCCTTGATGGGCTCGAGTATTATGGAAGAGTTGAAGATATATGCGAACTCAATTTTTATGGGTCCAGACCACTTAATCCCGTCATATTCAAATGCCACTGGTTTGATCCTGCAGTAATGAGAGGGACTCATTCTAATCTTGGTCTAGTCGAAATTCGACAGGATACCATCCTACCAGGAGACAATGTCTATATTGTGGCCCAATAGGCGACGCAAGTTTATTATCTCCCTTATGCGTGCCAAAGCAAAGAGCAGCTTAAGGGTTGGGATATTGTGCACAAGGTATTGCCACACGGCAAAGTACCTGTCCCAAGCGATGAAGATTATAACTTCAACCCAAATACATATGACGGAGAGTTCTTTCAGGAAGAAGGGTTAGAAGGAAGGTTTGAGATAGACTTGACCGAAACGATAGAAATAGAAGTTGAAATAAAAATGGTTGATGACGAGGACGATGGAGATGAGATGCAAAATATGAGAGACTTACAAATTCTTAAGCTGACTTCGTTTAGGCAATGACAACGAAGACAACATTCCTCCCTTGGACGGTGTTGATTATTTCGATATGGTTGATAATGATGATGAGATTTATGATCCAGCTAATCCCGATCATGCAGATTATGTCTAATACATATAATACTATATATTTATATCTTGTTTATTTTACAATTATGTTTTCTAATACATACAGATTATTTTGTAATCATGTTTTGCTTATTTTGCCTCTCTTTCTAATTACGTCTTGTTTATTCTTGTCAAATGCAGGTGTTTCGTCAAAGATGGTGGGCAACCGGTCGAGGAACCTGACCTCGTTGTACGACCGGACACGAGTCCAGAGACGTCCAATAGGAGGAGGGGGAGGAGGAGCAGGCACACGAGGGAGCCGTCTCCTCCCACGCCGCGTGCAAACGAGGAGGACAAGGAGGAGCAGGCCGAGAACAAGGAGGAGGAGGAGGTGGTAGCTCCTCGGACGGATGAGGGGGAGCAGGAGAGGGATGAGGATGAGGATGAGGAGGAGGACGCGGTGGGTACTGGTTCTGCTTCCTCTGGTTCCGCGTCGGGTGTGTACTTGTGAGGTCCCGCGAGCCTCCCTCCACGACCGCATCCTGCCCAACGGCCGGTGATTCGCCCTGAGGGGCAAAAGTAAGTAACTTTTCATGGTATTACTACTTCATATGATATATTAAAGTTGAATTAGAAACTAATGCTATTGCTTAATCGCTTTTCAGGAACTGGACGGTTGTGACCCATGGTGCTGGTCACGCACGCTCGCCGAACGGCATCCTGGGTCTCCTTTGTAGGCAATACTTCCCTGGCCTGGTGCAGTATGCCGGGGAGCAGGAGCCTGCCTACACCTTCGACCACTACACCGTTGCCGCCGATCCGGATGCCGGCAACAAGGCGGCGCGGGTCTTGCGGGAGTTCTGGGTAAGTCTTTCACGCAGTACTAGTAAGATTAATGCATCACATTCATTGCACTTTTCTTCAGATAATGAATAGATCCATCACATATGTGTGTAGGCTTATTTCAAATGCGAGGACAGATACCAGGCGAGGGCCAACGCCGTGGCTACCAAGTCTTGCAAGAAGCTCGTCGTGGACATGCACTATGAGGCGCGCCTCCAGGTCATCGTCACTTACTATAGCAACGTCTTTGGGCAGAAGATCAACAAAGCACAAGCAAGGACGATGGCGCTGACCCGAGACCAGTACATCGCGGTATATAAAGAACATTACTTTTGAGTTTACATAGGCTTAATTTGATCTACTTATATGTGAAATTCTTAAGTGCAGATGATTCCCTGGTGGTGCTCCACCCACCCCGACTGCTGGGAGCGGATCGTGGACAGGTGGTGCGGTTCCGAGTGGGAGAAGACCCACAGCGCTGCCCGAGAGCGCCGTTTGATGATGCCCGGTATAGCGCACCATCAAGGCAACCGCAGTCTCGCCGGATACGAACAAGCCTGGGTACGCGAAATTATTGATCTGGTCTAACTCTAAATTCTGCTTGTTCTATAACCATCTTACTGTGTTTCTTGCAGTCGGCGGCACATGGTGGCCAGCCTTGCCCCTCGTTCATGGCATATGCTTTGGCGCACAAGGGCAAGGCAATGTCCGACGTCTCGTACAACCCGAAGGACCCGCCTGAGGTGTACACCAACGTGAGCATGCACAGCCGCCTCAGCGACTACACGTCCGCGGCAAGGTCGATACACGGGGAAGAGCACGATCCGAGCATCCAGGACCTTGACCCAGAGATCGTTATGAGGGTGGGGGGAGGAAAGAAGCATGGGCGGTACTGGATGGACGACGGTGTCATCAACACGGCCTCAACTCCCACTCTCTCCCAGCTCCGAGCACGGAGCACGGGCGCAAACTTGCCCATACACCCACGGCCGTCACCTGGACGGCACGCTTACCAAGCCCTCAAGGTTATTTCTGTTCTATTAAGCTTAAATTGATTACGTTTTAATTATTCTAACACCTCCTTTGCATTATTGCATGTCTAGTTGGTAGAAGAAAGGAGGATGGTGATGGAGCGGCACTTGGCGATGGAGGCCCGGCTTGATGCCGAGAAGGCCGAGCGGGAGGCCGCAGAGAAGAGGATGGCGGATCTCATCCTGTTCGTCTCCATGATAGGGGCACGTTCGGGGATGAAGATCCCACCGACGCTACTCGCTCCACCACCTCCGCCTCCGCCTTCTGTTTTTGGGACTCCTGTAAGTATAAATGTGTACTGCTTTCGCTTGCTCTTTGTTCATCACACACATTAACTCGCTGTCTCTTTTGTGCAGTCTCAGTCTCTTTTGTGCAGTCTCAGTCGGCGGGTTCGAATAACCCAGCTTGGCCTACCAACTCACCACAGCCGGGGTGGCCAGGTTGGCAGGGAGGACAGTGAGTTGGCCGTTTAGTTCTCCTTTTAATAATGCACTTGTCTCGTTATGATGCACTTGAGATATTTATGGATTTGTTATGAACTTGAGCCACTTTGTATGAGATTGTGATGGACTTGTGATGGACTTTGTCATATATGTGATGGATGTGGTTTATGTGTGATACATGTGAGATATATGTGGTGGTTGTGATATATGTGTCATATGTGTGATATATATTGTGTTTGTCGTGATGAAATACAAAAAAAATAAAAAAACAATTGCGGTTGGTTTGCCGAGTGTAACACTCAGCAAAGGGCCTTTGCCGAGTGCTTTGGTTATAGCACTCGGCAAAGAAGGGAATCTGGACAAAGCACTCGGTAAAGTGGGAAGATTTGCCGAGTGTAGGGGAAAGGGCACTTGGCAAATAATTTTCAAAAAATAAAATAAAAAACATATTCGCCGAGTGTCCCTCGAGAGGGCGCTCGGCAAATAATTTTCAAAAAAAAACATCTTTGCCGAGTGTCCACCGGGAGGACACTCGGCAAATAATTTTCAAAAAAAAAATTAAAACATCTCACTCGGCAAAGTCAACGTTAACGTGGTGCCGCCGTGACGGCCACTTTTTTTTGCCGAGTGTCTTATGTGGCCCTCGGCAAAGTCTTTGCCGAGTGCCCGACAAAACGCCGATTACTTGGTTCCTAACGGCTCTTTACCGAGTGTAGCTCTCGGCAAAGCCTTTACCGAGGGTTTTTTTTTCTTTGCCGAGTGCCTGAGCTGAATCCGGTAGTGAAATAGGAACTCCTACATATTATTGCCACCGTGGTCCATTCCATGATGCCTCCATCTCGTCATGGATTGGTTTGGGTGATACTGTGATAGGGAACCGGCCGGAGCGGGTCGGCGACAACGATAGCAACCCTCTGGTTAGGATTATTCAGCGAGGCGCATACGCGAGCGCGTGCGGCGACTGTTCTTGTTTTTGCAGCGCCGTGCACTAGAATAGTAGCAACAGAGCAGAATAAGAATAACATATGGTATAAGAAGGTGGAGGCTGTCGCAATGCGATGATCGTGATCCCGTCCCGGTCTGCCCCGTGCACCGCCGCACGCCGGAGTGGGGGATGCCGTAGGGGCTGAGGGGCGCGGCAGTCAGCCATTCATCTTCTGCCGCCTACTATATATCATCTATTCTATCACAAGTCAGTACGATTGAACAGATGATTTAGACCTCGGTTGGTACGGCTCTAGGGTGCTCTTGCTCCTACATGTAAAAGTAGACAGCACTGTTTATTGGAGCCAAAACTCTCTCCTTCCTCTCTCTCACAGAGCCAGTAGGACCTACTGGCTCTATGAGAAAGAGATGGAGGAGAGAGGGTTTTGGTTCCAATGAATAGTACTAGACAGAGCACCTTGGAGCCATGCCAAATAGGATCAGACCCCGATGAGGATGTACTACATATGCATGTATAGAACCAATTCAAAGATACTGACGGTGAGATAATTCAAAGATATAGAGTAGCCGATGATGAGACTCTTAGACTCCACTAGGAATAAAAAAGAAAACAATATGAACATCGAGTCTCAACACCTGTTGTCACTCATATTCCGATTGGACCGTGAATGATTTGATCGTGTGCTCACTCATATGCAATTTTTTTTTAATAATGATAGGGATAAGTAGTTTAGGTTTAAATTTGGGCATTGTTAAATTATCTTTCATAGTGTTTGGGGTAGGTTGTTTAGATTCTAATTTAAGGTTTTCTTTTTAAGTATATTTTATAATCATAGAGGTGGATAATTTAGACGTAAATTCTGAGGTTACTTTATGTATTTTCACGAAGCAAGTTTTTTTTTTATGATGATGATTACACTACCAAATGATAGCATGGCTAATTTACATATAGATTTAGGGGTTGCTTTATTTATGTTTACAATGGTTAAGACATGTTTTCGGATGATGATGATTAGTCTACCGAATTAAAGTTAGTAGTTTCTAATCATTTTTAGAATTTTTAGAATTGTTTTCCTAGTTCGTCTCATGAGGACTAACAATGGGACCTTTGTTGGAGATCTCCAATTAGTATCATTAATATTTTTATGTATGATAAATGCAAAAAAGGAAAAGATAAAGTGGGCAACGATGTAGATAACATGAACAAAAACAGGTACAGAGTTGGACAAACATAGACTTTCCCTTGATATTACCAATCACTGTGGAGTAAATTATTTAAGCTAACAATGATGGCTTTATTAAACTATCATCAAATGGCCATGAGAGGATTATTTGCGCAGATTATGCATCATTGGCTAGATGGGCAATGGGCACGACACTGCTGAAATGTCATAACAGTTGTTTGGATCACAGCAGTAGACCACTTTCTCATTTTTTTTGTGCCTCGCTTGATAATCTCCATATCCGGTGACGCTAGAAGCAGCTTGCCCCCTTGCAGTTCCAACATGGGTATCCTCATGAGGGCGACCTGATAGATTATGTGTTCATGAAGATGACTGTAGTGTGTGTGTGTGTGTGTGTATATATATATATATACCCCGAACCCCTGCCCCACCTATACACAGTGGCACCGTAGCCCATGTGAGACGACCACGACCGGGGCCGGGCCTTAGAGCCGAGCCTTAGACCTGTGCTTTGGTCGTGGGACAGACGAGAGGATTTTTTTAACCCTAGCCTAAAATTCGCTCCCACGGTGAATCGAACCCAGGACCTGAGGAGTGCCGCTGGGATCTTCTAACCAACTCAGCTAGAGGCCCTTAGGCAAAAACCGATTTAAAGATAAGGAGTAGCTGCTGATGAGACACTTACATTGCTCAAGGAATACAAAGAGAAGCAATACAAGTACCAAGGCTCCGCACCTGTTACTCATATTCATGATTTACCGTCAATGATCGTATCCTTACACCATCATGCCTTGGGTTGTTAATTAAGGGGGGTGTTTGGCACTGTTCCGCTCCATATTTTTTAGCCAAACTGGTTGAGCTCCATGCACGCAACTCTAGAAAAAAAGGTAGAGTTATGAGAGCACCTGAAGGGGTGCTCTATAAACTCCAGTTTGTTGTGGAACTGCTCCACGGTGGAGTTTGTGGAGCAGAGTTCGTGGAGCAGTCCCAAATATGCCCTAAATGACATATATATAGAGAGAGAGACCAATACCACATTAAAAAGACATCAATTTAATTTATTTTGCTATCTATCTCTGTATCTTTACTTCTCTATATCTATCCCTATCTTTTCTCTTTATCACTATCTCTATTTCTTCTCTATATCTCTATTTTTTTAGGTATGTCTTTCTCCATCTTTATCTTTTCTCTTTCTCTGTCACTAACTCTGTCTCTATTAATTTCTTCTAGTCATTCTCTTTCTCTATCTCTATCTTTATCTCTACTTTAAATTAGAGCTCGCAACCTCCTCTTATCAGTTTTAACCACAGGATCAAGTTGTAGATTATCACACTGTGAACCTACCACCAGGAATTACATAAGTTGGAGATTATACACCACCTTGCATAAAACAACTTTACATTAAGGATTGTGACACTACTACAGAATAGGCCTTTGTTCGCTATGCCAAATTAACAATAGTCTCGGCCAAAATTGCGTCTGGGACAAAAAAACATCTTTAGTCCCGGTTGGTAAATGTCCTCTACCCAACGGCTATGTTGTCAGGCATGTGCAGGAGGGACATTTAGTCCCGGTTGGTGTTACCAACCGGGACTAAAGGCCAACATTTAGTCCCGGTTAGTGTTACAAACCGGAACTAAAGGTTTTATCCTGGTTTGTAGCGTCAACCGGACTTTAGTCCCGGTTGGTAACATCAACCGGGACTAAATGTCCCTCCTCATATTTGAACTCTTCTTCCTCCCTCAGCCGAGCCCGAGCTCTCACTTGTTGTTGTGTTCATCTTGTGTTCTTGCTTGTTCTCGCTCTCATCTCCGGCTATTGATCCATTTCATCACTTCTACGCCGCCATCGACTTGTTGAGAGGTTACTTTGTTCATCTTCTCATGTTTTATCAGCAGCATATGTCAATTCATGGCGCATATATATGTGGTTTTTATTTTATGATTTTTACGTCATTTTAAACTCCAATCATTTGATCGTTTGAATATTTCGATGAAGATAACAAAATTAGTACCCTAAAAAGTATTATACACCTTTTATTGCTAGTATGTCAAGCACATTTCATGGTTTAGTTAGAGAAATAGTGATTTTAGAGTTTTTTATTTTAATTAGTTTAGAAAAAATTAGAAAATTTATAACACTTTAATTTACAAATTGTGACCGGGTTAATTATTTAATTAAAACTAGTATGCATACATAAAATAGATTAGTTAGAAAAATAGAGAACATTGTGGTTTTTTTAATTTCATTTGTTTAGAAAAAATAGAAATAGAGAATTTTAGGTTATTTGTTAGTTTAATTTGTGTATAAAAAATTAGAAATTTATAATACTTTAATTTACAATTTGTGACCGGGTTAATTAGTTAATTATAACTAGTATGCATACCACATTTCATGGATTAGTTAGAAAAATAGAGAACATTGCGGTTTTTTTAATTTCATTTGTTTAGAAAAATTAGAAATAGAGAATTTTAGGTTATTTGTTAGTTTAATTTGTGTATAAAAAATTAGAAATTTATAATACCTTCCATTGCTATTATGCATACGATATTTCATGGATTAATTAGTGAAATCTATAACACTTTATATTACAAAATTGTTTCTAGGTCAAGCATTAGATTAGTGTATCTTTCTTTGCTAGCTCGTATGCATGCCAGATTATGTGATACGTCATTTGAGGTATTTTATTTTAAATTTCATTTGTTTAAAAATATGAGATATTTAATTTTATTTAATTTTGGGATATATCATATAATGCAGACGATGACACGCCATTGGATGTATAATTCCGATCGCCGCTCTAAAGAGTCCATTGATGTACAATGCTTGGTTCGTTCAGAAACAACGTCCGGATTTGAAAGCGCCACTTCCTGATCCTACCCGACTTCAGTGGATTTTACGGCAGCCACCAGGCAACAATTTGTGTGGCTACTACGTTTGTGAGTTTCTCACGGTCTATGCAAAAAGAACTCGTCTAGTCCTCAAAGTAGGTAACATGTATATATAATAAATTTATTTTTTATTTGTTGATATTAAATAAATCTTATGTATATTAATATATTTTTTCTTTAATGTCTATTGAAGGAGACGTGGATGAAGGAACAAGTGTTGGATACGGTCCGCCTCAAAGGAATTCAAGAGACAATCGCAGGATTTCTTAACGAGCATGTCCTCAAGGCCGGCGCTGAGTTCTACTTTAATCCTGACGAACCAATGAAACCAAACCAAGACGAACATTTGTACGATATTTAAATGGCGGAGAACATTTGTGTTGACAATACTTTATCCACATGCATGGATAATGTTGTAAATTTTATGTGTAAATACTTTATTATGGAGCTATACATATGTATAATATATATATAGTTTTATAGTTTATTTATGTGTAATGCTCGAAACTATATAAATTATAGGTGCGCGTATACATATAGTATGCACCAAAGAATACGCATTTGGAAAACCTAATATAATTGTAAAACCAAAATGAATAATGAATTGGAAAGAAAAGAATAAAAAGAAAAAACACTTTTAGTCCCGGTTGGTATTTACCAACCGGGACTAAAGGACCTTTAGTCCCGGGCCCAGGAACCGGGACTAAAGGATGGACATTTAGTCCTGATTTCTTAGTCCCGACTCCTGAGCCAGGACTAAAGACCCTTACGGCCCAGGACTAAAAGCCCCCTCTGCAGTAGTGTGATTTGACAGCAAAAGTAAGTTATAACATTTAAACAAACAACATTACTCCAATATCATAGTAACTACAGCTTATGGAGGTGCCCATCCCATCGTCTACTAAGCTTTGATGACATCCAGACCAATATTTCACCTCGAATGGGAAATCAATCCCATTAAAACATGGTGCATGTAAATCCTTATCATCTTTTTTTTTGAAAGCAATAAATCCTTATCATCTTGATTTGATATGACTGTAATCTTAGATTTTGTTATTACTAACCTATGTCGTGTTTTGTAGAATGTAAGTGCACATTTCAAATCAAATGCCAAGTGTCTGATCGGGGTACCTAGACCCTCAATTATTAATAGCCTGGACATTGTTTACTTACCCTAAAAAGTGGAAACTGGATAACAAAGACCTAGTCGCTGGAGAGACCATAGAGGTGAAAGAGAAAATCTGGGAAAAGAGAATAGAGTGTCACATGTTCGACCGGTCCATCCTCCATCAATGATTCATGATGTCAATCGCAGGTCAATTATTGGAATCAACCGATTTTTCGGAAAATCAAAGGACACTCAGTTACGGAATGTGCACATGCCACATAGATCCATCTGTGGAGCCAAACACGCTCGTAGTGGTCAACGGCTCCAAAAGATCATTCCACAAGTGCAAAAGAAGATTTGTACATACGTCTCCATTTTCTAATAGCACTTAGGAAAGCGTCCTTAACCATTGCGGCAGGCACTATAATTTTTGAACGGTTACTGAAGATCGATTTTTAGGGACAGTTCGATTACGAAAACCGCCCCTACACTAGTACATAAAGTTCCTTTAGGGGCGGTTAAAATGGGTTTCCAGGGGTGGATCGCCCAACCGCCCCTGTTCTAGCGACACTGAAAATGCTACATTTCTAGCGACGGTCCTGAAGACCGTCCCTGAAAAACATTTTTAGGGGCGGTTCTGTTACGAAACCCGCCTCTAGAAATTCTTTTTCAGGGGCGCTTGACTTAAGAGAACCGATCGTGATAATAGGTTTGTCAACGACGGCTTTTGCAATGAAACCGTCCCTGAAAATGTATTTTTAGAGGCGGCTAAATGAACCGCCTCTAAAACGCTCGATTTGCCGCCATTTTCGAAAACGCGTTTTCGCACCAAATTTTAGCTTGATTTCCCGCCATATTTGAAATCACGTTTTCGTAGCAAATTTTTGTACCATTGAAATGATTAATTTAACTACATCAATACAAAGTCGTCGAACATCAGCATGTGAGTATTTACATCATAAATTAACTACACATCACCTTGTACTTTTACATGAAAGGAGCCAAACACTACAACTACAAATCTTTTAGTTACAGTTGCTAGCGAAGAGGGCACCACCCTCGTGAAGAACGTCCTTCAGCAAGAACTTGCAAAATTCATCTTGGAACTCTTGTATTACGTTTTTTTTCCAGGTGGTTGGCACTCGAATAGACCTGCGTTGCTGCACAAAACAAGAGGGGCAAATTTAGGTACGGATGTTAATTACCAATTGCTTATGGTTTCGAAAGATCGATTTATATTGCATTTAGGGTCATTGTAGTAACAACCACTGGTTCGCATCCAATGACATACATAGTATCCAGAAAGCACTGAACCAGCAGGCTGCTTCGCGCACTGCAGGGGAGTGACATAAATTGAAAAGAAGCCAAATGAATCGGATTGATCTATTTACTTTGGGAAACTAGTGTCAATAACCAAGAACGGTCCGGGAGCATACAATGACCTCACCGGACTATTTTTATTCTGTCCGACCGCGCCTACAAATCGATAAACAATTGTCAATTGTCAAGACGGTCCGCAAGAGCACAAATTGTGCCTGGCGGATTATGTTTGTTTTGTCCGACAGAGAACATTTCAAGTACGGAGGACTTTGTATGTTTTGTCTGACTGAACGAAAGAACCAGTTGTAAAGTGTAATGAAAGCAATGCTTCTACTGCTATTTGTGGAACTTGTTTGTACTGCTATTTGTGGATCTGCGATTACTTACACTTGTAAAATGGTGAAGAAATTTTTGTAGTCTTTTTTGGTTTTCCCACCAAAGAGTCCGAGACTACTACTTTTGCTGCTTTCGCATCGATAAATAATGCAAGTATGAAGTGATCCCTGCATTAGAAAAACAAAGATAACAATACAGATATCAAAGGCGTTGCTCAATGTAAACTTTATAGGCATTGGTCAAAGGAAAAATTTAATCAGTTTCACTAAAAATTAATCTTTACAGTGCCTATACTTCGGACAACTAGTGTCAATAACCAAGAACGGTCGGCGGAGCAACTAGCTAGTGTCAATAACATTACAGATATGAACATCGGATCCAATTACTTACCATTGCAGCAAGGATATAAGCATAGAAAAGAAAATCATCATAGAACATATATGTAAGCACTTGTGCTGAGTTTACATTAAACTGCCCTGACAGATTTTAGATTTTAAGATCCTATCAAATAACTTCCTATTGCATCAAGCATATGAGCAAAGATATAAAAATCATCACAGAATATATAGAGGTATATACACAATGTATGATATCAGACTCTGGGCACTTACATATTCGTACAAGTGCGAGATGTAGCTGCGATATATACACAACGGTTGGTCTTGTTCTTCGCAGCTACTTCCTGAAAGCCAACATTGTAATTACGAAACAGAATAGACACAACAGAAAAGTTTTTGTCCTGTGCCACACCCCCAACCTAATGTGGACACCCCCAACCAAGTATTAAAGAGACCTTATCAACTGCAGACATATAGGCATCTTGTTGAATTTTTCATTTCACGCCTAAGAGATTCGGCCAAGGTGCAAATACTCAAGGCGCCGTTTAGGCATCCTCGCTACACCGGTCCTCCTTCACCGACGAAGCTCGATGTAGGTCACGCCTTCCTTCACCGACGATGCTCTTGACGACCGCCACGGCGTGGATCTGGCCGCGACGGAGTGGATTTCGTGGACGGAGGCGGAGTAGAGATGCGGGAGGAGGCAAGAGGAGGTGTGAAGAGGTGGATGAGTATGCAGGAGGGGGCGGCGGCGGAAATGGGAAGGCTGCTGGTGTCGATTCGAATATATAGTGCTCAGTGAATTCACTATATTGTCCATGGTCTTGTGAATAAGGAGTCGGCTAAATTTCACTTTGGCGGGAACCAAAATTTCACGGACGAGTGGCGCGGAAATGGGAAGGCTGCTGGTGTCGATTCGAATATATAGTGCTCAGTGAATTCACTATATTGTCCATGGTCTTGTGAATAAGGAGTCGGCTGAATTTCACTTTGGCGGGAACCAAAATTTCACGGATGAGTGGCTGACAGTGGGCCTGGCCCCTTCACCTTCACGGATGAGTAGCTGACAGTGGGCCTGGCCCCTTCACCTTCACATTAACCTCTTGACCTACCCGTCGCCCGGATTCACCTCGCCCGGATTTACCTCACCGCCGTCGCCGCCGCCCACGCCCCCACTCTAGCCGCCACCGCCCGCGCCAGCTGCCACCGCCAAAACCCCAGCCCCCCGTCGAAGATGGTGAGGCCGACAAGGCGCGGGGCCAAAAGGGAGCCGGACACCGGCCCCTGGATCTTGACCTCCAACTCGCCTGCGATGACGACGGTGGCCGCGCCTGCGGCGAAGAAGGTGTCCGCTGGAATGCAAACGAAGAAGGCAGAAGCCCGTGCAAGGGCTCTGAGGGCGAAGGACACGCCGGCCGCGAAGAAGAAGACCGCGACGGCCGCGAAGAATATGCCCCCACCGTGTGATGTTGTCGGGCCCTCCTCATGGGCGCCCAACAAAATAGTGTACTCGTACTAAGAATATGAGAAGGATGATAGATAAACTAAATTTTGCCAACAAAATATGTTTCGGAAGCTTTCTCTTTAAAACACTATTTTATAAACCAATTAAATCCACATTTTAGAAACGTTTTATTTTTAAGAATTTATTTTGAAGTCATTTTCAGAAACCCAATTAAATAAATTTTAGAACTTCCTTAAATATGTTTTGCAAATAACATTTAAAATATATTTCAAAATATATTTTTAAACTATTCTTTTTTACCCTTTTCGAACATAATTTGAAATATATTCACATTAAATTCTCAAATACTTTTAGACTCAAACTCTTTTTTTTCATAATTTTGAACTTTACTTTGTTTTATAAATAGAGCAAAACCTATTTGAGGCTTAAATGAGATTTGTAAATTCATTTTTCATAGAAGAAAATTAAATGCCCTCTGCATGAATGCAACAAACATATCAAGTATAATTTCAAAAGTTTTAACAAAATTATATTTTCAAGGTTTAAATTATATCAGAATAATTAAAATATTAGTAAATGTTTAGAAAATTTATGAAATCATTTATTTTGTTTAGTGTTTTCTACGCACAACCCAAAATGAAAATTTTGGGGTGTGACAAACTACCCCCTTAACAGGAATCTCGTCCCGAGATTCACCAAAGAGGCATTCATTACAGAGAGCCAAATCAAACATGGACACCATAACAAACAATCATCCATGCTAGAACACACTAACATAATAGGGTCCTTATATCATCACACTATCACTTCCTTAGCATCGTTAGTAACGTAAAAAGCACTCGGGGATATAACTTCCTAAAGGCTTAGGGTAAATGAGGTTGAACTCTTCAGTCCTCGGGGCGATGCTCTTCTTCTTGTTGTAGAAACTTGATCAGCTTGCAAATCTTCATGAATCTTGGAGAAACGATGGGTTTTCATTAAAGAACATTTTTGTTTTTCACAAAGAAACGAAGGGAAGAAAGCCAAGATAAGGTTTTACTAAAATAACTTTATGAAAATGACCATGTCTAACTAGGCTGAGCGTCCTACAGTCAACACTGCTTTGATACCACTTTGTCACACCCAGTTTTCCGAAGAATACCAAGCGTTAACTATATACTATATGTGTGCCCAGGATGTCCACACAACACCTTCCTCAAAAAAAAAGATATCCACACAACACATATAGCGACAAATATGATGAATCGGAAGCAATGCTTTATTACATAACGCAACATATTTACATTTACACTTACAAATATATCAAAGCACAGTGGAAACTATTCTTCATCTTCTATCTTCGGGCCACCAAACTCCACAGGGACGGTTGATTGGGAGAGCACTCGCCTAGTTCTCTTGGAACAGCTCACGGAAGCACCTTATTTGAACCATCATCTGGTACCCATCCGGGATTTTTATATTGGTGACAACCACAAGTATCAGCTCACCTAGCTCAGCAAGTATACTTACGAGGGATGCAAGGCTTAAAAAGGTTGACATGGTTTACAGCAGTTCGCTTTTAGTTGGTCAAGTTTTACTTAGAACCTACTTTTCTAGATTGTAGATAACCCATATCCCATGTAATCAAGTTTATTATTTGAGCATCATTTTAAACAAAACTCCTCAACACTTCCATAGGTATCAACTGATACAAAAAGGATTCCAGGCCGCTCGTGTCCGTGAGCACGGCTGATATATCAGATTGGAAGAATTCTGCAGAATTTGTACAGCTTGAACCCCGAGTCGTGTATACCCATATGCTCGGGGTAGCGATCCCCATAACACTGCCGAGGTGAGTGAGCAGGGTAACACAGCAAAGCTTTTCACTAATCACCCTAACTAGTTAGTAGCCGCTACGTTTCAAGCAGCAAGGCGAATGGAGGCCCCCTTCAAGTATGGCACACCATGTGACCGTAGCCCAGCACACATCTTGACAGGTTAGGAACCCATTCTAAAACCCAGGCTCCCCCTCTTGCGCCTTTCGGTAACCACTAACAAGCTAGAGAAAAACTAGTTACTTCGTTAAGATCAGAGCCCATTGACCCTCGTGGTTGTACGGGTTTTCTGGGAGGTCAACTTTCAATGGAAGTCCTGACGGAGGGCCAGGAGTACAAAAACTCATACTCCAGTGCCCTTCGAGCTTTGTTGTTAAAAAGCATATTTTATCCACCATTACATAATTCTTAAGTCAAGATTCCATCATAGCATTATTGAGCATAGCAGCTAGTAACTCTAATATGCATAAAACCCCCCATAGGTAACAAGGTGATTGATCAGTAAATCCTAAAGGGGTACATGTATGTGGGTAGGGCTTACAAGATTAGACACATGCACATGAATATATGTTATTTAATAGTTGCTAGGTAACATGGAAAATCATAGGTTATACTTGCCTTCCAAAAGCTTTCCAGGCTCTTCAATTTCTTCACGATCATCCTTGCATAGCTCCACTTCTAACGATAGGGCCAACCAAAACAAGCATCCAAAAATGACCCTAAAAACAATACATCAAACATTATAAAAAAAAAATATGCCATATAGGTTACTAACGTATACTATTCGTCGCTACGAACTCATGAGCGCAAAAACACCTAAAACGGAGCTACGATTCAAAAAGATTTTTTTTGTAAACAAAAGGACTTAACTATAAATAATTTTTCAAAAGACATAGATTGAAATATTAAATTTGAAACTCAAATCTATTTTATGAAAGTTAAAATATTTAATTACCCTTTTTGAGAATTATTTTATAAACAAGTACATATTAACGACATCATAAATGAGAATTATGACATCATTAATTATTTTTAAACAAAACTAAATACCTAAATATATTTCATAAATACTTTATAAAAACAAAGTATATTGATGACATTATGAGAGTAAGGTGAATAAAAAGAAAGAGTAAAATTGAGATTGATGTATGGGAATTGGTGGGTGTAGTGTGATTCTATATATCATGGAAGGATGATACAGATGTATACGGCATCGACTTGATGTCAGGCTAACAGCAGGAAGGTGTATTTGGAATGTATTTTTTTTGGATTTATTTTCCTAAAGGAAAACGGGCATAAATGGTTCATGACATTGGACTGACATCATCAGGCTCAAAAGAGGAACAGAGCCGACCGCTCGGCTGCTTGCATGCTTCTGAATTTGTAGGTATGTAGCATATGCACGCCATTGCCGCATACTACAGCTACGTTTGATTCATGCTCAAATATAAAATTAGTAAGAGCAATTCGCATGCGCCCAAGATTTCAAGAGGAAGTTTTATCGGACAGCATGCAGCTTCGAACTATGGCCACAGATTATCCTGATCCTCAGTTGATGCAAAAGTTAGCTAGTGCAATGTCTGTTCAGTAGATGAGCATACAAGGCCCACAGATGCAGTTCGTCCCAACTAATGCACCCTCGGCTGGAGCTCAGCAGATGATTGCTGCTATGTCCACTCAATCTCCCCCCTTTCCAAGCAGTGTGGGGTCTACGGGAAACAAGGACCGCTACCCAGTGGATGGCATTAATGCGCCCACACCCTGCAAACTGCTGATACGATATGGTATGAAGCATCAACGTACAAGGGAGGTAGCCACTGGCCTTGCAATCCCCGGACATGACTACCACGGTACCACCATACCAGAAGAGTACTGCAGGGTAGAAGTGTCTACGATCGTCCCCGGATACGAGGACGATGTGCTAGAAATTCCAGGCCCCGAGGGTGTTGAGACACTCGGACAAGCCATTAAAAATTTCATCCTATGGCCTCGACGAGACGTCGAGTTGACCCAGCCACCACCACCGTCCTCTGAAGCCCTACCAGAAACTCAGGAGTCAGCACCTCTCGACCGTCATCTGGATCCAACACCATCCCCATCTGCCCAGCAGGATCCTTTTCGAAGCCCACCGTCAACACCGAAACCAGCAGGATCTCCGCCACAAACTACACCATTCAATGAGCCTGCTTCTTCCCCACCGCCTCAAGATGTCGAAGCTTCGCCTTGGACACCACCACCACCACCAAAGAAGATCCAAGAAAAACCTAAGGCGAAGAAATTTCTGGTTCCTAAATTGGTCTCCCCCTACGAGCCGAAGAAAAAAACTGCTGGCACCGCCAAGTTTTTGGAAGGAATTGCGCAGACTCGCAAGTCACGTATCCTGGACTTAGCTGAGCAGGAGAAGTCGGCAAAAGGTCCGGAGATCAGAGCATTGGAGATCAGGAAGCCAACATGGGATGATTATCAAAACGTCCCTAATACATATATACCGGGCAGACCTCTACTGAGTTGGGAAAAACTCCAAAAGGTTCTGGCTGGTATTAAAAGACTTCATGACTGGTATATGAGAACAGCTTATGTCGGCATCTACGCAATCCAAGTGAATATACCACCATCGGCTTTCAAAAGTGAACGAGATACGGCTTTCGTTGCTTTCGAGGACATATGGTTGATGATGAACCTCAAGCGGCTCGACGTTTAGCTCGTAACACTGTTTGCATTGTAAGTCTTGCTCTCGTACTAACATGAACATCATTTATTATTATTGACTTGTATTAAGATTGAATTTCTGACATGCACTTGTGTCTTGCAGAATGCAATATGATCAAGACGAGACGCATTACGGTCCTGGAACAAGCAACAATGAGAGCAAAAGGATTGGGTACCTTAGCCCCCAAAAAATATGTGAGAACGAGCACACCTTCCGGATTGGTGACGGCAGTGATCTCTTGAAGGGGTTATCAAAAGAAGAAGTTGCGAAGAAAAAGCAAGAACTGGAGAAGGACGATGAGACTCAATACGCCGCCTACATAGACCATGCAATGCTTCAGTTCAAACATAGGGAACTCATAATTGCCCCTTATAACTTTAAGTAAGTATGAGTTTATATATATATATATATATATATATATATATATATATATATATATATATATATATATATATATATATACACACACACACACACACACACACACACACACACCAGCTTAAGTATCAGTTTATATACACGCATAACAATTCTGGTTCGATCGTGCAGCGACCACTGGATATGCTTCTATATTTATCCTAGGTACGGAAGGGTGCTGGTCTTTGACTCCGCAGATTACAGTTCTAAAAGATATGCAAAATTCCCGACCATCTTAGAACGGTAAGCCGACATAAGCTACCATGCATCCTTTTATTGATAAGAGTTTAAGAATTACTAACTGATTCTTTTTGAGATCATAGTTGTTATAGATTCTATAAGTTACAAGGTGGAGTGTATGACTTGTCAAAGAAGGGGGAGCCACTGAGCATATTTTATAAGTGGCTGGTACGTAAATTTATGAATCCATATCATGCATGTATAGTACATAACACGATGTTGCAAGTAAATAACTGCATTCCCTTTATGTAGTGCCACAAGCAACCAGCCGGTTCCGTGCACTGTGGATTCTACGTGTGCGAGTTTATGAGAACGGACGGACGGTACCGGAAGAACCCTAATAAGGTACAACTAATTGTTATGTCTGTATTTATATCGTTAAAGATGCAAATATATTGTAGACACGTGGAAATATATATGATGTTTATAAACTTTCTTTTCAGGCGTATCAAGAAACCAATTCAAATAAAAACTTCACCGAGAAACTCTATGGGCAATTGTTGAGGACTTGTGCTCATTCATCTTAAAAGAAATCATTCCTACGGAGGGACAATATCACCATGCAGGTAGCCCCTTAGGGAGGCCGGAGTTCAGAGCGCTAAGGGACATTAGCGCTCTGAAATTGAGTCGAAATGATTATTAGAATCATATCGAATGTAAACTTTATTATCATATCATCGCCGGAAAACAACTTTGAGCAACATATAATGTATGATGTAATTAAATTGTTAATGTGCATATATGTATATAATTGTATGATATAATTACTTTCATGTTGATAGATTCTCATAATTAAATAGCCTTTGTATTGATCATAGTGTAAGAGAGAAAGAGAGGGAGAGAGGAGGGAGGGAGACAGAGAGGGAGAGGAGGGCGGCTGCTCACATTTGAAAATTCAAATTAATTTGGCGGGAAAACTATAACACAGGCGGTTCACATAACAGAACCGCCTGTGGAAATAGCATTTCCACAGGCGGTTTGCAATGTGAACCGCTAGTGAAAATGGCATTTCCACAGGCGGTTGCTTATGTGAACCGCCTGTGGAAATTGGTTTCCACAGGCGGTTTTCAAGCAACCGCCAGCACAGGCGGCTCCCCAAAATACCTGTGAAAATGCGTTTGAAACCGCCTGTGCTGAGGTTCTGTGTACTAGTGATAGCTCTTGCTGTAAGCTTCCCCAAGCAGCTTTTTATAGGTAGTGGGCCAACCAGGGAGGGCGTAGCATACAGCGGCACAAATATGGTCCCAAAGAAAGAATGTGATAGAAACCCCTTAACATCTTTGGTGTAGAGACAGTTGGACATGTTTGACAGGCCCTGTTCTATGGAAGAATAAAACTCTCCTTCATCAAGCCACCAAAAGGATCGAAGGTGATTTAGGCGTTCTTGGTAAGGATATGGCAAGTCCACGAATAGATTGCCATGTGTTTTGGTGATGGAGGGTTGGCAGTCGAAGTAGGGCACTGACTGCCGAGAAAAATCTCGCTCTGGAGGAGGATTGTTCTCCTGAACAATGTTCCTTGCTTCTAGTATGTAAGTTTGCAGACTCATCTGATCCTCGAGTGACGGTGTCGTCCTCGAAGCGCAGTCAAAGGAGATAATCGGGCTGTTGAAGCTGGCCCTTCTGAACGCCCAGGGCTTCTCCAGGCACCTGATAGTGGCCAGTATGAGAATACAAATGGCTCCAGCGGATATTCTCTTATTGCTTGATGACCACGCCTTGATGAACACATAAAGGGCCACCATGACCTGACGCAAGTTGAGTGAAGAATGAGGAGAGGACTTAGTCATGAAAATTGGAGATTAGCCATGCACTCGAGGAACAAATAAAATGAATTGGCATGCTGGCAAATGTCAATGAAGCTGAAACAGTACCTAGCATAAGCTCCAACATTTACTAGGTTTGCAAACTTTAAAGCAGCAGATGCAGAACTCGATCATTCCCCACCTGGGCCACCATGGTAAGGACATGCCGCTTCCACAGCTCGTTGTCTTCGATGTTGTAGGCGGTGATGATGACCTGTCCTCCTATGTGCATCAAGAGGATAGGAGCCAACATCTCCAGATGGTTGTCACCATGCGACGCAGGATTGGAATGCAGCCTGTTTCGGCGATTGAAGAGTGCAGCGAGGGCGTATATTGCCAACGCGTTGGTCGCCATGTATGAGAACCAGAGTACCAGACTGAGAATCTCCACCAGGCTGGAATGCAAGGCTTGCGCTTCCTACCGAGAAACGTGAGAAGGTACTGAGCGCAGAGGCTGCCCAGAGCCAGGACACGCAGCTGATATTCATTCCACCAATCAACAGCACCTGATAGGTCAACCATGTTTCTTGCATCCATGCATTTATCCATGTGTATATATATGATGCATAACATTATACTAGAAAACCAGGCGCGGCTTTGCCGCGCCGTCCTTGTAGCACCTGGCTAGTATGACCCTTAGCTCTTGCTGAATTTTGCAGTTGCATGCCCTCGTAGATGTAGAGTGAACAAATTAATTAACTTGACATATAAAACTGTTCATCTACATTTTAAGTTACAGCAAAAGAGTGTAACTACTATCTAGATACATATAAACTGTAAAAAGACTGTTTGTCTTCGTCCAGAATAGTAAGTGAAAAGGCAGTTCCTTCTTTTATGGTCCCTGAAATATACAGATAGTAAGAAAAGACGTTTCTATCTTTTGTTTAATATGTTGCCTGTATATAAATTGCGAATGTAAGAACCTTATATTTGCTTTAACAGCTCTGTTGTCTTCGTTCAGAATAGCAAGTCAAAAGGCAGTTCCTTCTTTTATGGTCCCTGAAATATACAGATAGTAAGAAAAGACGTTTCTATCTTTTGTTTAATATGTTGCCTGTATATAAATTGTGAATGTAAGAACCTTATATTTGCTTAATTATTACCTCTCCTTTAACAGCATTATTTCTTTGATTTGCCACATTGGTAATCATCAAAGTCACTCTCATTGGCTTCCTGTCAACAAATATTTATCAATGCTAGCTATTACTTAATATAAAGAAGTTTATTTTTGTAAGAGTAGGAAAATTATAGAAAAAAAGTTGTACTTAAAGAATTTATAGAAGAGTATTAGTGAAGGCAACAAATCTGAGTACTTGGCTTAATGAAGCAATACATGTAAATGCATAGTTGCAAAAGCTCATTTGGGGGAGCTGATGTAGGAGGTAGTAGTAAAAAAAAAATGAAAGGTAAACAAATATACCTGCACATTGTCATGTATAGTCCTTCAATGTTCTTGCTTGGGCTCTCATATTTATCCTAAATCCTGAAAATTATATTAAGCTTTTATAAATCTTGTTCTCCAAAAGAAACTTTCTATGTAGCACATACCCTGTTGGATCAAGATCCATGGGCTGAATCTGATTAACACTGTATCTGAGATGATGTACCCTAAAAATTTAAATGTAGTAGTAAGTAAGAAGACTTTGTCAAATAATAGGATGATGAAAAAGGATATTGTGCATAAATTGGTATAGGTATGTACATACCTGGTAGTTATTTAAGGTGGCAGAATTGTATCTTTTGTGGCCCTCTTCTAGTAGCTTTTGTAGATGGTATAATTGATTGTTTTCCATGGTTCTTTTTAATGAAGGTTGCTTCATTGCTTGGAAGGGAGGATCAATGGTGCTAGTACTCTTGTTGGCTAAAATCCTGACATGTAAACTTATATGATATCGTTTTTAAAGCAGTGTTAAATTTATTAATTTTACCAACTTGTATGGATTTAAGAAGTTTTTTTATTTAAAAGAAATAGTCAGACTGAGAACAACAGGGATACCAAAAAAAAAAGAGCGACCACTACAAGGAGGTAGCAATTTTTTTAAAAAAAAATCTGCCATGGTAGTCCAGGATTAAATCTGAAATCTTAGATATAGATTTGTTTAACCCAATCTTACAATAGAAAATGCAAGTATAAATTAGATTGGAAAGAAGCCTCAATTCAAAATTCTCGATCTAATTTGAATGCAGATGTCACAGCTGTTATGTAGTAGAGGAGATGGAGCTTTGCGAACACAAGTTTTACACGTGTGGTTCAGTTGTGATGATGACTGATTGATTCAACTACTAGCACCTCGGATGGGGTGCTACTGATGGTGGTGAAAGCCACGAGTTCCACATGTGCCTTGACTTGTGTTGTGCAGGTGTCGAGAATGGAGGCGGTGCCCAACGGCGAGGTGAAGGTCAAGTGATGGCGGGCCGCGCCGAATGGACCGGGAGCGGTGAAAGGGTGGACGCATCGAGACTTGGACCGAGGGACCCAGAATCGCCGGGCGGGATCGCGTTGCTGGCACTTGGCTTCGACAAGTGCAAGGACATAGGGCGGTGTGTTGGTTGGGTGGTTTTGAGGCCCAAACCACCGAAACCCGCCTCCGTTGGTTTTGAGGCGCAAACCAACAAAACCCGCCACCGTTGGTTTTGAGGGGTTTCTGGGTTGAGCCACAAAACCCTGGCGAAGGTTCCGAGGCGGACAAACGGCACGTGGCGGCATCGGGGAGGTCGCGTTGAGGCGAAGCTACCGGTGAGAAGGCGCGGTGGCCGTCGGATCAAAATATCAGTCCGGCTCGGTGGAGTTGTACTACAATGTCCTAGGGCTAGGTAGTACGCTCGGTGTCATGTAAGGGCAAAACTGGAAATTAGAATAAGCCCCGGTCGATAAGTATGGTGGGGGGAGCTCTCTTACCCCTTCACCTCCTCTATTTGCATTTTCTCCTTTAGGTTTTCCCTTCCTCTAGTTGCTTGTGAGAGAGAGGTCCACTAATTTTTGCAATTAGTGTAAGAACCAAGATTACTCATGGGAAAGGAGGCCCCAAATCCTCCTTGTTTCCTCGCGAGGTCAGTTTGAGGTGTTGATTCGCGTTTTGGTTCATGTTCTTCGCGTTCTTCGCGTTTTCCTCTCCTTCCCTCTTTATTCCCGAGTTGATTTCTTGAGCTACAGTGCATCTCTTTTGAAATCGTTTGTTTCCCCGTGTTCTTGGCCGTGAGAAGGTCCTTTCCACCAAAGGATTTCATCCAATTCCTTACGAGCACGTAGATCGGGTCAAATCAAGGTGCACGGGCGCTTTTGGTGGTGTTTTTCGTTCCCCTTCGATTTTCCGTTGATTGGCTTCAAATTGGGCGATGACCTCTCAGAGGTAGCTCCCCTACTGCCTTGTGATTGTCCTCACCAAGTTTTGTGGCAGTTGGTGAAGATTTGGGCCACCAATCGAAAGATCAAAGTGAGAAGGCGATTTTCGGGGCTCTGTTCTTGTTTTGGAACGTGCTAACCGAAAGTTCCGGTCCCTAACCGGAAGTTCCGAGGCTCTGTCCTTGTTTTGGAACGAGCTCACCAGAAGTTCTGGTCCCTAACCGGAAGTTCTGGAGCTTTGTTCTTGTTATGGATCGTCCCGACCGGAACTTCTGGTCCAAAACCGGAAGTTCCGGTCCCTGAAAGGGCTGTCCAGAAGTTCTGGTCCCTGACCGGAAGTTCTGGTCCAACTTCCGGTGCCTGACCGGAAGTTCCGGTCCCGTAGCGGAAGTTCCGGTCCTACTTCCGGTTCCTGAGCGGAAGTTCCGGTCCTACTTCCGGTTCCTGAGCGAAAGTTCTGGTCCAACTTCTGGTCCGTGCTGTTTTCTCCGGTTCTTCTCGTTTCTTCGAGGGCTTGTCTCCAATCTTTCTCGATAGTCCCGCTGTGCCTCTAGGACATCTCCTAAGGTACCCAGCCACCCATTGGCTCGTGGATTTATCGGTTGCGCGTGTGCTTGTTTTGGGGATTGAATTTGGGACACTTGGTTGAAAGTTTCGAGAGAAATTTGAGGCTCCCATTCACCCTCCCCTCTGGTCGCCACTCTCGGTCCTTCAATTGGTATCAGAGCCGGTTAAGGATCATTCTACCTTACTCGGTTCGTGATCCGCTAAAAGGCGACATGGCTCGTGGTTTAGACAAGCCACCGTTTTTCGATGGAACCAATTACCCGTACTGGAAGATTCGGATGTCAGCTTATCTCCAGAGTCTTGGTGCGAGGGTATGGGAAATTTGTGAAGATGCAGATTACGTTGTCCTCCCTGCTCGTGTTGGTCAAGAGCAAATGGAACAACACGATGCCAATAGTGAGGCACGTAATGCTCTCTTTTCGAGTCTTTCTGAGTCTGAGTTTGAGCGTGTCGGACACTTGACTACTGCTAGAGAGATCTGGGTGAAGCTGCAAAGCTATCACGAGGGGACTCCCCAAATTAAGACCAGACTCTTTGATACTTACAAGCAGGAGTATGAGAGTTTCCGACAGCTTGATGGCGAGACCATCGACTCCATGTTCTCACGCTTTCAGACCATTGTCAACAAAATGCGTGCGAACAAGCCAAACTTGCTCTATGACGATCATGAGAGAGCTTTGAAGTTGTTGCATGCTCTTGATCGGAGGGTTTGGGATTCCAAGGTGCAAGCTCTTCTCGAGTCGCAGAACTACGAGACCCTCACCATGGACGAGCTCTTCAGCAATCTGAAGTCCAGTGAGATTGACCACCAGATCCAGGCCAAGCTTCACAACCCCTCTGCTCCGACTATGGCGCTGGTATCAGGTAACGGTGTCCCTAGTTCTTCCGCTAACCCCTCCTCTGCGATGTTTGCCCTGTCTTCCTTGATCATAGTGACAGAGGAGCAATTGGACGTGCTTGGAGACGATGAGCTAGCTCTCGTCATCAGCCGGTTCTCGCGGTTCCACAACAACCGCTTGAACCGCCGGCAAGGCGGACCAAAAGAAGGATGCTATGGATGTGAAGACCCCGACCACTTCGTCGCCAACTGCCCCAAGCGGAACAAGCAGTCCTTCGGGAAGTCTACCTCCGACAAGCACAAGGAGAAGCGCGATAACACCTTCAGCAAGCATAAGTCCAAGGGAGGATTCGACAAGGAGGCACTCAAGCACAGGTTCATGAAGAAGATCAAGGCCAAGGAGCGTGCCTTTCTCGCCTCCATCAGCAACATCGACTCCGATGACGACCGCTCGTCTTCCTCAAGCGATGAGTCTAAGAAGAAGATCGAGGACAAGCTGAATGGATTGTGCTTCTTCGCCGACTCCGCCCACGGCTACTGCACCATGGCACTTGGTGATGAAGTGGAGACCGGCAAGGACAACATCGATGGGAACGACGACCAGTCTGAGGTATCGCTTTCCCCCGATGAACTCGCTACTGAGAATGTTACCTTGACTGAAGCTTTGGTTAGTCAAGACAAGCTGCTTAAGCGTGCTGCTAGAGAGCGCAAGGAGTTTAAGGACAAGCTAGAGGTAGCGCTTAGAGAGCTTGAGCAAGTCAAGAGTGCTGTCGTTGTGACCGATGTGGCTGAGTGTGATGATTGCACCATTTATATGACTGAGCTAGCTAGTTTGCAAACCAAGTATTCAAACTTGGTAGATGAGTTCGATGCTGTGCGTGCTAAGTCTATCTTGTTGGGTGCGTGCAAGTCTTGCTCAGACTTGCGTTCTGAGTTGGCAGAGAAGGACGCCAAGTTAGCCTTGCTTGGCAAGGCCAACTCAGATAGCACTGTGCTAGAGAAGTGTGCTTTGTGTGCTGGTTTGGAGATTGAGATTGCCAATTGTCAGCATGACAAGATGCGTACCGAGGAGGAGAACACGTACCTCCGTAACATCTTGAGTTGGGTGTCTTGCAGGGAGCCACAGCTTGGCATGATGGTCAACCAATTCAAGAGGGGAATTGGTGGACCGAGATTAGGCTTTGCTATAGGTGCGGATGGTGATGGTGTCTATGGCAAGATTGGTGAGACGAGTGGTGTGCCCTCGAGTGAAAAACCCACACTACTCCCAAGCTACTCAAGATCACTCCACCTAAGCTTCTTATACCTCCAACCAAAGATGGAGTGTTTGAGGAACCTCCAAAAGCTCCACCCCAGAAACAAGTTTGGGTTCCAATACCTAACTATCTTAGGAACCCACTCGATACTCTACCCGACATCTCTGAGGATCCCCTTCCCAAAGCCAAACAACTACCAAGAGTGAACCACACCTAAAAGAAAGTGAACCTACCACCCAAGAGAGAGGTGAAGTATCATTGTGAGTATTGCCATAGGGATGGTCACTTGGTTGAGTTTTGCTTCAAGAGGAAGAGAGATGAGCAGCGTGAGTACGAGTTGAACAACCGGAACATGTACCGTCCTCCCCATGGTGTACATGTACCGCCTGTTCAGAGGCGCACTACTAGGCCTAGAGGTGCAATGCCTCAAGGTGCTAGGCCTCAGGTTGCGAGACCACGAGGTGGTCGTGCATGGTGGGGTTCGGGTCATGGTCAATATGACTATGAGCCTCATGGCGGTGCTTTTGTGTCCCACAGCTCTAGCGGACCACGTTTTCCCCCTCGTGGTGATCGCTTTCCTCAAATGGAACATGGCATGTTTGGTGTTTTTCCTAACACTTTTCCTGGACAAATGACACATCACTGGTATCCTTCTCAGTTTACTAACCCCAGTGGTGTACCATTTGCTCATCCTATGTCTTATTATTGATGCAGAGAGGAGGCCTGGAGAACATATGGCTAGTGGATTCCGGATGTTCGCGCCACATGACCGGAAATGCAAAGTGATTCTCCAGCCTCACCCCGGTGAAGAACAAGGAGTTCATCACTTTTGGGGATAATAGCAAAGGTAAGGTTGTGTCTCGCGGCTCAATTCGAGTCAATGATGGCTTTTGTCTCAAGGAGGTTGCGCTTGTCTTGAATTTGCATTTCAATCTCTTGTCGGTTTCGCAACTCCTTCGAGATGGCTTTGAGGTCCGTTTCAAAGATGGTTTTTCTCGCGTCTTGGACTCCCGGGGTGATCTTGTTTATTGGATCATCCCCTTTGGCCTTGTGCTTCAAGCCGATTTCTCCTCGTCTTTTGGCTCTTCTCAGTGTTTGGTGGCGGGATCTTCTCCTGAGTTATGGAAATGGCATAGGAGATTGGGCCATTTGAGCTTTGATCTACTTGCTAGGTTAAGTTCACTTGGACTCATCCAAGGATTGCCTAAGCTTAAATTTGAGAAGGATCTCGTCTGCCATCCTTGTCGTCATGGCAAAATGGTTGCTGCCTCTCACCCTCCTGTGAATCAAATTATGACCAGTGAGCCCAGTGAGCTACTTCATATGGACACAGTTGGTCCGACTCGGGTTAGGTCTGAGGGTGGGAAGTGGTATGTGCTTGTGATTGTTGATGATTTTTTGAGATATTCTTGGGTCTTCTTCATGGAGCATAAGGATGAGGCGTTTCCTTTCGCTCGGGACTTGATCATGAGGTTGCAGAACGAGTTGCCTAAGAACGCCATGAGAGCTATTCATAGTGACAATGGCATAGAGTTTAAGAACACTCATTTTGAGACTTTCTGCAAGTCCTTGGGCATAGAGCATCAATTTTCTTCGCCTTATGTTCCGCCTCAAAACGGTGTTGCTGAGCGCAAAAATCGGACTTTGGTTGAAATGGCGAGGACGATGCTCGATGAGCACAGGACCCCTCGCAAATATTGGGCCGAAGTGATCAACACCGCGTGTCATGTTTCGAATTGGATCTTTCTTCACGCTTTTACCAAAAAGACTTCGTATGAGCTGCGGTTCGGGAGATTGCCCAAGGTGAGCCATTTCAGAGTTTTCGGCTGTAAGTGTTTCATTCACAAGCATGGCAATTTGGATAAATTCGAATCTAGGTCTTCCGATGGCATCTTTCTTGGCTATGCTTTGCATTCTAGAGCATATAGGGTGCTTAATCTTGACACTAACCACGTCATGGAGACCTGTGAGGTTACCTTCAACGAAACCATGCCATGTTCTGTTCCTGTCTTTGAGTGTGCAGGTGAGGGTGAACTAGGCGAGAGTATCTTTGTGGAGGAGGAGCAGGAGGACGCAGACTAGGGTGATCCCGAGCCAACTCCACCGGCTGCCCCAGCTGAACCTGTGACGACGACTTCTGCTCATGGTCCAGATCCTTCTACATCAACTTCTTGGGGACCGTTGGAGCCACCTCCTCAGCCTGCGCCGGCTGCACCTGAGGAGGCCCCTACTGCCGTCGAGGGGGAGGCGACATCTTCCAGAGCGGCGCCTCAGCACATTCAGCATCGCCACCCGCCTTAGACGATGATCGGCGACATCGACCAGCGTGTTACGCGGTCAAGGTCCTATGCTATCTCCCACTTTGCTCATTCAGCTTTTGTTGCTTCTTTTGAGCCCCGAGATATTGGACACGCACTATCTGATCCAGATTGGGTAAACGCCATGCATGAGGAGCTTGAGAATTTTAAGAGAAATTAGGTTTGGGTCCTAGTTTCACCTCCGCCCGAGTGTCATCCTATAGGTACAAAGTGGGTGTTTAAGAACAAGCAAAGTAAGGATGGGGTGGTTGTTAGGAATAAGGCTAGGCTTGTTGCTCAGGGTTTCTGCCAGAAAGAGGGGATAGACTTTGAGGAAACCTTCGCTCCTGTAGCTCGCTTAGAAGCTATCCGCAATCTTTTAGCGTTCGCTGCTGCTAAGGGCTTTAAGTTGTTTCAGATGGATGTCAAGAGCACTTTTCTGAATGAGTACATAGAGGAGGAAGTGTATGTTAGGCAACCCCCAGGCTTTGAAAATCCCAAGTATCCTAACCATGTCTTTAAGCTACATAAAGCCTTGTCTGGTCTTAAGCAAGCCCCTAGAGCGTGGTATGAGAGGCTGAAAACCTTTTTGCTTAAGAAGGGGTTTAGGATGGGATCGGTAGATAAGACCTTGTCTGTCCTCAAGCAAGGCGGCGATATCCTACTGGTTCAGATATACGTGGATGATATTATCTTTGGTGGCTCTTCTCACGCTTTAAATGCCAAGTTTGTAGAGTTCATGAGCAGGGAGTTTGAGATGAGTTTGATGGGCGAGTTGACTTTCTTCCTCGGCCTTCAAATTAAGCAAAGGCGGGATCGGACTTTTGTGCATCAAGGCAAGTACACCAAGGACATCCTGAAGAAGTTTGACATGGGCGAGACCAAGCCTCTTTCGACGCCCATGTCGACTACGACGGCCCTCGATGCTGACGAAGATGGAGAAGCGGTCGATCAGAAGGAGTACCGGAGTATGATCGGGTCATTGCTGTACCTAACGGCGACAAGACCCGACATCCAGTTCGCTGTGTGCCTCTGCGCGCGCTTTCAGGCTTCCCCACGCACTTCTCACCGTCAGGCGGTGAAGCGCATCATGAGGTATCTCCGGTTTAGCCCCGAGTTTGGACTTTGGTATTCTGCTTCTTCCTCGCTCTCTCTTTGCGGTTATTCGGATGCTGATTTTGTTGGCTGCCGCTTAGATAGAAAGTCCACGTCGGGGACTTGTTAATTTTTGGGTTCGTCTCTTGTGTCTTGGTCATCCCGCAAGCAGTCTAGCGTTGCACAATCCACCACAGAAGCTGAATATGTTGTGCTGCCGCTTGCTGCTCCCAGTTGCTTTGGATGATAGCCACTTTGCATGATTTTGGTCTTGAGTTCTCAAAAGTCCCTTTGTTGTGTGATAGTACTAGTGCCATAAGCATTGCTAAGAACCCAGTACTTCACTCCAAGACCAAGCACATAGATGTTCGCTTTCACTTTCTCCGTGATCACCAAGAGAAAGGCGACATTGAGTTGCATCACGTAGCCACCCAGGATCAGCTTGCAGATCTTCTCACAAAGCCCCTCGATCAAGCCACTTTTGCTCGCTTGCGGGGGGAATTGGGTGTGTGTTTTCCTTTTTAGAGGAGGGAAACATTAGTTGTTGTACACTAGTTTTGTTTTCTTTTGTAGTTTAGATTTTGGTTTATCTTTGTATGATAGTGCTTTTGCATTGCATCTTGTATCATACTTGAATTTTGAGCTTCATGTCTATAGCACTTGGAATGAAACCATGCTCTTGTTAGTATGCCATGTGGGCAATTTATGGTGCTTGTCAGCTTAGGCTCTTATTGATCATCTGCTACATATTATGAGCTGAGCATGTCTTTTACAATGTGAACTTGTCTAAACATGATGAAATCTGAAAATGTTCACCGCTTGAGATGGTAACTAGCATGTGTAGGATGTTGAGATTCCTTTATGCTATATTGTGCATGCTTGGTTACTATGTCTCATGCTTTGAGTCCCACACTTACTTAGACACTTTACTTGTGCTAAAATCTGAAATCTAAGTAAGTTATATGAAAAGATCGAGACGGGTCTACACTATCCCACGTCGAGGTATCGAGACAGCTTTCACTTGCACTCTTGATTGAACTTGAGCCTTGTAGTGGATGCCAAGATCATTGCTTTAAGCTCCCGATTGCCTTTTGGCATAGGCTTAGCATGGTCGATAAGTTAGGCGAAGATGGTATAGATAACGTCTCGCACACACATGCTTGACCAATACTTGTAATTTGCTGCCAACTCTGAAAATTCGATAAAATTGACAAGTTTGAGGTCTTTGACATGATGTGTGACCATGGTTTGGGGTAGTTCACCTTGTATACACATGACTAGCACTAGGTTGATTTCCAGCTTACATTTGCTAAGTGCTATCTTTTGTGGTGAACCCCTTTCTGAAATGATTAAAATCTGCTCAAACTGCTTATTCTTCATATTCCGTATCAGTTGATCAGTTTGAGCGTTTGCTAGCACTTGTTTACTGTTGCTATACTCACCTGTCTTACCGGCTAGAGTATCTTTTCACTCTGAATGCTATATACTTGAAGCTTCTGCATTTGTGCATGTCATTGCATTTTAGGCTTGCTGTGTGCATTATTCAACAAGGGGGAGAAAATTGACACACACACATGCCTTCACGTCCTCACCAAGTTTTGTGACAGTTGGTGAAGATTTGGGCCACAAATCGAAAGATCAAAGTGAGAAGACAATTTTCGGAGCTCTGTTCTTGTTTTGGAACGTGCTAACCGGAAGTTCCGGGGCTCTGTCCTTGTTTTGGAACGAGCTCACCAGAAGTTCCAGTCCCTAACCGGAAGTTCTGGAGCTTTGTTCTTGTTTTGGATCGTCCCGACCGGAAGTTCTGGTCCAAAACCGGAAGTTCCGGTCCCTGAAAGGGCTGTCCAGAAGTTCTGGTCCCTGACCGGAAGTTCTGGTCCAACTTTCGGTGCCTGACCGGAAGTTCTGGTCCCGCAGCTGAAGTTCCAGTCCTACTTCCGGTTCCTAAGTGGAAGTTCCGGTCCCGCAGCGGGTGCCTGACCGGAAGTTCCGGTCCCACAGCGGAAGTTCCAGTCCTACTTCCGGTTCCTGAGCGGAAGTTCCGGTCCCGCAGCGGAAGTTCTGGTCCTACTTCCGGTTCCTGAGCGGAAGTTCCGGTCCTACTTCCGGTTCCTGAGCGGAAGTTCCGGTCCAACTTCTAGTCCGCGCAGTTTTCTCCGGTTCTTCTCGTTTCTTCGAGGGCTTGTCTCCTATCTTTCTCGATAGTACCGCTGTGACTTTAGGACATCTCCTAAGGTACCCAGCCACCCATTGACTCATGGATTTATCGGTTGCGCGTGTGTTTGTTTTGGGGATTGAATTTGGGACACTTAGTTGAAAGTTTCGAGAGAAATTTGAGGCTCCCATTCACCCCCCCCCCCCCCCCCCCCCCCTCTGGTCGCCACTCTCGGTCCTTCAAGCTTACGGAGGGAGGGGAAGCTTTTTTGGGAGAGATGGAAACTTCATTTTTTTGTTAGCAATGGATGAACATATGTGCTACAATTAATTAGCAATTGATTAATATGTGTGCTGCATTTAAATAAAAAATATTGAGTAGCAGAACCCATGAACTGTGCATATATTTGGTAATAGATGAAGCTATATTCTGAGAAAGAACAGGCGATACTTTTCTAATTGGTAGCAAAAAATAAGAACAGACTTTAGTTTCAGTTTGAAGGCAACCACGAAATGTAATACTTATAGCAAAATAGTTGTGCAAAATTATTAAGTAATTGAATAAATTTTGTACTAATCTTGAAAATTGGGGAAGCTGTATACCGAATATGAAATCTAAATATTCCTGAACGAAAAGGCTCTGTGCATGAATAGTTGAATACCCATAATCGGAGATCTTTGTACTTGCTAATAGAAATTGGACTTAGAAACTAATGGACTGAACCTGGGATTGGGAATACTGAGTTTTATCTATCTATATCATGATTCATGAGTTATATCACTATAAACGAATCACGCTTAGCACCATGGCAGTAAAAAACTTATCATTCTCTAAACAGAGGAGAATTTACCGGGACATCGCAGAGGAGACAGCAGACAGGGGTTGTACATGAGACAGCATGAGTTAGAGCTGGAGCTTCCTCGGGCAAACTATTACCACGAGAGATAAAGTGGAGCAGCAGCAATGTGTTGAGGAAGGAAGAACAGGCATTGTTGTTGTATCATCGTGTAGCAAGCAGCAACCGGGGAGCACTTGTATCTGCAGAGAGTATCAGCCACACACACACTGAGGGCCTGCAGCGGAGCTATCAGCTATGTGAGGTGCCGCACCCGTCCGCCCATGCAGGAGCTCCAGACTCCAGAGGAGATGGGGAGGCGCACCTCGACCCTCGCGAACCCACCGGATACCTCGACCTCGCGAACCCACCAGATGCTAGAGAGAGAAGAGAGGGGAGTCAGGAGCGGCGGAGAGGGAGAATGTGGAGCGGCGCACTGCAGACGGTAGCAGGCGGAAGGAGGCGTGGCCGGCGCGCGGCGTATTAGGCGGATGGGATGGGTGGGTTTGCGAGGATTCGAGAGAGCACGGATTGATTTGCCGCTGATGGCAGCGGCAGGCTGCACCGCGGCACCACCTCATTAGCTGTGCGCGGTAGGTCGAGGGGGCGGCTTCTGCTTCTCCTAGCAGGCGGCGGGGAGAGCGGAGGCTGTAAGACGGCGGCTTTGCGAGGTTGGGATGACCGGATGAGGAGCTCGTGTCCGGGTTTGTGGGCTGATGGGCAACATGCTGAGTTGCCCCGCTTAACGGGCTATAGATCCGTTACCACGCGCATCGGACGGTTCACGTCGTAAGATGGCTCGATCGGACGGTTGGCGGGTTAGCCGGCGACGTGGCCCGATCCGCTGCCCATCTTTTAGTGCAGGATTCGTTTATAGAGATTACAAATTTTGTACGTCCAATGCAGCATTAGCCTCTGAGTGGGAATCATAACTAAACAATTCGAAGTCTGGCTCCTTGAGATTGTACTCTGGTTTGTGGTTTGTAATTAAAAAGCTGCTAGTACTGCGTGCTTGAGACGGAAATTGTCTTCTATGTTAGCATACAAGACTTGGTTTTACTATGTCATTAAGTTTTAAAATAATTATTGGCTGATTCTCACCGGCTTCCTGATGTGAGATCTTGCTGGCAGGTTCTGGCCTCTGGGGTCTTACAGGTGATGTTACTCCTTTCTTTGTACTAATAACTAGCGGTTATGATGTCTTTGCATCTTGCCTGCTTAGTTGGTTACTAAACCTGCCAATATACTTGCTATAATTTCGTGGAACCTTATGGTGCCCTTTATGTATATTAAGTCAGACAATAGGACGTGCCGGGCCTATGCATGCATGACCTGCTTGTTTTCATGTGTTCTTTTGATCAATGATGGCTGCGTTCGGTTGAGCTTATAAGTGCTTATTTTTCAGCACTTCAACAGTATTTTTCTCTCACAACATTTCAGCACTTCTACAACACTTCAGCGTTTTTCTACAGCACTTCAGCTTCACCGAACGGAGCCGATGTTGACTCATACCAGGCAAATGGCATTGTTGCTGTCCAGTTGGCCAGCCATAAGTTGATTAACTTTCGGTTGTTCTGATATGCCTTCAATGTGAAAACCAAGTCTCCAGTAAAATGGAGCACATTGAAACTTTCGTGCTTCAAGCCAGCAACACTGGTTGTTTACAGGGGACCAAGCATGGGCATTTTTCTTATTCTTCAATACTATACTAGCATTATTCAATTCTTCGATTCTTTGCTATTTTCCTCCCTCCCAGCTATTTTCCTCCCTCCCATATAGGAGAGTCTCCATCCTCGTGTGTGTGTGCGCGCTAGGCAACATAAATTAGCTGCGTGACAACGGCAACAAGATAGATACTGAAATCCTGTCCGCATGGATTTGTTTGTGGTTTAGAAGGCAAGTTGGAATAGTCTTATTAGAGAGTAGTAATTGCCAGAATCTTTCCTATAACTGACAACTAGCTACATCAGTTCATTTTTTCACTTTGCATGTATGCATGGTTGATTTCTTTTCAGGTGCTTTCATGACTTATTTAATATTTTGAAATGTATACTCCTAGATGATAGGTGCCATCGCTCCAGGTACTTGTAAAATTATCTCCTCTGGTTTTCATTTATGATGTGGACTTCTTGCACTGTAGGTTGCAAGATATTTTTGTTCAGGTTACAGTTTCAAGTCCGTTAATTTCTCCCCCTTTTTCCTGGAAATTATCTTTGGTGACTTCATAGTCTGCAGCTCCTTTTAGTGCCATCTATGCTGTATTGTTTCCTGATGTTTTATCAGATTTCCTAATTTCCATTGCAATCTATGTCCGTCAGGTAAGCTTGTCTTATCAATGAAGTCTCCATGGTTTGTACTGATGTTCAAGATAGATGAGGTCAAGCAGGATACTGTGGTTGCTCTGATTGCAGCATCTTTCCAACTAAGACCTCATTCAGTCAGAAACTATGGAGCAAGGTAATGAACACATTGACCATTTGATCTGAGAATGAGATGCATCCAGATGCAGCAGGTTGGACTTGGTGGTAGCAGCAAAAATGTTCTGCGTCGGAGTCCATGGGAGGCCATGAGTGGGAGGCCAACAGGAGACTTGTGCTGAAGCATAATGTTAAAAACTCAACACATTAGTTTTAATTTGATTATCAATTATGTTACATCCAAGAGAGTTTTTACAATAGTTGAAGAGGCGACGAGAGGCGATTAGTGAGTTTATGGTCGGTGGACCCAAAACATGAGAAGCGATGAGAGCCGATGAGGAGAAAGACGATGAAAGGCAATTTGTGTGCCTATGGTCGGTGGGTCTATATACGTCCTGTCGCCTCCAATCGCCTCTGAAATCAAGGAGCTAGGATACCCAAAAAAATAGACATGACAATTCTATTTTCGTAGTTTTTTTTAATAAAGGGTAGAAGCGTACATACACAAGTACATACACAATTACAAGAGGAGTAATATAGTTAAGGTACATAATTGAAGTATTTTTTTTCTAGGGTTTCATTCAAGCCTATTCTAAGCCGCAGCGAGGCAAGTTCCAAGCCGCCGTATTAGACGTGTCGTTCCCCACGCTCGCCCGGACGCTGCAGCACCTGGCATCATCGTCGTCCATGGACGCAACGACAGCGACCGCCGCGCTCGACTGCCTCGCGGCCGACACCTTCGCCGGTGCGCTGGGTACGGAGGAGAGAGATTGACGGGAAAAGGAAAAGGGATTTTGCGCACCAGGAAAGAAGATGCTGCGGTCGGCGCTTCCCTACCGGATGCAACAGCTCCTAGAGCTGGAGGCAGAGACGAAGGCGTCGGCGGGCGCGATGTCGTCCTCGCGGTCGGCGTGAGAGAAGAGGCGCCCGGGGCACGTCGCGGTGGAGCACGTTGCGGCGGCGGCGGGATTGGCGTGGGCGAGGGCTAGGCAGCGCAGCGGCGGCGGCTGGAAGAATGGGGAGACCGGCAGGAGGAATACGATGTCGTCGAGCACGTCGGCGAGGCCCTCCCGGCCCTCCGGCAAGTCACGGTGGAGCATGTCGCGGCGGCGGCAGGATTGGTGTGGGCGAGGGCGCGGCGGCGGCTGGAAGAATGGGGAGGCCGGCAGGAGGAATAGGGTGTCATCGAGCACGTCGGCGAGGCCCTCCCGGCCCTCCGGCACGTCACGGTGGAGCACGTCGCGGCGGCGGCGGGATTCGCGTGGGCGAGGGCTTGGCGGCGCGGTGGCGGCGGCTGGAAGCAGGGCGTTCTATTTTTTTTTTCTTTTTTTCAGATTTCATCGGGGGAGAGGGTGAGGGGTGGGGTGGGGTGAGATAGGGACACGTGCAATGACCATCATACCCTTGACTAATAAAATTAACCAAAAAAACTATTTTTTAGAGGCGACGGGAGGCAATAGGAAGCGACTACAACCACCGTAAAGGGTCTCACCCAATACTCCTCATCTCATATTTTAAAGAACAAACTTAGACAACAATTACTAACAACAGACTCAAATCAAGAAAGGATGAAGCTTTTGAATAACCAAACTCCAAACTCAACTACTGAGATCTGAAACAAAATGACCAGACATGGAATGTTACATGCACGTGGTTGTAAGCGTGTGTGATAGGAATATACAAATAGAGAAGACATCAGATTGCTCTTATAGTGAGACAACAATGTTGATCGCAGGGGCAGGGGCAACGCATTCAACTCCTGAAGCTGATGTAGAAGCAGCACCTTTTTCTTGTTCTAGTTGCCCATTGACTTGAGAAGCCAATGGAGTGGTAGCAATCTCTTCTTCCTTCACAGGGGCCATGGCTTGGGGAGTCGACGAGCCACCAGTAGCTTGGTTGCTTGCAGCATCCTGTATTCTTTGCTTTGCAATTTGCAATCTCTCCTCTTTCGGCAACCGAAGATGCACCCTCTGCTGCCTATCCGCATATGTCTCCAGACCTGCGTGCGACACCAGAAGCGATACGTAGGAGAGGTACTCCCCGCCGGAGCCCAGGCTCTTGGCATGCAGGTAACCCCTGCACCTACTAGCAGAAAAGCAGAGCATCTCGATCCATACACCTTTGATTACTTGCCACATCTTGTTGTCATCACCAAATCGGAGCTAGAATCCATGAGTCTTGAATAAAACCTTCTGCTGACTCTGCTCTGCCTTGCTAATTATCTTTAGGGTAAGTCCTCTTTCGTCAAGCAGCGATGGACCATCATCACCTTGGAGGATGGCCTCGAGTTCATCATAAGCAACTGTGAACAAATTCCTTCTGCTGCCAGGCAATAACATCTCTGGATTAGCAAACAATATATGCATCATGTAGTTGGAGATTTGTCTACACATCCTGGCACATTGAAAATCATGAGATGTGGCCTTCGAATGGAAGCAAAAATCCGTCATCATGTTGGACATATTTTTGGAAGTATACATACCAAAGTATATGTATTTGAAGAATTGGGTCGCGCACCGTTCTAGATAGCAACAGGGAATAAAATGAAGGGAGTCTTCTGGAATAGCAGAGGTCGTGCAGACTTGGCTAAACATAGGTTCTTGGCTGAATTAGTTAACGAAGAGCAAATTAATTTTATCGCTCTCTCCGAGACTGGGCGGGATTCCTTCCCGGATCATATCCTCAAAAATCTTTGTGGAGGAAATGATTTTCTTTGGCACACCATGGCTCCCCATGGTAGATCAGGAGGAATTCTTCTAGGTGTGAACCTTAATATCTTCGACATTGGAGCCATTGATGAGGGAGATTTTTATGTAAAATTCACCCTAAGATGCAAATCTAATGACTTCAAGTTTATACTATACACAGTATATAGGCCTGCTCAACTCCAAATAAGAATGCCTTCTGTAATACCCCGGGTATTACGGATTTAATTAATCTGCCATGTCATCATATTTAAATTAATCATTTGCATATGATTGTGATTAGGTCCCTAGAGTGATTTGAATTTAATTAGTATTTGTTTGTAGAATTAAATTCCCAAATAAAGGTTTAAAAATTTACTTTTATTAGGGCCAAAACCTAATTCAAAATCTAAAAGGAATTTGGAGATAGTCCCTTAATAAAAGTTTTAGATCTTTTAAAATGGAACAACTTTTATTTTTGGAGATTTCAAAGTTCTGTGGTGGGAATGCAAATGTATTTCAAAACAATGATTTAAAACTTAGTTTTAGATTGGCATTTCAAAAATTAATTGGAATCTGGCAAAACTTCCTAAATAGAAGTTGTAAAGCTCATTGAGTAGAACAACTTTTATTTTGGCAATTTTTCAAGTTGTTGAGAAAATTTAAAAGTAATTTTAAAAATACAGTTTAAAATTCAAAACTCTAGTTTACCCCTTTTTCTGTAGTTTCAAAAATATTTCGAATTTGGATTTAGTTCCAAAAGCAAAGTTGTTCATAATTTCAAACTCTACAACTTTTGTTTTTGCAGTTTTTCATGTTGTTATACAAAATCAGTCGAATTTGGTCAAAAACCGACAGCCCTAGGGTCTAGGTGCTACAGTGCTATGCCCCCTCACCCTGTTCGCGAACAGAGCCGGCAGCCGCCGTGCCGGGCGCGCGCGCGCGGCCGCCCGTGCCGGCCGGGATCGTGTCCCCGCGACCTCGGCAGATACGGGCGCGCGTGCGCCGCGTCGTCCTGGTTCTGTCCCCCTCGCTCCCGACCTTTAGAAAGGCGACGAGGCCCTCCCCCTCGCCATTTCTTCTCTCCCGGCCACCTTCGAGCTCTCTCGGTCGCCGGCCAAATTGGTCGCCACCGAGCCATCATCACCCTCTCCATCTTGCAGCCAGCGAGCTAGCTTCCTTGCGTATCTCCTGCGACCGTCGGCGGGAGCTGTAGAGCTTCGTAACCACCGGAACACCGGTGTCTCCTTCGCGGGCGGGCAGAGCGCCGCCGCGAGCTCCGCCGTCGTCTCGAGCTAGTCTGGGTAAGCTCTGGGCCTCGGATTGTTGCGTACCGTGATCTCCGTGACCCCTTGAACCTTACGCGTGCGTCGGCGTGCTCTCTGGCTCCCTAGGTTCGCCGGAACGCGTGTTCGCCGTTGTGCCGAGCCGCCGGGATCCGCCGCCGTCGCCAAGTCGCCTTCTCCGAACCACCTCCGTCTCCACCGACCCCTCGGCCAGCTTCGTGGTGAGCCCCAGATACTCGCGCACCTTTTTCCCCTCTCTTTACCGGCTTGTGCTCGCCGGCGACGTGCTCGCCGCCGCCACCGAGCCGCCGCGTACGTGTCTCCAGGTGCTGCGCGCCTCGGATCTCGTCGTGTCTTAGCTTGGTAGACTCGCCTTGGAGTGTAGAGTCCGTAGGTGCCCTCGGCTTCGTCCCTCGGCTCACCGTCGGCGAGCTAGGGGCGGCGAACCGCCGGCGCCCTCGCCTCTGTCAGAACAGAGGAGAGGCCAGGGGCCTCGGGTTAGAAGGAGAATAAAGGCAGGGGGTTAAGCGCGAAGTTCATGACTCATGTGAATAGTGTAGATCGGACCGCGGGTTGATTTCCAGTTTCCCCAGGGTCTCTTTTGCAAAGCCGTCGGCGCCGGGCGCGGGCAGGCCGAGTGGGCCGGCTCGCTCTGGACTTGGGCCGTAGTGGGCTGCTTTGGTTTTTCTATTTTCCCAGTGAATTACTAAATGCTTTTCTTTTATATATTCATATGAATAGTGCTGCAGTTTGTTATTTTCGTGTGGATTAATTTACTGCGCCAAAAATGATGAAATTAATTGTGTATGCTCTCTGAAGTATGTAGTATTTGTTAAAAATATAATATAGGGTGTTCCAGTGCCTTTAATCTGCTGTATAAATCAGTGAAGTAATTAATAAATGCAAGTTTGTGTAATTTTAATTAATTCTCTGTAAATCCAAAAATCATGAAATTTATTGTGGCTCTGTTTGGTGATAAAACCTAGCTGTTGGTAAAGTTTGGTTGCAATTGAAGTTAGTTTGGTCAATTAATAAATATATGTGAAATTAGGGATTAATAAAGTAAATAGAAAAATGAATTTAGGTTTGTTGTGTGAATTTTTGGGTTGAATGAAGACCAAGGATCTTTCGCTGTGTGATCCTTGGCAATTCGAGAACTTAGTGCTTGATAGTAGTCATAAAGCTGTGTAGCGGCTTTCTGTGACCGTTAAAAAGGTCAATAAAACAAAAGTAGGAAACATTACTTTTACCTTCCGTAGATTGTTTACAACTTTAGCGTGAAGGAAAGTTGTACTCAAGGTATTAATGGTTTACTTTCAAGCATTTCATTTGTTGCCCTCATGCCATGCTAAGCATACATCATTGCATACGTGTAGTGCCCGTTCCCGAGGGGGTCCAGGTCGAGACTACTACTGAGGAGGCCGCTCCAGAAGTCATCCAAGGATTCGACATCTGCGGGACTGATCCCGACCCGACGCTGTACACGATCCAAGGCAAGCCCCGGTGCATTCAGCCCCTCTATTACAAAATATTTATAATTCGAGTTAATCTACTGCATTAGGTTGATAGGAGTTGATTGTCACCTATCCAGATGCATTGTCTCAAATAAATACCCTGAAACCTGATTTAAATAAAATGGTTTGAGAAATGCTTAGGCATGCTTAATGAACTTAGCTTTGCGTAAAAAAAAAACTATTTTCTGTGCCATGATTATACTTATACTTTGATTGGTGAAGAACTGGTTATCCGTTGGTCGATGTGTATTTGGGTTGGAGTCCCAATGCATGGTCGCTTTCGGAGTAGATTGGAACTGGTCGATGTCTTGGAAACGTGTTTCGTTGGGTGGCCAGCTCATGGGGCGGCGTTCCCTATGTCTCACTCACCCGACAGGCACGATAATAAAAACTGTCGGGTAGTCTTGTGCTTGGGTTAGAGTCCCAATGCAGGATTGGCGGCAGGAAGGAAGTAGGGACCGTTCGTTGTAGGCCTGCTGTGATCATGATGAACAGCCTAGCCACATACCAATGCGAAAAGCCTAGAGTCCGGTGACGCTATTGCTAGAACCGACAACCACGCACTGGGAGTGGAGAGATGGCGAGAGTAGCTTGTACCCACGTGGCCGGCGTGCCTGGATAAGAGTGGAGTACTGTGCTCTCGGGTGGCGCAGGACCGGTTCCGGGATAGCAAAGCCGTGACGACGGGTTGGTATATGTATGCCGGCGTGCTGCATATGCAGTGTGGTTAGAATCCCCAGCTGGGTACTTTCTGGATTCGAATCGACGTGCTCCTCGGTTATGGAGACTTGATCCTCACACTCTACACCGAAAAGTGGTTCTCAACTAGGTTATCTGAATGAATAAAGTAATTGAAAGAATGATGATACATGAGTCTGAATATTGGAGCTATAAATATGATTATAATAATGACAAAATAAAATATGGAACAGGATAGATTGCTTTTCTGCAAACTCCTCATCCTCTGCTAGCCTTACCCATAGCCTTGCATTCCTGAGTCTCATTTTACACCCTTAGTCGGGTAAGTCTTGCGGAGTACCCCAAGTACTCAGGGTTTGTTAACCCCGTTGCAGGAGGACCGCAGTCGGAGATCTGTCTTGCTCCATGTTGCGTGACCGTGGTCGAAGAAGAAAGCAGCGATGAGTGAAGTAGAACCCGTGGGCAGGGTTCGAGTTATCTTATCTAGTATTGTGTAACTATTCCACTGCTACGGTTATGTCCTCTGGCCTGTAATAACTATATTTGAATCCTATTTGAACAACTGGTTTGTAATCTAAATGTTATGTAATCTTCCGCACTGTACTCTGATGTATTTTATTATGAAACGTTGTAATCCTGTGATGATTCTGCAATGGTGATCCTGTCGGAGAAAAGGGCGCTAATGTAGCCTGACAGACCTGTCTAGATCATTTGGGACACGGGCCCGGCTGTCAGAAGTCGTTAGTGACAATGACAGGTGCCAGTGGGCCAGGTGATTTAGCCGGTTCTGTTACACCTTCCTGGTAGAACTCGCCAACACTTGCTCTAAAGAAACTCTCCCATATATAATAGGGGGGGATTTCAATATAATGCGAGCTCCAGAGGACAAGTGCTCAGGGGATTTCGACTCCAAATGGCCTAACCTTTTCAATGCTGTCGTCGAATCTCTAGATCTAAAGGAGATTGTGATGTCAGGCCGCCAATATACTTGGGCGGGGCCAGGGGATAATCCAACTTTTGAAAAGTTAGATAGAATCCTCGTCAGCACTGAATGGGAAAATCAGTTCCCGTTGACGTCAGTCGAACCTCGAGATAGGAATATTTCCGACCATACTCCCCTTGTGCTTAACACTGGAGCTTCGACCCACCAGACCAATAACCGTCCTTTTAAATTTGAAAGGGGATGGTTATTACGGGATGGTTTTTATGACATGGTTACAAATATCTGGCAATCTCCATGCTCGGGGGTGACCTCGCTTGAACGTTGGCAGTTCAAGATCCGAAGGCTCAGACAATATCTTAGAGGCTGGGCTAAACACACGGCAGGGTCTTACAAAAAAGAAAAAAAGAAGCTGTTAGCTCGTTTAGAGGCTCTTGATAAGAAAGCTGAGAGTACTCAGCTATCTGATCAGGAAATTAATCTTAAGCACTATCTAAAAGAGCGGTTAGTCAGTCTTCTGAGAGAGGAGGAACTGAAATGGTATGAGCGTGCCAAAGTTAAAACCCTCTTGGAGGGTGATGCTAACACTCGGTTCTTCCATCTAGTGGCGAATGGGAAACACCGTAAACAGCATATATACAAACTTGAAAATGATCAAGGAACTGTAGTCGGTGACGAGTGCCTCAAAAGCCATATTACAAGCTATTATAAGAATCTCTTTGGGCCACCCTGAACATTCTGAGATCACACTTGTGGAAGATCACATTCTCGATATTCCTCAAGTTTCACCGGAAGAAAATGATATCCTAATTAGTCCGTTCACCGAATCTGAGGTGAGGGATGCAGTCTTCCAAATGGAGCATAATAAAGCTCCGGGCCCGGATGGATTTCCTGCGGAATTCTATCAGGTGTTTTGGGGAATTATCAAAGAGGACCTTCTATGCCTCTTTGCAGACCTCCATAGTGAGGCCCTTGATCTCTACAGCCTGAATTTTGGAATTATTACCTTAATTCCAAAAATCCAAAATGCTACAAAAAATTCAACAATATAGACCAATTTGTGTCCTCAATGTGAGTTTCAAAATCTTCACTAAAGTGGGCACAAATAGATTGAATATGGTAGCCAAAATGGTGGTGAGCCCAACGCAGACTGCCTTCATGCTAGGTAGAAACATCATGGAAGGAGTAGTAATTTGAGTCGCACACCAAAAAAAGAGATGGGGTCATATTCAAAATAGACTTTGAAAAGGCATATGATAAAGTGAAGTGGTCTTTCTTACAGCAAACCTTACGCATGAAAGGCTTCTCCCCCAAGTGGTGTAGGTGGGTTGAGAGTATGGTCACTGGGGAAGTGTGGGGATTAAAGTCAATGATGATATTGGCCCCTACTTCCAAACCAGACGCGGACTCAGGCAGGGAGATCCTATGTCGCCTATATTATTTAACATCGTCGCTGATATGCTAGCTCTTCTTATTAATAGAGCAAAAGCCGATGGTCAAATAAGAGGAGTCATCCCCCACCTTATTGATGATGGTCTATCGATCCTTCAATATGCTGATGACACCATCATCTTTGTAGACCACGACCCAGAACAAGCAAAGAATTTAAAACTCTTGCTATGTGCTTTTGAACAATTATCTGGGCTTAAAATCAATTTCCATAAGAATGAAATTTTCTGCTATGGGGCAGCCAAAGAGATGGAACCTTATTATACTAATCTCTTTGGGTGTAACGCAGGGGAATATCCCTTTAGATATCTAGGGATCCCAATGCACCATAGACAACTCCTGAATTCTGAATGAAGAAAGGTTGAAGAACGATTTCAACAGAAACTCTCTTGCTGGAAAGCAAAGTACTTGTCTTATGGGGGAAGATTAGTTCTGCTTAACTCGGTCTTAAGCAGTCTACCCATGTTTATGATGTCCTTTTTGGAGATTCCTAAAGGAGTACTCAAAAACCTTGATCATTTCAGATCAAGATTCTTCTGGCAAGGATCTACTGACAAACACAAATATAGACTGGCCAGATGGGACATCTTATGTCGTCCTAAGGACCAAGGGGGTCTAGGTATCCTAGATTTACAACTGCAAAATAAATGCTTATTGGCAAAATGGTTGGTAAATCTACTAAACACAGAGGGCATGTGGCAGTCCCTTCTAACGAATAAATACCTACGATCGAAAACCCTTACCCAAGTGACAGCTAAACCCCATGATTCTCATTTTTGGAGAGGTCTCATGCGCATTAAAGATGAGGTTTTAGCTAAAGGTTCCTTCGATATTAAAGATAGGACCAAAACGAGGTTCTGGGATGATACATGGGTAGGAGACGAGCCTCTAAAAGTTAAATATCCTTCTCTTTATAACATAGTGCGTGATCGCCACGCAACTGTCTCGAAGGTGTTGACCTCTAGTCCCCTAAACATCTCCTTTTGTAGGGCTCTGGTGGGTAATAAACTTTTAGAATGGCTAAATTTAGTAGCACAGATTTCTAATGCTGAATTGGTGGATGGTTCAGATTATTTTAGATGGAACTTAACTAAATCTGGGTTATTTTTTGTTCGCTCGCTGTATCTACATCTCATTGATACACAACCACCTTTTTTTCGTTGGACACTCTGGAAAATAAAAATTCCTCTAAAGATTAAAATCTTTCTTTGGTTCCTACAGAGGGGAGTTGTCCTAACCAAAGACAACCTTGCTAGGAAGAACTGGAAAGGGGGCCAGAAATGTATCTGTTGTAATATGAATGAGACTATCCAACACTTATTCATGGAATGCCCCTTCGCCAAAATGATTTGGAGGATTATTTTCTTTGCTACTAATTTAACTCAACCTAGATCCATCAGCCACATGTTTGGCACATGGATTCGTAATCAGCATAAAAGGATTAGAGGCGTGATCTAGGTTGGGGTGGCTGCCATGTGCTGGGCCATCTGGCGATGCCGGAATGATGTTATATTTAACAAACTCAAAACTAACTCTATCATGCAGGTTATTTTCAGGGGAGCGTATTGGCTCCGCTTCTGGGCCCCGCTGCAGCGTGACGAGCAAGCCAATGACATCCTCTCGTCGATAAGCAAGAGATTGGAGACAATTGCTTTAGAGATTTCTAATAAAGGATGCAAACATATTTACTGTTTGCTTTAATTTCCTGGTCAATGTTTAAGACCATGGCTTGCTCTTCCTTTTTTCTTTGATCCGAGACGTTGTAATAATTGGCTGTGTACATCCACGGATGTAGAGGCCGGATATTTATATATCCCTTATTAAAAAAAAAAGATAGCAACAGGGAATATCATCCATTCTTACGAGACGATAACCTCAACCTCAGTTGTTACACCAGCAGCTTCGTTTCTTGCGGCTTCTTGTATTCTTTGCTTGGCAATACTGACCCTTTCTTCTTTCGGTAGCCGAAGCTGCACCCTTTGCTGTCTCTCCGGGAACGTCTCCATCTCCGCATGCGCCATTAGGAGCCAGACAAAGGAGAGGTACTCCCCACCGGAGCCGAGGCCCTTAGCGTGCAAGTACCCTCTGCACCTACTGGCAGAAAAGCATAGCATCTCCACCCAGACGCCCGTAATCACCTCCCACATCTTCTCTTCATCACCTAATTGCATCAGACCTTGAGCAAGTACCCAAGAATCGTGAATAAAGCCTTCTCTAGATCCCACACGGTCAGCTATCTTTTGTACAAGTTTTCCTTCGTCCCGAAGCTGTAGATGCTCGCCGTGGACGATGCCCTCGAGTTCACGGTAGGCTGTCGTGAACAGATAGATTCATTCTGCTGCCAGGCATCAGCATATCAGAATTATGAAACAGGAGATGCATCATGTAGTTGGAGACTTGTCTTGGTAACATGGAACGTTCAGGATGATGAGGTTGTGTGCCCTTGAGGTGAAAGCAAAAATCCGTTGCCACATGCCAGATAAGGACGCCCTCATCAAATGGCTTTTCTAAGCTCCAAGCAAGGAATTGTTCACATCCTCCATTGCGCTCGAGTGTCAAATGGCCTCTGATATCGCTGAACCTCCTATAACTTTCAGCATCCAGCATGTAATTGATCCATCCATATTTTACATGATCACGAACTAAGCTCGTAATGCGCTTGGATGAGTTGCTAGGCTTCATGCACCAGTATTGGTTAAGCAAGTCTTTGCATTGTAGACATCCAGCGATGCCCATCAACCAGGTGTGCCTCTTGTTACGGGCAAAGAATTGTATAAGGTTGTGTTGGGCAACCATGTCATACCAACGACACTCATGCTGCTCCTCAGCTAAAATACGTTTGAAGGAAATGCGCTCCACCAAATACGTGACAAAACACAGCACAATTGTAACAATCACATCGCTATCCTTGTATGTTTTCTTGTGGCCAACGTTCAAAAAGATAATGCATGCTAGCGATACCATCACTGCAGAAAACATCCAGGTAATGGTAGAACAGCACATATCAACAAGATGTTGACCTATGTTTCCACGAGGCATGGTGTGATCCTTGGTGTAAAGAAGGTCAATGAAGGACCGAAAACGGCGACCAGAGGGGGGGGTTGAATGGGAGCCTCAAATTTCTTTCGAAATATTCAGCCACTGTCTCAACATCACCTCCAAACAAGCAAATAAAACACAGTGATGTTCACGACCCAACTAAGTGGGTGGATGCTCTCAAGAAGCACAGCAAAACACCACGAAGCCAACGCAACAAGCGGAAATCAAATCGGAGCTCAAACATGCAAACTGCGGCCAAAACAGAAACCTGGAGCTCGCTGATTTTACTGTAGCAATCGAGTACTGTAGCAGAACCTGCAAGCAGCAAATAGAGCACGCAAGATGTTGCTGCAAGCCTGTAAACCTGATGCTTGACAGAAGCTGGACAAGAAGCCTCACTACTGAAAGAAATTCACACGGTGAACAAACTCTGAATTTAACCGGTGAAACAGTCACCAAGCAATTTGTTTAGATAAAGATTAGTATCACACGATTGCTTGAAAATGACATCTCTACTGAAATTGGATAAACAGCAGTGGCTTCAGTATGCTACCTATGATTACTGACAATCAAACAAACCAAGGATTGCTTTTGTAGATCATGTAGAGAACTAGTAGACTCATGCCCAAACAGAATTCAGCCTGAGCTCACCTTGGCTTCACGAGAGCAATGCTTGCTGAAGAAAGTAGCAGAGTTAGTGGCGCTCTTGGCTTGCTATCTGAAAGTGACAGGAACACAGGAGGAAAAGCTACTAGTGATGGGTCTGCACACCACCTGCAGCAACGAACAGAAATAAAAGAACTGCTCTCCACCGCTCAAGAAAGAAACCTGAAACCTGCTAGCTCTCGATTAGCAAACAGATAAGTGCACGCACTGCAGATTAAGCAGATAGAGAAGGCGAACAAGACTGGACTCCATCAAAAGATTACTTGAGTGGACAGCAGGGTCTGCACTGCCGAACAACTCCGCTCAGGTAGGAATCGAAGCTGACACAATCACTCAAGCTCACGAACAGGAGACAGCTGAGCAAAAGAACAGAAGGAAGCGACAACCACAAAATCGATGGGATCTGACCCAAAACAAAACGAACGGCTTCCAAACTTCGCACGGGTGAAATTCATCTAGCTACGAACTCATCCTCAAGAAATCATCGCCTGAAATTACTCCAAACTCCAGGAAAAACAGATCGTAGCTAACACGAAAATAAGGAAAAAATGAACATCACCGTGAAACGAAAATCACAAGAACAAGAGATGAATCCCGGAGACGACACGAGATTAGGGCCTCGATTTCCCAACACAATTCACGAGTTCTTACACCACCATGACAAGTGGAGGATCTCTCCCTAAGCACTAGACTTAACCCTAAGTGAAGGAGTTCAAATGAGAGAGAGTGAGAGAGATAGGAAGAGGATGGCTGCCATACCCCTTCTTATCGTCTTATTACATTTTGCGAAAAACCCCCTAACCACTAACTACAGCTAAGCAGGCGAGCCAGCTAATCCGGAGATATTCTGGAACGGCCTGTGACACAAGATAGAATCAGACGACCCCGCTTCGTGCTCGAGTTGCCGTCGCCTTGACGCAACCTCGGAGATTCCGCCACGTGTCGTCCCGCTTCCCGCCGGAAGCAGCTCCGCCCGGGTTTTTGTGGCCTAAACCCGAAAACCGTCCTGAGCCGCAGCCCGCTCGCACTCGAGTCTCCTGGCCATACTGGACCGCACCTGTCGAAGTCGCAGTGTTCGCTACCGCAGCCAGCGCTCCGGCGTCCAACTCCCGGCCCAAGTCCCGCGTCCGTCCTTCACCGCTCCCAGTCCATCGGCACGGCCCGCGAACTTGACCTCTACTCCGCCATCCGCCACTGCATCCGAGCCCAACACCTGCACAACACAAGCCTGACCAACACGCCAAGTGAACCCCGTTGACAATCACTCATCACACTCGAGACCAAACCCACACTTGGGTCCTGCAGTCAAAGATGTTGGAGACTCCATCCCTTAATGCATTATAAGCTCCTTGATCGCCAAGCAGCCAGAAGGATTCCAAGCTAATCAGGCGGTCAGGATAGGAATATGCAAGGATCTACAAACAGCTTGTCCGGTCTAGAGAGCCGCTGCAAGTCTTGACGAGACCGCCGATGGCGCCGCCACCGAGAACCTTGATTAGGATCAATAACAAAATCTCTTGCTCTTTGTATATATTCTTCGAGCTCTACTTCTCTGTCTGTAGTCTCAGTCCTAGAAGCGGGATGGGAAGAGCTCACTAGGTTCTTGAAGCTAGCTCTCTTAATAGCCAAGGGCCTCTCCAAGCATTTGAGAATTCCTGGAATGAAAAGCAAGATAGCTACAGCTAATAACTACTTATCAGCCGAGGACGACCACGACTTGTAAAACACGTACAGAGCTACTGCAATCTGAGATAGACGAACAGAGCAGGGTCGTTGTCAGCCAAAAAATATATAAAAGAAATTAATTAATTAATTATTAGACAAGTGATTACTACTCCATGTGTTCCAAAAGTCAGAATGCATGACTTATAATTTGGAACGGAGGAATTACTTTTTACTACATAAATAAATGGAAACTAACTCCAGATTAAATTAATTACCTGAGACACCCCAGTTACAATGTGTCTTGTCCATAGCTCATTGTCTTCAATGTTGTAAGCGGATATGGTGACCTGACCACCGAGGTGTATGAGCAGGATCGGCGCCCATAACACCTCTATGTCATGGGCACCATTTGCAGAGCTGTACCCTATCTTTCTTTGGCGGTTGAAGAGCATGGCGAGGGCGTATATTGCCAGAGCATCTGCGCCTAGGTATGACAGCCAAATGCTAAACATGTAGACGGCGTGGATATGCATCTTACGACCCCTGGCGAAAATTGCGAGGAAGCATTGTACTCCGAGGCTGCCCAAGACGAGAACTCGCAGCTGCCACTCTTCCCACCATTGCAGAGCACTTGAAAAAGTCATTGTGTGTCTCTCTAGATGTCCGTGTGTGTGCTCTTTTGTGCTTGTGCGCTTCTGTCCGGATCGAACACTGTTTCTCAACAGACAATAATTATTCACTACTATAAAGTCCACTCTTGCAGCATGATTCCCTCTTCTACGCAAGCGGATGTAGAAAGAACCTCATTTGTATATATGGGGACGGGCACAAAATCGTTCCTGGAAACTGATTTCCAGGAGAGGTTCATAAGATGATCCACCCCTAGAGAAATCAATTTTTATTTTGGACGGCAAACACAAAGCTGCTTCAACATTTCTTTTTTCTTATGGAAGAGAAGAGAGGGCCGGATGGGACTTACGAGCGGCAGGAAAGAATGCATGGCTGGGGTGAGAGGAGGAACTAATTAAGAGCACTTCAGAGAGCCCAAGCATTAGTATGGTGTACACTCCAGTTTGGCCTAGCATTCCTTTCTTATACTTGATGACTAATAATTTTCATTCACATGCAGTGAGAGTGGTGGTTTTTAATATCTTCGTTTGACAGTCTCCTCTTCTCTTCGAATTCATCGACCGTTTTATGACCTCGAGTGCAATTGCGTGTTGAAAGCTCCGGTGGTTTGTTTGCTTGTTTCTTTTCTTAGGATCTTTGGCGCGTTCTCCTGTACGTTTTACATTGATTCCTATGCCAAAACCTGAGCTGCCTAATTCGTCTGCTCTGGTCCGCCGGACCACTTGCATAGTTAATCCTTCTGCTTTGGTTCTGTGCTGATCAAATCCAAAGATTTGGGTCGTACAAGTCGCCTACGAACTTCCCTGGTACTTTCGTATCATCAATCGAGTAACTTTACTACTTAATGAATGCTTCACGTCAATCCCCACGACATGAATACATGATATGATAAAAAAATCTCAAAAATTCTATAAAAGAATCAGAAATATATCCAGCCATAAATGAAAACTAATATAACTGAACTCCAAAACAGTAACTGGATTAATTACCCTACATCAATAGTACATATTAATTTAAAATATGTCCCTAAATTTGAATACCAGTCGAAAAAGCCACCCTGCGCCATGCAGTGGCGGATCTAGGATTTTAGATCCCGGTTTCGGTAAAATCTATTTCAGCAATTCAATAACAATTATACAATTTAGTTAAAACCATCCACTAATACAATATAAATACTAGTTCAAAAGCCATACCGATAGTTCTAATATAGACATAAAAGAGTACATGACACTTACAATGCTAGTATTTTAATTTCTAACAGTTCTAGTATAGGCAAGCCTTCACTGACGCGGTCATACACAGACTGAAGACAGCAGACGGCGAACCTCCGATCTTGCATTCAGAGCAGGGCGAAGGGCGGCAGGGCACCAGTCAGCAGCGGCTAGCGCGTCACCAATTCACCGATCACCGTCGTCACGCAATCGGCAACCATGCGTCAGGGCGTCCGCCGTGAGGCGGCGTGTTCCCTCCGTCCTCCAATCGAATCAGGAACGTCGTGTATGGACGAGCGCTGAGCGCATACTGAAAACATTTGCATTTCAGCTGGCCACTTGTCACGTGGGCCGCGTTACATGGGCCTCCCGACATCCCTCAATGGCTTCATCCGATCAGGTATGTCAAATGGATCTGCAAGATTTAGGTGGATTAGTTTTTTTTTTTTTCGGGAGCTGGTTTGTACCCGTATTTCATTAAGTAGATTCAGTTGGATTATCGGCTATGTTACGAGACAGTTGGTCAGTCAGACATCCAAAAGAACACCCAAAACCCGTCATCTCATCATATTTAAAAGAACAAACTTAGACAAGAATTACTGATAATGGCAACCGACTCAAGTCAAGAAAAAGGATGAAGAAAAAGAATTACTGCAGTCAGCGTGTGTGATAAGAATATACAAACAGAAAAGACATCGCATTACTCTTATGGGGAGACAACAATCTTGATCGCAGGGGCAGGGGCAACACAGTCAACTCGTGAAGCTGATGTAGAAGCAGCATCTTCTTCTTGTTCTAGTAGCCCATTGACTTGAGAAGCCAATGGAGTGGTAGCAATCTCTTCGTCCTTCACAGGGGCCATTCCTTGGGGAGTCGACGAGGCACCAGTAGCTTGCTTGTTTGCAGCTTCTTGTATTCTTTGCTTTGGAATTTTCACTCACTCCTCTTTGGAAAGCCGAAGCTGCACCCTCTGCTGCCTCTCCGCATATGTCTCCAGCCCTGCGTGCGACATTAGGAGTGATATGTAGGCGAGGAACTCCCCACCGGAGCCCAGGCCCTTGGCATGCAGGTAACCCCTGCATCTACCAGCAGAAAAACAGAGCATCTCAATCCATACACCTTTGATTACTTCCCACATCTTCTGATCACCGAATCGCATCAACTCTTGAGCTAGAATCCATGAGTCTTGAATAAAACCTTCTGCTGACTCTGCCTTGCTAATTATATATCTTTAGGGTAAGTGCTCTTTCATCCAGCTGTGATAGATCATCATCGTCTCGGAGGATGGCCTCGAGTTCATGATAAGCATCTGTGAACAAATTCCTTCTGCTGCCAGGCAACAACATCTCAGGATTAGCAAACAATAGATGCGTCATGTAGTTGGAGATTTGTCTACAAATCCTGGCACATTCAAAATCATGAGATGTGCCCTTCTTATGGAAGCAAAAATCCGTGGCCACATGCCAGAGAATGATGCTTTCGTCGAAGGGCTTATCTATACTCCCCAGAAGGATTTCTTCACCGCCATTGCGCTCAAGTGCCCACTGGCCTCTGTTGTCGCTGAACGTCCAATAGCTCTCGATATCTGCTATATCACTCATCCATCCAGCCCTAACATGTTCACCAACCAATATTGTAATGTGGTTGGACGACTGATAGGACCTCAAGCCAAAATGTGTTTCAAGCAAACCTTTGCACTGAAAGAATTCTACGATGCCCATTAGCCTTGTGTACCCCCTGTTCCAAGCTAGAAATCCTACAAGACTACGTTGGGCAACCCTGTCTGACCACTCGTTAATAAAACTTATCATTGTAAAAAAGGACAAAATCTCCAAAAAGTATGTGATGTACAATAGTATGAATGTAACCTTGATGTCACTTCCCCTATAAGCCTCTTTGCGGCTGCTGTGGAAGAGGCCGATGGGCACAACCGGCAATAGGAGATTAAGATGCATTATAAGGATAGAAACCCAATTGCCACAGTCTTTTGTCGTGGTTCTGTTTCTATCCTCCCCTTGGAATACCTTGCTATAAAAAAGAGTAAAGGTTTCAGAGAGCCCTACACGAAGGGCGTTGTAAGTGGTTTCCTTGTCCAGCAACCAAAAGGATTTGAACGTAGTGAGACGGTCGCCATAGACATATGCGTAGTCTACAAATAATTTTTCCGGCATAGAGAGTTGCTTCTTGTGTGATGATCGGCTATCAGAATCCAATGCTGGAGGATTTATGTTCTGTTGCACAAAATTCCGTGCTTCTTGTATGTACTCTTCAAGCTCAACTTCTCTTATTTTTGCAGTTTTTTGTCCTTGGGGCAGGATGGAAAGTAGTGACTATACTGTTAAAGCAAGCCCTCTTGAGAGCCGATGGCTTGTCGAAGCATTTGAAAATACGGATGATGAAAAGCAGAATTGCTGCAGCTAGTAACCTCTTATCTGCAGAGGATGACCATGACTTGCAAAACACATAGAGGACCACAACGACCTGAGGAGTTTCATCCAAATGAATATAGTTAGAGGTGCAAGAGCTTTTGTAGCATCCCTGCGCAGTGATTTGCAAAAAAAAAAAAAAGACATAAGAATAATCACTGTGTTTTATTTTCTCACCTGAGACACTATAGTTAGAATGTGACGGGTCCATAGTTCGTTGTCTTCAATGTTGTAAGCGGAGATGTTGACCTGTCCACCGAGATGGACCAGCATGATAGGGGCCCATAACACCTCTAGGTGATGGTTGCCATTTACAGAAGTGTACCGTAACTTCCTTTGGTGATTGAAGAGTATTGCAAGGGCATATACAGCTACAGCGTCTCCGCCTAGGTATACCAGCCATATGCTAAATCTGAACAAGGGCTGGTTATGCATCTTACGGGCGCTGGCAAACAACGCGAGGTAGCACTGAATGGCGAGGCTGCCCAAGACAAGGATGTGCAGCTGCCACTCTTCCCACCAGTCTACGACACTTGAGGAAGACATTGTCATTGTCTCACCGGACTATATTTGCGATGCTATTACCCACCACTCCAACTATTTCTATTGCTTGTTTGTCGTTGCTAATGACGATTGGGCCCCTATATGCGAACAATGTCAGGAGAACATAAAATTTGTTAAAAAAAACACTCGAAAATCCTCACTAAAAGGGCTTCTTTGGATGCACTCGTATTCATCTCAATCCACATGTGTTGCATTGGATTGAGGTGAAACTTAAACTAATTTCCACCCAACCCACTCCAACACGATCTGCAAGTTTGGTCACAGCAACTTGGGGTGAGGATGAGAGGGTGAGATAGAAGACGTGGTACGCTGCTCCTAAATGCCCCGGATGGCCGTTGAGGTGGATCCGGAGGGCGATCCTGAGGGCGATCCCGAGGGCGGCCCGGTGAACCACGTCGGTGTTGGGGCGGAGGATCCAGATGATGATCCCAGCTTCGGCTCTGGCGCCGGCGATCTACTTGCGGGGGCAGTGCAAGAAGATCGGACGGACAATCAGGCTGACAACAGCATGACGGTGAATAGTGGAAGTGCGGCCGCCACCAGGGAATCGCACGTACGTGATGCTAGTTCGTCTCACACGTTTCCTCTTGTGGTTGCAGGCGATCGGCTCAATGGAGTCATCCAATCCAAGGAGGTAGATCCGCCATTGCTACGAGCTGGAGAGGGGACCTGCGCTCGTGAAAACAGGGTGACGGTGAACAGTGCGGTAACCATTTTGGTTCAGGAAACAAGTTCTTTTGCAGACCCTGCGGCGGATCTCCGATCACGGAGAGGAAAGGCCAAATTCTGGGTGTCGGCGGATGATGATGATTCTGACGAAGAAATTGAATCTTATTCACCGATGACTCCGGATTTGGTGAGGCACGCATCGGTCCATGGTTTTAATAAGACACAGTTAAATCTGGTTGAATCAGTTCTTGCAGTTGATTCGAATCGGAAGCGAATCGCACAGAGCGTTTCGCCGGGATCGAAATCACCAGAACTGAGATTAGCTCATGATGTGATCAAAGCATTGACGGATGTAAGAACGTCGGCTGTCCGGCCGTGGTCCGGCAAATTGCCGCGCCCGCGGAGATCGCCGGTGTTGACGTTAGGTGATTGTTTGGTCAGTGATTGCCGGGGGAGAAAGATGACCTTCACGGAATCACTGAACATGCATTCACCGGAGCAGGAAAAAATTCAAAATTTGAAACCTGCTAGCCTTGACGTTGGAAGGCCCAGGATGGGCGGCTTCAACCTGACAGATGGGTCTTCTGGCTCCACACCGGTGACAAGCGGGCCCGGGCACGTGATTCTTTGCAGGAAGGCATCCTGCCGTGGAACGCTGGCGGCACGGTTTCTTGGCAGATCGCATCTCATTGAAGCCACAAACAGAATCACCCTAGCCGCCACCTCTTCTCCTTCCTACGCCAACGTCCTTCGGTGCGGCATGGCAGCCAATGGTGCTGGCGGCGCTAGGGGAGGGGAGGCAGGAGATCGGGGTGCCGGTGTCGGACGTGGAGGGGGACGGGCAGGGGCGCTTGAGGTGCCGCGCGGAGGAGGACGACAGGGCGCAGCAGCAGATTCTTCGCGTGGGGGAGGCAGGCCGGGCGTTCCTAATGCGCCTCGTCGTCAAGGGTATGGAAGCAGCAACAACGCACCCTTCAGCCAATTCAATCCCGGTTGGGATTATCAGGGGGGAAGGAGAGCAGGTTATGGGAATGGCACAAGATGGCGCTGGAACGCAGGGTTTCGCCAAGGTCGGCCGCAGCAAAGGGCCATACCGCGGCTACCTATCCAACAGCGTCATGTCCAACCTTCGGAACCACCTCAGCAGCCTGCACCAACGGTTCAGAATTCGCAGATTGTTGAGCAGCAGGTGACGGCAAACCAAGGCCAGCCAGAGTGCAAAGTTGCAGAACAAAAGGTGGGTCCTGCAGCAAACCCTTCTGCTGTTCCAGTGGGTGGATCACTGCAGGATGGTTCTCCTCTGAGCACGGGACAAGGTGATTTGGCGGGACAGAAATCAGGTACGCTGAAAGTTTGCCGGAGGTGTGGTGTGAAGGGTCATCTGATGTCTGAATGTCAGGCTATTGTGTGTTGTGATATTTGTAGAAGCTCGGACCATGCAACGGTTCGATGCCCAATTCAGAAACAACCTAAAAGCTATGTTGGTTGGTCAAGCAGCTGATGCTCTTGCGGGAATTTACATTCCGCATGCACCGATTTAGCCGGTAAAGAAGGATTCCAGGATGGCTTTGGTTAAAACCACTGGAAAGAAAAATGTGTCCGAGGAGGAAGTGAAAACGTTTCTAAGGGTTCTTGTTTCTGATAACTTAGGCTTGGGAGGTAACAAAGCGAAGTGAAACTGAATTTAAGGTGTTGTTTCCTTCAAAGGCAGAGCTAGTGAAGATGACGAAGTTCAATGCGGAGATGAAGGAAGGGGTTACTCTCCACGTTCAGGAATTCAAAGAGGATGAGGAATATTTTGGGCACGCATTGCCGGTGGTTTGGATGCGTGTTCTTAATCTTCCAGCGGTGATCAAAGAATATTTGGTTTTATGGCCTTTAGGAACTTTGTTTGGGGTGACTCAGGAGGTAGATATGGTCTCTCCTAGAGCCAACCCTTTTGGCCGGTTTGCGGTTGCAGTCTTGGAACCTGAAGCAATTCCCAAGAGAATGGATGTGATTATTGGCAGCCGATTTTTTCAGTTAAAATTTGAGGTGGAACCTTTTACGCCTAATATTGGGTTGAGAAGTGCACAAGCAGGTACTTCTTTGGCTGCTCAGGAGGTGCCTAAGGTGGGAGATGATGCAGGGAAAGGCAAGGAGGTTTTGAATCCGGAAACAAACATGGATATTGATTCTAGTAAAAAGGTTTGCTCGAGGTCAGAGCAGTGGCGCCAGCCTCGCTGTTGGGTGCTGCGCATGGCGCTACTCACCATTCTTCTGACTGAGCAGTGTACGCGCAAGTATTTGAGATTGCTACACTGTGCCAAGATATCTGGTAGACCAACTCCAAACGAGTGCAACTCGGGCAAACAAACATTAACAAAGATACCAGGTGCGTAAGACGAGGTATCCTCCCACTGATTATATCACCGAGCCTCTTGCCTGTCTAGAATAAAGGAAACAAATACAATGCCAATAAAAATTAATCCAGACAAGACATCATTTTTTTCAGAACTATACCAGGTAAAAGAAAAGAATGTTAGTAAAAAATTATAAAGGCCTTGCCAGCATAGACCGATATTTCTTTTTTTGTTCTCCTCATCTTTTGTGAAGAAAAAACTTTCAAGAACGCAACATGATTAACAGATAAATGTTAATTTAACATTTCTAATGGTTTGTGGCAAATCATTAACACACAGAGATATATGAAAATTAAAGATCGATCATTGAGAATCCCAGATTCTAATATGTGCAAACAAATTCCAGCTGCAAAACCACAACCATGACTATATACAATTTCAGTTCAGAACTACTCAGTGTTTGAGATTGAATACAATAAATGAAGATTTCAATTGCTAACTGAACGATGCAAAATCAAATGTTGCATTTATTGTTTAACTTCTTTTCATCCACAAACACGCAATGGAATTTGATTTTGAGATTTCACAAAGCTAGCTAGAAGATCATTTATAATTATAAAAGAGAAAAAAAAATATGAAACTTTAAGTGTGGTTTGCAAGGAATATCTTCGGGTGTACGTGCTTTGGAATTTGGATTGGATGAATACCTCTAGTACTCCAAGAGACACCTCAAGGCATGTGAGTGACGTACAATAGTGGAGCAGGCAAATGCAACTAAAATTGATGTCGTACTCTACTCCATCACCATCATCAGGCACATAATTAGCTTCTGCTCGTGCATTATGTGATTGAAACTCAGTATTCAGGCTTCTCACGCATGGCAGTTCATCGCCGTCAATGAACATATGCGGAGATCGGTCATATAAAAAGGTGAGCTCTTCCAGCCTCGGGGCTGAAATCCTGAGTGTCTTGAGGTAGCCGCGGCGGTCCACCAGATGGAGAACCCGGAGGCTAGGAGTTTTCAGTACCAAAACCCAAGCGCCTTCCATCTCCTCACAGGACATCTCCAAGAGTGCGCTGGCCTCAACCTTGAGCAGATTTGCACCCCGTTTAGGAACCCTAAGCTTCTTCAACCGCAGCTTCTGCAAGCGCGGGCAGCACGCTGACGACAAGAATCGGACAAGGTTGCCAACCACGAACTCGAAGTCTTCAAGCGAGAGATCCACGAGTGAGGTGAACGCTGCTGTTGCGGGGAGCTGGAATACACCTACACCGTCCAGTTTCCAGCGCAGGCTCTGCAGATTTGCTGAACTAGGAAGTTGGCTGAGATCGATCATGGGTCTCTCGTCCTGGTTGCTCATCATCACAGGCAGCCCCAGTTCGAGGTCGAAAGATCTCACCGTGCTCTGCAAAGCGTACAAGATCCACTCCTGCGCAGCTTGGGAGGACTGCGACACCAGCTGTTCTGTTTGTCGGCCGACAGGACCCATCAGGAACGCGATGGCCAGGTGCTCGAGGACGACGACAGCAGCATCCTCCGCCATGGCGCGCTGGGCGAGGGCGCTGCTGACCATGGCGAGGAACCGCCTGGCGCCGCTGGCTCTTCTAAACCTCGGGCTGCTGGTGGAGTCGAAGGTGAGGGAGCTGGCGCGCGTCCACAGGCCGCGCCAGCGCCGCGAGAGCTCGCCCGTGCGCACCGCGTCCCCCGCGTCCGGCAGCAGCTCGAGGATGCGCACGAGGACGTCGCCGCCGAGGTCGCTGATGAGGTCCGCGCCCCGGGAAGACGCCGCTCGCCGTCGACACGCGACCATCGTTTGTGTATCGTGGGTGCTCCGCCGTTGCCGGAGCAGATGCGAATATGAGATGCGATCGGACTTGTGATCACTGATCACGACTTGGCCGCCTATCTATGCGCTCCAAAAACACAAGACTCCCGAGAGGCCAACCGAGACTAATAATATAGACTGATCCTGGTGTACAAAGTACAAAACCCAATCCAAAATTCTTGAGACCCAACACATTGATAGGCCATATCATGGCATCAGATCAGATACGGGCCCTGTTCCTTCGCTGTTTCTGTTGCGAGTATAACGGGTATGAGGAGCTTCCCATGCCAACGGTTACTCGGTTAGTTAGGATGAGGTTATCCTAAAATAGTTACCGAGATATTTGAAACAATTTTCACTTTGCTGCTATTTCTTTCCCGTGTGTACTTCCTCCTCCGTCACATTGAAAGTATCGCTTTGAATTCCATACCATCTTATTTAACTGTTCGTCTTATTCAAATCTTATTTATAAATATTATTTATTTTGTTATGACTTGTTTTATCATTAGAGATACTTTAATGATGTGATTTAATTACTTTATTGTTCGTATAAAGTTTTAAATAAAATAAACGATCAAATAAGAAGTTTAAAAGTAAAAAAATGACACTTTCAGCGAAATAGAGGGAGTACGTTGAGTTGAGGGTATTTTGTGAAGAAATCGATCAAATCCGTTGGCCAAGGTAGGTGGTTAGTCCAGTCATACACGTCGATTGCCAGGCAAAGGTCGAAACGGCCAAGGTCACCATCTCCCGTCACCGTCGCCCTGACCAGCGGCCTCGGCACCGACGCGCTTGCGTCGAAATGGGTGGGCAGGTTTCATTATCCGAAAATAGTTACAAAGTGTGGCTACCAACCAAACAGCTCCAAAATTTATCGGAGGTTACGAATAGATATGATAGACATGATATATCAAAAATATCAAACCAAATTCAAAAAACAATTTTTATTTGAAACAAAATCATAGAATTTGACTTCAAACTATTCCTAAGGTATTTAAAACATCATTTGTTCAAAAATAAAACAAGAATAACACATTTTGTGTGCGTGATTGTCGCGTAACTTAATTTGGGCTGTCTGTGTTGAAGAAGGATAAACATAAAAAAATTTGGACCATATCTAATTTTATCGGATCGTACGGAAAGAACGGAAAAATTTTCAGCCGATAGAAATCCCAGTACCATCCACCGTTGCGGGGACTGATCAGTGGCCTCAGGCGACGACGTGCTTTTCCGCAGCATCCAGTTGCTAAAGCGGCGCGCACGGGTGCTCTCAGAGCTATCAGTGAAGGGCATTGCGTACCTGCAGTCTATAGAGAGTCTCTGGCCTCTCTAGAGAGTATATCTATATATTTATACTAATATTTATATCTATATCTATATTTATGTCTATAACTTACTAGTAAAGAGGGAAGATTTCTTTCTACTTTTTTCGTCAGCCCTTTTCTTGTTCTGCTGTCCCGGTTTGCTCCGTCTCGTAACAAAACCGACTCCTGTTCCCCGTCCACGTGAAGAGTGAAGGCGGCTGGCGGCGGATGCTCGCATCAATCTCCAGTCCGCGTAGACTTTTGGCGGCCGGCGCTCGCCGTCCACGGCTCCGCACCCTCCGCCGCGCGCCATCTCCTCCTGGCGGGCAGCGATCCCCACCGGCCGCCGTGGCGTCGCGACTCCGGCAGCCCGGCCGACTCAGCGAGATGACAGAGGAGATGGCGAGGCGCGACACGACCCCACCGGCCGCCTCGGCGTCACGACTCCGGCAGTCTGCCACCCCGCCCTCCACCACTCGCAGCGCATGAGGCATGCCCAGAGTCCCTGACGCCACATTTTGTTCGGAGCCGTGGGAGACACTGCTCAACGTGATGGGTCAGAATTGGAATCGAAATCGAGTTTTTGCACCGTACGATGCGTCGTCTCCTCCGTGCGCACGCTACGTCAAGCTACAAACCCTCGTTCCTATAAATCCAAGGTACAAGGTATCTAAATCCGTTCCACCGCTTTTGTTCACCATACGAATCTTGCCCTTCTGTCCCGTTCTTCTTCTGGATCCAAAGCCTCATCCACGGTGACTGCCATGGCAAGAAGCAAGATGGGTAAGATGCTTGGGGCCATACTCGACAACGCAGCAAGACCTCCTGGGGCTCCTGGCCATTCAGCGTGCCAAGGAATTCAACCTAACCGTTGGTACATGAGATTTATGATTTGGTTTAATTTCCCCTGTAGAATTTCCCCTCATCAAGTCGGTGCTAGACAATAAGGACAACGAGAAGAAACCATGACTGACACACTACTGCTACGGTTCAAAGTCCAATTGAACAACCAAGGTTAGATTAACTGAGCCCAAATTCGTGAAATTTTCATCTCCTATCTGTCTTGCTCACTACCTGTTTGATGAATTGACTTGCCATGGCGTTCATATGTCAAGAAGGAGAACTCAGAGGCCAACTTCTAGAAGGTATAGGTATCCAACATGCTCTGCGCTCAGTGGAACTGTGGAAGGCGTTAGTCGCTAAGCTACCAAGGATAAGTGCTCCTATGATCTAACCTCAAGCAACAGCCTATATATGTTCGCATTACTTCGTTTGCTTGCAGGAAACACGATATGCTGATCAAAGAGAAGTCTGTACGACTGTACCTGAGGCTGTGTTTCATCTTAAAGTGTTATGTTGTAGGGCCTTTGGATAACTGAATTGATCCCCAATCAATGTGAAATTAGCAATAATAACTTCAGGGTGGGGTTGAGATGTTCAGTTTGTGTTTACTATTTTGATGTCCTTCCATGCAGTGTCGTGACCATGTATGCATTTATGCTGCTACTGTATCTATGGACGTAAAATAGAAGAGCTTTTGCTATCCAGTTGTCATGAGCCATGGATTGTGTTTCCCATGAGAACTTGAAAATCAATTTGTTATTTGGTATCGATAGAGGGCTTGACAGAGTAACCACATGATTTTCCCCTCTCTAAGTTTCTATGCAGGCTCTGGTGTCCATGCCTATAAAACAATGCACTATAGAATTTAGGCTTTTTCCGTTCATGAATATAGACGTCTTTCATCATATTTACTTGATTTATGGAGAGTCCTAAACTTTTAAATTTTGATTTCAGGAGGGCGTGATGATGGTGGAGTAAAGCAAAGTTCTGAGAACTGTTGAGGGGATAAATTCCATGAGGGAGTTCTCACACCAACAGGAAGTGAGCATCTGCCTTACATGAAAGCACTGCATCGTTTTGTTATTAACTTAACAGTAGGGTACAACGATCGTTATTAATTTTGGAACTCTCAATATATCAAAATGTCCAAGGCTTTTGTTGTTATAATAGGGTGCATGTTAGATTTCTCTCTAGAAACGTATTAGCAGAATTTCCCGTTATCTTTTGAGCTTACCCTATAGCAATTAACAATGAATTATTCATATTGGCAAAAGAGACATACACAATAGGTCCTAATGCAAAGAAGTTGCATATAGCAGCTGCTACCGCTAAGAAGTCATGTATAGTAGCTAGCCATACCCACAGTCATAGTGTGCTACTTCAGGGAAATGTAGATTCTACCTTGATGGATGATGACAGTATTTTCACGGATGATGAAGAAGTTCTTGTGGATATTGAGTTGAGGGCTGAAGCTGATGAACAAGAAGCAGCCAGAAAGACTCAAAAGTGAGGAATCTTCGGTGGAGTCCTATTTTTTTATGCTGATACTCTATTGACATGAGTAACGGAAAATAAATTGTACATCCCGGTGGAACGCACGGGTATGTTTTGCTAGTCTATACCTATTAATAAAGAGAGAAAATTTTCGGTGCTTTTTTTCGTCCACCTCATCCAACTACCGGCTCACTCCATTCATTTAGAGCCTGTTGCTAAATCTATTTTGGGCCTTGTTTGAATTAAGATTGGGTCAAACCAATCTAATTTAATAAAATGACTACTCATATGATATTTCGTACGGTTGGACTTAAAAGGTTTATATATTTTTAATAGGCCACGTTTAAATCTTAGTAAGATGTGTACTTGATCCGGTTTAGTTTTGTGTGCCTCAGTTGACATTAGTACTATATGGTAAAGTGAGGGAGGGCAATCAGATGAGATGCAAATAAAACAAGATATTCTGCTAGGAAAATTCATATCTTTATTGCTTTTTTTGGCAAAGAGATGTTGATACGCAAGTCAAACACGTATAATAATTATTTTCTTTAGATTGGTTACGAAAACCAATTGAGTTAACGAAAAATTTATTTTGACACTCCAGCTGCAACGCATGGTCACTAACTATTGAGTTGATAAAAATTTTATTTTAATACTCTTTCGTTGCAACGTATAGGCATTTTTGCTAGCATGGTCTTAAGACGCTCACGTTGTCGGCACAGGGGCCAGAGGAACTTACGGTCTCGAATCAGTCGTGTTTGAATGTCTGCTCCGATGGAGTTTTGCCGTGTGTTGCGAACCTCAGGTTTGGCCTGTGGTCACATGGCCACTCTGGTTATGGTCTTAAGGCGCGCTGTGGAATTTGCGTGTCATTTGCCTTTGCCCGTTCGGTTGATGATGGCATGCGCTATCGGTACATGCGTGTCTACGCAAGTGCAGTACAGCGCCACTGCGAGCAGGTACTCATCCATCCCCCAGTGATACCTTCGTGCCGCACCACCGGCGTCCACCTCCTCCTCGCACCCCGCACCATTGGTGCATCTCCTCCTCACACCATGCACCTCCTCCTTGCACCGCCTGACCTCGAGCGGTGGCAACTTCTCCCGGTTTCGCGAGGCGGCGGCCTTTCCCATCGAGCGTGCCTATGGCCTCTGGTGTCGAGCGTGATACTGCCTCCACCTTCATGCAGTCGCTCCGTCCTCTCCCCCCTTATACCCTACTGAAGCGGGACATGAACCGATACAGCCTGCTAAATTGGTCAGGCTTTTTGGGCCGGCAGGGCCATGCCTAGGCTGGCGAGGCGGCACGGTGGACCGAGGTGGCATGACATGGTAGGCTCACGGGTCATCTCGTGTCGTGCCTGGGCCCATGCCGTGTTGTGCTTGACGACGTGTTTACTCATCTATAACCGTATATATGGCAACCGATGGGCCAACCTCCGATACTATACCCAAGATTTATTCCTCCCTATTTAAAGCAAAGCAGAGCTTGTCAACTAACCAACATGGAGCGCGAAACTCTATATATTGTTTTCAAAATATGAAAATATGGACATGTTAGAGCATCTCCAAGAGTCTCTAAAATTCACTGTCTAAATCATCATTTAGAGAGTCATTTATGTAAAAATTGCTTTTTGTATTTTATTACTCTCCAACATCGTTTTTATATGATCTTTATACTCTAAAGAGTTATTGTCGATGTCTATCTTTGCCTAGCGAGAAATCCAGAATAAAGGGTGGCTATATTTAGAAAACCAATTAAAAAGTACGTTGAAGAATGTTTTTCTATCAGAATCTTTATTTCTAATGACAATTAGGAAAGATTTAGATAGTCTCTTTAGAATTGCTCTTAGAAACTCCAATATAAAATCACCATTGAGATTGAGACTGACTTAAAAGTTGATGCATAATTAATCGAAAAGTAGACAATTCTCTACAACAAAAGCGCAAGTCGGCAAGTCCATGCGGACTTGTCCCGGTGATGGTCGCAGGGGCGGATCCAAAGGCCCCCACCCCCCTAATGAGTCTCTGATATGCAAATGGAGTATTACATACTCCAATAGTCATATAGTGCTTGCAACATACTCCGATAGAGTTTCAGAAAGTGCTCCCTCAGTTCAAAAAATTATATAAATATTGCTTTTCAACCTGTCAATGATCTTAATATTTATAAAACAATAATATCAATGTTTATATCTCTAAATAAATTATTATGAAAATATCTTTCATGACTAGTAAAAGTACACTTTGTAATAGATCGATCACCTTCACTCTTTTTTTTTTCGACTATCACCTGCACTCGTCAAGACAAGCCAATGCGACTGATCCGAGTAAACAAAGCAAAAAACCACACAAAATAAGGATCAACTCAAATTTATATTTATATATTACATAATGCTGCACGAGTCTACAAAACGTCCGGAGCCATCCAAACAAATTGATAGAAACACTTATTCAACATGTGTGTACATCTACAATCTCTCTCTGCTACTCAACTCTCCGCTCCCCGCTCATAGACAACGTCTCCACTTATACCATAACTTGGCATCCTTAGTCCACATCCCACCGTCTAATGGTGGCATAAGTTTGAAGGCATGTTTCCTGCCTATTGTCCAGTAGAATGGGTCGAAACTAATAGTTACCTTCTGAATTCCTGTTGCCTTTGTCAATATGGATTGAATGAACTGGAATTCACAATCAGATCCCATCACGTTCTTGAACTCTACTTCCTGAAGATGAGCTAATAAAAACTCATAGGATTTCCAATGGCACGAGTCATTATCACATAAGAGATCCCATTCAAACTGTGAAAGGATATAAGCACTATTATTCCATGAATTCATAGAATGGGATTAAAATTTAAGAAACAAAAGTCTAACCAATTAGATATAGGGACTAATGGAAGAACATTTTTCTCACCGTTCCAATGATGTAAAGTAACTGTAGGCTGAGATATTTAATATTGTTGCATTGTGCAAGGAGACATGCTACACCAGGTCCAGTGGAATGTCCTTCCCGTAGTTTCATACGAACTGATAAGGATGTCACGTGAGAAAGTAGTGGAATCTTGCCTTTTATTATGTCAACGGTGTGATAATTTTCCTGATTGAATTAAGAAAAGGTAAAAACAAACATGTGAATGAAAATCTGGAAAATAAATATCAGATTATGGGGATGCTCATTTTATTCTTTTACCAATTGTGAGGCAAGCTAAATTCATAGGACAAATTCAAGTGCATGAATTGAAGAAAAAAAATGAACACACTAGCATTTTCATGTGTTATCCCTCTGAATGCATACAACATACCTCTGGAACATCAAAAGACACTTCAAGACATCTAGTTGATCTACAGCATTGCAGAAGATGAATGGTACCATCATTCATGTCCTCGGTCGCTCCACGTGAGGACAATTGGATCTTGAGTGTTCCCACGCTTGACAAGTGATCATGGACGTCAAAAATACGACGAAAAGGTCGCTCTCCCACGCACATAAGATCCAACCTTGGAGCTGAGACCATGAACACATCGAGATCGAAGCAGTCCTCAACACAGAGAACTCGGAGGCTACGAGTCCTGAGTTCCAAGAATTGTAGCCCAACGATTGCCTTTACTGATAACTCCAAAAGTGTGTCGGCCTCAATACGCAGCAGCTCCTCCACCTCATCACAGAACGCCGAAACACCACTGAATCAATCCGAAGCTTGTGCAGGCGAGGGCAGCATGCCGTCGACAGGAGGCGAGAAAGGAGGTGGACACCACCGGCTGGTATCCTTATGCATTCGAGTGAAAGATCTGTAAGGGACGAGAAGACCACTACGCAAGAAGGCAGTTGAAGTACCAACCCACCCAATCTCAAAAGCATAGTCTCCATCTTTGCATAGCTATCCATCTCATTAAGGGTCACCACAGGACGCTCAAGCTCAATTGAGCGCCGCCATGGGAGCATCAGTGTCAAGGTTAAAGATTTCACCTGCGTGCTGCTCAGCGTAACGGATCCAGCCCTGTGCGGCCTCCACGGATGGCGGCACCAGCTGTTCTGAAAGTCCATCTATGTCGAACAAGATAGCCAGCTCCTCAACGAAAGCGGGCTCCTTTGCCGCGGTAGCACGAAGCACGAGAGCGCCATTGACGAAATCAATGTACCGCTTGGCGGCGGCGTCTGACTTGCAAGACTTTCGCATGGTGCTGAAGTCGAAGCGGAGGGCGGTGACCGCCGTCCAAAGGCCACGCCACCGCCGCGAGAGCGCGTGCGTGCGCACGACGTTCTTGGCTTTCGGTACCAGATCCAGGATGCGCAGGAGCAAGTCGTCGTTGAGGCCGCTAATCAAGTCTACGCCGCCGTCGTCGTCGATGGATACAGCCGCCGAACTTCGTCGTTTCGGATTCGACCAGCGGCTTGGCTCGCTCATGGTGCAAGACTAGCCCGTGTGACCGGCTGACGGCAGGGGGCGAGCGAGTGACACCGCCGCCGCCGCCAGTAAACGGGAGAAGGGGGAGCCGGGGAGGGGTGGAGGAAATGGGGACATAGGGTCGTTGACCTGGATGAAGCGACGAGGACGGCATCCCCACCATCCCCAGGTGAGTTGGGCTGAATTCGGCCCAACTCGGTAGGTTGCAGCCTTTTCCTGATGCGATGGTTGGACCGACCACACCCGCCGTAGCCTCGCCTCCAGGGCCCAGAGCATGCATGCGGGGCTGCATCGTGTGGTGTTCTCAAAAAAAAAAGGTCCCATGGACCTCCTCTCAATGGACTTGTTGATTCTTGCACTGCCACTGCACACGTACAGTTTTTCTTTGGAAAAAATCCACTTTAACTCTCTCATCTTTTGCCAAAGTCTGCTTTGCGCTCCTCAACCTAAAAACCAGACAAACAACCTCCCCTAACTTTTCAAACCGTGCACTTTACCTCCCTGAAGCGGTTTCGAAGGCGGTTTGCTATAATGAACGGTGGTTTTGCTACAGTGACAGTGGTTTTATCTTTTTCTTTTTTAATTATTTCGGCTGAATTTTTGGAAAATCACAGTAAATCACAGAAAAATCATAAAATGAAAAATTAAATTTTGTTGAACTCACAAGAGTAGATCTACACAGTGAACATATATTATGGTATACTTTAGTACAAAGTTTTTGCTATGAAGGTTTTATCTTTTTTATTTATTTTGGCTAAATCTTTGATAAATCATAGTAAATTATAGAAAAATTATAAAATGGAAAATATAATTTTTTTAGACTCCACATGAGCATATCTACACGTGAACATATAATATGGTATGCTTTAGTATATAATTTTTGTTGTAGTTTTAGATCGATGCTTTTCTCTAATTAATTGAAATAATTCATAGCTGTAGTTTCTATAATTATTTTGTTGGACTGAAGCATACCGTATTATATATTTCAGTGTATATCTACTCATGTGGAGACAAAAAAATTATATTTTCTATTTTATGATTTTCTATGATTTATTATGATTTTTCAAATATTCAGCCAAATAAATAAAAAAAGAAAAAGACAAAATCTTTATATCAAAAACTTTTTACTAAAGCATACCATAACATATATTCACTACGTAGATCTACTCATGTGGAGTCCAACAAAACTGAATTTTTTATTTTATGATTTTTCTATGATTTACTGTGATTTTTCAAAAATTCAGCCGAAATAGTTAAAAAAGAAAAAGATAAAACCACCGTCACTGTAGCAAAACCAATGTAGCAAACCGCCTTCGAAACCGCTCCAGGGAGGTAAAGTGCACGGATTGAAAAGTTGGGGGAGGTGATTTGTTCGGTTTGGGGGTTGAGGGAGACAAAGCAGACTTTGGCAAAAGATGAGAAAGGTAAAGTGGACTTTTTTTATTTTTCTTTAAAAGGAAAAGAAAAAGAACAGGAGGAGGGGTTGAAGCCCCTGCTGAAAATTAAATTAAGGCCAGAAAAGGGTAACAAATTTGCAAGTAAACGAGTAGCAAAGAAGGGAAACTAAGGAACAGAAAAGATGAGAAAAATGATAACAAGAGGAAGGGGGGAATTGAGACATCAGATTAAAGAATTTTTCCATTCGTGAATCCTACGGGAGTTGTTTTTCTTACTCCTGTGTAAGCGCGGCGAACTCTTGTTTGAAAATGTTCTTGCATCCTTGAAGCGTTGCATGTATATCTTTGAAGATAAGGTTGTTTTCTACTCATCCAAATGGCCCAACAGTGCAGAATTATAACTTCCATAAAGGAAGCTCGATTTACCTGAACCCTTGGGCCTTGGCTGTTCCAGGTCTGTGAATGGGTCCAGAAGTGGGTATGTCTTCAGATGGAAGGAGTCCCAACAGGCGGTGGCAAAAAGGGCCGCTTCTGCTTGTAGAAAGGTGTTCCACCGTTTCTTCCATCTCATCTCATCACCACGAACACAGTTGTAGCTTGCTAGTTTGAAGTTTATTTCTTCTTTTTACCAAATTTCTAGTACTTATAGCCTATCCTTCACAATTGTAGCTTGCATACGTATAGACTTCTGTCGGGAAATGGTAGTTCCGATCCATGCCATTCCAAGGACATGGTAACACAAAATTCTTCTACCAATCCGGGGCATTTAAATTTTTGCCACCCTTATGGATGGCACCAAAACATATGTCACCGACACATGGGGCCCTATGACTCACTGACAGTGGCAATAGGCCTACCACTCTCACCGTAAGGGTGGCAAATATTTAAATTTATCTGATCCATGAATGGAGAGGGGCCTATATGATGTACTCCGTCCCTCCCGTTGATTATGCAATTGTGAGAAACACGTCGGTCAAGCTGTGTCAACTTTGACCAAGTTTATAGCAAAAAATATTATAATTTATGTCTCAAAATAAATTTATTATGAAAATATATTTCATAACCGATCTAACGGTACTTATTTTATCTCATAAGAGTTAGTATTTTTTCATATAATTTTAGTCAAAATTTGTAAATATTGACTTCTCGTGATGTGAGAATTGCATATTCATTGGTACGGAGGGAGTAAAATGAAAGAAGAGAACATATCATTTGCAACTAAAGTAGTCAAGTTAAGACCTTCATTAAAAATTGGTCTAGCTTAGGATTGGCTGTGGCCTACTACTAGCAGTGGCAGATCCAGAATTAAATATCTGTAGGGGCCAAACTTCACAGCTAAAGCCTAGATCTACCACTGACTACCGGTGCTAGTGGCGGAAGATGGACTTTTATTGCGCTTGTTCTTTTAATCAATCAGCGCTTATTTTCAGTCACGAAACAGTATTTTTCTCTCAGAATAAATCAGCATCGGCCAAAATTAGCACTTGTTTTCACTTTGATTACTACAAAAGCTTGTTTCATTCACATGCATATTGATATGCTCCATGCCGAAGGTGTCTGCACAAGATGAACAGTTGAACACATCACTAGCTAATCAAAGAGTTCACGGCTGAAGAGATAAAGAAGAGGCTAGACAGCATCAAAGATCTCAAAGCGCCAGGAGGTGATCTGGTGATGGTATGCCTGCTGTTTTATATATATATATATATATATATATATATATATATATGGTGCATTTTCTATACTCCCGGGAGTAGTTACTCTCATCTTTAAAAAACCACCTTGCGTATGTGTTCATACTTATTTATCACTTTGAGTATGTTTACATATTCATATTATGGTGCTCCAAATCTTCCTACGCGAAAATTTTTTAAGGAAACTCATACTTTTTAATATATTACGAAAATACCACTTACTGTAGTATATAAAATAAGTATGACCACATACTCGATGTATGCATGCATACTTGACAAATATACCACCATAGATGGTCTAGTATGATCATATACTTCGCATACATATACTTTATTTGGTCATACATACCCAAAATCTTAAGATATAAACATGGGAGTAACTACTTCCTGGGAGTAGAAAATAATTTCCCTATATATATATATATATATATATATATATATATATATATATATATATATATATATATATATATATATATATATTAGGATATTTGTGGAGATGGAATCATTACTCATTAGGAAAGTAAAAATAGTAGGCTCGTTAGCTTCCTTGTTAAATTAAATTAGTCTCTGATTTTGTGGTTCAAATGTAAACTTCAGCATGTCATATCATGTATACAGTTGGTATTGAATGCCAGAGAATGGTTACTCCATTTTGTGGAGCCTCTCACGTCGCAATAATCAGCCATATCTTCTCTACTCCCTCCATTTCAAATTATAAGTCATTTCAGAAATCTTAAAAAGCTAAAGTATCTCAAGTTTGACCAAAAATAAAGAGAAATACCAAGATTTATTACACCAAATAAATGTGCTATAAAAATATATTTAATAAAGAATCTAATAATACTTAGTTAATATTGTTAATATTATTATCTTATTATAAAACCTTGATCAAATTGAGATGCTTTGACTCTTCAAAATTCTGGGGGGATGGTGTTGTACATTCCATTGATATCATAGCATTCCAGTACAAATTATAAAACGACGTCAATCTTTACAAAATCATGTGTAGGCCTTGTTTAGTTCCTCCCCCAAATATTTACACCCTATCACATTGGATATTTGAACACATACATAGGGTATTAAATATAAACTAAATAAAAACTAATCACACAGATTGCTACTATTTTGTGAAACAAATTTTTTAAGCCTAATTAGTCCATAATAGACAATGTGGTGCTATAGTAAATATGTGCTAATGCCAGATTAATAGACATAATAAATTCATCTAGTGGTTTACTGATAGAATCTGTAAATTTTTTTATTGGCATCCTAATACCCCATGCGACACCTAACACCTCCAAACTTTATACCCTGTAACTAAACAAGGCCGTAGTCACCATTTGCATAGTTTGCTAGCCCTTGCATAATTTACAGAACACCATGCAAGCACATTTTACAGAACCTACTATATGATATTTTCCTCGAGAACATGGGTCGGCAGTGGCACCCGCGACAGGCCTTAAGCGCCAGCCTATGACACTCGGCCCGACCTGCTGCAATTCTGGAGATGCCAACTGGGATTTGCTTCCTAATAATCAGTTAATTGATCCTCGGAGCTTGTCTTCCTAATAATCAGTTAATTGATTCTAAGAAGCTTGTCAATCAAGCAGCACATTTATCCTCAGAGAGATTGTCAACCAATAGCACATTGATCCTCAGAGATTGTCAGCCAATCAGCCATACGGGACACGCTACTGCCTATACTAATAAGTATTGTTACCCTATGGAGGGTGCATTTTTGCTACTCTATGGACAATGATTGACTGATCCAAGTAATCAACACCAAAACAACTAACGACTGGCTGAAAAAGAAGCCGCTGATTTTGTTATGAGAGGAAATATTGTTTCATGATTGAAAAGATGTGCTGATAAACACAAGCGAACACGTTGAATAAAGATCAAGACAATTAATTACATAACTCGCTGGACGAAGCTACAAGCGTCTGAAGTCATCCATTGATATGGAAACGCTTATTCAACATGTGTGTACAACTGCAGTCCCTCTACTACTCTAGAGTACTCATAGACAACGTCTCCACTTGTAGGATAGCTTAGCATACTCGCATCTAGTCCACAGCCCACCGTCTAATGGTGGCATAAGTTTAAAGGCATGTTTCCTGCCTTTTGGCAAGCGGAATCGGTCGAAACTAATAGTTACCTTCTGAATTCGTGTTGCCTTTGTCAGTATGGATCGAATGAACTGAAATTCACAATCAGTTCCCATCAAGTTCTTGAACTCTACTTCCTGAAGATGAGCTAATAAGAACTCATGGGATTTCCAATGGCACGAGTCATTACCACATAAGAGACTCCATTCTGATGGGTTGCTCTGCAGTATAAACTGTGAAAGGACATAAGCACTATTATTCCATGAATTCATAGAAGGGGTTAAAATTTAAGAAACAAAAGTCTAACCAATTAGTACATATTACCACACCGTGGAAGGATATATGCATTATTATTAAATGAATGAACAGAAGGGAATTAAAATTTAAGAAACAAACTCAAGCCATTTAGTATATATGAAATAATGGGAGAACGTTTTTCTCACCTCGTTAATCATGTAGCGTAACTGTAGGCTCAGATATTTAATATTGCTGCATTGTGCAAGGAGGCATGCTATGCCAGGTCCAGTGGAATGTAGTTCCGGCAGTTCAATAAGGACTGTTAAGTGTGTCACATAAGGAAGTAGCGGAATCCTGCCTGTGATTAGGTCAATGGTTTGATGCTTTGTCTGATCAAACAAAAAAAAAACAAACACATAGATGAGAAACCAGAAAAGAAAACATTGTCGACAGAATAAACATCAGACTATGTGGATGTTATTTTATTTTTTTATAACAACTTTGAGGGAAATTGAATGCATAGAACAAATTCAAGTGCATGATTGAACAAATAAAAGAAGATACTAGCATTTTCATGAGTTGTCACTGTGAATGCATACAGCATACCTTTGGAATTTTAAACCACACTTCAAGGCATCTAGTTAACCTACAGCATTGCAGGAGATGAATGTGAACATTGTTTTTGTCCTCATCGTAACCTTCTCCATGTGAGAACATTAGAATGTTGAGACTTCTCACACTTGACAACTGACCATGAAAGTCAATATGCATATGTTCTCGTATCAAAAACCTGAGATTCTCCAACCTAGGAGCCGAGACTGTGAGCCCAAACCCATAAAGATCGAAGAAATCATCAATATCAAGAACTTGGAGACTAGGAGTCCTGATTTCCAAGAATTGAATCTCAAACATTGACTCTATCGATAGCTCCAAAACTGTGTCAGACTCAATACGCAAAATCACTTCCTTGTTAGAGAGCTCAAAACTCAATTCGCAAAGCCTAAGCTTGTGCAGGCGTGGGCAGCACGCCGACGACAAAAAACGAGAAAGGAGGTAGACACCACGGGCTGGGACCCTTATGCATTCGAGTGAAAGATTTGTAAGGGACGGGAAGACGACTGTGGAAGGAGGCAGTCGAAGTTCTGTCCTACTCAAAGTCAAACGCATGCTCTCCATCTTTGCATAGCTACCTATCTCATCAAGGGACATCATAGGATACTCGATTTCGTTTTCATCGAGATTTATGTTGTAGTAAGAAAGACAAGGCAGCTTCAGTTTCAAGACGAAAGATTTCATCTCGTGCTGCACGGCATAACGGATCCATCCCTGTGCAGCTTCCACGGATGCAGGCACGAGCTCTTCCGTTTCTTCTTCGGATATGTCGAAGCAGATCGCCAGGTCCTCAAAGGAAGCGGGCTGCTCAGCGGTAGCACGGAGCGCGAGAGCGCCGTTGACGAAGGCAATGTACCATTCGGAGGCAGCAGCTGACCTGCAAAACGAAAGCGGGCTCCTTAGCGGCAGCACGAAGCGCGAGAGCGCCATCGACGAAGGCAATGTACCGTCGGCTGCTGTTGAAGTCGAAGCGCAGGGCGGCGACGCCCTTCCAGAGGCCACGCCACCGCCTCGAGAGCGCGTCGGTGCGCACGACGTCCCCGGCGTCCGGAACCAGGTCCAGGATACGCAGGAGCAAGTCGTCGCTGAGGCCGCTGATCAGGTCGACGCCTCCGCCGCCGCCGTCGCCGATGGAAATGGTTGCCGCCCTTCGTCGTTTTGATTTCGACCTGCTTCGCACACCCATCGTGCAGGAGGCGCCGGCTGACGGCTGGGGCGCGCGCGGGCGACGCTACCGCCACTCGCCAGTTCCTGCCGCCGCCGCCCTACCTGGGTAGGGGAGAAAATGGAGGATAGGGTTTTGAGAGGGGAGTTCGCCCGGGGATCAGAGAGTGACGGCGACGTGAGCCGCGTCCGATCTGTGTCGTTTGTCTGATGGACCGCCACGTGAGGGTGATCCGACAGCCTAGCAGGCCGGTCAGGCCCAGGCGGGGAGCGCGCGGAGCGAAGGTGGTCTAATCTGAATTTGGCCCAAGTAGGGAGGTTGCAGCATTTCCGGATCGCAGGCCCAAAGCATGTCCCCCGCAAAAAAAAAAAAAAAAAATCCCATTTACCTCGTCTCGGCGGGCTCGGACGAGTTCATTCCATTTCCAGCTGTAGGCCTTCCTGCCAGTGTTTGTTTCGTTTAGTGGCGGAAGATAGGCTTTTTATTACTAATAATAACTACTAGTACAAAAGTTTGTTTCGTTCACATCCATGTTGAAGAGTTGCTACATGCCGAAGGTGTCGCACGAGAGGAACACATCACTCATCAAAGAGTTACGGCTGAAGAGATAATAAAGAAGAGGCTAGACAGCATCAAAGATCTCAAAGCGCTAGGAGGTGATGGTATGTCTGCGGTTTTTATATAAAAAAATAGTCCTTCCATCCCAATTTATAAGTCATTTGATGTTTTTAATATAAAGTTTGAGTGTTTGACCACTCATCTTATTAAAAAATTTATATAAAATATCACTTATTTTGTTATAGATTGTTTTATAATAAAAATTCTTCAAAAATAATCTAAATTTAAATCTTTTTTTGTAATTTTTTTTGAATAAGACGAGTGATTAAACTTTGTGTTTGCAAATTTAAATGACTTATAAATTGAGATGTAGGTAATATTAGAATATCTGTGGAGATGGAGTCATTAGGGGAGGAAAAATATTAGGCTCGTTAGCTTCCTTGTTAAATTACTCTAGTCTCTGATTTTGTAGTTCAAATGTAAACTTCAGTATGTCATTGTCATATATACGGTTGGTACTGAATACCAGACAAAGGTTACTCCATTTTGTGGAGCCTCTGTCGTCGCAAAAATCTGCAATATCTTCTCTCTTCCCCTGTTTCAAATTGTAAGTTGTTCTAAAAATCTTAAAGAGTCAAAACATCTCAAGTTTAACGAAAATTATAGAAAAAATATAAAGATTTATTACACCAAATAAGTGTACTATGAACAAATATTTAATAAAGAATGTAATGATACTTAATTGATATTATTAATATTATTATTTTATTATAAAAATTGGTCAAACTAAGATGCTTTGACTCTCAAGGAATTTTTTAAATGACCTACCATTTGAAATGAAGGGAGTACGCTCCATTGATATCATAGCATTCTGATACAAATTATAAAACGACGCCAATCTTTACAAAATCATAGGTAGGCCTTGTTTAGTTCCTCCCCTAAAGATTTACCCCCTATCACATTGGATGTTTGACATATGCATAGAGTATTAAATATAAACTAAATAATAACTAATTTCCACTGATTGCGACTATTTTGCGTGGTGAATTTTTAAGCCTAATTAGTTTATAATTATACAATGTAGTTCTACAGTGAACATGCGCTAATGTCTGATAAATGGACTTAATAAATTTGTCTTGGACTTAATAAATTTGTCTTGTGGTTTACTGACGGAATCTGTAATTTTTTTTTATTGGTATCCTAATACCTCATGTGACATCTCACGTGACATCTAATGTAACACCTTAAAATTGTATACCGTATATCTAAATAAGGCCGTAGTCACAATTTGCATAGTTTGCTAGCCCTTGCATAATTTAGAGAACACCAGGCAAGCACATTTTACATAACCTATTATATGCTATTTTAGAAACATTATGGAAGCACGCAAAACAGCCATGCTCTCCTCGAGAACATGGGACCGGCAGTGGCACCCGCGACAGGCCTTAAGTGCCGGCCTATGGCACTCGGCTCGCCCGGCTGCAATTCTCGAGATGCCCCAACTGGGATTTGCTTGCTAAGCCAGCCAAATCATTTTGTAAACCTAAATATAGTTAGCATAAAAAAATCTCTCGAATAGATCAGACAAATGACTCTCCAAATTTAGTAGTAATTTATCTCAATAAGTTCACTCTCTATTATTGTATAGTCTCCACCGCTTAATATATTGAAGCTCTCTAGTGATTTTTTGTCGAATATATTTTACAGAGGAGCTAAATCAAAAAATTTAGCTAATCTTTTTAGCTAATCTGTTGAAGATGCTCTTAATCAGCTAATTGATCCTTGGAGCTTGTCTTCCTAACAATCAGGTAATTGATTCTCAGAAGCTTGTCAATCAAACAACACATTGATCCTTAGACTGTCTGCAAAGACCAAAACATAAAAGTGAGACCCATTCAATATTATAGCTAGCGCAGGGTAAAAGAATCGGACACCCAAAACTTATCCTCTCCAACAACAGCGATACATCCTCTTCCCTACGAAGCCAGCGCCGGTGCTCGGCAGCGGGGCAGAGATTGGCATCGCGCTTGCTGACGGCCGCGTAGGTTGGAACCTATGCCCTCATTGGCGGCCGGGCCTAGTGGTGCTCGTCATAAGCAGGCAGATCGGTGCGGCCCCCACGCACTCGCCGACAGCCGGGGGGCGGGTTGGGGCGAAGCCTGCATGCTCGCCGGCGGGGGCAGAGCTTGCCCGAGAGGAGGCCGGTCGGGGCGGAGCATGGGCGCTCGCCGCCGGCCAGATCGGGGCTTCTTCCTTCGCCGCAGCCGGCACCGGCGCTTCCACACGACAGCGAGTGGGGCACCTCGGCGCTCGGCGGTGTGCGTGGGGAGGAGGCGGAGGCGACGTTCCCGACATGGCAACGGACGGTTTGATGTGGACGCGGCTGGATCGAGGAGAGAGACTGAAGGAGACACAAATTTAGGTACCCCTGCTCCTGCGCAAAATGAGTCTTCCTTTGTCTAGTCTTGTTGGAGGCCGAATTTTGACGTTACAGCATCCAAAAATGGGTTTGGGGAGCGGTTTGCGTCTGTAGTTAGACATAGTCTCAGAGAGATTGTCAACAAACAGTGCATCGATCCTCAGAGCTCGTCAACCAACCAATCAGACGCCTGTTGAAATTCAGCAGCCAGACGGGTGTAGGTACGACCATGCGGAACACCGCAAGTTTGCAGACTGTTTCAGCTAATGTTTGTACTAGTAATAAGTATTGTTACTCTATGGAGGCAGCACTTTTGCTACTCTATGGACAATGATGTGACTGATCCAAGTAATCAGTGTAAAAACAACCAACGGCTGGCTGAAAAAGAAGCTTCTGATTTTGACTAATAATGATTTGTTGTGAGGGAAAAATACTGTTGACTAAAAGAAGCGCTGATAAACATAAACAAATACGTTAAATAAATACCAAGACAAATTAATTAAGTACATAACTCGCTAGACGAAGTTACAAGCGTCTGAAGCCATCCATTGTCGCTGGACGAAGTTACAAGCATCTGAAGCCATCCATTGATATGGAAATGCTTATATTCTTATTTAACATGTGTGTCCAACTGCAGTCTCTCTACTACTCTCTAATATTCATAGACAACGTCTCCACTTGTAGGTTAGCTTATCATACTCGCATCGATTCCACAGCCCACCGTATAATGGTGGCATAAGTTTAAAGGCATGTTTCCTTCCTTCTGGCCAGTAGAATAGGGTCAAAACTAATAGTTACCTTCTGAATTCCTGTTGCCTTTGTCAGTATGGATCGAATGAACTGGAATTCACAATCAGTTCCATCAACTTCTTGAACTCTACTTTCTGAAGATGAGCTAATGAAAATTCATAGGATTTCCAATGGCACGAGTTATTATCACACGAGAGATCCAATTCTGATCGGTTCTTCTGCGGTGAACACCATGGACGGACATATGCATTATTATTAAATGAATGTATAGAAGGGAATTTAAATTTAAGAAACAAACTCAAACATTTAGTATATATATGAAATAATGGGAGAACATTTTTCTCACCTTAGAAATGATGTAGCTTAACTGTAGGCTCAGATATTTAACATTGCTGTATTGTGCAAGGAGACATGCTATGCCAGGTCCAGTGGAATGTCGTTCCCGAAGTTTAATAAGAACCGTTAAGCGTGTCACATACGGAAGTAGCGGAATCCTGCCTGTGATTATGTCAATGGTTTGATGCTTTGTCTGATCGAAAAAAAAAATAAAACAAACACAAATGAGAAATCGGAAAAGAAAACATAGACGACAGAAATAAACACAGGACTATGTCGATATTATTTTATCTTTTTAACAATGTTGAGGCAAATTGAATGCATAGAACAAATTCAAGTGCATGATGATTGAACAAATAAATGAAGATACTGGCATTTTCATGCGTTGTAACACTGAATGCATACAACATACCTTTGGGATTTCAAAATACACTTCAAGGCATCTAGTTAACCTACAACATTGCAGGAGATGAATGGGACCATTGTTTTCGTCCTGATCGTCATATCGTCCATGTGAGAACATTAGAATGTTGAGGGTTCCCACACTTGACAACTGACTATGAACGTCAATGATATGCAAATGTTGTCGTACCGAAAACCTGAGATTCTCCAACCTAGGAGCTGAGACTGTGAGCCCAATAAGAGCGAAGAAGTCGTCGTCCATATGAAGAACTTGGAGACTAGGAGTCCTGATTTCCAAGAAGTGCATCTCAAACATTGACTCTAGCGATAGCTCCAAAAGTGTGTCGGACTCAATACGCAACATCACTTCCTCATCAGAGAGCTCAAAACGCAATTGGCGAAGCCTAAGCTTGTGCAGGCGTTGGCAGCATGCCGACGACATAAAACGAGAAAGGAGGTGGCCATCATGGGTTGATGCCTTCGAGTGAAAGATCTGTAAGGGACGGGAAGACCACTGTGGAAGGAGGCAGTCGAAGTTCTGTCCTACTCAAAGTCAAATGCATGGTATCCATCTTTGCATAGCTACCTATGTCATCAAGGGACATCATAGGATACCTGATCTCGTCGTCATAGGGATCCATGTCATAGAACCAACGCCATGGCAGCTTCAGTTTCAAGGCAAAAGATTTCATCTCGTGCTGCACAGCATAACGGATCCATCCCTGTGCAGCTTCCACGGATACGGGCACGAGCTGTCCCAGTCCCGTTTCTTGTTGGGATATGTCGAAGCAGATTGCCAAGTGCTCAAAGGAACCGGGCTGCTCAGCGGTACCACGGAGCGCGAGAGCGCCATCGACGAAGGCAATGTACCGCTCGGCGACAGCGTCTGACCTGCAAAACGAAAGCGGGCTCCTTTAGCGTCAGCACGAAGCGCGAGAGCGACATCGACGAAGGCACTGTACCCTCGCCTGCTGCTGTCGAAGTCTAAGCGCAGAGCGGCGACGCCCTTCCAGAGGCCACGCCACCGCCTCGAGAGCGCGTCGGTGCGCACGACGTCCCCGGCGTCCGGAACCAGGTCTAGGATCCGCAAGAGCAAGTCGTCGCTGAGGCCGCTGATCAGGTCGACGCCTCCGCCTCCGCCGCCGCCGCCGTCTCCGGTGGAAACATGTGCAGCCGTTCGTCGTTTCGGTTCCGACCTGCTCCGCACGTCCATCCTGCAGGAGGGGCCAGCTGACGGCCGGGGCGCGCGCGTTCGACGCCGCCGTCTGGGTAGGGAGGAAAATTGGGATAGGGTTTTGATGATTTATTGGGAGAAGTATAGGCTCTGTTCGCTTCAGCTGAAAAGTTAAGCTGATTTTGGCTGAAACTGATTTACTGTGAGGAAGAAATACTGTTACAGAGCTGAAAAATATGTGCTGTTTAGTTGAAGCGAACACAGCCATAAATAAAACATTACGTATTAGGAAGCGTTGGTTTTGGCTGTACGAATTGGACTAGGGAGCGACGACGACGTGAGCCGCGTCCGATCTGTGTTGTGTCATCTGTCTGATGGACTGCCCAAGCCCACGGGTGAGGGTGATCCGACAGCCTAGCAGGCCGGCCAGGCTGAATTCGGCCCAAGTCGGGAGGTTGCAGCAGCATTTCCCGATCGCAGGTTGCGCTTTTTTTTTTTGAGGGGATCGCAGGTTGCACTGTTGCAGCATACTCAATTGACCTGTTTCTCCCCCCCCCACCCCCCAAGAAAAAAAAAACACGGACTAGTTCAGTCCAGCTGTACAGCCTACTGGCTACTGCACACAATTAGAGGTTCTGCCGGGAAGGGAGGAGATAGTTCTGACCCTAAATCTATAAGAAGTTTTTCGGCTCTTTTTTCGCCCAGCCTTCCCGATCTGGATTGTCCGAGTCCCAACGTGCGGCCTGCCGGCATGGAATTTTTTTTAACCCTTTTTTAAAAGAAATTTTAAATCTAACACTCTTTTTTTTAATTTTTATTTCTAACCCTTTTGACCACGCCATTTCTCACGGCGCGGCAAGATAACACTGCCGCACCACATGCAATGGCGCGGCTGAGCCGCCAGCGTGGCTGGGCGCAGGGCCCGCCTTGCCGCGCCGCATCTCCTGGCGCGGCAGCCTGGAACTAGAGAAGCCGCGCCCAAGCCTCTTTCTTTCTTCCTTCTCCCTTTCTTCTCTTGTTCCCTTCTCCTTCCCCAGCTCGAGCAATCCGAGCAGCACTGCAGCCACGCCGTTTTCAGGTAAATCTTGTGTTTTTTATGTTCCCCTCCTTTCTCCCCTCATCCCGAAGGTCTTCCCAGCAACTAGTTCATCGCATAGGGTCCTTAAATCATGTGTTCTTGTGTTTTGTAGTATGTTAGGGTTAGGATTAGGGTTAGGGTTAGGGTTAGGATTGAAGTTGTTAGATACTTTAACTTAGTATTTTGGGTTAGTGATAGATTTATGGTTAGGTTTTAAATTTGTTGCGTAAATTGTTATTATATTTCGTAATGTATTTGTTTAATAGGCCTTTTACTTGTTCTAATAATTATATTATTATCATGTGATCATAGGATGCCTAAACGTGGTAGGGCTTCGAAACGAAAGCCGGCCCTTTGCAACGACCCGTTGTGGCCCAGGAATGCCTTTGACGTGTTGCCACTGCCTAGTGGTGTTCCTGTGCCTATGTGTTTTTGCGGCGATCCATACAAGGTGACCAGGTCCATGTAGGAGGACACGTACAGGCAGCGTTACTGGATGTGCGCCAACTATGTGTACGAGCCTACCGCAGCAATGCGGCGCATTAACATGCTGGTGAGAATGTGCTACTGTATTCTGTTAATTTGTAAATTAATTTAGTTGCCGTAAAATAATGTGTCACACACTGCCTGATGTGTCATGCTAACATCCATGTAATTTGGAACTTCGGGGAGACGGATGTTCACTGCACTCAGCTGCCTTATTTCTGCCTCTGTATACGAGGGTGGTCGAACAAACCGTTGTGCCTCCCCAACCCCTTTCCAGGAATCATAAGGAGAAGCACCCTCTGAAAAGACAAAACCTCTTTCAGGCCGAACGGGAATCGGCCCTACAGGCTGACTAGAAATAGGGACTGCCATCACTGGAGGTGCTTGGCTGCTACCTGCCCCAATACTGCCAACTTTCGAACGTCTGGGTATGCCCATACCACCTCCACCCCCTTCGTCGTCGTCCGACTCATTGGATTCGGTACTATCATCATCATCATGAGCACCAATTGTTCGCTCCTCCTCCTCCCGCTCCTCCTCCTCGAACTCACCAACATCAAAGTCATCATTTATTTGACCAACAGGGCGCCCAATAACATTATCACCACTTGTGTGAGGGGGACGAACCGCCTCCTGTGTCAACTGGCCGTCCACATCCATGTTGCCTGCTGCTTCATTCTCATTCAAGTGGTCATACCCCAACCCATCATACGGATCATCCTTCCGGAACCCGTTCTCCACCAATACCTCAGCCATAGTCACATTTGAGCCTTCAATTATCCTCTGGTACCGCTCCCAATGCCTCTCATTGTCCAATGGCATAAGAACGTAATGAACCCGGGTCTTGCCAGTGTCAAATCTGCCTCTCAAGGACCAATCACCACCGAACTTGACGTTCACACGGTCCCAGAGTTCACTAAAACTAGGACGGTTATCAAACATCTCCAATTCGTCTTCCATTTCCTCGAACTCCCCATTCCTAATGCTTCCACCGTAAAACAGACGGACCAAACAATCCATCTACAAAACGACATCAAAGTTCATCAACATGACAGCACACTTACATGTCGTAAACACTACCTACACTAATCACTAAATCGAAATCAAATATGTGCAAAACCTATGATGTATACTAAACTAACCTTAAATCTAAACCTAAATCACTAAATCTAACCCTAAATCCAAACCCTACCCTAAATACTAAACTAATAACTAAATCCAACCCTAAATCTTAAACTGATCACTAGATCTAGTCCTAAATCCTAAACTAATCACTAAATCTAGCCCTATAACTAACCAACATTGTGCAAATAAATAAAAAAAAAGAGGAGGAGGAAGTGCAATACCTTGAAGAGAGGAGGGGGCCGAGCCCCGAGCGCCCGCGAGCTACGAGCTGCGGCGGTGGCGGCGAACTGGGGCAGACGGTGGTGGCGCGGCGAGCTGCGGCGGCGGCGGTCCAGGCCGAGCGGTCGGGCTGGAGGAAAAGGAAGCCCGGCCGCTCGGGCCTGGGCGCCGCTTCTCTATTTCCAGCAGCCTGACGCGCCAGGCGGGGTGGCGCGGCAAGGCGGGCCCTGCGCCTAGCCACGCGAGCGGGCCTGTGCCACGCTGGCGGCTCAGCCACGCCATTGCATGTGGTGCGGCAGTGTTATCTTGCCGCGCCGTGAGGAATGGCGTGGCCAAAAAGGTTAGAAATAAAAAAAAAGAGTGTTAGATTTAAAATTTCTTTTAAAAAAGGTTAATAAAAAAAAATTCGCGGCATGGCGTAAGTCTCGCTGGTGCTGGGGCACTGATGTGTGCGGTAGGATTATGTGTGCCTAGACTCTCGTCGACGTGTGCGGCAGGATTATGTGTGCATGCACGTCCACACTCGAGCCGGGACGGCCGGGCCGGGTCGATTCTGAATTAAGACTAGAATAGACCCTTCACTTTTTTGTCGTACAACAATTAAACGATTTGTCGCATGACGTCTTGACGCGTTAGTAAAAGAGCGCGCTGCGTGTCCACCTACGATCATGCCCCGGCCGGCCCCAAAAGGCAGCACACTAAACAACATTGGAAACATTTATTTTATCTTGGGCTTCATTGCTCCAACTCCAATACAGCCCCACCTTTCTTTAAAAATGAAATCCTCCAGTAAGTCGGCTTTGGGCCATTAAAAAAAACCAAAATCCTCCAATAGAGCCACCGTAAGTTGACTTTGGGCTATTTTTAACCAGGTGAGATGTAAATAAAAAATATTCTGTTAAAAAAACTCATATTTTTTTAGCTTTTTTTTTGGCAAAGATACGTTGATACGTAAGTCAAACACGTATAATAATTACCTTTTCTAGATTGGTTACGAAACCATTGAGTTAATGAAAATTTATTTTGAACTTTTTGCCTGTAACACACGGTCTCTCCTGTTGCAAAGCACGAGCACTTTTGCTAGTTATAATTTATTTTATAATTATTTTTACCAAATTTTATATAATAAATGACCAAATTTATATAGTAATACGATAATAATATTTATAATATCAACTAATTATTATTAAATTCCTCATCAAATATATTTCTATAGTACACTAATTTGGTGTCATAAAACTTTGTTTTTCTCTCTATAATTTTGGTTAAACTTAAGATACTTCGACTTTCTAAGATTTTTAGAATGACTTACTAGAATAGAGGGAGTACCGAATAAGGACTTGCTCATCTCTCCATTCACATGCAGTAAAAAAAATCTAAGAGGGGGCGTTTAGATTGCTTATTTTGCAAAAAATTTTACTATAACAACGTGTTAACTTTTGTAATAAGCGTCTAATCATAGCCTAAATAGGCTCAAAAGATTTGTCTCGCAACATTTTGTGAGGCTATCAAATTAGTTTCGATTTTCGTCGATATTTAATGCTCCATATATGTGTCTAAATATTGATATGATGAAACTTTTGGTATTTGGTGGTGAATCTAAATAGAGCCTAAGAGCTTGGAGTTAATATTTCTACAAATGTAGTTATTTAATTTAGAGATATATTATTTACTAAAATATTATTTATCTACTTATATAGTGAAATGTATGAGCTCTAGATTGATTAACATGTGTTTGATAAACAAAAGTTATTGTAGTTTTGGGATTTGAATGTAGGGAGGGTCACGTCGCGACTGGTCAGCCGTCCCGGTTGGTGGCTCCCTGTTGGCTGTTGCTGCATCCTCTGAATGCGGACAGGGACAGCAGTGGGCAGTGGCGCCACTTGCTGTTCTACAATATGGTCATGGATGTGGAAAATTCATCCGAGATAGCTTGGAAGCCGTTCGCGGTTGAATCGAACGTTCGTTCCGTTGATTCTTATACACGAGGCGTAGTAGGTAGTAGCACCAGTGCACCACATCGCGACTTGGCGAGAAAAAGTACAGCTCCCGGTTCAGCACGTATACCGCTGCACGCACGCTGCGTAGATCGACGTAAGCACACGCGTGACTGACACGTCGCCATAACCTCCTCCAGTCGTATATCGCTCGCTTTCTCATCATACACGTAAGCGCCAGCTCGCTGTGTAGAATTTGTTTTATTCGTTTGATTTTATAGTTGGATTATGAGAATTTTTGCCTCCGATCCTAATCCGCCCGCGAGTTGTTGCCGATGATTAATTTGTCTTTGTCATTTGTCAACCATCGGGCTCGGCAGAAATCGTCAACCAATGAGCACGAGGGTGCTGTACGGAGTACGTGCTTTACTTAACACTGCCGTTTATAGCGTCGTCGTCGTACTAGCGTGCGCCGCATCAGACCCCGTCCGTCCGGCGCCCGGCTTTCTCAGCGGCCGCATGCTGTCAAGTGTAGACGACTATTCTTCTTCTTGGCACGCGCCACAGGGAAAGTGTCCCATGGCGGGTAAAGGCAAAGCCCTGGTGGAGTCCGTGTCCGTTGGAGGGTGCACCGATCGCCGTCACCGGGCCGACATGTATGCGCATGTTTTGGTTTTGCAGCCAGCCAGCCACACATGTTTGTTTCAGCTACGACTACAACTATTATCGGGTCGCGCGCCTCGCCTGGTGGTGGTCAGTCGTCTCCGTCGGCTGCTCGATCGGCTTTGCCTCCGTTCCGTTCCACTCCATGTGTGAGTTGGATTGGAATAATAAGTGGTGTTTTTTTTTTCTTTTTCTTTTGACAACAAGAGGAAGCGGTTGATGGCCTCGGCCCTCGCATCCTGTCCTCTGTATGTAGACAGCAGTGGCGCCACTTGCCACTAGAAAAAATTAAAAAATAAAAAATACAATTTCGGCACCAGTGGCAACGTCCGGGCGTCGATTATATCCAGTCTGCGCACACCGAGGTGCGGGATCGGCTGCGACATGCGCGCACCGAGCTGCGGGGTCCTGCGATCAAGTGACTGAGACACGTCCCATTCCGAGGACGAGTCATCATATGATACGTACCTCTCTCTCTCTCTCTCTCTCTCTCTCTCTAGCGTCCGAGGGGGCAGCCAATCCAGGCTCCGCTGCTCGAGCAGAGGAAGAGAGATGGGCGAGAAGATGAGGCCCGCTGGATCGAGCTCTACACCTTCTTCGTGCCGGCGGCGGCTCCATGGCTCCGCGCTCCCGACGCTGCTACTGCTTCTTCTTCAAGCCGCATCATCATCCGCGCAAGCTCAGCAAACGGCGGCGATGAAGACCGATCCTGTCGAAGGTGAGCAGCGTCTCCAGTTCTTAATTACAACCCTGGAATGGAACAACTAATTCGAACCAGCTCGCGTGATCGAATTGAACCCTTGCTTGCTTGCATCTTTTCCTCCATTAGTAATTCTTCGTTTCTTCTAATTCTTCATTTGCTCTGCTTTGTACCTTCTCGAGCTACCAAGAAAGCGTCTGAATTATCCGTGCCATGTCGATTCCGTCATTTGTTTTCATGCCGTACGTGCAACTTTTTACCCCCAACAAGTTGCAAACATGATCTTTTGCTCTGCTACCTCTGGGCTCTGGCTGCGCCTAGTTCTTTCTTCCAGGCGATCGCCACCTACTTGTCTCGGTTACAAGGTCAACCGCGGCGGCAGCCTTACGGATAGATATCATATTTTTGCCTTTTGACTGCGCGCACCCCAGGCAAAAAAAGAAAGAAAAAAATAAATCCACAGACCACCAGTCCACCCCCATCACCGTCCGCACGTAGCTTGGGTTTGTCCGGTTCCGCGATGTCAGCGTGGGTGCTCATTCCTAGCCGTCCGATCGCCGCGGCGGAATCGGACGGCCAGGGAACAGGGACCTCTGACTCGTTTGTTTCGGCCTGCAGCGGCGGCGGTGAACGCGGTGTTCGCCAAGCTCGGCCAGAAAGCGTCGTCGGCATGGAACATCAGCGGCGACCCCTGCACCGGCACCGCCACGGACGGCACCGTCATCGACGACAACAACAACTTCAACCCGGCCATCAAGTGCGAGTGCACCGTCCAGAACAACGTCACCGTCTGCCACGTCACCAAGCTGTAAGTGCTTGTGTTTCTCTCTACACGTGCGCGCGCCAGGTGGTCGATGGAATGCTCGCCTCAACCTGGCCGCTCGTGCTGGGCCTGTCGCAATGCTGTGATGAATGGGCATAGCTGTGCCAATGAACACTGATAACTGCAAAAGCCAAATGGCATGAGCTCATGGTTACTTCTGTTTTAACAATGCAGGAAGATATATGCACTTAATGCAGTTGGCACCATACCACAAGAGCTGCAGAACCTCACGCGCTTAACCAATCTGTAAGTGCTCTCAACTTTCTTGCACGAAATTGTCAGGGAGCCAAAACATCCTATCTCAAGCGTTCTATTGCTAAAACTGTTCACTTGTCGTTAGTTGGGGTTTTATGCTAATGTTACTAGACAATTAACCTCGCGCGTTGTTATGGGAATCACCGATGAAATAATACTACTTATCAGTTGGATGTGTTAGTGGATGGTGACGTGGACATTTTGCATGGCAAGATAGAATGTGTTAGTGGGATGTTGAGTGGATGCTGATGTGGACACTTTGCATGACGAGAGAAATAGTTAGTGGGTGTGTTAGTGGGATGTTGAGTAGATGCTGATGTGGACACTTTGCATGGCGAGAGAAATAGCTAGTGGAGTTTGTTTATATAAGTATAGATTTGCCTGATGCGTACTACATAATTTGATCCTCCCATTTTCTTGCTTTCCATTATGGATTTCTCAGATTGGAGATCTGATACTACCACCATAGTATTTCTCTCGCATAAAATTGCTGGTAGAGAATAGTACAGACTTCACTTGGTGATTGCCATTAACTGTCATTTTGCTGGTATTTCTCATAAGCTTTGGCAGTAGCTTAAGATTATATGAGTTCACAGTGGTCCAATGTTACTCCTAAATTAAGATTCCTGCCTGCTTAATGAAAAAGGGCCAAAGTCGACCGCAAAAAAACTCCCAATCCAATTCAGATATGCTATGAATAATACCTAATGAAGTAAATGATCCGATCTCTTTTCCACTGATTTCTGATCTGATGTTGTTTCAGGGATTTAAGACAAAATTACTTAACAGGGCCTTTGCCATCTTTCCTCGGGAATTTGACTGCTATGCAGTACATGTGAGATTTATAACATAAAATATTACCCTGACACTTTTTTTTTGCTTAATATCAAATCTTAAACTTTCCCTCTTGAAAATACAAGGAGTTTGGGCATCAATGCATTGTCTGGATCTGTTCCGAAGGAACTTGGGAACCTTGCGAATCTTGTATCTCTGTAAGGAAAATTTGTGGTTAATATCATGGCACTATTCTATTAGATAAAATTTCAAATCATAAAAACTAGAAATATATGTTTCATGTCTTTTTTCCTTCAAGCAATTAACTTCTGTTTTGGAAAGGTAGCTAGAAATCATCCTTCAAGAAATAGATATTTCAGTTGTCAAGGTTTTTTTTTTTTTTTTTTTACTAACCTGGATTATTTTGCTATTTTTCAGAGGCTTTGGCTCGAACTACTTAAATGGCTCCCTTCCTTCAGAGTTAGGAAACCTGGCAAAACTTGAGCAATTGTGCGTCTAGAATCTTCAGTATTTAGGGGTTTTCCATACATTTGCTTGTTTTCATTTTTAGAAAAGTTCACCTGTCAGCGATGGGCTTATTCTAGGATTGTTGCACTCCATACATTTTTTATTTAGGAAAAAAAAGTTGCACATAAGATTGTTTAGAACGGTAGTAGTTGCACTCTAAACTCAGTTTGATATGGAATGCAGTTTTGTTTGATTGACATAGTGGAAAGGATTAGTTTAGTTTAAATAGTATTTATTTTGTACTACTATTACACTTTATTTTTACTTATAATAAGTTATTTAGATGATTTCAAAACTTTAAAGTAAAATTCAAATATTATTTTGCTGTAAAAAGGAATTTTCTCTTTCATTCTTCGCTTGGATAGGCACCATGACTTATATTTATTCATATGAATCTCTCTTAATTGCAGGTATATTGATAGTGCCGGCCTAAGTGGCCCCCTACCATCATCGTTTTCTAGGCTAACCAGAATGAAGACACTGTATGCCTATAGAAGATGTTTTGTTGACAATGTTGTTTCATGCGATTCAATCTTATATGTTATCTTCTGTTGTTTAGGTGGGCATCAGATAATGATTTTACTGGGCAAATACCAGATTATATTGGGAGCTGGACTAATTTAACAGAACTGTAAGAGTTTTTACTAACCTTCATTATTTGTAATTACTTTGGAAAAGAAAATAGTGCAGATAAGTTGGATGTGATCTTATGTTTTTCATGATACTTTGATTCTTTTTGCCCCAAAGAGAATTTGTATAACATGCTACAATTATCCACAAGTTGATCCTTACTCTTAGCAGAACTTCAAGTTAGTAGGTCAGACATTCAATTTAGATCCTGCTTTACATTTTTTTTTCGCAAACACACAGGAGAGCTGCACATCTTTATAAGAAGAAATTAAAAGGGTCAAGAAAATCCTTACAATACACCCCAACCCTTTGTTTCACATATTACATTTGCACCTGTGCTACAAGATATAACTACTTGGCTACAGAAAGACACTAAACCACCTATCTGCAAGGCAATCAGGTTTGTAATACCCTTGGCCCCCGCAAGGCCCCACAACTTAATCCTCGCTGGCCAACAGGACAGTGTTTACCAGGCTTGGTGAGGCTCCATAAAAAACAGACCAATTGCAAAGATCCTATAGAGACCATGCTACTTCACTCAAAATTTTGTATATATTATTTTATTCTACTGAATCTCCTAATACAGTGCTACTTTTGCAGAAATTAGTATTATTAATTTTTTTAGTAACTTTTCTTATGCTTATATTTTCTATGGAGTCACATTTGTTTTTTGAAAAATATGAGATTGTGAGGCAAAATGACATTTTTTCTTTTTTCTTCTTGCATTATGGTATTGTAACCGATCCAGGTTTTTCTTTCTTTCTTTAATCCAAAAGCACGCAACTCTCCTGTGGTAAAGAAATGATGCTTTAAAAAAGTAACAAGAATTACAATTTTGTAGGCGGTTTCAAGGCAATTCGTTTCAAGGTCCGCTTCCAGCCACTCTTGCCAATCTCGTCCAACTAACAAGCTTGTAAGCAATGGCGAGAGTAACTGAGTATTATTCTCTAATTGTAATGTTACTTTCTGGAAGTATGAATTATTTATTTCTGTGGTGCAGACGAATAGGTGACATTGTAAATGGAAGTTCTTCACTGACATTCATCAGTAACATGACATCTTTGAACACATTGTATGGATAACTTTGTCATTACTTAATGATTCGAACTATGTCTTGATATTTGATATAGTGCAATCAAGGTATTAAAGCCAAATACTCTTGGCATGCTTCATTGCAGAATTTTGAGGAATTGCAGGATATCTGACAGCCTGGTATCAGTGAACTTTTCACAGTTTGCAAAGTTAAACTTATTGTAAGGCATTTTGTTTCTTCCAAACTCCAGCCAAGTGTGATTTGTGAAAATATGCTTTAATGAACTGCTATGGATTATGCTTTGTTTAATTACTTACTTCCCTCTTGTTCTCCGTTTTCCTGTTACAGGGATTTGAGTTTTAACAATATCACAGGCCAAGTTCCAGAAGCCCTTGTGAATCTGAATTCACTCAACTTCTTGTATAGTTTTTAATGTCTTCAACTTATTCCTTTTGTTTAAGTTATTCATTGTTCTTGTTGCTAATGCTAGCAAATTTGTTCCTACCAGATTTCTCGGTAATAATAGTCTTTCAGGCAGCCTGCCCAGCTCTATAGGAACTTCCATGAAAAATTTGTATGTTATTGAAGTCCAATTTTGTTTGTGCAATGAAAGCAGGGAGGCATTTATCTATAACATTTCCCACTTATCTTTTCTGTAGAGATTTTTCCTACAACCAACTGTCAGGCAACCTTCCTTCTTGGACTACTCAGAACAATTTGCAACTGTGAGTACTGAGTTCTGAAACTTCAAGTGACCACCTGAACCATATCCGACCCAATTAGGTCAATTCAACCAAACCTTGATTATTAGACTTATTGTATACACATAAATTAACCAAGCATTTATGGTACATTTGAAATGCTGTTTTTTGTGCATCCAATCCATATTATATATATACACTTAAAAATTGTTACAATTCTAATCATTTATATGATTAAGAATCTTCATTATAGAAACAAATGTGCTTAACCTTACAGACAAACACAGTAAACTGAATCAATTATTTGTCCCTACTTGTGTTATTTTTTTAATATGCTATCGAAGTTACATTGATGCCTTCTGATCACTGTTTTCTGTGTTTCTTCTTCAAAGGAACTTGGTGGCAAACAGTTTTGTGACAAATAGGTTAGCTCTTATTCTGATATCACCTCAAGTTCTCAAGTACAGTCATTATATTCTCTCGGCATATAGATTGGATTCATAATGTCAATGTTTTACATCTGCAGTGTATTACCTTCAGGGCTGTCATGCCTTCAGAGAGACACACCCTGTTTTCTTGGCTCTCCACATTGTGAGCTTACAACCTTTCCAATGAAATTTAAAGCATGGGCCTACTTGAGAAATACTAGACAGCTGTTCTAAACTAACACCAAGGTTAAATAATTGACTTTCTTGCAGCTGCCTCTCTTGCTGTGGACTGTGGGAGCAGTAGATCTATATCTGGCTCTGACAACTCCGTGTATCAACCTGATGATGACAGTCTTGGTGCTGCATCCTATTATGTTACGGGAGCACAAACATGGGGTGTTAGCAATGTCGGCAAGTTCATGGATGCATCAAATGGAAGTTACATAATCTACAGCTCACGCCAATTTCAGAATACTCTAGATTCAGAACTATTCCAGACAGCAAGGATGTCTCCATCATCTTTGAGATACTATGGTATTGGACTCGAGAATGGAAACTATACAGTCACACTTCAATTTGCAGAGTTTGACTTCGAAGATTCACAAACTTGGAAGAGTGTTGGGAGAAGGGTTTTTGATATCTATCTCCAGGTAGGTTCCTGTTGAGCTGATTACCTGCATTTTAGAGTTTTAACTTATGAGCTGGTTAAGACTGTGTTATTTATTTTTCTTGTGTTTGGCACAGGGTGAGCGTAAGGAGAAGAACTTCGACATAAGGAAGGAAGCAGGAGGGAAATCTTACACTGCTGTCAAGAAGAACTATATTGTTCCTGTCACTAGGAACTTCCTTGACATTCATCTTTTCTGGGCTGGCAAGGGCACTTGTTGCATTCCTAGTCAAGGCTACTACGGGCCTGCAATCTCAGCTTTGAGTGCAACTCCAAGTATTCCCCTAATCCCCTTAGATACAATCATTATCTAACATTTTTTAGATACTTTCCTTTGTGTAAATTAATGATGTATAGTTTCTACTTTGAGAAGTGCTTATGTTTTATTATTATTATTATTATAACAGAGAAGCACTTATGGTTGAAACAATACATGCACTTATAGTAGTAGTACATATCCATTTCGAACTGTTCTAAATGTTCTCATGTGCACTTCCATTAAAACGAGTGATAATTCAGAAACATCTAATAATACAAATACTGCTTCTTCTATAACATCGTATTTTGCTAACAAGTGAACTTTCTCACAGATTTCACCCCTACAGTGCGTAATTCTGTACAGAAGAAGAGCAGTAGCAAAACAGGTGTAATTGTTGGAGTCGTGTTTGGTGCAGCAGTTTTGGGAGTTCTAGCACTAGCTGGACTCTGTATGTGGAGGCAGAAAAGGAGAAAGCTATTATTGGAGCAACAAGGTAAAATGAGATACCATGCTCACAAGATACAATGTATTATGAATCAAGCTAAGAGGTTGTGTTTATAAACTTATCTTTTTTTATGTTTTCAGAGCTTTACAGTATTGTTGGAAGACCCAATGTATTCGGTTATGGTGAACTAAGGACTGCTACTGAAAATTTTAGTTCCAATAACCTTCTTGGTGAAGGAGGATATGGGTCAGTTTATAAGGTTAGTTTATCTATAGTGCTCATGGATGTGAATTTCCTATGAAGCCTCTGAAAGTAATTTTCCTAAGTTGTTCATAGCAAAAGGGGATACCCATGTATGTTTTTTTTATTATATGCTAGAAATGGTTAGTTTTTATGTTTAGTTCATCTCCATTTTTGGGTGATGCAAAATCCTTTGCTTCAATTATTTTCACGTATATCAAAATATGCACACTAGCTACATACTTTATTGTTTTCCTTCTCTACTGTTTCTAGTTGCTATTGTAGTTTCTACACAGGTTTGGTAAAGTGAGAGTGCTACTTCTTTTCTCTATCCAAACTTGCATTGTTGAAAATGGCACCTTCTTGCAGGGTAAATTAGCTGATGGAAAGGTGGTGGCTGTAAAACAGTTATCTGAAACATCTCATCAGGGAAAACAGCAATTTGCAGCCGAAATAGAAACTATTTCTCGAGTGCAACACCGTAATCTTGTGAAGTTGTATGGTTGCTGCCTCGAGGGAAATAAACCACTGTTGGTTTATGAGTACCTGGAGAATGGAAGCCTTGATAAAGCATTATTTGGTACAGCTCGTTTCAGTTTGATACAACAGTAACTCTAGGAGTTCAGGTTTCTTACATAAATAGTAAAACAACATTTATGCAGGTAGTGGGAAACTGAACCTAGACTGGCCAACACGCTTTGAGATATGCTTAGGCATTGCAAGAGGTCTCGCTTATCTCCATGAAGAATCTAGCATCCGTGTTGTGCATAGGGACATAAAGGCTAGCAATGTCTTACTTGATGCAAATCTCAACCCTAAGATCTCAGATTTTGGGCTCGCCAAACTTTATGATGACAAGAAGACTCATGTCAGCACAAAAGTTGCGGGTACATTGTAAGTACATTCCTATCTTGCACCCTTTACACCTACAGATTATTTTCACATGTGAGCTAATGTCAGTTTCTTACGCTTTTGTGAAGTGGTTATCTTGCACCTGAGTATGCCATGAGAGGTCATATGACCGAGAAAGTCGATGTGTTTGCATTTGGCGTAGTCATATTGGAGACTTTAGCTGGAAGGCCAAACTTTGACAATACGCTTGATGAAGACAAGGTTTATATTTTAGAATGGGTATGTTAACTCTGAACTCTAGCCTCGAAGTTGGGCAGTGTTGCAGTCTTGTTTCTGTACTGTTGGTATGATCTTCAGCAAACTTTATGCTAGGGCTTTACGATATCAAGCTGGCATGCCTTCATGAAAACCTCTTTTATCACAGCAGTTCATATGAATTTTTTTTTTGTGTAACTGCCAAACTGTAAATAAAATGTTGTAGTATTGCCTATTGGTTTGTGATTCTTGAACAAAGGGTGAGGTTTTACTATGGCAGCATGAATTGGTATCTTATTGCTGCATAAGAGGTTGATTGCTTTTTTCTTTTCTTTTCATTTTGATTTTGGCTAGCGCAACAAACATAATATAGATCTGAATTTGTACAGTGAAACATCACTGAAGACAGTCATTCCAGTGTTGCATCTTGTCATTTTGTAGCTAATCGTCTGTGCTTTCAGGTCTGGCAACTGTATGAAGAAAACCATCCTCTGGACATGCTCGACCCCAAGCTCGCAGAATTCAACAGCGACGAGGTGCTCCGTGCCATCCACGTGGCCCTCCTTTGCACTCAGGGCTCGCCACACCAGCGTCCGTCCATGTCACGGGCCGTGTCGATGCTGGCGGGAGACGTGGAGGTCGGAGATGTGGTGAACAAACCCAGCTACATCACCGAGTGGCAGATCAAGGGTGGCAACACCAGCAGCTTCATGAGCAGCAATGTCAGTGGGCAGTCGAGCATGGCACCGAGGTCAGCCTCGCATACCTCGTCGCCATTCCTGTCATCTGTCATCGAAGAAGGCCGGTGATGGTTAGCAAGTTCTGTGAAGCGACGGACTGTTTCTTTTGAACGCACGCTATAGAATGCTCTCCGCTTTTGCACATATATGTTGTTGTAGGTTATATGTGCTGCGTTCGATGGCTGCTTGAAGTAGATATTTTCCGGTGCAGTTCTCTTTTTCTTTTTTTGTGTGTGTGTGTGTTGATTTTTGGTCGGTTTCAATTTGTGCAGTTCCATTTTGTATGCAAATTATGATATTTGGATGGTTACGTCCATTTGGATGTTTCAGATGTATATATGATTTGCAAAAACAAAGTTACGTACTCACGTTAGATATATTTCTTATATTAATATGGAGTCATGTAACCTGTGTTCGCATATTGTAATTTGTGGACAAACTTAAATTTCGACAGTTAAATTGAGCCTTATATTTGTAGACAGTGAAGTACATCTTTTGCGTGTAATGCTAGAAATATCAGCGAGTGAAGTGTTCAATTGTTGACAGTTCAAACCAAAGGCAGGCAAGGCGAGTACGTGTCCGCGTCGAAAGCTTCTGTACTTAATTACTCCGTTTGAAGTTGTCATGTCAGTCCTAGTCCTAGCTCCATACGGAAAACAAGATGCATTTTTCATCTTCGGCTGTGTTTAGTCGTGAAAAAGTGAGGAAAAAGTGCACTATAGCACTTTCGTTTGTATTTGATAATTTTTGTTTAATCATAACCCAAGTAGACTCAAAAAATTCATCTCGAGATAGACAGGCAAAAAGTATAAACATGCAACAGGTGCTACTTTATTTAGTGCTCCATTTAGACGGAAAATACAATCGATGTGATGGGGAGAGAGAAGGAAAATTTGAAACTAAACGGAGCCTTAGTCAAACTATCTCTAGTTTAACTAAAATTATATAAAAATATATCAATATTCATAGCATCAAATCACTATCATAAGTATTGGTAATTTTCTGCATAAATTTAGTTAAATTCATAATGTTTTGACTAGAAACTAACATGGAGTACTTGATATCAGTTGGCACGTGTTTAGGTGCTTGGGAGCTTCGAAAATATTAAGCTTCGCCAAATCTCCTTCCAAAAATATTAACGTCTTCAAGAATAAAGGGAGTTGCAGATTTATTGTGCATGTAATGTAAGGAAAAAGAAAATCCATATTGAAACGTTAGGAGCGAGTCAAAATTATTATCGAAACTAAGTACTCCCTCCATTTCAAATTCTAAGTGATTACAAGAATCTTGAAGAGTCAAACAATTTCAACTTTGACCAAGTTTATATAATAAGATAATAATATTTACAACATCAACTAAGTATCACTAGATTATTCATCAAATGTATTTTTATAGTACACTTATTTGATGTCATAATCCTTTATATTTGTTTCAATAACTTTGATCAAACTTGAGATGCTTTGACTCTCAAGATTCTTGAAATGACTTATAATTTGAGATGAAGTATATACTAAGCCACGTTCCATTATCTTTCTGAGTCGTGTAACTTTAAAATACTGTTGGTGCTGTTACTTGTCACACTTGTCTATGTCTGTCTCGGGACATGTCCATCATACTACTATTAGAGCAAGGCCAATAAGCCTTGGCTATGAGCTAAGCCAACTCATTCATACATCAGTTTATACCTTAACCAATATAATAGTTAGTTTCTACACACTAATCTAAAGTTATTTTTTATTTACTTGTTTGAAAAGAGAGCTGGCTGAAATAGGAAGAGAGAAAGAGAGAGCTAGCTATAATAAAGTGTTGGGTTCTGTGTACAGGGCTCCGTGTGCAGCCCGGCGACGCTGCTGCCGTCAAGCAGAGGCCCTCTCTCTCCTCCAGCTAGGACGCACGGCTGACGTAGCAGGACGATTCGCCGGTCATTGTACTTGGCCTTATTTCCTACCGACGGGCGACGGGCGACGGGCGACGACCAAGCCAAGCGAGAGTGCACAGACGCAGAGGCAGATGTGGCTGAAATCGAGCTCTTGTCGCCATGGCTTCATGTTCTCGGTGCTGCTGCTTGGCCTAGTTGCATCTGTTGGGGCACAGCAAGCACAGAGGGCGAAGACAGATCCAACTGAAGGTATGTCCAGTTTGTTCGTGATCACACCACGTTTACCATTGGTCTCCCAATTTTCTCTGCCGAATGCATCCTTTCGAGATTCCCACAGATAAGGTGAAAATTCTGGGAGTATGCTTCTCCTGAATGATAATCGCATTGCAAGGGTGATTTTTTTCTGTAGTATACTTGTAGCTCGATCGGTCCTGCACTTATGCAGAGGAAAAGCACTCGGATCCTTTTCCCCTGTTGTTCCTGAGCTCGGTGTGGACGAGGGTGCGGCATGGTGCTGCCTGCTGGCTGCTGCTCAAGCATCAGCGTCCTGGCTCCGGCTCCTATTCTCCGTCGCTATTACTTTCTCCGCTCCGGTTTTGCTTGATCCGGCGCTGCATCGCAGCTGATTAGTAAAATAAGGCTGCCGGGGTCGGATTCCATTCATTAGTTTAGCTTGATTAGTAGAATTTGACCCACCTAGTTTATCCCGAACCAAGCCCCTTTGCACGACGCCCTCACCGTCGAGGCTGCCGCGCCGTTTGGGGCTCAGGCAGCCGTTGCAGGCTGCAGCTGGGTTTTCTGAATCAGCTGGGGACAAGAGGGGTCAATTAAATTCAGAGCACGTCATGAAGCCGCGGCTGCCTCTGCTGCAACTGGCATGGATTACCGTGCGAGACATGTGCGCCCACTGGCAATCTCTTCTTTAATCAAATCACATCCGCAAGTGCACGTTCTTATTCATTGAACTCGGTGTAAATAACTCGCCGATCGAGGACGCTCCCGACGGGAGTTTAGGCACGGCGCCATTAATCGTGGCGATGTGGAGTGCGTGTTGCGCGTGGCACGTGGGCGTGCTGGGTGGCTGGGGAGGAGGAAGAGGTGGGCAGGGCTGAGGCCTGAGGAGAAGGTAGGAGCCGACGGGGCTAGAGACCTGGTGCGGTAGTGAGGAGAGTACATCTGTACATGCTAATCGTTTTTGCAGAACATCTCATAAAAAAGTTGATAGACAGCACAGTGACGAATGACATTGACGAGATCAAGCACCGGGGCCTCAATCAATCATGCAATGCAGCATGTATATGCTGAGCATTGCTTATCTGAACCATCTATTTCTATCTTAAGATTCGTGCTACACACTGTTCCCGATGTTTCTTATTCCTATTTTGTATTGCACGTAGCTCAAAGCGTAGTATGAACGACTCAGATAAGCGCTGCTGAGTATGTACAACCTAAAAAAACTGCTTTTCGGCCTCAATGCAATCACCGACATCAACATCAGCTACCACCTCATGCGCACAACCACTAACACACTGTGCATCCGCGCCCGCCCATGTGGCACATCCGCTCCTCACACACATGCACGCGACTAGCAGCTGCAGAAGGTAACTGTATCAGCATGGAGAAAGAGGAGGAGGGAGTGATGGATGCCCAGCCGACGCCAAGAAGAGGAGGAGGAGACACCAAGACCAGGGCTCGACAACAGCGAAGTGATAACAGAGATGTAACATTCGATCTACTTTTAAAACATTCGGATGCAATACTTGCAAGGTACGTTCGAAGACAAATGAAACATATGAAACATGCATGTGAAACATGCAGATGCAACACTTACAACTTACGTGCGGAACAACTGAAACAATCAAAATATGTGTACGGAAACACTTGCAAAAACAAAACTCATGAAAACCATTTGCACACATACACAACATCCAAATAAAACACTTACAATATACTTTCCTCGTTTCAAATTATAATTCGTTTGACTTTTTAGAGCTCAAGTTTGACCACTCGTCTTATTTAAAAAAATTATGTAAATATAATCAAATTTAAGAAATTATTTAAGATCTTTTATTACTAAAGCAAGCCACAACAAAAGAAGTAATATTTGACACAATTTTTTGAATAAGACGAGTGGTCAAATTTAGAGGACAAAAAGTAAAACGAACTATAATTTAAAACGGAGGGAGTACGTGAGAAAACAAATGCAACATTGAGACGAAGCAGAGGCAAACATACGTCTTAAAAACGAGATATATTTGCTCTCTTTAAAATGGGTGAAATATAAATGCAAACATTCTTGCTCTCTTTATCTATAAATATTTGGTAGTCTTTTTTCCTTTCGTTGTAATGCATGGATATATTTGCTACTGTATAATAATGTACTATAGTGTTACACATACTATAGAATACATAATGCATCTATAATTGTTGATTGTCCATACACCCATTTAAAACAAAGAGACAAAGTCATAGTAATCCTAAATTTAGAGGGTCTAGGTCTAACCATCAATCAATTGTAAAATATAAGGCATCACCATACAAAATTAATATAACTTTAAAACCGATAACTTTGGCTCATTAGGCTCACGAGCGAGCTCGTTAACTAAATAAGTTGAAATGCTGGCTCAACTCGTTGAAAAATATAAAAGAGTTAATCCGAGCCAATAACGAGCTACCGTACTGCGAGCATTTCGTCCGAACCTTAGGAGGAGGAGGAAGGGCCAGCGGGCCTAAAGTCATGGAGGACGTACGTGGAAGTGCGGATGCGAACGTGCAAAGATGACTTGGCGTGCATGCGTTGAAGGAGATAAGGAGGACAGATAAAAGAGAAATAGTAAAATAAATGAGAAAAAAATGAGAGGAAAAATAAAAAAGAAAAGGTATTGAAAAGAAAAGAAAAGAAAATAAGAGTATTATGGACTTTTTACTCTTTTGCCTAGGGAAGAAGCTATTTTATCAAACAATTCAAAGAACGACTTCAACTCTTTAAAAGAATTTGCTCTTTCGGAAGAGCTGGAACCGGAGCTCTTTCTGGAGCCAGAGCCCTACCAAACGAGCCCTAAGAGATGGGTCAGAATCTAATCAATGTGATCTCACTTTTCTTATCCGAAATGAAATCAAATATAAATCGGAGGCTGTATGTCCCAAACATGAGACGTGATCAATCTCAACTTTCATGGGACACATAGTGTATATACCTTTTTAATCTGTTGCCACGGTATTTATACCTTTTTAATCTGTTGCCAACACAACTTGTTATGACGTGATGAGCCGTATTATTCATATATATGTTTTCGGTGCGTCGTTTTTGTAGCAAACGCGCTGAACGCGGTGTTTACCAAACTTGGGCGGCAAGTGTGGCCGCCATGGTACAGCGGCGACCCGTGCGTCGGCGGGGCCACGGATGGCACAGACATCAACGGCAACCCGACCGTGAATCCGGGTATCAAGTGCGATTGCACCGATCAGAACAACACCGTCTGCCACATCACCCAGCTGTAAGTCTCGCTCTTTTCCTGTCACATCACCAAAAATTCCAAATTTCATGGACGGTGTCGGTCCCGGGTGGGACGAGGCAACGAGCGGCGGTCGCAGGCAAGGGCTCCAACGGTGGCGGGCGCGCGGGCGGGGCGAGCTTTGCGCGGCGCGGCTCCAGAGCGAGCGGCCTTCGGCGGGCGACGCACGGGGGTGAGGCGGCGGCGGACGGCGGACGGCGGACGAGCGAGTGCAGGCCGCAGGGGGCCGTCAGCGCGGGCAAACACCTGCAATCTCCGATGGGGTTGGAAGAAAAGAAAAGAAATTAGAGGCATCCCGTCATTTTTTTTAAGCTCTCATCTGAGTACAGCTGTAGCATCTGTTCATGCACAGACACACACCATATACACTAGACATGCACACCACACTCACACTACTTGTGCAATTCTAGACCTACAACTACACACAGATAGTAACCACGTCTTTCTTGAAATCACCGGGACCATCCAAGACTCCATAGACGACGGGCACGTCATAATCCTCTTGTGGCACCACGCGAGAGAGGCTGCAGATATTTATTATGAGGAATAACCCCGGTGGGAAAATCGCGTCGAGCTGGGCTCGAACCCGCGACCGGTGGCGTCCGCACCTGGGAACGCACACCAACCGAGCTAAGCCTCGGTCCCGAGGCATCCCGTCCTAGAAGCTAGAGACCTACTTGCTCCATCCCAAAATAGATATCGCTATGTAATACGTGTTGGTCAAACTTTCTTAACTTTGACTGAGTTTATAGAAAATACGTGTGACATTTATATCCTCAAATAAATATTTTATGAAAATATATTTAAAGATCTATCTAATGATACTAATTATATTATAAATATTAATATTTTTTATATATATTTGGTCAATGACAAAAGGTCTTTTAATCGTCAAGAAGTGAGAATGACATCTATTTTGGAACGGAGGGAGTATAGCAGAGACAACTCCCAACCAAACGCTGTTCATAGTTCTTAGCACATGGCAATGCTTGATTGATGTGAGATGTGACAGTTCTCCGTCTGACAAACTAATAACTAAATGGGCTATATAATTTCTCTCTCTCCATAAAAACATTTACTTTCTCCGTCTCAAAAGGAACGACGTTTTTGACTTTCAAGACATCACGTTTGACCGTTCATTTTATTTAAAAAATTTGTGCAAATTATAAAATAAATAAATTATTATTAAAGTATCTCTAATAATAAAATAAGTCATAACAAGATAAATAATATTTATTAAAAATGTTTGAATAAGATAGATGATCAAACAAATGTGTCTGAAATGCTAAAACGTCATTTTTTTGAGAATGAGGGAGTAACTATGACTTACGTGCTAGATAAAGCAATTTATGTAATAATATTCGTATTCATGACTTTAAATTAATATTTTAATAGACGGAGGGAGTGAAAGCTAATAGCTTCAGGTTGATTTGACTCTTGTTGCTGCAGGAAAATGTACGCACTGGATTTGGTAGGTCCTATACCAGAAGAGATAAGGAACCTCAAGCACTTGACCAATTTGTATGACCTCTCAACTAGCGCTTGCTTCGTCGTTGCTTGCTCAACCCTAGTGGCAGCCAGCGGGGAGAATCGCATGGCTGCCGCAATGGGTCCGCTCTACCGCTGCGGAGGCACCAAATTGCTTGGTCCTGCCAGTGCTCACACAAAACATCTCTTTCCAAGGGCGACATGGGCAGCGTTTTCCTCCGCTGCCGCAAGCACCTCCTCCACATTGCCTGCCCCTTCTGGCCACCGGAGGCCGGAGAGCAAGGACGGCGGCGTCTGGGCCTTTTTCTCCTCCCTCCTTTCCCTCTCTCTCTCTCTCAGGAGCTCCCATGTGGGGCCGTTGCCAGGCGGCCGGTTCCAGCTCCGCCACGCACAGATCTGCTGCCCCATGACCGGATCTACGTCGAGGAGACGACAGGTGCCTCGCGGCGTCCTTGGCTCGTGCGTCGCGGCAGGGTGGCCGGGCGACAGCAGCGGCAACGACGTCCCGAGTTGGCTCCCTTCTTCGGCGCGTGGATCCGTCGGCCCCAGGGCTGGATCTATCGGTGATGTCTAGGGAGGCGCTGAGCGACAGCCACTTCGTCGTCACTGGTGGCGGCTCTGTCCCATGGCACCGAGAATTACCCGCGGGGGGCCGCGGCATTGCATCCTAGCTACGACGACGGTCTGAAGTGGCATCAACGGCCTGGTCCCAGTCACCTTCCGTGTCCGGATCCGGCAGCCCCGGGACCTATGACCGTGGACAGCGGCAGCACTGCCTTGCTGCCCTAGCCTTCGGCAGTTTGGAAGATCCAAGGATTACAATGATAGGCGGCAACCCGCTAGGCAACGACAACAATAAGGGTTGTCCAGGGGTTAGAGCATCTCCAGCCACAGGCCTCAAATTAGGCCCCTACATCTCCATTTGAGAGGTAGCATGCAAAATTGGAGGGCCAAAATTAAATCCCAACTCCAGCCACAGGCCCCAAATCAGGCCAAAATGAGGGGGATAGGGGGTTCCTGTATCTAGGGGGCTGAGATTATAATTTGAGGGGACACGCAAAATGAGGTCCAATTTATGAGCTCCACTAGAGTTTGATTTTTGTCCAAACTCCTAAAATCTAGAGTAGGGGACCAAGTAGGGGCTTGGGCTAGAGATGCTCTTAGGAGTCTTGGCGAAAGCCTTGCCCATTCAGGCTGATGACGGCGACGCCTCCGGGAGTCGTTTACTTCCTTCCAAGCATCCAACGATTAGCCCTCACCCCTTGCACGGTGCTTCTTCCTGGGTGTAAAAACTTAACCTTCATGTTAGGCGACCATGGCGCTAGTGGCGTCATTCTCCTCGTTGGAGGCATCTCTTTGGAAGCGTCCGAGGTTCAGTGTCCTTGGCATTGGAAGGTGGCTGTGAAGAAGGCGTTGGCGCAACGATTGAAGGGCTTGGCATCTGTTTGGTAGAGGGCGATGGTCCTTAGAGAGACCGTGCGCTAGTTGCACACATGAAGATGGCAAGGAGGCCGGCGTGGGCAGTGCCCACGAATTGAAGTTGGTGACGAGGCTGACATAGGAGGTGGTGGCCAACAGATTTGCGTTGTCGAGGTGACCTGCGTGGTTTGGCAGCAGTTGGTCCTGCTTAGCGGTTGTCGTTTCGGCATAAGGAGGCTTATCTGACTAGCAGCTGGAGGACCCATGTGACACTTGTACCTTTGATGAGGCAGCTAGGTTACTGAAAACTACATTGTACGCGCTTGAAACTCGGTTGACGGGATCGACTTGGTGAGCACTGGAGGCAGTTGCTCTCACGTTGGTTTGGCAGCTTGCAGCGGACTATGATGGCTAGCTCTGCTTGATGGCGGCTAGTCCAGTGTAGCACATCGTCTTGATAGGCGGCACAAAGCGGATCCGACTATGGGAGGGCTACACGGCTTGCTGCGACCTATGGTGGCTAGTCCTACTTGGCCATAGGTTAGCTTGGTGTGGATCATCATCAGTGACAACGACATGAGTGGTGATGACGATGTTTTTGCTTTGACGTCCTTGTTGTTGTTGTGCCGAGGTTGGCGGTGCAGTGTGGTGGTTTGGAGATAGCAGTTGTTCACTTTTTTTTCCTTCTTTTCTGAGTTGACCTTCGGCTTTGTACTGTTCATGTTGATGTCCTAATTCGATTGACCAGAGTTGTTTTTTTTCTTTTGAATTTATTTTCTGACGTGGTTGTTGGTCATTGTTGTATTGTTGTGCGCACTTTGAGCTCTTCTTATTTTTAATATAATCGGCAACTCTCCTACCTGATTCGTTTCAAAGTTCAAGTTTGCCTTCAATAAAACATACTAAGCTATAATCTATGTTTATTTGTTGGCACCTGATTTGATGATGTTATTTCAGGGATTTAAGCCAAAATTACTTAACAGGACCTTTGCCATCGTTCCTTGGGGAATTGACTGCTATGGAGTACCTGTGAGATATATTAAGAACTTAAAAACATTGCCACGTTACACATTTTTTTTATCAAACCTTAAACTTTATTTCTTTAACATAAAAGGAGTTTACATCAACGCGTTATCTGGACCTGTTCCAAAGGAACTCGGGAACCTTACGAAGTATGTAGCACTGTAAGCAAGATGTTTTCTTCATTTTTTTCAATTAAAAAAAATCTTCATGGAGCCTGTTTCTAATGAAACCTCCTTTACAAACCTAGAAATCTCTATTTGCCATACTAACTTCTTCAATTAATGAACTTCTCTGTTGTCATTTTTTTTTTCTGACTAAGCTGAATTGTTTTGGTGGGTTTTCAGTGGGTTTTCCATAAACAACTTAAACGGCTCTCTACCTTCGGAGTTGGGGAACCTGGTAAACCTTGAGCAATTGTACGTCAACACCTAATTTTAGGCACTCAATATTTTCCTTTTATTTATAGTTTGTTTGGATTAGTAGATTTCCATGTCTAATGTGTTGTATTGTACCTCTTAATTGCAGGTATATTGATAGTGCTGGCTTAAGTGGTCCTTTACCATCAACGTTTTCTAGGCTTACAAAAATGACAATATTGTATAATTTGCCTATAAAGATGTTTTGTTGACGGTATATTTTTCTGCGACACTCCATCTTATTCGCTTTTCTATGTGTTCAGATGGGCTTCAGATAATGATTTTACTGGCCAAATACCAGATTTCATTGGGAAAGGGGCTAATTTGGCAGAACTGTAAGACTTCTTTAAAGTAACCTTCAGTATTGCAAACATTTTCATTTTACAATAGAAAATAATGACAAGCATTGTTACATTTTTCTGCAATGCTTCAATCACTCAAACCCTGGACTGCCCCCGCATAGCTTGGGTACAAGCATTGTTAATTTGTATCGCAACTTAGGTTGGTCAAATAGGATATTCATTTTAAAACTACGTTGTCATATGAAGAGACGATGTCTAGCGTGCGTGTGCGTGCGTGCGTGCGTGCGTGCGTGTGTGTGTACTTCAGTATTCTTTTAAATTCCATTCAAAGGCCTCTTAAACTCTAATTTATTTAAGACCACATGTAATATGATGTAGAATTTTATAAGAAAATATTAATTGCTTTCCTTTATTATTCATTGGTTAAAGTTTAAGTGAATTGCTCATATTTCTTGGTAAACTTTTTCTGAGCTTTCTTAAATCTTTTTGAAATACACAACTCAATTTTGGATGACATTAGTATTAATTAGTAATCCTTAAACCTATTTTTATAATACATATCTTTTCTTTATGACAGGAGTCACATTTTAGCTAAATAAAATTTTATTGCACAAATAATGCCATCTTCCTTATTTCTTTGCAAGATATATATAAGGCTAACACATGTTTAAGAAATAAACAAAAACAACCACGAAGAAGGAAGTTGATGGCTTTTGAATTACTGACAGCCAACATTTGCGTAAAACTGATGCTCTAAAATATTAATTAAAATTATAATTTTGTATAGGAGGTTTCAAGGCAATTCTTTTCAAGGCCCACTTCCAACCACTCTCTCTAATCTCAGTAAACTGATAAGCTTGTAAGTGACGTACCGATGGTGAGAGAATGTTGTTGTTGTTGTTGTTTTTGTTATTATTATTATTATTATTATTATTATTATTATTATTATTATTATTATTATTATTATTATTATTATTATTATTAAAGTTTATGTTTCAAGATAGAAAGAATGAATTATATGTTTTTGCTATGTAGACGACTAGGTGACATTGTAAATGGGAGTTCTTCGTTGGCATTCATCAAGAACATGACATCTTTGGCAACCTTCTATGCATTTATCATTATTTACTTGATATAGTGCGACCAAGTTATTAAACCCCAAAACTCTGACTTGTTCCATTGCAGAATTTTGAGGAACTGCAAAATATCTGATAGCCTGGCATCAATAAAATGTTCACAGTTTGGAGAATTGGTCTTACTGTAAGGCGTTTCATTTCTTTCTAAACTCCAAGCAAAGGCATTGCTAGATTCTTTGATGAACTTCTATGGATTATTTAATTGTTTGATGAGTCCTTTACCTCCTATTTTCATTTTGTTTTACTGTTTCAGAGATTTGAGTTTTAATAATATAATTGGCCAAGTACCACAAGCTCTACCGAGTCTGAATTCGCTCAGCTTCTTGTATGGTTTTTTGAGACTTCTAGTACTTATTCCTTTGAAACATTCATTATTAACCTTGCTAATACTAGCAAATTTTCTGGCCAGATTTCTTCGGAATAATAGCCTTTCAGGAAGCCTTCCAAGCTCTATAGGACCCGCCCTTAAATACTTGTATGTTGGTCCAATTTTTTTTGTTTGTTAGAATAAGGAAGGTGTTCATCTATAACATTGAGAACATGTGTATGGCACAGTGGCAGGGGATCTTTTGTGACACATATAGGTTGGGAGTTTACTCCCCATTCTAAAAAAAAAGATCACTCAATATGCTTTTTGCAGTCAGGGTTCGTGGCCTTTTTTCTTTGGGCCTATGGTTGAGATTTCTACTTATGTCCCGTTTGGATCCTTGGAATCAAATTCAATTTAAGAATAATAATTTACACACATATTAATTAACTTAATATGATTATATATAGATTATATTTGTATATTATTATTGGCTATACGAGAGATACTTATGTGTTATATTTTTAACTTATGGGAGCGAGTTGAAGAGCATACTATAAATTATAAAGTAAAAATATAGTATGTTGATCTATAGAATTAAGTTCCATCTCTCGTCCTATGAATTTGAAATAGGCTACTATGTGAAATTTAGAAAGTGATGGAATATAACATTCTAAATAAAGTAGCCTAAATTGTTAAGTAGATTTCAATTCCACCAAATAAAAGGATCCAAACGGTCCAGGTGAAATATCTCAACGGGGCTTTCCCAGGGTCAAGATTTTTCTTTGTTTATCTATAACATTGGCCCTTCTGTTCTTCTGTGTAGAGACTTTTCCTACAATCAGCTGTCAGGAAACTTTCCTTATTGGGCTAGTCAGAAACTGCAACTGTAAGTGTTGAGTTCTGTAACCTCTTTATTGATTGACTAAGCATTCACCCCCCTATTTTTTAAGAGTAATGTATAGCCCAACCTACTATAGGATTACAGTGTACACATGTATTAAATTAGAATATTTGAATGTCTGATACAACTACAATGTTGCTTTTGATGTATCTAGCTTATATTCCATTTTAAATTTTCTACGTTGCTAAGCCACATAAGATTTATAATCTTTAAACAAGCATACATACTCTGCTTAGCTCCAAAACTGAATCAGGTGTCTATGCTTTCTTTATTATCTCTATATTTACACTGGAATAACCAAACCATTAATCTGCTCCTCAATAGTGCCTAGGGCATTTCCTCAAAAAAAAAAAAGTGCCTAGGGCGGATTTGGGCCTAGGGCCACTAGGGCCAAGGCCCTAGGCACGGCCCAAACCCCCTACAACCCTTTTAGTTTTCCATGGCCCAGCTATGGATGGATAACCAAAGCTTGGCGCCCAGCCAGTCTTTGCCCAGTCTTTCGTCACCCATCGGCCTTTAAAATTTCTTTGTGTCGGCCCAGTTTGCGCTTCCTGCTCTCCTCGGTTGGCAAAGGAGTCGCAGCCGCACCCAATCCTCGCCGCCTTGGTGGGCTATGGGCCGCGCCTGGCACAGGGGAGCAGCGGGCGTGCCACGCGCTTGCATGGACATAATAAGAGGCTAAGACCGATCATAGGAACATGTATAGTCGTCTTGACTAGAATATATAGAGAGAGAGCGCGCTTCGGGCTCTTAATAATATTCAGCGCCCTCCGCATGCCAATAGTAATTCGTGTGGCTTGCATGCATATCACCAAATGGGGCTTTAAATGTGGTCGTTTAATTGCATTGATTAAGGTGCACGGTCCGTGCTAACATTTGCTTCAAGTAAATTAATTACTGCATGGTGGTAAAATTTGTATAATTCTGGATAGACCCTATGCAGTAAAGTTGGCTACGCTAATTAACGAGACATCTTATCTCCATATTTAACTATGTTGCGACAACGTAATTTTTATTATTAATATTATCAGTTAAGCCAATAAATAGTTCAGTCGTGACCGACATCTAGTCTTGCTATTTTTTATTACTAATATTATCATTTAGACCTATAACTACACATGTGCACAGTAAAAGGCTAACTTCACAATTGTAACAATCCTTGTCGGCTCGCTAAGTCGCTAGGCATAAAACTTTTTACGGCAGTTTTATGTCTACAAGGACAATAAATGAACGAAGAGTTATGTCAATTAGGTACTAGCAGTAAAACTATTTCAAAATATTTATCATTTTTTAAAACTTTGATAAACTTGGTTTACCTAATGAGCAATTTTTTTGAAAAAAAATATATACATTATGAATGACTACGATATTAAGACCTTTTGCATTAATGTTTTCATCATTCAAGTTTATTATTGATTTAGGCGTGAAAATATCACCTAAATTATGTATTTATGCGTTAATTTTGTTGTCTATTGGTATGTCTCGTCATATGACACGTTACGAATTGTTTGTCCTATACTTATATAGTGGCCCTAGGTGTCAAGTTTGACGAGCTCTGCTGCCTTCTAATATTTGTTGCACGTTCTACGTAGGAATTTGGTGTCAAATAATTTTATGATCAACAACTCCAATAGCAGGTCAGTTTATATTCAACCAGCTAGCTCTTAAAGTCTTCAAGTACAACTATTATTTTCTCTCTCAGCTCAAATTTGGATTCAAAATCACAATGTTCGACATCTATAGTGTCTTCCCGGGGCTGGAGTGCCTTCAACAAGACACGGGCTGCTTTCGTGGCTCTCCACAATGTGAGCTTCCACCGCTTGCAACTCTAAGCATGAGCCTACTTCATTAGACAGGGCAACGGTTTTTTTTATCCATACTCTTGATTTCAGTTGTGAAACCCTCCTTTCCCAACTTCGGGGTCCCCCTCCTTAAAACGCCTACCTTCAGATATAATCCATCAAAGAACTATGTCTTCTATAAATGGTTGCATATATGATTTTTTTCCCCTAAATATAGATGTGCTAGCTGTTGTTAAAATGCTATAAATAATTTTCAAAGTTTGGCGGATTATGTGCAATATATATAAAGTTTCTTCTATCAAAATAATTTTGAAATATATCAAAATGTTTTACGTTAAAATAGGGGAAAATCTCAAGGTTCTTAGAAAGTAGAGCAATAAATCTGCAAGGGCGTACATGTCTTTTTTCTAGGTTAACTAAGCATTGCTAAGTGCTCATAAAAGAGAGATGGCAAATCACAAAGTTTAAAAAGTAGGGGGAAAATCATGTTTGGCCTCCGAAGTAGTGTAAGGGACACGTTATCCTCACCAAATTAACATCGGTATTAAATTATTTTGGCTTACTTGCAGCTTCCTTCTTTGCTATAGACTGTGGGAGCAATAAATCTATATTTGCCTCTGATAATTTCATGTATCAACCTGACGATGCCAATCTTGGAGCCACATCATATTATGTTTCAAGATCACAAAGATGGGGTGTTAGCAATGTTGGAAGATTCATGGACGCAGCAGATGGAAGTTACATAATATACAGTTCACGGCAATTTATGAATACCTTAGATTCAGAGTTATTCCAAACTGCAAGAATGTCACCATCATCTTTAAGATACTATGGTGTTGGGCTTGAGAATGGAAACTATACAGTCACACTTCAATTCGCAGAATTTGGATACGAAGATTCAAAGACTTGGAAGAGTTTAGGTAAAAGAGTTTTTGATATTTATATCCAGGTATTTTTCAATTGAGCTGATACACTATGTTCTTATATTAATTATGGGCTAGTCATGAGTTAGTTTCCTTTCTTTTTTGGGTACAGGGTGAACGTAAGGAGCAGAACTTTGACATAAGAAAAGCAACGATGGAATCTGGTGAACCAAGCACATCTTACACTGTTGTTAAGAGACAGTACATTGTCCCTGTCACCAGAAACTTCCTAGAGATTCATCTCTTTTGGGCTGGCAAGGGCACTTGTTGCATCCCTAGTCAAGGCTATTACGGGCCAGCAATTTCAGCTTTGAGTGCAACTCTAAGTATTCCCTTTAGCTACGAAATCATGTTTTAATACTTTGTATATAGTTTCCTTGGGATCAACAAATGCTTTATAATTTCTATACAAGGGTGCTTAAAATTAGTAACTAAAATGAGTGAAATTTCAAAATCGGCTAACATAGAAGTTAAAAATATCGTTACACTGATTTAATTTAAGATCACATATTTTCTAACAAATGGGCTTTTGACAAATTTCTCTCCTACAGTTGCGCCACCAAGACAGGGTAGCAAAACAAGTATAATTGTTGGAGTTGTGGTTGGTGCAACAATTTTAGTACTAGTGCTTGCTGGAATCTATGTGTGGAGGCACAAGAGGAGAAAAGTATCATGGGAGCAGCAAGGTAGATGATATGTATGTTAAGCTGAAATAATTCTAGAACCAACCAAAAAGTTCTGCTTACAACTTATATTATGTGATGTTTGTAGAGCTCTACGCCATTGTTGGAAGACCTAATGTATTGAGTTACAACTATGGTGAACTAAGGACTGCTGTTGAAAATTTTAGTTCTAGTAATCTTCTAGGTGAAGGGGGTTATGGATCTGTTTACAAGGTTGGTTCATCTATAGTACACATGGATGTGAACTTGGTATAGGATTCATTCTTTGACAATATAAATATTTTTTTTAAATAGACAATATAGGTAACTAGTGGGTGGCAAATTACTAGACCTTTTTAGGTCAACCTACTTTGGGTGATGTATATTCCTTTTTCATTATTGAATTTACTTCTCCAATTCTTTGGCTATTATCAACACAAAAAACTAGGGGCATTTTTATTTTTTCCCTGTTTTTCTAATTTTTGCACATGGTCAATAAAATGACAGTGGGAAATCTAATTCATCTTTTCCATTACACGCTATGCTTTATTTGTAATGGGTTGCCTAAAACTCACCTTCTTAAAAAAAATCCACCTCATTGCTGCATGGTGTACTCCATCTACTATGTTCAGAAAATGCAGACATACAGTGCATAGATTTTATTTGGTAATGACAGTTTTTTTCTTAATTTTATTAGGTGAGTCAGATGTCATCCTCAGCGCAGACACTCGCCAGCGGGTTCCTGGCTGTCATATTAGTTAATCTTGTGATCGGCTTTTACATATTCGTGGCGATGAAGGAGACTCCACATCAAGAGCCACAACCAGATCCCACCTTCCTGGCGAACGCAAAAGTGAGTATCAACCAGCCAACTTCCTCTCAAGTGAGTGATGATTCCAAGGGGAAGGGAAAGGTTGAGTAAGCTGTAGCATGTTGGCTAGTGTCTCGTCTATGTTAAGTGCATGTTATTTAGTTATGCTACGCCATCACACAGCACCGCAACCTTTTAAATTTCATGATTCATAGTTTTGCTGTAAATCTTGACAGTTATGGCTATGGAGCAATATGAAGTTGAACCTTTTGTACCTATTCGATTTGGAAACTGTGTTCAATGTTACTAGTTAGGATGATCCTCGGAACTACAGCTGGTTGTATTTTAGTCCTTTTTGGTTATTTGGTTTGATTCTTTTTAAGCATGTGCCTTGAAGACACATATGATGATATGTGGTGCCATTTTGGCTTTTCGTGATATGAAATCTATCAACATAGTTACTTGGTGATATTTGTAATATTTGCTTCAGTGTGCAATAAATATTTTTCTGTGCGCGTTCTCGTGTTCTAGACGGAATACGATGAGAAGAGGCAAGGGTGCTTTTGTCTTTTTGCGTGCCCTCATGGGTGAGAAGAGATATTTGGAATTAAGAAAAGAGATGAAATCCTGAAAATCCCTTATGTTGAAACAATTCGCGTGTGTAGGGTAAATATTGAAAGACATGCGAATTGAGGGTCAAATACTGAGAGGCGTGCGAATTCGGGGTCAAATATTGAAATTTCTCGTGGATCTCACACTTGAAAACATTGAGCTCGTTGCTGGCAGTGGCCACCTCCTTTCCCGCCTCTTATCGTCGGCTTGCTGTCCGTCACTGCAGAAGCTACACCTGAAGAAGCCTAGGCTCCATGGACTGAATGAGCTGCTTATCGAGGCCACCGCACTCTTGGAGCTGTCATGGTCGGGCAAGGTAGATGGAGGGCCTGTGGCTCTCAAACTGAAAACTCCTAGCCTTCGGATTTTCCATTTCGAGGACGACTGCTATTTCAAGAAACTTGAAATCTACGCCCCTAAGCTGGAGGAGCTCACCTTCTTACCTAGTCAACCTGCCCTTATCGAAGTTGACGGTGAACTGCCATGTGTGGGCAGCCTCAAGATTGACTTGGAGTCGCATAGATACGATGATGAAGGTTACAACGTTAACGACGGTGGCATTTGCCTACTCCGTTGTTGCACGTCACTCACATCTTGAGGTGTCTCTTCATGTAGCAAAGGTATGCATCCAAAGTACTGCACCTTATATGATATATGGCTCACAAGTTGCAACACGACTTCTTGAAAACCAAACTTGAAGTTTCATGTTTCCTTTTTCTTTTAAAAATGAGCTTGTAGTATGCGTAATTTCAAAAGCAAGTTAGATTGGTTTTAAGGGGAAGAAAATTAAATAAAAAACCCACTGATTTTGCATATTGCTTATACTAGCAAAAATTATGGCTGTTTTCGAGTGCTACACTACTACACACATATTAAATGAATACAATTGTAATTTATATTTAATTCCGGCTACAACACAACACATGCATGAAACCGCTGGTTTTTGCATTGTTTACACTACTTGAACCTGTTTTTTTTAGCATTTTCTATAGTGTCAGACTGTTTGAACTAATTATTATTTGTCTATGTTTTCTATATAGCTAGAGATAATAGACGTCTCTATCGGTCTATTCTTTTATACTTAGATATATATACTCTTTATGTGTATACTATGCTTCGTTAATACATGTGTCATTTGCCACAAATCATTATGATTATTAACTTAAGCATCCATATGCATGTGAACCATGTCTGATCAAAGGGCCAGAATTTTTTTTCTTTCCAAAAAATCTAATGAACAAAAAGGGAATCTATCGTAGTGTGCACAGTTCAAAGAAAATATCGTAGTGTGATGTAGTGGCCTGTGTTTGGCATTGGCTTCTTTTACTTGTTTGGTTGTTAAAAGAAATACTAGCTTCGTCCTTGAGATGCTTATAATTAACTTACATTTTTTAATATTTTATTAGGAAGAGTATCGACTTGTTGACATAATTAGTGGGAGGATACCTCACCTTCCACACCTAATATCTTTGACTATTCATGTCTATTCCTGGGATCTGCATTCATTAGGAGTTGGTCTATCAAACATCCTAAAAAAGTGTAGCTGTCTGAAATACCTCCGCGTACACTGCTCCATTAATATGGTGAGTATGCATGTATCCCAACTATAAATCTATTTGATTAAAATTTCCTACTTCATTCCTTTATGTCGCACTAAAATCATGAATATATTCCTCATTCCTACAGCATTCAGGTCACGGTGTCGAATTCTTGTGCGATCACTCGGACCACTGGAAATCTCATCAGATATACTTGGCTAAGATCAAGAAAGTATTGTTCACGGGGCTAGCAGGAACTGGCTGCGAAAGCTCTTTCATCCAAAGAGTTCTCGCAGATACCACACAACTTCAGAAGGTGACTCTACGTTTTGAGTCAAGATTTAAGCGATATAATATGATAGATGGTTCTGAATTTATTCCGTGCAGTGGTGGGACATGGGTTTGTCATGACCCTTTGTCTCATGAGTGGAACTCTGACCCAATCCACAAATGAACTAGATAAATGTATTTTTGCTCGGAGATTATGTGTAATTTATGATTGTGTACAACGAGCCTTGCTATAAATCGAGAGAATCTTTCGCATGGAGATTACAATCAACATAGACATGCACAAGGCATGAATGCATGATCTCGATCGATTGATGCGCAAGTTTTTCCCCTTTTTATATGAATCGATGCAAGGAATGAAGAGTCCCCATTTAATCATATAATGTTAATACACTTATTTGGTTGCATTTTTAGCTATCTTGCTGAATGAGCATGTTTTTTTTTTCATGGGTCAAGCTTTTGAGGATGCCAATGAGCGAGTTAAGCATGGCACCATGTCACAGTCGAGGAGGTTCACATATTTGAAAAGTGATATATACATATTTTTATGAAAGTATATTTAAAGACAAATCTATTTATATAATTTTTATATTTCTAAACTCAACAATTTAAAAGTTATTCATGATTTTTTTAATATTTAACTAAAATCTTGTCCAAAATAATATCTTTTTTTTATACGGAGGGAGTACAGACGGGGGAGATGAAACTCAACAATGTTTTGCTTTGTCAAGCAAACAAACAATCAGATAAGATTGCACTGCAGGACTAGAAGCCACTGCTGGACACAGGTGTGTCAAGTAAAGTTTCCTCATTCTGCAGGAGGATCAACGTTGTTGATGGTCTGATCAAAGCGGCAGTCCGTGATCAGGGTACGAGACGAGACAGTGTCAGGAACTTGCGTCTCTGGCTTCCGTGATGAGCTGATCCTTGTGCTATTGGGGCGGTATAAGCGGTATGCACCAAGCACCATGTCCTTGAGACGAAAGCAATTTTTTGTGCTTACATGTTCAGCATAGCTTATCTATATCGTTCACAGTGCGTTTGAGATCTGTACAATGCAAAATGGTATTATGAAATATTGGATAAAATGTACAGCACGAATTTCAAAACAGATTTGAACGGCTCAGATAAATCATGCTAACGTGTATTCGCTCCGGTTCGTAGTTGGTGCATTCGCCGCAACCGACGACCAGCCTGTGCCACTGGCACATGAGTCGACCGGCCGGCAAGCTGGTCAGCGCCACCGCAACACGGACATGGAGATGGAGGCGGGCTCAGTTACGGGGTCTCCATAACTGAGCCCATAATCAGGCCCATGTCACAGACAGCAGGTAGCAGCTTACTGGACCGGGCTGTGGTTAGTTCCACCACGCTTCGATCGAGTTCCGCCCAAAAAAAAAAAAAACACACGCCGTGCGCATCAATCAATCGATCGATCAATCTGATCGCATCTGCCGCCGGCGGCGCAACAGACGCGATTGGCGCGCGCAGCAGGTCGAAGCGACGGCGAGGGGCGTCTGCCCGGGGCGCCGACCTGATCAGCGGCCTCTGCGACGACGTGCTCCTGCTCATCCTCGAGCGGCTGCCGGACGCGGGGGACGCGGTGCGCACGGGCGCGCTCTCGCGGCGCTGGCGCGGCCTCTGGAGGCGCGCCACCTCCCTCGCCTTCGACTCCACCAGCAGCAGGCGGCAACTCAAGAGGGCCGGCGACTACAACCGCTTCCTCCCCTTCGTCAACAACGTCCTCTCCCAGCGCGCCACGGCGGACGACGACGGCGACGCCGATCTCGAGCACCTGGCGATCTCGTTCGCGGTCGCGTCTCCTGTCGGCGAACAGTTGACCAAACGACTGGTGCTGCGGTCGGCCGATGCTGCGCGAGAATGGATTCGGTACGCGACTCAGAGCACGGCAAAATCTTTCGTCCTTAAGCTGCGGTTGCTGCTTCGTACTTGGAACCTTTACCAGGTAGAGGAACCCATGTTGGATCTCAGCGTTCAGCGACCTTCCTGCTAGTTCAGCAAAACTGGAGACCATGCATTGGGAACTAGAAGGAGGCTCCAGCTCCCTGCTACTGCGGTATTCCCCTCGCTCGTGGATCTATTACTTGAAGACATCGAACTCTCTGCCAACAGTGGCCACCTCCTCGCCCGCTTCCTGTCGTCGTCGTGCTGCCCGTCACTTCAGAAGCTGCAGCTGAGGAAGCTAACAGTCCCTAACTATGAGGACTTTGAGCTGCTTATCGATGCCAGTGCACTCTTGGAGCTGTCAATATTATTAATCTGGACAAGCCCTTGGACTCTGAAACTCATGTGGATTTCAAAATAGAATCGGACTGCTTTTAATTTAAGGGAAAAAATAAGTTATTTAAAATAATAAATGAAGAAACCACTGATTGAATTCTATTTGGCAGAGATTATAAATGTTTTCAAGTGCTACACATAATGATTGAAATCAGTTTTATTTTACTATATTTAGGTTCGGTTATTACACCCAATAAATGAAACCACTCATTTTGCATTATTCCATGGCAGCTATTTTTCTGACTATTCTGCATTGTTTCCAATTTTGCACTTCTCTATTTATAATGTCAGACTGTTTGAACTAATTATTTGTCCATGCTTTTCTACAGCCGGTGCTAAGAGAGATATTTCAATTCTTACTAACTTATTATACACTCTGTATGTACACATATTAGGGTTAGGGATCACGATGGTTCATATAGAGCGTGTATGTAGCATAAAAATGCCTAATTTTGCCACAAACCGTTAGAATTATTAAATGAACCATCCAATGTGTATCATGTCTGTTGTTTTTCCTTTCCAAAAAATTTGAATGAACAAAGAAGAAATATAATCCACATGTTGTGTAAGTTTCATTGTTTTTACTAATAATTGTCTTCTTTTACCTTGTTTAGTTTAAAGAAATGTCAGTCATGTCTTTAATTTTGGATGCTTATTAATTTACTTGCATTTTGACTTTTTTTTTTATTAGGAAGAATATGGGTTTAACGACGACATAATTAGTGGGAAGATACCTCATCTTCCGCATCTAATATCTTTGACCGTTCATCGTTATTTACTGGATCTGCATTCATTTGGAATTGGTTTAGCAGAGATACTAAAACAATGCAGCAATCTCAAATACCTCGTTGTAGACTGCTTTCAGTTGGTAAGTATGTATCCTAGCTAGTTCTGTTCTAGTATTTGGTTAAAGTTTCCTGTATGGTTCCTTTATATTGCTCTAAAATCACAAATATATCCCTTGTTCTTATTCTAGGACGGTTGTAAACTCTTTTTGTGCAAGCACCCAAACCATTGGAAATCTGATCAAATATACTTGGCTAACATCCAGAAAGTACGGTTCACGGGGCTTGCAGGAACTGACTGCGAAAGCTCCTTCGTCCAAGGAGTGCTCGCACATGCCAGACAGGCTTCAGAAGGTGGCTCTAAGTTTTGACTCAAGGTCCAAGCCATATAATATGACATATTGTTCTAGGTTTATTCCGTGCGGTGGTTGTGGGACATGGCGGGTCTGTCATAACCCTTCTTTATACTATGAGTGGGACTCTGATCCGATCATTCGGATCCAAAAGTGAATCGAGTAATTGTATTGCTCAGAGATTATGTGGCTTTTTACAAGTATGAGACAATTCTTTGCGTGGAGACTAGTAGACTACTATCATTCAATTAATAGATGCACAAGGCATGAATGCATGATCTCGATCCATTGAGCAAGTTTTCCCTATTTATTTGATGACGAATCGATGGGATGGACGAAGAGTCCATCTCATCATATGTTACGACCTCGCTTATTTGGTTGCATTTTATAGCTATCTTGCTAAAGGAGTATTTTTTTTTTCTCGTTCGTGGGTCAAGCTGTGAGGGCACGTGCCACCATAAGGTCTCAGTTGAGGCCTGAGGGGGTTCACGTAGTATGTAAGAGAGGTGGCCCTCCCTAGGGATGAAGTCAGGGAATTTTAAGTTTCCAGTAGTGTACCTCGCTTATTTGGTTGCATTTTGTAACTATCTTGCTGAAGGAGCATTAGGTCAAGCTGTGAGGGCGCGTGCCACCATAAGGTCCCAATTGAGGCCTGAGGGGGTTCACGTAGTATGTAAGAGAGGTGGCGCTCCCTAGGGATGAAAATAGACGGAAACGAACGGAAAAATCCTGTTTCTACTTCCGTTTCTATATTTTATTTGTGGAACGGAATCGGTTCGGAAAATGCAAGTTTGGAAACGAAAACAAAATATACGGACGTACGGAAACGAACAAATGCGGACGAAGAGCGAGAAAATTAAGTTATAATAATAAGATTAAATATTCTCAAGTATTTATGAACAAATTCATAAAATAAAATACACATACGAAGTTATCGATCAAATATTCATTATCATGACATATATTAACATGTTAACATACATAATTGGTGATTAGTAGGCTTATAAACATATAAACTTTTAGACATATCTCATATATATTGAAAATGGGATGAAAAGCGGAATAAATATGGGTCAATGCAATTCCGTGTAAAAACGGGATTACACGGAAATGGACGGAAAAACCCCTCTTCTATTTATGTAAATGTAAATACGGAAACAGGATATACAAATATGAAACAGATGGAACAAAAGTAGAAAATGGAACAGGTCGGAACGGGAATTTTTCGGTCCGTTTTCAACCCTAGCGCTCCCAGCCCTCAATTTCCATGATATCAGGGTACGAGACGAGACACGAGAGTATGATCGAGAGCCTAGTCAGTGTAAGGAACTCAGGCTTCAGCCAGGCTACTGTGATGAAATGTGCTTAGGACTCAGGAACTCAGGCTTGAGGCAGGCTACAGTGATGAACTGACCCATGTGCTATTGGGGCGCGCGGGATGCTGCTTGGCAGCCTGGGCGCACAACACCATGGCGGGAGGCCACTGAAGGAGAAAGACTGGTCCAACTGTTTTGTTGGCCCAGATCAGACCAGCCCATCCAGCCCACCTAGTAGTATTTGACCGCCCCACATTCCTTCCGCATCCCACTCCTGGTCTCTCCCTCCCCGGCTACCATCTCCCGTGCGCCGCCGCCGCCTCCCACTCCCAGCGCCGCGGCCCGTCCCGCCGCCGTCTCCATCGGAGCTCCCCACCGAGTGCCCCGAACCATGGCGGCTGCGTCAGCCACCCGCCGCGGCCTCTCCGCGCTCCTCCTCACCTCCTCCCGTGCGCTCCCGCGCCGCATGGCACCCCTCGCCGCCGCGGCTGCCTCAGCCCACGTCGCTCCGTGGGCACTTCTCTCGTCGCGCGGGGCCAGGACCGCGTCGTCCGGCGGGTCCGGGCACTCGCCGCTGAACGACCCGTCCCCGAACTGGAGCAACCGGCCGCCCAAGGAGACGATCCTTCTCGACGGCTGTGACTACGAGCACTGGCTCATCGTCATGGAGTTCCCCACCGACCCCAAGCCCTCCGAGGACGAGATGGTCGCGGCCTACGTCAAGACCCTTGCGGCCGTCCTCGGAAGGTATGCGCCGTGTCTGTGTATCCGCATTTGTTTGCCGTCTTGCTGGAGCAATCACGTTAAGCTAATTGAACTGGCGATTGAGCTAATTGAATCCGTAATGTGCATTTTGTTGTAACTATTCGTAACCTGACCAACACATTAGGCGTATAAAATCCCTACTATTTGAATGTGCCAGCAGTTAGTTACGTCGTTAGATGTATCCATTTTCCGCATATAGAGATGTTATTGGTTAGTTTATTCTCGATTTCCCCGTCACTGTACTTTTTAAAAAAAAATAAAAGGCAGGAGCTCTGCCGCTCAATTAAGACGAAAGAATTGTATGTACAAGAACCGTCACTGTACTCATAATGTGAGGTTCGTGCCTGCAACCTTACAGCAACACATTGCTCCTTCGCTGTTAAAAGCTTTTAACTCGCCTTTAGGCCTAGGCTAGGCACACTGCCTCGTCAGCTATGTAGTTTTTTGCTGTTAGCTACATGGGCATTAGACTGCGCTGGATGCACCTATGCACTACTAGTACATTGTGGAGGGCCTTATGCATATTGTGGAGGTTACGTGTATCGATAAAATTTTGAGGCACTACTAGTACATTGTGGAGGGCCTTATGCGCATTTTCAGCCTGACGATTTTCAACTACTAAGTGAAGTTAAGTAACACTTCAGCAAGCAAGCAGGAGAAGGTGGGTCCTTTCATCTCTCTGTCTGCTTCCATGCTTTATATCCTAAGTGGATCATGAGCAGGTTTAATGCTAGGAAAATCTCCCACGTGATTCACTTCAAAGTGCTTGCTATCCTGAGGTGGGGTATGATTTGAATAGGCAAAACATTGTTCCTCCACTTGCTAATTTTTTTCATCTAACTTGGGATAGATATTTCACCATCAGCTCTATTTTGACAGGAAACCATATAAAAGAATATGAATCCTTGGAGCCCTTTGCATGCAGCTCAGCCACATGTGCATTTGACTTCACTGAATGGTCCTAGGCCTGCCAGCTTATGCGCATATGACTGAAATGGATGGCCCTAAGCATGCCGGTTCATGGGCATTTGACTGCACTTTTGATCTTAGTAGACTATAGACCATTGTAAGGGAAGGTTTCATCTTCACTTGGCTACGAGTTTTTCAATGCCCAATGAAGAGTATAATAAACAGGAGCTGTTGGTTTCTATTAATAGAAATTCAGTACAGATTCGAGATTATTGATTTCCCTGGCATTGACATCTGAAGTATTTAAGATGCAGTGAATCTTGATTATCATCTTTTATCCAGGAACCATATCTGAATTATCTGATTGATCCTTGATCTGTTATCACCTCTGGTCTTTTGCATGACTTCATTTGTCTCTTATGGCCTTGTTTTGCTGCCCGATTGCAGCCGATTTACCACCTGGCAGCTGCAGCACAGCCAAAAACCCACTTGGTTCTGGACGTCCTATGTGCTGGATTGTCGGAGTCCCAGCTTTGGGGACTCTGGCATATAGGCTGTCGAATATGCGTTCTTGTTGATGTGAATTCTTCTTTAATAAATTATGATTAGTTATCATTTGCATGATAAGTGTTATTTAATGGTTGTAAGAGTATATTCTGACTCACTCTTTCTTCCTTAGTTTATGTACAACTCTTAGTTTATGTACAACTCTTGTCCACATACTACCATGATGTGATATAGCAAACCAAAGTTTCTAAACTCACATGTACCCAGAAAATATATATGTATAACCCCTAATCTTGTCATCTGAGAATTGAAATTTTGATCGTGGTTCTGTCGCGCAGTGAGGAGGAAGCAAAGAAGAAAATCTATTCAGTGTGCACTTCAACATACACAGGGTTTGGTGCATTGATTTCAGAAGAGTTATCATACAAAGTTAAAGGTGAAATTTCCACTGATATAATTTTGGCCAAGGTTCTTTGGCACCATGCAGTTTTAACTGAATATAGTTTTGTATGTTGCCTTCACTTCTTGAAGGATTGCCAGGAGTTCTTTGGGTGTTACCTGATTCGTATCTGGATGTTCCTAACAAGGATTACGGAGGTAGATAATTGTTGTTTCTTACTTAAGTGAAATTTCACTGGTCAGTCTGGATCCAGCCGGACCATAATTCTTTATGATTTTACTTTCTTGCTCAATGTTCATCTTACAACATACAAGTGAGGCGTCAATCTTGTCTCATAGTTCCATATTGTACGGGTTGCTATTTGCTTGCACTAAGATTACCTTTACCACTTGGCAGGCGATCTATTCGTAGATGGCAAGGTCATACACAGACCTCAGTTCCGAATCAGTGAGAGGCAGCCGGTAAGGAGTAGGCCTCGTCCTCGCTATGACAGACGACGTGAGATTGTCCAAGTGGAGCGGAGGGAAACAATGCAGAGAGGCCCTTCGATGCAGCAGCAGCAGGGGCCGCCATTTCCCCAGCAGGCTACACAGAATCAAGAGCAGAACTGAAACCACGCCCCAGGAGTAGGAAAGTAGCATCAGTATCGGAGACTTGTACTCTTGAAGCCGTCCTTGTTTATAAACTAAAAATAATCCATGCCAGAATTATTTGAGCTGAATACTTATTGTCCTTGTGACTTCTGACAGGAACTTGTAGAGGTAAACATGTAAGCTGTGCTTCAGTATTTCTGATGACTGAACCATTGCTGCCCTGAAATATTTGGTGTTGCCTGGAAATTCCTCTTGATCGCTCTCAAATGTTGGTCTGGTCTTGTTGTTGCTGGCCTTATCCAGAACAGAACACATCTCCACTGCTGGCATTCGAGGTTGCTACCTGGCATAGTGGCCACGCCTTTTGCTGTCCTGGGTTTCCCCCGTATAAGCTTGGCGCGATGAGCGACCTCAGGACGGATCTATAAGCTTGCTTAGGAGCCGTCGACGACGTGAACATTGGGACGAACAGTAACAAAGCTTATACTCCTGCTATGCTAGCTGGGAGCCTGAGAATATTCTTCTTGTGAAGGAGGTTAAGCCCTCTCAGTTGGTTACATATAGAGCTGAGATGAGAGATAAGTGCAGTGCTTCCTGCTTCGTAGTGCTGCATGCAAGCATGGCCTCAGTCAATTTGGCCCTCACAGTCGTCGTTGCCCTCTTCTCCGGTAGGGGATTTACTCCACATGGTTTCTTCTTTTTCGTTGTTTTCATTCATTGATAACAGACATAATAAGAAGGTTGTCATTTAATTTAGGATTTCTGATACTGGGGGCGGTGGTCGGCGAGGACGAATGCGGTTTCATGTGCGTGGAAGGAACGTGACGTGCGCCAACTACCCGGGCCAGCAGTTCCCCGGGTGCGGCTGCGTGTGCGCGCCGCCGGACGGGCAGGGCTGCGTGATCCACGACCCCGTCGGCGGCACCCCCGACGAGCCCTGCACAAGATGAACCACATCCGATCCATGCTTTCTGGCGCTGCTCATGTGAAATGCAGCAACTACTAGTTGGTGGTGGTCCAATTGAAATTTTGGTTTCACTACATTTCTCAAGCTCGTTTGTTTAGCGCCTATGCTTTCCCAACACTAATGCTAAGCCAAGTGTAGTTCATCAGCTGTCGAATAAAAAGAAAAAATGGTCCACGCAGCATTGGAGTCCTTTTTTTTCTGAACCTTTTTTTGGTGGTGGTTGTTGTGTGAGTAGATGCAGGCAGCATTTGCTCTCTGCACGATGGTCACTTTTCAGATTCACATAAGAGGAGATTTGTGCTGGAGGTGGTCTAAGTGGCTGTGGATTAGATGATGGATGGAAGCATCGCTCATAACAAAAGAAGAAATTATGCTATTTGATAAAGAAATTATTAGCTAGGAAGGAATAAAAGTCCTATAGCCTTAGTTGATGATGGAGACTCAACTAAAGGTTAAGAAAGAAATTGCTACAATCTCAGACTACACACGAGAAATTAATATTGAGGCTATATAATACAATTGCCAAAAGAGATTAACTGCAACCTTCTCTTAGTAGTTTATGCAACCCACTCCGTACACCAAGAAAAAAAAGATAGTATGATACCAGGAACTTCCAGCAGTTATTAGGGACTTTAGATAATGTAAGATGCAAACACCTACTCAACAAGTCTGGTGTAATCTCTCTACTCTCCCGTCTCCACTCATATACAATATCTCCTCCACTTGTACGATAAATTGTTATCATTGCACATAGTCCATGACCCACCATCTAGTGGAGGCATAAGTTTAGAAGCATCTTTGTTGTCTTTTTTCTCCAATAGTATGGGTTGAAACTGACAGCTGCCAGTTGAACTCTGGCTTCCCCTATTAGTATGGATCGAATGAACTGGAGTTCACAATCAGTTCCTATCAACTCCTTGAACTCTACTTCCTGGAGATGAGCTAAGGACAAATTGGGGGATTTCCATAGACACGAGTTTTCACATAAGAGATCTTGGTCTAAGAGTTCCTTCTGCAGTAAAAACCATGAAGCATTAATATTACGTATGAAAGACATGACATGGGAAAAAAAAACAACCAACTAGTATATGGACTGGTGAAAGAATAAATTGGGTCACCTTCGTCCAATAGCTTAACTGTAGGCTGAGGTATCTAATATTGCTGCATTGTGCAAGGAAACTTCTTATGCTGGATCCAAAGAGATGTGGTTCCCGTAGTGTAACATGAAGTGTTAAGGATGTTACATGAGGAAGTGGTGGGAGCCGACCTTTGATTATGTCAACTATTTGATGCTTTTTCTGATCGAATTAAGAAAAAGGTTAAAACAAAAAAATGTAATTAAATGAGAAGGTGAAAAGAAAACCTTATCAATAAAAATAAATCTCAGACTATCCATCGTATCGTTTGAACAATTGTATAAGGAAATCTAAATTCGTAGAACAAATTGAAGTGCTTGAATTGAGCAAAAATACAAAATATTGAAAAAAAACTCTAGGCATAAATATATACGACATACCTCTTCAACATCCAGAGACACTTCAAGACATCGGGCTGAGCTACAGCATTGGAGGATGCGAAAGCTACCATCATTATCGTCTTCATCAACGCTGTAATAGCCTTCATCCGACAACAAGTGGATTTTGAGGGTTTCCACGATTGACAAGTGACCATGGACGTCGTGAATAAGCAATGGTCGTTCTGCCCAGAACATGAGATCCTCTAGCCTTGGAGCCAATACTACCTTGAACCTCTCAAGTTCCAAGCAGTCGGTGACACGGAGAACCTCAAGGCTAGGAGTCTTGAGTTCTAAGGATTTCATAGGATCCATCACCTCCATTGAGAGCTCTAAGAGTGCGTCAGCCTCAATCAGCAGCTCCTCCGGAGCAAGGAACTCAAGATCAGACAGACGAAGCTTGCGCAGGCTCGGGCAGCATTGTGATGACAGGAGGCGGGAAAGGAGGTCACCTGCGACCCTTATGTCTCCAAGCGAAAGATCTGTGAGGGACGCGAATACCACACTGGAAGAGGGAGAAGAAGGCAGCCCAACCCCAAGCTGTGCGTTACCCAATTTCAAACGCATGGTCTCCAGCTTTGCAGAGCTAGCCAGCTCAACAACAATGGCGGCCATCATAGTAGGAAACTCAGTGTGGCTCCATGGCACATCTAGTTCAATGAGTAAAGTTTTCACCTCGTTCTCCATGGCAAAACGGATCCACCCCTGTGCGGCCTCCATGGACGGTGGCACGAGCTTTATTATTTTGTGGCAGGATACGTCGAACGAGATCGCCAGGTCTCTGACAGCGTAAAGCCGGCTCCTTGTTGCTCTAGCTCTAGCACGGAGCGCGAGAGCGTCGTTGACGAAAGCGAGGTACCGCTCGGCGGCACGAGGTGCGAACCAAACCGCCGACCACGCGCAGGCACGGTAGTGGGAGTCGAAGCGGAGGGCGGCGACCCCCTTCCAGAGGCCGCGCCACCGCCGCGAGAGCGCGTCGGTGCGCACGACGTCCCTCGCGTCCGGCAGCAGCTCGAGGATGCGCACCAGCAGGTCATCGTTGAGGCCGCTGATCAGGTCTGCGCCGGCGGCGCCGACGGGAGTCGCCAGTCGTCGTCGTTTCGACGATCTTGATCTGCTTCGCACGCCCATCGTGGAGTAGCCCGTGGGACCAGCGCTGATCGACCGCTAGATGAATCTCGCGAAATTGTGCTATCGGCGGATGAACGGTTTAATTCATCGCTGCCTTCAATAAAAAACTATATATGTAACCGGTGGGGTCCCATACGTGCACGACACGTCAATAAACTTGTTCTGTCGGATGAACGGTTTCATCGCTCGTTCAGTTTTTTGCCTTCTTTTTTTTTTTTAGGGGCAGTTTTTTGCCTTCTTTCCAGCGATTTAGGGCTTTTTACATGTCAAATATTAGACGTCGGGCATGTCTCGGTCCCCAAACTTGCACGCCACGGTAATATTATTTTAAGGTAATGAATAATTATTATACTAGCAAATATATGTCCGTTTGTCAATAGAAAAAAAAACAAACGTTAATTAAAAAAAAGGTTATGAGTGTTGCATATTTATATATGTTTGTATTACTATTTTAATATTTTTCGATCGAAATACGTGATCTTTTAAGAGTTCCAAATTAAAGGAGTCTGTAACGGAGTCTGTTGCTATTTTTGTTTTCCGCCTTTTTCCCTATATGTGCCATTGTTTTTTTCTATTTTTTCTCTATATGTGAATATGTCTAAGTGAATCTGAGGGGCGTGTCACGGTTTCATAACCATTCTTTTTTTTTTTCCTCTGGTGCATGGATTCTTTTTTCTATTATTTTTTACTCCAATTGAGTTTTTTTTTCCTTTCTAATTTTTTTAAATATAATCCTTTTTTTTCTTTTTGTATTGAGTTGTTTAACATATGTGAGCACGGCTTTATGAGTGTGTTGTATACATATGCGAATTTAAGACTTTAGCCTAGGGTATGTCTCCTAAAATTTTTCATATACAATTTAGTAAATGTAAATCCATTTTACCAATTCGATAAAGATTGTAAAATTGACAATGTAATTCGGTCTACATGCAACACCAGCGGCCATTAAGCTTGTGGCATTATGCCACTTAAGTCCACAAATTCTTAAAATCGAAATTTGACCCCCTAAACTTGTTGAATGGTGCCACTTAGGTTCATAAACTCTTAAAATCAAAATCTGACCCCCTAAACTTGTCAAGTGGTGCCATTTGATCCTAGACAAGCATTTGTCGAAGGGGTATGAACTTAAGTGGCACCACTTAACAAGTTTAGGGGGTTGGATTTCGATTTTGAGAGTCTGTGGATCTAAGTAGAACCTCTTTAACAAGTTTAGAGGGCCAGATTTCGATTTTGAGCGTTTGTTGACCTAAGTGGCGCAACACTACAAGTTTAAAGGCCGCCAGTATATTTAACTCATAACATAATAAGGCTTTAAAGTACAATCAAGCCCTAACGTTGGTTTTGATGTTAATAACCACCAAATTAGAGGACTAGTGACATTTATCGAGTTGACAAGCAGAGAATATAAAATAGAGGATGTATTATGAAAACTAGGATACACCAATTCTAAATGAGGATGGTTTTGTGCTTGAAGGATCGTTTATTCCTTTAGTATTTTGAATTTGAGTTTAGAAAACGTCTTACAGTCAAGGGGGACTCCAAAACACATGTAAAAGTGTGCAACTGAGTGCTAAAACATATACATAAACATCCCCATATACCAAGCCAAGGCAACCGTGCTTTACACTGGTTCACTCTTTCCGTCCTGGCGAATGCAACAATGCTACCTAGAGACCGGTAGTGTCACACTTAAAGGACAATATTGCTGCACAGTGACCGTTGGGAAAGAATACCTATCCACCTCGCCAATGGCTCTATTCTCTCTCACCTCCGCTCATTTCTATAGAAAGCCACCAGTGCTCATTAGTCATTCAAGTGATTTGTCCATCAAGCCTTGAGAGAAAAGGCAACGAAACCCTGATTAGAGAGGAGGTCCACTGATTCCCAAATCCTAAGAACACACGTTTTGGTCGGTTTGAAGTTTGTTACTCTTGGAGCTTGCTCCTAACCGGCTAGAGCGTCGTCCTTAAGATTGCCAACTTATAACCAACTCTTAAAGCTATCATCTCAAGAATTAGCTCTCTTGACTTGAGAATGAGGTTGGATTGAAAAGCCCTAGACCTAAGTGGCGTATCTCAACAATGTGGACGTAGGCAAGCCTTTTATGGAGAGCTGAACCACGGGTTAAATCGTTGTGTCAACTTGTGTCTCATTTACATTATGGCATTTACCTCTTTTGTTCACTCTTCACTAGTACAGGATCGGGTTGTACTCCCGGTTAGGAAGGGGCTTTGCTCCCGGTTTCCCAGCCGGGAGTACGTTTCCGGGAGTAAGGGCCGGGAGTAAAGGGGGGACCTTTACTCCCGGTTCTTATCACGGACCGGTACTAAAAGTCTCTCCAACCGAGCCGCGCTGGCAGAAACCTTTAGTCCCGGTTCGTAGCACGAACTGTGAGTAAAGGTATTTTTTCCTTTTTTGGCTCATTTCAGCTTTTTAATTCATATTTAGGGTTTAGGGTTTAATATAGGTATTTAAATACGCATTCTACGCTAATATTATATGCATACACGTATCAAATGAAAGCATACATATGTAAATAATTAACCCAACTATATAGTTAGGAAACTATATATATCACATGTATGATTGAATATACACATAATGTACATAAAATATACACACGTTTGTTTGTCCGTGTCCTTAACCTAGAATTACAAGCCGAGACAATTATTTTCCGCCACAGTAGTGCTTTCCATTGGGATTTAAAACTTGATCATTAATAAAGCCTGCTATTGTCTCTTGGATGGCTTTGACGTTGTGCTGATTTAGGGTCTTCTGCCTCAACCAATCAGTCTTCAATTTGAGTTAAATTGAGAAAAAAATATATTAGTGTGTGTGTGTGTATATATATATATATATAATAATCATGTATACCACTAAATATATTTTGCAACTTACTTTAATCCTCTCAACAGGAGTTCTGTTAGAGTGCACCTTGAGGAACTCGCACACATAGTATCCACATAGGTTGTTCCCTGGCTCCTGCTGCAGACACCACTATATATACAAGAAAAGAATTCTCTCGTCATCTAGTGATTTGAACTATGACAAATGAAGATGTTAGACACTACATATAGCAAAGTGCTACTTACTACGGGTGTGACTATTTGCAGCGGCGCTTTGCACTCGGGACGATGTTTTGAAATGAATTCTGCCCAAACTGCTTTATGTGCTCATGTTTTTTATGTGCTCATGTTTTTTTAATATTTATCTTATCGGGATTTGTCAATCAAAACTGAAAATTATCACACATGCAGGGGCTATACACCTTTGCTGGAGTAGATTCCGGCGACCTTTGCAAATGGAATGCAGGCTAAAAAAATTGACCACATCTCATATAGGCATTCCATCGAACTCATGGGATGCGTAGTCGTTAACATCTTGATGGCGGAAAAAAATATATTTGCTCCCTTGTTCCATATTTGTAGCCCAGTCATGGAACGTAATACGAAACTATATCTACTCTGTTGGATCGGCCCTTCATAAGCAGGAGTTTCCTACCTACACGTGTATGCCTGCTTTGGCACCTGCTATATGACACTAATCCATTTCCAAAACTGCTGGGACAACACGCAGATCACTTGTGAAAACAAAATGTGAATTTAGTTTATTCTCATATAGAGATTTATTGGTTAGTTTATTCTCGATTTACCCGTCATGAAAAAAACCAACTAAGTGAATTTAAGTAGCACTTCAGCAAGCAAGCAGGAGAAGGTGGTCCTTTCATCTCTCTGTCTGCTCCATGCTCTATATCTGAGCAGGTTTAATGCTAGAAAAATCTCCCACGTGACTCACTTCAAAGTGCTTGCTATCCTGAGGTGGGGTATGAATTGAATAGGCAAAACATTGTTCCACCACTTGCTAAGTTTTTTCATCTAACTTGGGATAGATATTTCACCATCAGAGAATAAGCTCTATTTTTGACAGGAAACCATGTTAGAAATTTAGGGAAATTCACATTTAATTTAATCCATAAAAATAATGTAAGCAGAAATATCATGACATCATATATGTGCTTGCCTAACCAAAATATCATCATCATCATGAATATTATTTTAGTGCTAACCAGTAAGATATGACACGAATTATTGTTCAAATAAAACATGTCAAAGGTACTCTACGCACTAGCTAGCAAGATTGTGATTTTGACAATAAAATTAACAAGTCGCTTGAAGAGGTAATACCCAGCGGCTGAGCCAGGAAGCACCCGAAAATGACATGGTGCTTTGTTGTAGTAGTCGTCCCGCTCGATGCAGTGCTGAAAGGAAGCAGTGAAGATCGCGTCCTCGCCAACGCCGGGAACAGAGACTTGCACCGCCACCAGAAACTCTGCCAATGCCGGGAACAGGGAGGGTTAGAGGCGAGTAGTCGTGCCGCCGATGGACACTCCCCAAAAACGTGATTGCCGCCCTTCACCCGAGCAGGCGAACTCGAAGACAGCAGACGTTCCGGAGGCCTACTCTTCCATCTCGTGTGCGCACAGGAGATGGAACGGGAAGACTCAAGTGCTGCTGGAATTGTGGTGTGTTGCCAAGGGAGAATTGACTGAAGGAGAAGTACAAAATATATACTACGCGGAGGATAGGCCTAAAAGCTTAGAAGGCAAAGAGCCTCACGTCATGAAGGCCAAGGGCCTAACGCCATGCTGTAACAGAACCGCCTAAATCACATGGCCCACGGGCACCTGTCATCGTCACTAATGACTTCTGACAGCCGGCCCCGTGTCTCAGATGATTTAGGAGGCTCTGCCGGATTACATCAGCACCTGTTTCTCCGACAGGATCCCATTGCGAGATCATTACAGAATTACAACATTTCATAATAAAATACATCAAAGTAAAGTGCGAAAGATTAAATAGTACTTAAGTTACAAACCAGTGTCCAAATAATACTTAAGTGCAGTTATTACAAGCCATCGAATAGTAGCAGTGGCATTAGGAATAGCTGATACAACATAATAATACGAACCCTGCCCAAGGGTCCAAGTTCACTCTTCCTCACTACCGTCCTGGATGATGGTCACACAGTAGGGGCGAGACAGACATTCGGCTGCTGACTTCCTGCAACAGGGGTTAACAAACCCTGAGTACGGAGATACTCCGCAAGACTTACCCGACTAAATAAAAGGGAATGAGCCTCAGGAATGCAGGTTGAGGGAGGTCAAGGTAGGGCTTGACGAAGAGTCAAAAGATTTTGCAGAAAAGCATTACTATCCTATTTCAATATTTCATCTCAATATTTTTTTAATCATATCCTTAGTTCCATATTCGTTCTCATACATCACATACTTTCAAATTCTTAACTTTTCTCAAAACATTCTAGTTCCGAACCACTTTTCGGGGTAGGGCAGTGGATCCAGTCTCCATAATCGAGGAGCAACGATGATTCGAATCGATTAGTACTCAGCTGGGGATCCCTAACCACACTGCATATGTAGCACCTAAGCTTGCATATACCAACCCTGTCTACCACGGCTTTTCTATCCCTGAACCGGTCCTGCGCCACCCGAAAGCACAGTACTCCTCTCATCTCCAGGCACGCCGGCCACGAGGGTACACGCTACTCTTGCCATCTCTCCATTCCCAGTGCATGGTTGTCGGTTCAAGCAATAGAGCCACCGCAGATAGGGCTTCCTGGAGTATGTGGCTAATTGCAAAGTCTCGGTCCAGCAAGCCTACAACGAACGGTCCCTAACCTTTTTTCCGTCGGTATTCATGCATTGAGACTCTAACCCAAGTACACAGTTACCAAACGGTTTTCAAACTCATGCTTGCCGGATGATAAGACATGGGGAACACCGCCCCACGTGCACATCAACCGAGCGAAACATTTTCCTTTTTATCAACCGGTTCCAAACTATTCCGATGGCAACAATACATTAGGACTCTAACCCAAGTGCAAGTCGACAGATAACAAATTCTTCACCAATCCTCATATTTCGTTCTTATTAAATAATCATAGCACAGAAAATAGCATTTTATGCAAATATAAAATTAATTTAGCAGGGCTAGGCATTTCAAACATTTTTCTTTTTAAACAGGTTTCAGGGGTAATATATCTAGGTAGTCAATGCAGTTGGTAGGTGACAATCAACTCCTATAAACCTAATGCAATATTTTAACTCGAGTTATAAATATTTTATTAAATACAAGGAAGGGGCTGAATGCACCGGGACTTGTCTTGGATTGCGTAGAGAGTGGGATCGGGATCGGTGCCGCAAATGTCGAACCCCTGAACCACCTCGGGAATCACCTCCTCAGTAGCAGCCTCAACTTTGACTCCTTCGTTCACGGGCACTACAGGTATGCAAGGATGCATACTTTAATGCAATGATATGATACGGTACATGAAATAATAAATATAATCATCTTCAAACATTATTGTCTCCCACAATATATTTAAAGTAATTATTTCTAAACTTTGCCCTAGGCCATAAGGGTGTTTGACCTAAGACCACAGTCAACCCAAAATTCACACTATACCCAAGTGATTAAGATTTTCTATTTATTTTATTAATCAATTAATCAAGCATTTATTTAATAAATAATTAAACCATTTCCATTTGATGCCAAATTTTACCAACAGGTAGTTTCTGACTTGAAATAGTAGCACAACAAATTTCATGATTTTTGGAGTTACAGAGAATTAATTAAAATTGTTCAAATTTGTATTTCTTAATTAATGTGCTGAATTTTAGTGTCTACAGAAACTGTCTAAAATCAGTATTTAATATTTTTATAAAATTCTATGTACTGCAGAGAGCACACACTAGTTTTCATAATTTTTCAACCAGCAGATTAATTCACATAAAAATAAAAAAATTAAACACTATTCATCAAAAATATAAATGGAAAAGGCTTTTAAAATTCCCTGGAAAAAAAGAAAACGCAACCAGCCCGAGTCGGCCCAACACAGCCGAGCCGGCCCAGCGCTCACCCGCGCACCCCTCCCTCTCCCGGACTCACTGAGAGACGGGTCCCAGCCGCCAGTCTCCCTCTCTCTTTCTTCTACCTCTCGCTGGCACCAGACGCGCACTCGCAGCGCGGCGGCTCGCCGCCGGCGCCTCCTCCGGCGAGGGAGATGTCGCCGACGGACGGACCAGACCCTAGCCCACCACCCTAGGAACCTATCTCGAGGACTGGAGAACCGTGGCGAGCTCGACGCCACCCATGGCGGGCCGGTCGCGGCGGCGTGGCACGCCCCGGCCACGACGGTCCGGTAGAGTTCAAAAGAGGGGCGTAGGACGAACCAAGGACTCACCACGACATGATTGGGCGGGTTGGTTAGACTGGAGATAGAGTGGAAGAACGGTCGTGACGAACCTAAAGCCCGGCGTTCTGGCGATCCTAGAGCATAACATGACCAACCGTCTTGCGCATGAGTACTAGTGGAACGTGATAAACCAGAAACGCACGAGGAAAAGGGAAGATCCTCACCCCAGACGGCTAGCCTCGGTGACCCAATGCGCGGCGGTGCTCCATCGGCCTCGGAGACGACGAAACGTTCAGGCGCACCTAGACCACTACAGCTCTCACAAGTGGTGGCAATCAACGCGCAATGAAGCTAATAAACTATCTGGGAGATGGAGAGGGTGGAGATGATTTGGACACGGCAAATTTTGCTGGCCGGTGAGGAGAGGTCGCCGGTGAGCTGCGGAGGAAGAAAAGGAAAGGGAGGGAAGCTCGTCGCCTTATAAACAAGGAGCAGGAACAGATAAGGTCGAGGCAGGTCCCGAGGCCCCCTTACGGCCACCGCGCGGCGATGCCCGGACCCTGGCCGACCGGACGGCGGCCGGCGCGTGGTGCGCGCACGCGCGTACAGTGCCGGTGCACTGTAGGGGTCCCCTCTGCAGTCTACTTTAGCTAGGACTCAATGTCAACATCTAAATCCACTCTATACACCCTATTCCAAGTGGAATCAGAGAAAACACCCAAAATAAAAGATGTGCCAATTTTTGTGTAGAGAATTTTTGGTTTTTGGAGCAAATTCAAATTCTGCATAATTTTGAACTTATTGAAAAGGGGGTAAAAGGTGTTTTGAAATTTCAAATGCAATCCCCTAAAATTCTCACAAATCTTCTCAACAACTTGAATTTCTGCAAAAATAAAAGTTGTTCTACTCATTGAGACCTACAACTTTCATTAAAGATGTTTGGTCAAATTCCTTATAGTTTTTGAAATGATGTTTTAAATTTTAATTTCAAACTAGTAATTAGGGTTTAATTTAAATTTCTATTTAAGAACTTCAAATTTTCCCAAAATAAAAGTTGTTCCATTTTAAAAGTCTACAACTTTTATTAAGACGCTTTCACCAGATTCCATGTAGTTTTTGAATTAGGGTTTTGATGTCCGATTTTGGGGGTTTATTTGATTATTTCTTTTTAATTTCTAAATTAATTTTGAATACACAATAAATCACACATTTGCATACCAAATCACTCTACAATATCCTAAGCACAATTATATACAAGAATAAATTATTTTATTTAATGCATGGTAATTAGGGTTGGTGCGGGATGTTTTACAGTTGATGATGATGACATGCCATTTTTAATTAACCGTAACAGCAGAGGTGTTACACATGCACTAATTCCATGAAGGAAAACGTGCCTCATGCCATTAACTCTATTTAAGTATTAATTTCTGTAACTCTTGCCATCACTTTGTCAAGACTAGCGGAAGTGACCTCCTTAATCAAGAGACACAATTGATAGACGAGAGTCCATCCGTTCATCTGTGCGTGTGTGGCATTCCTTTGTTCTCAACGTCTTAACATACAGTAAATATCTCATATGTTACTAAACCAATTAAGGTACATTAAATCGGACCATAGAGTTTATTTGATTTATTAAGTATTTATTGGGCTAGGCCCTTAAAACTTTCAACAATCCCCACCAAACTCTATGGTTCGATGCAACTTAATCTGAAAACCACATTCCTTTTATATACCAGTGTTTCGATGGAGACTGTTAAGTTGAAAATCCATCTAGAGCAATATCTACACTCAAGCACAACTGAACAATGGAATAAACCTTGAATTGACAGTTTTGTGTGAGATGAGTTTCACTAGAACCCTTAACTGATACTAGGCTGCAAAAGGCATCCCTCTGTTTGAAGCTTATAAGTCGTAATTCTTGGCCTTTTCATGAGTGTCTAGAGATTACCCACATCTCATAGATTGTGACTAGCAATCGAATTCATATAGGTGTGTTCCTTATAGGATGTTCTGTAGGACAACATCCCTGCTTAACCAAGCCATCAGATCACATTAAGAATTTAATCAACCTCCCTTACAGTATTGGAGAGACGATGCATCTCAAATGAGCTAGACTTATTCTAAGGAGTATCTCCTAATTCACGGGATCTCCAATCACATAGGACAGGTTACCACTATGGATTGAATTCAAATGGGTCTCAAGCCCAACTCCCTTGATGCACCTTCTATCACATTACGTGACAGACCCTTAGTAAACTGATCTGGCAGGTTCTTAGATGTATAGACATAGTCCGATGAAATTACTCCGGAGTTTCTTAATTTTCTGATAGTCTTCAGATGCCTTTTCACATGCCTTGTAGACTTCATGTTATCCTTAGAACTGTTCACCTTTGTTATCACAGTTTGGTTATCACAGTTCATAGAAATAGGCGGTATCGGTTTTTCCACTACCGGTAAATCCATAAGGAATTCACGAAGCCACTCGGCCTCGGCGCCAGCAGTATCTAATGCTGTCAGTTCTGCTTCCATTGTAGACTTCGTTAAGACAGTCTGCTTGCAAGACTTCCAGGAAACAGCGCCACCTCCAAGCAAGAACGCGTATCCGCACGTGGCGTACAGCTCATCAGTATCAGAAATCCAGTTAGCATTACAATAACCCTCTAGTACCCTTGGATACCCGGTAAAGTGAATGCCATAGCACATTGTACCTTTCAGATAGCGCAGTACTCTCTCAAGAGCACTCCAATGAATATCTCTCGGATTTGACACAAACCAGCTTAGTTTGCTTACAGCAAACGAGATATCAGGTTTTGTGGCGCTAGCCAAGTACATAAGAGAACCAATTATCTGAGAATATCTCAATTAATCCTTGAAATTCTGTGATTTTTTCTCAATATTATACTTGGGTTATAAGGAGTTGGAGCAGGTGTACACTCATTGTACCCAAAATGGCTCAGTACCTTTTCCACATAGTGGGACTGCATAAGAATTACCCCACTATTTCCTTCTTCTCTCAACAACTTAATGTTAAGAATAACATCAGCCCCACCCAGGTCTTTCATCTCAAAATTATTCGACAGAAAATCTTTCACTTCTTTAATCACATCAACATTATTTCTAAATATTAAATATCGTCCACATACAAGCACAAAATGACACCATTACCTCCACTAAACCGATAATGTAAACATTTATCAGCTTCATTCACTACGAAGTCGGCTGATGTTAAAGTTTTATTAAATTTCTCATGCCACTGTTTAGGGGCCTGCTTTACGCCGTACAAGGATTTTAACAACTTACAAACCTTACCCTCTTGACCTTTTGCAATAAATCCATCAGGCTGATCCATATAGATCTCTTCCTCAAGCTCTTCATTTAAAAAAGCTGTCTTAACATCCATCTGATGAATGAAAATACCATGTGAGGTAGCCAAGGATAACAACACACGAATGGTCGTCAATCGGGCAACGGGTGAGTAAGTGTCAAAGTAATCTTCTCCTTCCTTTTGAGTATAGCTCTTTACAACTAGCCTAGCCTTGTACTTCTCAACAGTACCATCAGGCCTCAGCTTCTTTTTAAACACCCATTTACACCCTACAGGTTTACATCCATAAGGACGATCAACCACTTCCCAAGTCCCATTAGACATGATTTAATCCATCTCACTCTGAGCCGCTTCCTTCCACAAGTTAGCGTCAAGAGAGGAATATGCCTCAACAATGGTTGTGGGAGTGTCATCCATGAGGTATACAATAAAGTCTTCACCGAAAGATTTTGCAACCCTCGGTCTCTTACTCTTTCGAGTGACTGTATTATTATCCTCTTTAGAAATTTGTTCATGGGTTTCATCATCAGTGTGTACAATCGGTTCATCCGTCTCAGGCATAGGAACAGAATCATGACCAGATATGCTAGGTGTATTAATTTTTATATGAAATTCATGTTAAAAAAATATAGCATCTCTAGATTCCATGATTGTATCAACAACCATCTCCAGAACGCTAGAATTTATTATTAAAATCTATAGTCCACATTGTGTATAGCATAGCCAAGGAAAACACAATCCACAGTTTTTGGTCCAAACTTTCGCTTTTTGTTTATTGGCACGTTCACTTTAGCCAAACAACCCCAAGTTCACAGATAAGAGAGATTTAATCTCTTTTTCTCCCATTCCTCAAATGGTGTAATTTCTTTGTTCTTTGTAGGCACTCTATTTAGAACATGACTAGCAGTCAATATAGTCACACCCCACCATTCCTTAGATAAACCTACAGTCTCCAACATGGCATTCACCAAATCAGTTAGAGTGCGATTCTTTCTCTCAGCAATCTCATTGGTCTGTGGTGAGTAAGGTGGCGTCCTCTCATGAATTATTCCGTGCACAGCGCAGAACTCAGAAAACATATTAGAGAAATACTCTCCCCCGCGATCAGACCGCAAACGTTTAATTTTCTTCTCAAGTTGATTCTCTACCTCAGCTTTATAGATTTTAAAATAATGCAGGTTCATCTTTTGTTTTCACTAGATACACATAGCAAAATCGAGTACAATCATCTATAAATGTAATAAAGTACCTCTTACCACCTTTGGTCAATATTTTATTCATCTCACAAATATCAGAATGAATTAAATCAAGAGGTGTCAACTCTCTCGCCACAACAGCCTTGTGAGGCTTATGAGGTTGTTTTACTTCGACGCACAAATGGCACTTTGAACTTTTGACCACATCAAATTTAGGGATTAAATTTAAACCAGCTAAGCGGGACATGCAACCAAAACTAACATGACATAATCTCGAATGCCAAATATTTGTCTCAGCATTACCAACCACATGGTTCACAGAATTAGAACAAGTATCAACCAAAGACAAGCGGAACAAGCCTCCACTCTCATAACCTTTACCAACAAATGTTTCAAATTTAGAAATGACACACTTATTAGACTCAAACACTAGTTTATGACTATCATGACACAGCAAGGAGCCACTAATCAAGTTCTTCCTTATTGAGAGGACATGATTCACGTTCTTAAGCTGCACGGTCTTTCCTGAAGTGAGCTTCAGATCGATCGTATCAACACCATGAACAGTTGCACGCACCCTATTCCCCATCAACAAGGAGCTAGCCCGCCCGGCCTGATAAAATGAAAACAAAGAAAAATCAGCACACATATGAATATTTGCACCGGTATCGACCCACCAATCAGGTGAATGACAAACTGAAAATGCAGATGATAATAAATTACCATACCCAGGTGTATCTGCCTCAGTCTTAATGGTGTTTGCTGATTTCTGTAGAAGAGGAGGCTTCCACTTAGTCTCAGGACACTCCCTAGAGAAATGCCCAGTCTTTCCACAGGTGAAACAATTCATTTTCTCCTTGTTCATCATCCTCTTTCCCTTCTTAAAAGGAGTGGCGGGCTTTTGCTTAAGTTCTTACTAAAATTTCTTTTTCTTTGATTTGGGACGGTTCTTTTGCACCACATGTGCGCTAGAACTCCCCTCAATGACTTTCTTGCCTTTGACATCTTTTGCTCTAGCCTTGTCCTTAACATCTAGAGTCCCAACAAGCTCAGCAGTGCTGAACTCTTGCCTCTTGTGTTTCAGAGAAGTTGCAAAATCAGTCCAAGTTGATGGCAGTTTTGCAATCATACAGCCTGCCACAAACTTGACAGGAAGTGCACACCCAAACAGCTCGAGTTCTTTCACCAGTGCCTGTATTTCATGGGCCTGTTCAACTACAGGATGGTTCTCAACCATCCGGTAGTCATGAAACTGCTCCATGACGTATAGCTCAGAACCGGCGTCAGAAACACCGTAACGGACCTCAAGTGCATCCCACATGGCCTTACCAATCTGCATCTGCACGTATGCATCAATGAGGGAATCCCCAATAATACTCAGCAAGGCGGCCTTGCAAGTAGTGTCATCATGTTCAAATGCACGTTGCTTATCAACGGTTTAAACACCAGCAGCCGTTCTTGCACCACATAGAAGCAGCGCATAGAGGTCAACCACAGAGTAGTTTTCTGACGTCATCTCTTGTAATACGTGCCCTCAAATGGCGTAGGTTTCAGCAAACCCGCAAAGCCAACAGATGAAAATGGCCTAAAATCACGTTTTTGGATTGTTAGAAATTTAGACAAATTCATGTTTAATTTAATCCATAAAAACGATGTAAGCAGAAATATCATGACATCATATATGTGCTTGCCTAACCAAAATATCATCATCATCATGAATATTATTTTAGTGCTAACCAGTAAGATATGACACGAATTATTGCTCAAATAAAACATGTCAAAGGTACTGTACGCACTAGCCAGCAAGATTGTGATTTTGACAATAAAATTAACAAGTCGCTTGAAGAGGTAATACCCAGCGGCTGAGCCGGAAGCACCCAAAAACAGAGAAGAAGCAGTGCCGAAAGGAAGCAGTGAAGATCGCGTCCTCGCCAACGCTGGGAACAGAGACTTGTACCGCCACTAGAAACTCCGCCAACGCCGGGAACAGGGAGGGTTAGAGGCGAGTAGTCGTGCCGCCGATGGACACTCTCCAAAAACGTGATTGCCGTCCTTCACCCGAGCAGGTGAACTCGAAGACACCAGACGTTCCGGAGGCCTACTCTTCCATCTCATGAGCGCGCAGGAGCAGGAACGGGAAGACTCAAGTGTTGCTGGAATTGTGGTGTGTTGCCAAGGGAGAATTGACTGAAGGAGAAGTACAAAATATATACTACGCGGAGGATAGGCCTAAAAGCTTAGAAGGCAAGGAGCTTCACGTCATGAAGGCCAAGAGCCTAACGCCATGCACTAATTCCATGATGAAAAACGTGCCTCATGCCATTAACTCCATTTAAGTATTAATTTCTGTAACTCTTGCCATCACTTTGCCAAGACTAATGGAAGTAACCTCCGTAATCAAGAGACACAATTGATAAACGAAAGTAACCCCGTAATCAAGAGACACAATTGATAGAGAGAGTCCATCCGTTCGTCTGCGCGTGTGTGGCATTCCTTTGTTCTCAACCTCTTAACATACAGTCAATATCTCATATGTTACTAAACCAATTAAGATGCATTAAATAGGACCATAGAGTTTATTTGATTTATTAAATATTTATTGGGCCATAGAATTTATTTGATTTATTAAATATTTATTGGGCCAGGCCCTTCAAACATTCAACAAACCATATAAAGGAATGTGAATCCTTGGAGCCCTTTGCATGCAGCTCAGCCGCTTGTTCATTTGACTTCACTGAATGGTCCTAGGCATGCCAGCTTATGCGCATATGACTGAAATGGATGGCCCTAAGCATGCCGGCTCATGGGCATTTGAATTCACTGTTCATCTTAGTAGACTATAGACCATTGTCAAGGAAGTATTCATCTTCACTTGGCTATGAGTTTTTCGATGCCCAATGAAGAGTATAATAAACAGGAGCTGTCGGTCTCTATTAATAGAAATTCAGTACAGATTCTTGATTCTTGATTTCCCTGGCATTGACATCTGAACTATTTATGATGCAGTGAATCTTGATTATCAAGTTTTATCCAGGAGCCATATCTGAATTATCTGATTGATACTTGATCTGTTATCACCTCTGGTCTTTTGCAGTTTGCATGACTTCATTTTTCTCATATGGCACTGTTTTGCTGCCCGATTGCAGCCGATTTACCACCTGGCAGCTGCAGCACAGCCAAAAACCCACTTGGTTCTGGAGTCCTCCTATGTGCTGGATTGTCGGAGCCCCAGCTTTGGGGACTTTCTGGCATATAGGCTGTCGAATATTCGTTCTTGTTGATAATAATTCTTCTTTAATAAATTATGATTATTTATGATTTGCATGATAAGTGTTATTTAATGGTTGTAAGAGTATATTCTGACTCATTCTTTCTTCCTCGTTTACGTACAACTCTGGTCCACATACTACCATGCTCTGATATAGCAAACCAAAGTTTGTAAACTCACATGTACCCAGAAGTTATATATGTATAATCCCTAATCTTGTCATCTGAGAATTGAAATTTTGATTGTGGTTCTGTCACGCAGTGAGGAGGAAGCAAAGAAGAAAATCTACTCAGTGTGCACTTCAACATACACAAGATTTGGTGCATTGATTTCAGAGGAGTTATCATACAAAGTTAAAGGTGAAATTTCCATTGGCCTAATTTTAGCTAAGGTTCTTTGGCACCATGCAGTTTTAACTGAATTTAGTTTTGTATGTTGCCTTCACTTCTTGAAGGATTGCCGGGAGTTCTTTGGGTGTTACCTGATTCGTATCTGGATGTTCCTAACAAGGATTACGGAGGTAGGTAACTGTTGTTTCTTACTTAAGTGAAATTTCACTGGTCAGTCTGGATCCAGCCGGACCATAATTCTTTATGATTTTACTTTCTTGCTCAATGTTCATCTTACAACTTACAAGTGAGGCGTCAGTCTTGTCTCATAGTTCCATATTGTACGGATTTTTATTTGCTTGCACTAAGATTACCTTTACCACTTGGCAGGCGATCTATTCGTAGATGGCAAGGTCATACACAGACCTCAGTTCCGAATCAGTGAGAGACAGCCAGTAAGGAGTAGGCCTCGTCCTCGCTACGACAGAAGACGTGAGACTGTCCAAGTGGAGCGGAGGGAAACAATGCAAAGAAGCCCTTCGATGCAGCAGCAGGGGCCGCCATTTCCACAGCAGGCTACGCAGAATCAAGAGCAGCACTGAAACCACGCCCCAGGAGTAGGAAAGTAGCATCAGTATCGGAGACTTGTACTCTCTTGAAGCCGTCGTTGTTTATAAACTGAAAATAATCCGTGCCTGAATTATTTGAGCTAAATACCTATTGTCCTTGTGACTTCTGACAGGAACTTATAGAGGTAAACATGTAAGCTGTGCTTCAGTATTTCTGATGACTGAACCATTGCTGTCCTGAAATCTTTGGTGTTGCCTGGAAATTCCTCTTGATCGCTCTCAAATGTTGGTCTGGTCTTGTTTTTGCTGGCCTTATCCAGAACAGAACACACTCCGTTGCTGGCATTCGAGGTTGCTACCTGGCCTTTTGCTGTCCTGGGTTTTCCCGTATGAGCTTGGCGCGATGAGCTACCTCAGGACGGAGCTATAGCTTGCTTAGGAGCCGACGTGAACATTCGAACGAACAGTAACAAAGCTAATACTCCTGCTATGCTAGCTGGGAGCCTGAGAATATTCTTGTTGTGAAGGTTAAGCACTCTCAGCTGGTTACATTACATATAGAGCTCAACGTCTTGGAGATGAGAGCTAAGTGCAGTGCTTCCTGTTTTTTTTTTGTTAAGAAAGGACGGCAAAAGCTTTCCCGCGATTTTATTAGATGAATAAAGGAAAAAAAGAAGGCAAGTGCCGGCGAAAAACCACACATATAATTGTAGAGGGTACCCTACTCCAACTGCACACCTAGGTATCAAAAACAACTCAGCTCGCGCCACAAAAAGCGACAACTCAAACTCTACTCAACTCCACGCTTGGTCGGACTGGGACATCGACACAAGACTCTAACCACCAGAACTCGGCCAGATTGGGACGTCGACACGAGCCTCCACTATAAACCAGGAGCTCCACAACTGAGGCGCAGCAAGCAACTCAGCAAAACAACTAAAAAAACTAAACAACTAAAAACAAGCTATGCCTACTCCACCACTGGCACCAACCACGAACACGTTGGCGGAAACGACAAACTAGCACTGCCCAGGGCATCTCAACCGAGTCGAACTCCACAACGACGCCTTCAAGAAGGTTACGACGTCCAAACGCCGCCGTCGTCCGTCCACGACAGGACTAGGCTCTCACCCATGGAGTGTGGTGGGGACACGACGCCCTCAACAGGGGAACGACACCCACAAGTGTCGCCGTCGCCAGGCTTTCGCCCAAAGAAACACCAGCACAAACGTCGGTCAAGGTCTCGGGTCCCCGCCAGACACCAGGACGTCGCTGCCGACCATCCAGAAGAAGCCTCACCAGGGTCGACGCGCCGGCCACGCAGGCGGCCGCTAAGCTGCGCTAGCACCCCGCCAGACCACCTGCCGAACACCAGCCTCCCGCCACTGTGTACGTCCACCAACCGCCCGCCGAAGCCGTAGCCGTCGCCGACCACCGCCGCCGGCCGAGCTCCCGTCGCAGGCACCGCCACCCCCTGAAGGTACCGGATCTGGAGCATAGCCCCGGACCAGCACCCTCGTGGATGCCATGGCCTCCGTATTCATAACGACCGCCCTATGACGGCAGTCGGGGGCATCGAGGAGGGACGGCATAGACGAAGACCGCCCCCAACGCCAGCACAACCCCAGCCACCGCCACGAAATCGGCCACCATCAAGAGGAGGCGGGGGACTGAGCAGCGGGAGAGGGAGCCCCTCTGCCGCCCCCCACATCCGAAAGGGAAGCAGTCCCAAGACGCCCTGCCGGCGCTCCCCACCGGAGAGGAGCAGCCACCACCGTGTCCGGCACAGTCAGCAGCACCGCCACAGCACCACAGACCTGCCAAAAACCACAGCCGGCCACACCACCACGGTGCCGCCGAAGAGCTGCTCCTCCACCCACAACTACTGCATCGCCTGCACCGACGAGCTCCGTCCGGAAGCCGCCACCAACAACCAAACCGTCAGCCCCAACCACAGGCACCAGATCCGGCCCAGCGAAGACCGGATTTGGCAGTCAGGTCGCCGAAAAGTGGCCGGAGCCCCTGTCGATGTTACCGTGCTCGCCGAAGTCCACCGGAGGAGGACGTCTCCGGCACCGGGCCCTCCCTAGCCGGATCCGCAACCCCGGCCGCCGGAGGACCAGATCCAGAGGAGGGGGGCGCTGACGCCGCCGACCGGAGCCCGCAGCACGAAACCCGCCTTGGACGCCGGATCCAGCGCAGAGCCACAGACCGGGGCAGCAGCGCTGCGACCGTGGAGCGCCGGGAGCACCGCGCGAGCAACGTGCGCCGCGACGCCCACGACCCACGGCTCCACACCCTTCTCCCAACGACCCAAGGCGCGTCCCGCAGATGCAGCCGCCGCCGACGACAGATCTGACCCACAGCACTCGGATCCGGCCCTTCCCTGATCGGATCCGGCCACAACCGAAGCAAAGGGGGCGCCAGGTCCAAGGAAGAGAGAAGGGACGCGAAGAAGAAAAGGAAGGAGAGGAGGAACGGGAAGGAGCGGAGGAAGGGGAAAGAAGGGGAGAGGAAGAGCTGATACGGCGGCCACCGTTGCCTGTCCCGCCGCCACCTGCGCGACGATGAAGGCCGAGGCGGCAGCGGCGGCCGGCCGGGCAGCCGAGTCGCCCCCGTGTCGCCTTCCCGAGACACGCGGGGGTCACGGGGTGACTTCTCTTCGAGATCCCCAAAACTGAAACGCTTCCACCAGCCAGTGCTTCCTGCTTCGTAGTGCTGCAAGCATGGACTCCGTCAACTTGTCCCTCACAGTCGTCGTTGCCCTCTTCTCTGGTAGGGATTATTCCACATGTCTGCTTCTTTTTCGTTGTTTTCATTCATTAATAACAGACATAATAAGAAGGTTATCATTTAAATTAGGATTCTTGATACTGGGGGCGGTGGTCGGCGAGGACGAATGCGGTTTCATGTGCGTGGAAGGATCGTACGTGACGTGCACCAATTACCTGGGCCAGCAGTTTCCTGGGTGCGACTGCGCGTGCGCGCCGCCGGACGGGCAGGGCCGCGTGATCCACGACCCCGTCGGCGGCACCCCCGACGAGCCCTGCACAAGATGAACCATCCGATCCATGCTTTCTGGCGCAGCTCATGCGAAATGCAGCAACTAGTTGGCGGTGGCCCCAATTGAAATTTTGGTTTCACTACATTTCTCAAGCTCTTTTGTTTAGAGCCTAAGCTTTGCCAATAATAATGCTACGCCAAGTGTAGTTCATCGGTTATCGCAGTGTCGCAGCAAAACGCGTCGGTAATAAAAAGAAAAAAAAAACTTGTCCACGTAGCATTGGAGTCCAAGTTTTTTTTTTTGTTGTTTTTTTAACATTATTGTTATTGTTGTGTGAGTAGATGCACGCAGCATTTGCTCTCTTCACGATGTAACGTTTCGTGTATTCACTGTGGGCCTAAATGTTTTCGAACCAACGATTACGGGCCTAATCTTACGGCCCAAACACACAGCGCGATTGCTGTATCGAATCTGGACAGCGATGTTGCGATGCCGAGGGCTTCACCGAGGGAAATCGGTCAGTGCAGGGCATCGGTGGAAGATTGCGTTGTGCATCTACTACCACTAGTAATCAGTACGTATCTTATTATGATGGGATTGTCCATCTGATGTTATCCATGTTATTGTTAATGACATGTTTCTGATGTCTAAGTATCTTCTGTGATCATCTCTGTGTTTCCGAACATGAGTGTACTTACCTGACTTGTGCTTGGCAATTGGCATGAATCTGATTCATAAGGATATTAATTATCTAATATAAGGAGTAGATAAGCATAAAAGGTACAGTACGCTGCTTCCTCTGCCTATTTGATATCATACCACACTGTACACAACTATTCCCTCCATTCCAAATTACAAAACATTTTGAAATTTCTAACTATGTATCTAGATCTAGATATAACTTATATCTAGGTGCATAGAAAAACTATAACGTAAACTTAGACGCAAAGCAAAACTATATATAAATATATAAAAAAAGATAAAACGGTCTTATAATTTGGAACAGAAAGAGTAACATTCACAATTTATGTTTTAACTATTTTTGATATGGTGCCAATTATAGCAATAACTACAAATACTTAAATAAAATGGTACTAAAACTAAAAAAACCGGATGGACTATTTATAAGGTTTGGAATTTGTATCTATTGTTCTCAGGAAAAAAATAAGCTGCATAGATGTATAGAAAAAAATAAGCTTCATAGATCAAGATGAATAGTGTGGAAGACATGCACCCAGGAACATTTTTTATGATATCCATTAAAAATTGGACAAGCTAATCTGGAATAAGAGCTGCGGATTGCCGAGCTGAAATGTTGATAATCTTAGGTAGCTATATAAAACTCCTAAATATTTCTGTTCTTTTGTCTTGTTGTTGCTGGTCTCTTTTCAGTTTCAAATAGAGGCCGGAGATTTCTGGTGGAGGTGGTGGTCTAAGTGGCTGTGGATTAGATGATGGATGGATGCATCGCTCAAACAACAGAAGAAATTATGCTATATGATTAAAAAAAAACTTAGGAAGAGGAAAAAAAAAATCCTATAGCCTTAGTTTAAGAAGAGTTGATGATCGAGACTCAACTAAAGGTTAAGAAAGAAATTTCTACAATCTCCAAGAAGTATTGAGGCTATATATACAATTGCCACAAGAGATATATAGCTGCAATTTCCTCTTAGTAATCTATGCAACCTACTCCGTACACCAAGAAAAAAAGATAGCATGATACCAGGAACTTTCAACAATTATTAGGGACACTTTGGATAATAAGATGCAAACACCTACTCGACAAGTGTGGTGTAATCTCTCCACTCTCCGGTCTCTACTCATATAGCATAATATCTCCTCCACTTGTAGGATAAATTATCATCATTGCACATAGTCCACGGCCCACCATCTAGTGGAGGCATAAGTTTAGAAGCATCTTTGTTGTCTTTTCTCCAATAGTGTGAGTCGAAACTGATAGCTGCCAGTTGAACTCCGACTTCCCTTTTTAGTATGGATCGAATGAACTGGAGTTCACAATCAGTTCCTATCAACTTCTTGAACTCTACTTCCTGGAGATGAGCTAAGGACAACTTGCACATAAGAGATCTTGGTCTAAGAGTTCCTTCTGCAGTAAAAACCATGAAAGGATATATGCATTATTATTACGTATGAAAGACATGACATGGAAAAAAACCAACCAACTAGTATATGGACCGGTGGAAGAATAAATTGGGTCACCTTCATTCTTTATGGAAGCCATCATACTTGTCTGCTGGGCAATTTGGATGGGACGTAATGATCTTATTTTCAAAGGAGTTTCAACAAACTTTACTGATTGCAGACTCAGATTTCTTAAAGAGATCAAGCTTCTGAAATACAGAATTAGAGAAGACCAGGAGTCTCAGTTTTTAGCATGGATTCAAACTCTGGTTTAGCTTGTAAGCTGAAGCTCATCTTTTTTGTTTCTTTTTTTGTTTCTTGATCTTTTGTCTTTTGTTTTGGTCTGGCCCTTGTACTCTGGACTCTATTTTCTCTTTCAATTATTCCAATTTTTACTGTAGGGGCTTCGGCCCCTCCAGATTCGTCAAAAAAATAGCCTAACCGTAGGCTGAGGTATCTAATATTGCTACATTGTGCAAGGAAACTTCTTATGCTGGATCCAACGAGATGTGGTTCCCATAGTGTAACATCAAGTGTTAAGGATGTTACATGAGGAAGTGGTGGAAGCCGACCTTTGATTATACCACATATTTGATGCTTTTTCTGATCGAATTAAGAAAAAGGTAAAAAAAAAGTAATTAAATGAGAAGGTGATAAAAAAGGAAACCCCGTCAATAAAATACTGAAAAACACTAGAGCATAAATACATACGACATACCTCTTCAAGAGAGACTTCAAGACATTGGGCTGAGCTACAGCATTGGAGGAAGTGAAAGCTACCATCATTATCGTCTTCATCATCGCTGTAATAGCCTTCATCCGACAACAACTGGATTTTGAGGGTTTCCACGCTTGACAAGTGACCATGGACGTCGTGAACAAGCAATGGTTGTTCTGCCCAGAACATGAGATCCTCTAGCGTTGGAGCCGATACCGTGAACCTCTCAAGTTCCAAGCAGTCGGTGACACGGAGAACCCGAAGGCTAGGAGTCCTAAGTTCTAAGAAACGCATAGAATCCACCATCTCCATTGATAGCTCTAAGAGTGCGTCAGCCTCAAGCAGCAGCTCCTCCGGAGCAAGCAAGTCAAGAACAGACAGATGAAGCTTGCGCAGACTCGGGCAGCATGGCGATGACACGAGACGGGAAAGGAGGTCACCTGCGACCTTTATGTATCTAAGCGAGAGATCTGTGAGGGACGCGAATACCACATTGGAACTGGAAGAGGGAGAAGAAGGCAGCCCAAGCCGTGCGTCACCCAATCTCAAACGCATGGTCTCCAGCTTTGCAGAGCTAGCCAGCTCAACAACAATGTCCATCTTGGTAGGAAGCTCAGTGTGGTCCCATGGCATATCTAGTTCAATGAGCAAAGATTTCACCTCGTTCTCCGCGGCGTAACGGATCCATCCCTGTGCGGCCTCCAAGGACGGTGCCACGAGCGCCGGTGTTTTGTGCCAGGATACGTCGAACGAGATCGCCAGGTCTCTGACAGCGTAACGCCTTGTTGCTCTAGCTCTAGCACGGAGCGCCAGAGCGTCGTTGACGAAAGCGAGGTACCGCTCGGCGGCACCAGTTGCGTCGAAGCGGAGGGCGCGAAAGCGTCGTTGATGACGAAAGCGAGGTACTACCGCCGACGCACGGGCGCGGTAGTGGGAGTCGAAGCGGAGGGCGGTGACCCCCGTCCAGAGGCCGCGCCACCGCCGCGAGAGCGCGTCGGTGCGCACGACGTCCCTCGCGTCCGGCAGCAGCTCGAGGATGCGCAACAGCAAGTCATCGTTGAGGCCGCTGATCAGGTCTGCGGCGTCGCCGCCGGCAGTCGGTCGTCGTCGTTTCGACGATTTTGACCTGCTATCGGATGAGCGGTTTCATCTCTGCCTTCAATAAAAAAAAACTATATATCTACGCCGGTTGGGCCCCATACGTGCACGACACGGCAATAAACTTCTTCTATCGGCAGATGATCCAACTAAGGATGGCAGTGATTCGGGTTCGGGGCGGATATCCGCGGGTTTTGGTTCCAACGGGTTCAGGTTTGGGTCTAATTTTTCGTCCATGGTTTTCGGGTTCGGATATTCAAAACTTATCGGGTTTGATTTCGGGTTCGGTTTTCACCCGCGGATATCCAATGGATATCCGAAATGTAATATTTTGAATAAAATCTTATGTATTTTTATTATTAAATTATTTATATAAGTTATAAATTTGTTTATGAAATTATGTGTTGTTTACTGTCTCTTATTTAGACATTTGAATACATAATATATATCATACATATGTTGCTAAAAATTCTTTATTATTTTTCTTATTACTATATAGCGACGTGTTTCGGTTTCGGAGATAGATTTTCACCCGAATCGGTTTCGGTTTCGGGTTCGGGTTTTAAGTTCGGGTTCGGTTTTTGGTGCCCAGAGACTACATCCGATCCAAATCCGACCCGTTGCCATCTTTAGATCCAACATGGTTTCATGGCTGGTTCATTTTTTTGCCTTCTTTCCAGCGATTTAGGGCTTTTATTCACGTCAAATATTATACGTCGGGCATGTCTCTGTCCCGAAAGGTGAACGCCACGGTAATATTATTTTAAGGTAATGAATAATTATTATACTTGTAAATATGTCCGTTTGTCCATAGCAAAAACAAATAAACGTTAATAAAAAATAAGGATATATGAGTGTTGCATATTTATTTACTATTTTGATATTTTCTCTATCTATAAATACACCGTCTTTTAACAAGAGTCCCAAATCAGAGGAGTCAATATGGAGTTTTGCTATTTTTGTTTTTTTTCCTTTTTCTCTACACGTGACATTGTTTTTTCCTATTTTGTTCTCTATATGTGAATCTGTCTAAGTGAAACTGAGAGGGTCTGTCACGGTCTCATAACCATTCTTTTTTTCATCTGGTGCAAGGATTCTTTTTTCTATTATTTTTTCACTCTGATTGAGTTGTTTCCTTTCTAATATTTTTTTCTAAATATAATATGATTTTTTTGTCTTTCTATATCGAGTTGTTCTAACATATATGAGCACACCTTATAAGTCTGTATTACATACACGACCCAGTAGTAGCAAATTTAAGACTTTAGCCTAGGGTATGTGTCCTAAAAGTTTTCATATACAATTGGTAAATCCATTTTACCAATTCGATAATAATTGTAAAATTGACAATATAATTCGGTCTATATGCACAAATAACACAATAAGGCTTTGAAAGTGCAATCAAGCCCTAACGTGGATTTTGATGCTGAGGACCACCAAATTAGAGGACTAATGACATTTATCATGTTGATAAGCTGTAACAACCCTAAAAATCCACATAACCTAAAAATCCCAACCAATTAAAATTTTTCATTTATTTATTATGAAAACCCTATTTTTCTTGTGCAAACATATAGGTTTCATTATGAATTTGGTAAATAAAGGAGTAAAGATTGTATGTTAATTCCATTCACATAGAATAATAACTTATGCATCACATTTGGGATTTATTGCAATTTATGTTTGTATTTACTTAATATTTAAAATGGGTAATATATGTATTTATACACTAAAGTGAAAATAGAAAATGAAAAGGGAGAGAGAGCAAAGCTAGCCATTCGGCCCAGCCGGCCTGCTAAACCAGCCCAAACACTGCCGCGGCCCATCTCTCGCGCGCGCTCGCACCAACCACACTGGGCCGGCCCAACATTCGCGACCGCCCTCGACGCTCTCACGCGCGCGCGTTGAGTCACTGCCGCAACGACCCCACACGTCAGCGTTTTTCCTCTCGCTACTGTTCTTCTTCTCACCTCGCGAAAGACGGTGGCCGACAGAGTCACGCAAATGGCGTGACCGACAGCGCCACGCATGGCAGAGCCCTGACCCCGCTGTCCCTCGCCTGTCCCCTGCCTTGCTCACCAAGAAGCCCGCGCGCACCACCGGAACCCTAGCTCGCGCAAGCCACAGCCCTCCGATCAGCCCGAGCAGATTAGAGCCGCCCGCCATAGGTAGCCACCCGAGCTCCGCTATAAATTGGAGCACCTCACGGCGCCCTAGCCTCGTTCCACTCGCTGCCGCCACTGGTGGCACCGCCCTACGACACCGCACCACACCGAGAGAGAGAGCGAAGGAGGAAGGCGGAGTGGAGAAGGAGAAGCTGCCGGAGCGCCGCCGCCGCGGAGCACGCCGGAGCCGGACACGGAGGATAAGCCCGAACTGCGGACGAGGAGCGGCACGGCACTGCGATCGCTCTGCACGGCTCCGACTCGCCACTGCACCGCCATCCTAGCTTCACCGACACCACGGTGAGCCACCGCACGCCATGTCCGAACCTCGCCCTGCTTTTGCCATGGCGTTCCGCCCACGGGACGCGCAGGCACGAGCCTTTACCGGCTCAGGAAGATCACCTGCACCATGCACTCATGCGACCGGCCGAAACCCCTGGACTACAAGCTTTGCTAGACCGAGAACGCAGCACGACGCATTCTCGGCGGAGCGCGCTCACCACCGACGCGTTCCGACGCCGAACCACCCGTTCCGAGCATTCCGACTAGCACCCGAATAGGTTAGAGCGTCGTAGGAGCACCGCCACGACCCCTCCGAGCTAGCTACGCAGATCTAAGCGCTAGGGGAAGCCTCGTCCGCCCTGCTCGGGTGCGTCGCGACCTCACCGGAGCTACGCCGTATTCCGTGGGAGAGAAGGAGGCCATACCACGACTCTAACCCGCCACCAACTGGTCGGACGACTACCTGAGCACGTCAATTGGGGAAAGCCAAGCCCTGTCTTGCCGAAATATGGTCATCGCCGCCCTGTCATCGTCCGCCGCACCGGAGAGACACCGCCGCCTTGAACAGACGCCCTGGAACCCTGCTAGCACCAAATTGAACGTCGGATCCCCGGGGAGGCGGATTCACCACCTCTCAAATCTTGTCGCGCCTCGCCGGAGCCCTGCCGGCGCAACGGCCTCACCGCCGGCGATCGGAGCATCTCAATACCGCGACCAGGAACAAAAACCGACACCTTTTGGACTCTAGAACACACCACTAGCCCGACGGCTAACTGTGAGAACCACCCCCGACCACTGAGAACCACCCCCGACCAACGTCGAGCTCGCCCGACCACCGCCGAGCTACGCCGACGCCCCCCGACCAACGTCGAGCTCGCCCGACCAACCGCCGAGCTACGCCGACGCCGGCGACTCTCTGGGAACCAGCATCGAACACCTGGTGGGCAACCATCGGGTCTGTGTTCTGTTGAGGCGCCACATGTCGCACTACTGGACCCGCGCGCCACGTGGACCAATCCCGAGCTACCATCCCCTGATTAATCGGCCATTTTCTATTTTCAGAAAATAGGATAATCTTCGAAAATTCATAACGTATTCATACGATGTCCAAAAATTGCGCACCATATATCAAAATTCTCAGAAAAATGAGATCTACAATCTAAGACTATGTTTGTGTGCATTTGGCTCTTTATTTTATTGGATTTTTCTGAAATACTCTATAGGAATCGCTGACGCGACTATTTCGTGTTCGATTTCAGAGCCGGAGGAGGATCTGACTAAGGAAGACGACCACGAGTACCTTCAGGAGCTAGGAGACGACTACGAAGGTGCCACGACCCACCAAATCCTTAGATCCTATTTACGCATTGCAAATGACATTGCTGCTATTGCTTTATGATTATGTATGGATTGGATTGCATGATAGTATATTTGAATTCCCAGCCTTGATAAGACTTTACCCTGCTATCCGCTGCTAGGTTAGCTGCTACTTAATTTACTGTTACTCTTCCACTACTCACTACTTGCTATATGCTATGTGGTGGAATTGGGACGGTATATATCTGATTATAACCACTGGGAGAGAGTGCTTGCGTGCGTCTTGGGTGTGTGGTAAGGGTTGATGTCGACCAAGTGGGATATGAGACAAGCCCATGGGGCAAGTCGTGCCGGGGGTGCAACCTGGGCATCCCCAAGCGAGATACCTGTGGCGGGTAAAGTTGTTGAGGAGGTTCCGGGTGGGATAGCCTTGGTGGTTTGAAGCCCGTGGACGGAGGTGCTGTGATGGCACGGGGGAGAGTATCCCCTAAGTGAAGATGCCTGCTTTGGTCAAACCTAGGACGGACTAGTTTCAGGTTCGTGGGAATCCTTTTCTACTCACTCGCTTCTGATGGGCGGGAGACGGCTGGACTACTTGATAGGACGGTGCCACTACTGCTAGGTTGAGAGGTGATAAGGGTGGGCGGAGACGGTCGATGGGTTCCCGTTCCGTTCTAGATGCGCAGTACCACTGGATAGGCCCGGTACTGTGTCTCCCAGTCTCAGCATAACGGTGTAGGATCCGGAATATCCCAGGGCTGAGTGGTAGGGTGGCATCGACCTAGGCAAGCAAGCACCCGGAATTCTGCCTAGGTGTTTGCGCAACACCTATGATGGCTAATCTTGTGGGTAGTGAAACCTCTGCAGAGTGTACGGTTGATCGATCGATACATATGCCAACTTGTTGGCTATGGAGCCTTTCCTGTGAAGCTTCTACTAGTGTAGTGAGTGTTCTCTTCTCCCCCTGGATGACATTTTCCGGCAGTGTACCCACTGTAGTAGTGTGCCGCTGAGATAGGCCCGAGAGGGAGTTGGGCCTGTCGAATGAGAGTGAGGTGTGGGTATGTGAGATGTGGTGATGGGAAAAGGGATGATGGTGTAATTGGAGATAAAACTTGACTACTTAAACATTGATTACAGCTGCATAGGAAACCTCAGCCTATAGGTCTGCTTGTTTAGCCTTGCATCCACTTTCCACAAAGCAAATGCTGCATAGGTGGGCTCCGTGGCCAGTACATATTGTACTGATAAAATTGCTGTCAGCTGACGAGAATGAGTACGACTTCGAGGAAGACGATGGCGAGGAATAGGGTCACGTGCTACACTCAAGTTGGCCGTGAAGGATGAATCGTTTCCGCATCTTCTAAAGCTTCTCTGAATGTTGATTCCGCCAATATGGCGATGTAATAAATGTTTATGTAAGACTTAATTACCGTTATATGGATCCTGGTGTCAACTGAGATATGGGTAATTTCATGGATTGTCCCAAGCAATCTGTTGAATTACAATTCGAGCCTGTGGATTTCTCTTCGCGGAAATCGAGGTCGTTTCATAAGCAGAGAATATAAAATAGAGGATGTATTATAAAAATGAGGATACACCAATTCTAAATGAGGATGGTTTTATGCTCGAAGGATGGTTTATTCCTTTTGTATTTTGAATTTGAGTTTTAAAAACGTCGTATAGTCAAGGGGGACTCTAAAAAAAGTTGTAAAAGTATACAACTAAGTGCTAAAACATATACATACACATCCCCATAAATCAAGCCAAGACAACCATGTTTTACACTGGTTCATTCTTTCCATCCTGGCGAGTGCAGCAGTGCTACACCTGGAGAGCGGTAGTGTCGCACTTCAAGGACGACACTGCCACACATTAAGTGACTGTTGGGAGATAATACCTCTCCACCTCCCCAACGGCTCTATTCTCTCTCACCTCTACTCATTTATACACAAAGCCACCCGTGCTCATTCTCTCTCTCCTCCATTGTTGTTCTTCAAGCTCACTAGTCATTCCAAGTGATTTGTCCACCAAGCCTTGAGAGAAAAAGCAGTGAAACTCGATTAGAGAGGAGATCCACTGATTCCCAAAGCCTAAGAGCACACGTTTTGGCTAGTGGTTTGAAGTTTGTTACTCTTGGAGCTTGCTCCTAATATAATTGGCTAGAGCGTCGTCCTTAGGCTTACCAACTTGTAACCAACTCTTGAAGCTAAGAAATGACCCTTCATATCAATAATTAGCTCTCTTGACTTGAGAACTGAGGTTGGGTTGAAAAGCCCTATACCTAAGTGGTGTATGTCAACAACGTAGACATAGGCAAGCCTTTGTGATGAGCTGAACCACGGGTTAAATCACTGTGTCAACTTGTGTCTCATTTACATTAATTCTCGCCTTTACCTCTTTTGTTCACTCTTATATAACACAGGATTCCTTTGTTCACTACTATATGTGCTCATGTTTTTTATGTAATATTTACGTTATCGGGATTTGTCAATCAAAACTGAAAATTATCACACATGCAGGGGCTATAGACCTTTGTTCGAGTAGATTCGGACGACCTTTGCAAATGAAATGCAGGATATAAAAATTGACCACATCTCATATAGTCATTCCATCGAGCACATGGGATGCAGGGTCGTTCACTTCTTGCTAGCGAAAAAAATTCTGCTCCCTTGTTTCATATTTGTAGCCCAGTCATATAACGTAATATGAAATTATCTACTCTGTTGGATCGGCCCTTCACACGCAGCAATTTTCTGCTCACACGTGTATGCCTGCTTGGCACACCTGCTACATGACATTAATCCATTTCAAATATTGCTGGGACAGCGCGCAAATCACTAGCTAGTGAAAACAAAATGTTAAACATGGATCATGCAAGCATGACTTGTGCTATTATACATGGATATATATAGTCTCAAAGCAAATACTGTTCTAACGATTTAGTCACCACTCGATCAGGCACTCACCAATAAGCAAACATTTTTCTCTCGACTATTATAACAAATCTCTGAGCAATTCGATCAAGTACACGTCCACTTAATTATAAATCGGGCTTCCACTCATAGGACAAACAAGGGTCATGAGAGGTCCACGTACCACCACCACCTGGAATAAACTCGGAGCTCCAAAATTGTTTATCATCCTCTTCAGCTAGCCTGCACATTGGGCTGAGACTAAGAGTCACCTTCTGAAGATGCGTGGTGCGCGCAAGCACCTGTCGCATGAACCAGAGCTCACATTGGGTTCCTGTTAGTCCCGTGACCTCTACTTCCTCGATGTCAGGTAAGTGCATCTTTTGGGATTTCCAATGGTCCAGATGATCGCACAAATAGTCATGCTCACGGCTCTGCGGTAAAAACTAGGGATATAATCGTGATTTTAGTGCAATGTAAAGGAATAATGTTGCATCCAGGAAATTTAACCAAGAAGAATTATTAGCTAGGATCAGGGTAACTCCTACTCACCATTCTTTTGACGGAGCAGTGTACGCGCAAGTATTTGAGATTGCTACATTGTGCCAAGATATCTGCTAGACCAACTCCAAACGAGTGCAACTCGGGCAAACAAACATTAACAGTCAAAGATACCAGGTGCGTAAGATGAGGTATCCTCCCACCGATTATGTCACCGAGCCTCTTGCCTGTCTAGAATAAAGGACACAGACAATGCCAATAAAAATGAATCCAGACAAGACATCATTTTTTTCAGAACTATGCCAGGTATAAAGAAAAGAATGTTAGTTAAAAATTATAAAGGCCTTGCCTGCATAGTCCGATATTTCTTTTTTGTTCTCTTCATCTTTTATGAAGAAAAAACTTTCAAGAACGCAACATGATTAACAGACAAATGTTAATTTAACATTTCTAATGGTTTGTGGCAAATCATTAACAAATTCTAGGTTATGTGAAAATATATGATTATGTGAAAATTAAATATCGATCATTGAGAATCCCAGATTCTAATATTCGCAAACAAATTCCTGCTGCAAAACCACAACCACAACTATATACAATTTCAGTTCGGAACTACTCAGAGTTTGAGATTGAATACAATAAATGAAGATTTCAATTGCTAATTGATCAAGCGACGCAAAATCAAATGTTGCATTTATTGTTTAACTTCTTTTCATCCACAAACACGCAATGGAATTTGATTCTGAGATTTCACAAAGCTAGCTAGAAGATCATTTATAATTATATAAGAGAAAAAAATATGAAACTTTAAGTGTGGTTTGCAAGGAATATATATATCTTCGGGTGTGCTTTGGAATTTGGATTGGATGAATACCTCTATTACTCCAAGAGACACCTCAAGGCATGTGAGTGACGTACAATAGCGGAGCAGGCAAATGCAACTAAAATTGATGTCGTAATAATAATCATTCTCTACTCCATCATCAGGCACATAATTAGCTTCTGCTCGTGCATCATGTGATTGCAACTCAGTGTTGAGGCTTCTCATGCATGGCAGTTCATCGCCGTCAATGAACATATGCGGAGATTGGTCATATAAGAAGGTGAGCTCCTCCAGCCTCGGGGCTGAAATCCTGAGTGTCTTGAGGTAGGCGTGGCGGTCCACCAGATGGAGAACCCGGAGGCTAGGAGTTTTCAGTACCAAACCCCAAGCGCCTTCCATCTCCTCACAGGACATCTCCAAGAGTGCGCTGGCCTCAACCTTGAGCAGATTTGCACCCCGTTTAGGAACCCTAAGCTTCTTCAACCGCAGCTTCTGCAAGCGCGGGCAGCACGCTGACGACAAGAATCGGACAAGGTTGCCAACCACGAACTCGAAGTCTTCAAGCGAGAGATCCACGAGTGAGGTGAACGCTGCTGTTGCGGGGAGCTGGACAACACCTACGCCGTCCAGTTTCCAGCGCAGGCTCTGCAGATTTGCTGATGAACTTGGAAGTTGGCTGAGATCGATCATGGGTCTCTCGTCCTGGTTGCTCATCATCACAGGCAGCCCCAGTTCGAGGTCGAAAGATCTCACCGTGCTCTGCAAAGCGTACAAGATCCACTCCTGCGCAGCTTGGGAGGACTGCGACACCAGCTGTTCTGTTTGTCGGCCGACAGGACCCATCAGGAACGCGATGGCCAGGTGCTCGAGGACGACGACAGCAGCATCCTCCGCCATGGCGCGCTGGGCGAGGGCGCTGCTGACCATGGCGAGGAACCGCCTGGCGCCGCTGGCTCTTCTAAACCTCGGGCTGCTGGTGGAGTCGAAGGTGAGGGAGCTGGCGCGCGTCCACTAGGCCGCGCCAGCGCCGCGAGAGCTCGCCCGTGCGCACCGCGTCCCCCGCGTCCGGCAGCAGCTCGAGGATGCGCACGAGGACGTCGCCGCCGAGGTCGCTGATGAGGTCCGCGCCCCGGGAAGACGCCGCTCGCCGTCGACACGCGACCATCGTTTGTGTATCGTGGGTGCTCCGCCGTTGCCGGAGCAGATGCGAATATGAGATGCGATCGGACTTGTGATCACTGATCACGACTTGGCCGCCTATCTATGCGCTCCAAAAACACAAGACTCCCGAGAGGCCAACCGAGACTAATAATATAGACTGATCCTGGTGTACAAAGTACAAAACCCAATCCAAAATTCTTCAGACCCAACACATTGATAGGCCATATCATGGCATCAGATCAGATACGGGCCCTGTTCCTTCGCTGTTTCTGTTGCGAGTATAACGGGTATGAGGAGCTTCCCATGCCAACGGTTACTCGGTTAGTTAGGATGAGGTTATCCTAAAATAGTTACCGAAATATTTGAAAGGCGAAATAGTCAAATTCGTCCTTGAACTATCATCGAAAGCTCAATTTAGTCCCTGAACTATGAAAACGGTCATTTTAGTCCTCAAACTTTCACCGCCGGCTCAATTTCGTTCCTAAACTATAAAAACGATCGTTCTCGTCCTCAAACTTTCGCAGCCGGCTCAATTTCGTCCTTAAATTATGAAAACGACCGTTCTCGTCCTCAAACTTTCGTAGCCGGCTCAATTTCGTCTCTGGTCCGATGTGGAGCGCCACGCTGGCTCGTCTTGTCATCGCCTAATCAGCTAGAATCAGTTTTTGAAAGTCTGCAACTGATTTATTCTTATTCCAACTGGTTGCAACTAGTTGTAACTCTTCAATACAACATTGATAAAGATGATTTTTAATTGTAGATCTCAATAAAATCTATAAATTTTTAGTTTTAATTTTTTTATTTAAGGATGTTAAGATGCTCAAAAAGTTAATATAAAATTTTAGCACCATAATAATTACCTGCTGTTGCTTGTAATTAATATAAAAGTTAATATAAAATTTTAGCACCATAATATAAACTTTTTGAGTATCTTAAAGTCCTCAAATAAAAAACATTAAAACTAAAAAGTTGTAGATCTTATCGAGATCTACAATTTTTATGAAAAAATCATCTTCATCCTATTTTAGTACTGAAGAGTTACAACTAGCTTGCGACAAGTTGGAATAAGAATAAATCAGTTACAGGCTTTCGAAAACTGATTCCAGCTGACTGGGTGATGACGACACAAGCCAGCGTGGCGCTCCACATCGGACCAGAGACAAAATTGAGCCGGCTGCGAAAGTTTGAGGACGAGAATGGTCGTTTTCATAGTTTAAGGACGAAATTGACCCGGCTGCGAAAGTTTGAGGACGAGAACGGTCGTTTTCATAGTTTAGAGACGAAATTAAGCCGGCTGTGAAAGTTTGAGGACTAAAACGGCTGTTTTTATAGTTCAGGGACTAAACTGAGCTTTCGGAGGTAGTTCAAGGACGAATTTGACTATTCCGCCTATTTGAAAACAATTTTCACTTTGCTGCTATTTCTTTCCCGTGTGTACTTCCTCCTCCGTCACATTGAAAGTATCGATTTGAATTCCATACCATCTTATTTAACTGTTCGTCTTATTCAAATCTTATTTATAAATATTATTTATTTTGTTATGACTTATTTTATCATTAGAGATACTTTAATGTTGTGATTTAATTGCTTTATTATTCGTATAAAGTTTTAAATAAAATGAATGATTAAATAAGAAGTTTAAAAGTAAAAAAATGACACTTTCGGCGAAACAGAGGAAGTAGGTTGAGTTGAGGGTATTTTGTGAAGAAATCGATCAAATCCGTTGGCCAAGGTAGGTGGTTAGTCCGGTCATACACGTCGATTGTCAGACAAAGGTTGAAGCGGCCAAGATCGCCATCTCCCGTCACCATCGCCCTGACCAGCGGCCCCGGCACCGACGCGCTTGCGTCGAAATGGGTGAGCAGGTTTTCGTTATCCAAAAATAGTTACAAAGTGTGGCTACCAACCAAACAGCTCCAAAATTTATCGGAGGTTATGAATAGATATGATAGACATGATATATTAAAAATATCAAACCAAATTCAAAAAACAATTTTTATTTGAAAAAAAATCATAGAATTTGACTTCAAACTATTCCTAAGGTATTTAAAACATCACTTGTTCAAAAATAAAACAAGAATAACACATTTTGTGTGCGTGATTGTCGCGTAACTTCATTTGGGCTGCCTGATAAAAAAATTTGGACGATATCTAATCTTATCTGATCGTACGGAAAGAACGGAAAATTTTTCAGCCAATAGAAATCCCAGTACCATCCACCGTTGCGGGGACTGATCAGTGGCCTCAGGCGACGACCTGCTTTTCCGCAGCATCCAGTTGCTGACGCGGCGCGCACGGGTGCTCTCAGAGCTATCAGTGAAGGGCATTGCGTACCTGCAGTCTCTAGAGAGTCTCCAGCCTCTCTGGAGAGTATATCTATATATTTATACTAATATTTATATCTATATCTATATTTATGTCTATAACTCACTAGTAAAGAATGAAGATTTCTTTCTACTTTTTTCATCAACCCTTTTCTTGTTCTGCTGTCCCGGTTTGCTCTGTCTCGTAACACAACCGACTCCATGTTCCCCGTCAGCGTGAAGAGTGAAGGCGGCTGGCTGCGGATGCTCGCGTCAATCTCCAGTCCGCGTAGACTTTCGGCGGCCAGCGCTCGCCGTCCACGGCTCCGCACCCTCCGCCGCGCGCCATCTCCTCCTGGTGGGCAGCGACCCCACCGGCCGCTGCGGCGTCGCGACTCCGGCAGCCCGGCCGACTCAGCGAGATGACAGAGGAGACGGCGAGGCGCGACGCGACCCCACCGGCCACCTCGGCGTCGCGACTCCGGCAGTCTGCCACCCCGCCCTCCACCACTCGCAGCGCACGAGGCACTCCTAGGGTCCCTGACGCCAGATTTTGGTCGGAGCCGTGGGAGACGCCGCTCAATGTGATGGGTCAGAATTGGAATCGAAATCGAGTTTTTGCACCATACGATGCGTCGTCTCCTCCGTGCGCACGCTACGTCAAGCTACAAACCCTCATTCCTATAAATCCAAGGTACAAGGTATCTGAATCCGTTCCACCACTTTTGTTCACCATACGAATCTTGCCCTTCTGTCCCGTTCTTCTTCTGGATCCAAAGCCTCATCCACGGTGACTGCCATGGCAAGAAGCAAGATGGGTAAGATGCTTGGGGCCATACTCGACAACGCAGCAAGACCTCTTGGGGCTCCTGGCCATTCAGCGTACCATGGAATTCAACCTAACCGTTGGTACATGAGATTTATGATTTGGTTTAATTTCTCCTGTAGAATTTCCCCTCATCAAGTCGGTGCTGGACAATAAGGACAACAAGAAGAAACCATGACTGACACACTACTGCTACGGTTCAAACCAATTGAACAACCAAGGTTAGATTAACTGAGCCCAAATTCGTGAAATTTTCATCTCCTATCTGTCTTGCTCACTACCTGTTTGATGAATTGACTTGCCATGGCGTTCATATGTCAAGAAGGAGAACTCAGAGGCCAACTTCTAGAAGGTATAGGTATCCAACATGCTCTGCGCTCAGTGGAACTGTGGAAGGCGTTAGTCGCTAAGCTACCAAGGATAAGTGCTCCTATGATCTAACCTCAAGCAACAGCCTATATATGTTCGCATTACTTCGTTTGCTTGCAGGAAACACGATATGCTGATCAAAGAGAAGTCTGTACGACTGTACCTGAGGTTGTGTTTCATCTTAAAGTGTTATGTTGTAGGGCCTTTGGATAACTGAATTGATCCCCAATCAATGTGAAATTAGCAATAATAACTTCAGGGTGGGGTTGAGATGTTCAGTTTGTGTTTACTATTTTGATGTCCTTCCATGCAGTGCCGTGACCATGTATGCATTTATGCTGCTGCTGTATCTATGGACGTAAAATAGAAGAACTTTTGCTATCCAGTTGTCGTGAGCCATGGATTGTGTTTCCCATGAGAACTTGAAAATCAATTTGTTATTTGGTATCGATTGAGGGCTTGACAGAGTAACCACATGATTTTCCCCTCTCTAAGTTTCTATGCAGGCTCTGGTGTCCATGCCTATAAAACAATGCACTATAGAATTTAGGCTTTTCCGTTCATGAATATAGACGTCTTTCATCATATTTACTTGATTTATGGAGAGTCCTAAACTTTTAAATTTTGATTTCAGGAGGGCGTGATGATGGCGGAGTAAAGCAAAGTTATGAGAACTGTTGGGGGGATAAATTCCATGAGGGAGTTCTCACACCAACAGGAAGTGAGCATCTGCCTTACATGAAAGCACTGCATCGTTTTGTTATTAACTTAACGGTAGGGTACAACGATTGTTTTGATGCTACATAGCATTATTAATTTTGGAACTCTCAATATATCAAAATGTCCAAGGCTTTTGTTGTTATAATAGGGTGCATGTTAGATTTCTCTCTAGAAACGTATTAGCAGAATTTCCCGTTATCTTTTGAGCTTACCCTATAGCAATTAGCAATGAATTATTCATATTGGCAAAAGAGACATACACAATAGGTCCTAATGCAAAGAAGTTGCATATAGAAGCTGCTACTGCTAAGAAGTCATGTGTAGCAGCTAGCCATACCCATAGTCATAGTGTGCTACTCCAGGGAAATGTAGATTCTACCTTGATGGATGATGACAGTATTTTCATGGATGATGAAGTAGTCCTTGTGGATATTGAGTTGAGGGCTGAAGCTGATGAACAAGAAGCAGCCAGAAAGACTCAAAAATGAGGAATCTTCGGTGAAGCCTATTTTTTTATGCTGATACTCTATTGACATGAGTAACGGAAAATAAATTGTACATCCCGGTGCAACGCACGAGTATGTTTTGCTAGTCTATACCTATTAATAAAGAGACAAAATTTTCAGTGCTTTTTTTCGTCCACCTCATCCAACTACCGGCTCACTCCATTCGTTTAGAGTCTGTTGCTAAATATATTTTGGGCCTTGTTTGAATTAAGATTGGGTCAGACCAATCTAATTTAATAAAATGACTATTCATATGATAGTTTGTCCGGTTAGACTTAAAAGGTTTATATATTTTTAATGAGCCACGTTTAAATCTTATTAGTAAGATGTGTACTTGATCCGGTTTAGTTTTGTGTGCCCAATTGACATTAGTACCATATGGTAAAGTGAGGGAGGGCAACTAGATGAGATGCAAATAAAACAAGAGATTCTGCTAGGAAAATTCATATCTTTATTGGCTTTTTTGACAAAGAGATGTTGATACGCAAGTTAAACACGTTTAATAATTATTTTTTCTAAATTGGTTACGAAAACCAATTGAGTTAACGAAAAATTTATTTTACCACTTCAGTTGCAACGTATGGTCACTAACTATTGAGTTGATGAAAATTTTATTTTAATACTCTTTCGTTGCAACGGCATTTTTGCTAGTATGGTCTCAAAGACGCTCACGTTGTCGGCACAGGGGCCAGAGGAACTTACGGTCTCGAATCAGTCGTGTTTGAGTGTCTGCTCCGATGGAGTTTTGCCATGTGTTGCGAACCTTAGGTTTGGCCTGTGGTCACATGGCCACTCTGGTTATGGTCTTAAGGCGCGCTGTGGAATTTGCGTGTCATTTGCCTTTGCCCGTTCGGTTGATGATGGCACGCGCTATCGGTACATGCGTGTCTACGCAAGTGCAGTACAGCGCCACTGTGAGCAGGTACTCATCCATCCCCCAGTGATGCCTTCGTGCCGCACCACTGGCGTCCACCTCCTCCTCGCACCCCGCACCGTTGGTGCATCTCCTCCTCACACCATGCACCTCCTCCTTGCACCGCCTGACCTCGAGCGGTGGCAACTTCTCCCGGTTTCGTGAGGCGGCGGCCTTTCCCATCGAGCGTGAATATGGCCTCTGGCGTCGAGCGTGATACTTCCTCCACCTTCACGCAGTCGCTCCGTCCTCTCCCCCCTTATACCCTACTGAAGCGGGACATGAACCGACACAGCCTGCTAAATTGGTCAGGCTTTTCGGGCCGGCAGGGCCATGCCTAGGTTGGCGAGGCGGCACGGTGGACCGAGGTGGCATGACATGGTAGGCTCATGGGTCATCTCGTGTCGTGCCTGGGCCCATGCCGTGTTGTGCTTGACGACGCGTTTACTCATCTATAACCGTAACCGATGGGCCAACCTCCGATACTATACCCAAGATTTATGTCTCCCTAATTAAAGCAAAGCAGAGCTTGTCAACTAACCAACATGGAGCGCGAAACTCTTTATATTGTTTTCAAAATATGAAAATATGGACATGTTAGAGCATCTCCAAGAATCTCTAAAATTCACTGTCTAAATCATCATTTAGAGAGTCATTTATGTAAAAATTGCTTTTTGTATTTTATTACTCTCCAACATCGTTTTTATATGATCTTTGTACTCTAAAGAGTTATTGTCGATGTCTATCTTTGCCTAGCGAGAAATCCAGAATAAAGGGTGGCTATATTTAGAAAACCATGGCTATATTTAGAAAACCAATTAAAAAGTACGTTGAAGAATGTTTTTCTATCAGAATCTTTATTTCTAATGACAATTAGGAAAGATTTAGATAGTCTCTTTAGAATTGCTCTTAGAAACTCGAATATAAAATCACCATTGAGATTGAGACTGACTTAAAAGTTGATGCATAATTAATCGAAAAGTAGACAATTCTCTACAACAAAAGCGCAAGTCGGCAAGTCCATACGGACTTCTCCCGGTGATGGTCGCAGGGGCGGATCCAAAGGGCCCCCACCCCCCTAATGAGTCTCTGATATGCAAATGGAGTATTACATCCTCCAATAGTCATATAGTACTTGCACATACTCCGATAGAGTTTCAGAAAGTGCTCCCTCAGTTCTAAAAATTATATAAATATTGCTTTTCAACCTGTCAACGATCTTAATATTTATAAAACAATAATATCAATGTTTATATCTCTAAATAAATTATTATGAAAATATCTTTCATGACTAGTAAAAATTTAGTTCACTTTGTAATAGATCGATCACCTTCACTCTTTTTTTTCCCGACTATCGATCACCTGCACTCGTCAAGACAAGCCAATGCGACTGATCCGAGTAAACAAAGCAAAAAACCACACACAATAAGGATCAACTCAAATTTATATTTATATATTACATAATGCTGCACGAGTGCACGAGTCTACAAAACGTCCGGAGCCATCCAAACAAGTTGATAGAAACACTTATTCAACATGTGTGTACATCTACAATCTCTTTCTGCTACTCAACTCTCCGCTCCCCGCTCATAGACAACAGTCTCCACTTATAGGATAACTTGGCATCCTTAGTCCACATCCCACCGTCTAATGGTGGCATAAGTTTGAAGGCATGTTTCCTGCCTATTGTCCAGTAGAATGGGTCGAAACTAATACTTACCTTCTGAATTCCTGTTACCTTTGTCAGTATGGATCGAATGAACTGGAATTCACAATCAGATCCCATCACGTTCTTGAACTCTACTTCCTGAAGATGAGCTAATAAAAACTCATGGGATTTCCAATGGCACGAGTCATTATCACATAAGAGATCCCATTCAAACTGTGAAATGATATATAGCACTATTATTCCATGAATTCATAGAATGGGATTAAAATTTAAGAAACAAAAGTCTAACCAATTAGATATAGGGACTAATGGAAGAACATTTTTCTCACCGTTCCAATGATGTAAAGTAACTGTAGGCTGAGATATTTAATATTGTTGCATTGTGCAAGGAGACATGCTACACCAGGTCCAGTGGAATGTCCTTCCCGTAGTTTCATACGAACTGATAAGGATGTCACGTGAGAAAGTAGTGGAATCTTGCCTTTTATTATGTCAACGGTGTGATAATTTTCATGATTGAATTAAGAAAAGGTAAAAACAAACATGTGAATGAAAATCTGGAAAATAAATATCAGATTATGGGGATGCTCATTTTATTCTTTTACCAATTGTGAGGCAAGCTAAATTCGTAGGACAAATTCAAGTGCATGAATTGAAGAAAAAAAATGAACACACTAGCATTTTCATGTGTTATCCCTCTGAATGCATACAACATACCTCTGGAACATCAAAAGACACTTCAAGACATCTAGTTGATCTACAGCATTGCAGAAGATGAATGGTACCATCATTCATGTCCTCGGTCGCTCCACGTGAGGACAATTGGATCTTGAGTGTTCCCACGCTTGACAAGTGATCATGGACGTCAAAAATACGACGAAAAGGTCGCTCTCCCACGCACATAAGATCCAACCTTGGAGCCGAGACCATGAACACATCGAGATCGAAGCAGTCCTCAACACAGAGAACTCGGAGGGTACGAGTCCTGAGTTCCAAGAATTGTAGCCCAACGATTGCCTTTACTGATAGCTCCAAAAGTGTGTCGGCCTCAATACGCAGCAGCTCCTCCACCTCCATCATAGAGCGCCGAAACACCACTGAATCAATCCGAAGCTTGTGCAGGCGAGGGCAGCATGCCGTCGACAGGAGGCGAGAAAGGAGGTGGACACCACCGGCTGGTACCCTTGTGCATTCGAGTGAAAGATCTGTAAGGGACGAGAAGACCACTGCGCAAGAAGGCAGTTGAAGTACCACCCCACCCAATCTCAAAAGCATAGTCTCCATCTTTGCATAGCTATCCATCTCATTAAGGGTCACCACAGGACGCTCAAGCTCAATTGAGCGCCGCCATGGGAGCATCAGTGTCAAGGTTAAAGATTTCACCGCGTGCTGCACAGCGTAACGGATCCAGCCCTGTGCGGCCTCCACGGATGGCGGCACCAGCTGTTCTGAAAGTCCATCTATGTCGAACCAGATAGCCAGCTCCTCAACGAAAGCGGGCTCCTTTGCCGCGGTAGCACGAAGCGCGAGAGCGCCATTGACGAAATCAATGTACCGCTTGGCGGTGGCGTCTGACTTGCAAGACTTTCGCATGGTGCTGAAGTCGAAGCGGAGGGCGGTGACCCCCGTCCAGAGGCCACGCCACCGCCGCGAGAGCGCGTGCGTGCGCACGATGTTCTTGGCTTTCGGTACCAGATCCAGGAAGCGCAGGAGCAAGTCGTCGTTGAGGCCGCTAATCAAGTCTACGCCGCCGTCGTCGTCGATGGATACAGCCGCCGAACTTCGTCGTTTCGGATTCGACCAGCGGCTTGGCTCGCTCATGGTGCAAGACTAACCCGTGTGACCGGCTGACAGCAGGGGGACGAGCGAGTGACGCCGCCGCCGCCTCCAGTAAACGGGAGAGGGGGGGGGGGGCGGCGGGAGGAAATGGGGACATAGGGTCGTTGACCTGGATGAAGCGACGAGGACGGCATCCCCACCATCCCCAGGTGAGTTGGGCTGAATTCGGCCCAACTTGGTAGGTGGCAGCCTTTTCCTGATGCGACGGTTGGACCGAGCACACCCGCCGTAGCCTCGCCTCCAGGGGCCAGAGCATGCATGCGGGGCTGCATCGTGTGGTGTTCTAAAAAAAAAAAGGTCCCATGGACCTCCTCTCAATGGACTTGTTGATTCTTGCACTGCCACTGCACACGTACAGTTTTTCTTTGGAAAAAGTCTACTTTAACTCCCTCATTTTTTTGCCAAAGTCTGCTTTACGCTCCTCAACCTGAAAACCAGACAAACAACCTCCTCTAACTTTTCAAACCGTGCACTTTACCTCCCTGGAGCGGTTTCGAAGACGGTTTGCTATAATGAATGGTGGTTTTGCTACAGTGACAGTGGTTTTATCTTTTCTTTTTTAATTATTTCGGCTGAATTTTTGGAAAATCACAGAAAAATCATAAGATGAAAAATTCAATTTTGTTGAACTCACAAGAGTAGATCTACACAATGAACATATATTATGGTATGCTTTAGTACAAAGTTTTTGCTATAAAGGTTTTGTCTTTTTTATTTATTTTGGCTAAATATTTGATAAATCATAGTAAATTATAGAAAAATTATAAAATGAAAAATATAATTTTTTAGACTCTACATGAGCATATCTACACGTGAACATATAATATGGTATGCTTTAGTATAGAATTTTTGTTGTAGTTTTAGATCGATGCTTTTCTATATTTAATTGAAATAATTCATACCTGTAGTTTCTATAATTATTTTGATGGACTGAAGAATACCTTATTATATATTTCAGTGTATATCTACTCATGTGGAGACAAAAAAATTATATTTTCTATTTTATGATTTTCTATGATTTATTATGATTTTTCAAATATTCAGCCAATAAATAAAAAAGAAAAAGATAAAATCTTTATAGCAAAAACTTTTTACTAAAGCATACCATAACATATATTCACTACGTAGATCTACTCATGTGGAGTCCAACAAAACTGGATTTTTTATTTTATGATTTTTCTATGATTTACTGTGATTTTTCAAAAATTCAACAGAAATAGTTAAAAAAGAAAAAGACAAAACCACCGTCACTGTAGCAAAACCAATGTAGCAAACCGCCTTCGAAACCGCTCTAGAGAGGTAAAGTGCACGGATTCAAAAGTTGGGGGAGGTGATTTGTTCAGTTTGGGGGTTAAGGGAGACAAAGCAGACTTTAGCAAAAGATGAGAAAGGTAAAGTGGACTTTATTATTTTTCTTTAAAAGGAAAAGAAAAAGAACAGGAGGAGGGGTTGAAGCCCCTGCTGAAAATTAAATTAAGGCCAGAAAAGGGTAACAAATTTGCAAGTAAACGAGTAGCAAAGAAGGGAAACTAAGGAACAGAAAAGATGAGAAAAATGATAACAAGAGGAAGGGGGGAATTGAGACATCAGATTAAAGAATTTTTCCATTCGTGAATCCTACGGGAGTTGTTTTTCTTACTCCTGTGTAAGCGCGGCGAACTCTTGTTTGAAAATGTTCTTGCATCCTTGAAGCGTTGCATGTATATCTTTGAAGATAAGGTTGTTTTCTACTCATCCAAATGGCCCAACAGTGCAGAATTATAACTTCCATAAAGGAAGCTCGATTTACCTGAACTCTTGGGCCTTGGCTGTTCCAGGTCTGTGAATGGGTCCAGAAGTGGGTATGTCTTCAGATGGAAGGAGTCCCAACAGGCGGTGGCAAAAAGGGCCGCTTCTGCTTGTAGAAAGGTGTTCCACCGTTTCTTCCATCTCATCTCATCACCACGAACACAGTTGTAGCTTGCTAGTTTGAAGTTTATTTCTTCTTTTTAGCAAATTTCTAGTACTTATAGCCTATCCTTCACAATTGTAGCTTGCATACGTATAGACTTCTGTTGGGAAATGGTAGTTCCGATCCATGCCATTCCAAGGACGTGGTAACACAAAATTCTTCTACCAATACGCTTTAGAAAGAAGGAGAAGCCGTACACATATAAGCTAGTGGCCAGTGCCGGAGCTTGGCCATGATCCATGAATGGAGAGGGGCTCCGTCTCATTGTTTATGCAATTGTGAGAAACGCGTCGGTCAAGCTGTGTCAATTTTGACCAAATTTATAGCAAAAAATATTAAGATTTATGTCTCGAAATAAATTTATTATGAAAATATATTTCATAACCGATCTAACGGTACTTATTTTGTCTCATAAGAGTTAGTATTTTTTTCATATAACTTTAGTTAAAATTTCTAAATGTTGACTTCTCGTGACGTGAGAATTACATATTCATTGGGACGGAAGGAGTAAAATGAAAGAAGAGAACATATCATTTGCAACTAAAGTAGTCAAGCTAAAACCTTCATTGAGAACATATCATTTGCAACTAAAGTAGTCAAGCTAAAACCTTCATTAAAAATTGGATCTAGCTTAGGACTGGCTGTGGCCTACTATTAGCAGTGGCAGATCTAGAATTAAATATCTGTGGGGCCAAACTTCACAGCTAAAGCCTATTCCCTCCGTCCCAAAAATACAGTCGTTCTAGCGTTTAAATTGTGTCCCCAAAATACTGTCGTTTTAGACCTGCCCCGCCTAAAGATTCCCCTACTCCTGCCACTCCTGCCATTTGCTCCCTCGTCATCTTCTCTCTCCCTCCCTTTTCTTTTCCACCGAACGCTCTTCTCGGATAAACAGAACGATGGCCGTCCTTATCCACTCCTCCGCCGACGAGAGGTAGGTGCCCAGCCTCCTCGTCTTATTCGCTGCGCGTGGAGGTGATGCTGCTAGGCGACCGGGATGCTGCAGCAGCGAGTGACCGATGCCTTCCCGACGGCGCGCACGTCGCAGAACAGTCCGGCGGCGCGCTGCGGCGTCCCTTGCGGCGCTCGACGTGGAGCGGACCCAGCGGCGAGCGACTGATGCCTCCAGGCGGCGCGCACGTCGCAGAGCAGTCCGGTGGCACGCTGCGGCGTCCCTTGTGGCTCTCGACGTGGAGCGGACCGGCGGCGAGCGACCGATGCCTTTCCGTCAGCGCGCACGTGGAGCGACCGCCGGCACCAACTCTTCTCCTCCACTGCAGATGTCGCGCCCACCCTCCTCTGCTACTCCGCCGGCCGCCATGGCTGGATCTGCCGCCGGCCCCTCTGCTCCACCCCCTCCCCGCGGCAGATCCACGCCGACCCCTCCGCCACATCCGCCGCCGGCGAGGTCGAGCGCGAGTGTCGCCATGTCGGTGCGGCAAGCGCCGGTGTTGGTGCGGTGGGCATGGCCGCGCGCTCGAGCTAGATGCGTTGAGGCGAGTGACGGCGAACGAGTGAAGAGAGAGAGAGAGAGGAGACAGAGCACGTAGGGGCTTGCAGGTCTTTTGGCTCTGTCCTTGGTTTGCGCGCGATGTGCTAGAACGACTATAGTTTAGGGACGGAGGGAGTAGATCTGCCACTGACTACCGGTGCTAGTGGCGAAAGATGGACTTTTATTTAGCTTGTTCTTTTGATCAATCAGCGCTTATTTCCAGTCATGAAACAGTATTTTTCTCTCAGAATAAATCAGCACTTGTTTTCACTTTGATTACTACAAAAGCTTGTTTCATTCACATGCATATTGATGTGCTCCATGCCGAAGGTGTCCGCACAAGATGAACAGTTGAACACATCACTAGCTAATCAAAGAGTTCACGGCTGAAGAGATAAAGAAGAGGCTAGACAGCATCAAAGATCTCAAAGCGCCAGGAGGTGATCTGGTGATGGTATGTCTGCTGTTTTTTATAAAAAAATATATATATTAGGATATCTGTGGAGATGGAATCATTACTCATTTGGGAAGTAAAAATAGTAGGCTCGTTAGCTTCCTTGTTAAATTAAATTAGTCTCTGATTTTGTGGTTCAAATGCAAACTTCAGCATGTCATACCATGTATACAGTTGGTATTGAATGCCAGAGAATGCTTACTCCATTTTGTGGAGCCTCTCACGTCGCAATAATCAGCCATATCTTCTCTGCTCCCTCCATTCCGAATTACAAGTCATTCCAGAAATCTTAAAAAGTTAAAGTATCTCAAGTTTAACCAAAATTATAAAGAGAAATACAAAGATTTATTACACCAAATAAATATGCTATGAAAATACATTTAATAAAGAATCTAATAATACTTAGTTGATATTATTAATATCATTGTCTTATTATAAAACCTTGATCAAGTTAAGATATTTTGACTCTTCAAGATTCTTGAAATCACTCACAATTTGATATTTGGGGGGGAGGGGGGAGGGTGTTGTACATTCCATTGATATCATAGCATTCCAGTACAAATTATAAAACGACGCCAATCTTTACAAAATCATATGTAGGCCTTATTTAGTTCCTCCCCCAAATATTTACACCCTATCACATTGGATATTTGAACACATACATAGGGTATTAAATATAAACTAAATAAAAACTAATCGCACAGATTGCTACTATTTTGTGAGACAAATTTTTTAAGGCTAATTAGTTCATAATAGACAATGTGGTGCTATTGTAAATATATGCTAATGCCAGATTAATAGACATAATAAATTCATCTAGTGGTTTACTGATAGAATCTGTAAATTTTTTTATTGGCATCCTAATACCCCATGCGACACCTAACATCTCCAAACTTTATACCCTGTAACTAAACAAGGCCGTAGTCACCATTTGCATAGTTTGCTAGCCCTTGCATAATTTACAGAACACCATGCAAGCACATTTTACAGAACCTACTATATGATATTTTCCTCGAGAACATGGGTCGGCAGTGGCACCCGCGGCAGGCCTTAAGCGCCAGCCTATGACACTCGGCCCGACCTGCTGCAATTCTAGAGATGCCAACTGGGATTTGCTTCCTAATAATCAGTTAATTGATCCTCGGAGCTTGTCTTCCTAATAATCAGTTAATTGATTCTCAGAAGCTTGTCAATCAAGCAGCACATTTATCCTCAGAGAGATTGTCAACCAATAGCACATTGATCCTCAGAGATTGTCAGCCAATCAGCCATACGGGACACGCTACTGCCTATACTAATAAGTATTGTTACCCTATGGAGGGAGCATTTTTGCTACTCTATGGACAATGATTGACTGATCCAAGTAATCAACACCAAAACAACTAACGACTGGCTGAAAAAGAAGCCGCTGATTTTGTTATGAGAGGAAATATTGTTTCATGATTGAAAAGATGTGCTGATAAACACAAGCGAACACGTTGAATAAAGATCAAGACAATTAATTACATAACTCGCTGGATGAAGCTACAAGCGTCTGAGTCATCCATTGATATGGAAACGCTTATTCAACATGTGTGTACAACTGCAGTCCCTCTACTACTCTAGAGTACTCATAGATAACGTCTCCACTTGTAGGATAGCTTAGCATACTCGCATCTAGTCCACAGCCCACCGTCTAATGGTGGCATAAGTTTAAAGGCATGTTTCCTGCCTTTCGGCAAGCGGAATCAGTCAAAACTAATAGTTACCTTCTGAATTCGTGTTGCCTTTGTCAGTATGGATCGAATGAACTGAAATTCACAATCAGTTCCCATCAAGTTCTTGAACTCTACTTCCTGAAGATGAGCTAATAAGAACTCATGGGATTTCCAATGGCATGAGTCATTACCACATAAGAGACTCCATTCTGATGGGTTGCTCTGCAGTATAAACTGTGAAAGGATATAAGCACTATTATTCCATGAATTCATAGAAGGGGTTAAAATTTAAGAAACAAAAGTCTAACCAATTAGTACATATTACCACACCGTGGAAGGATATATGCATTATTATTAAATGAATGAACAGAAGGGAATTAAAATTTAAGAAACAAACTCAAGCCATTTAGTATATATGAAATAATGGGAGAACGTTTTTCTCACCTTGTTAATCATGTAGCGTAACTGTAGGCTCAGATATTTAATATTGCTGCATTGTGCAAGGAGGCATGCTATGCCAGGTGCAGTGGAATGTAGTTCCGGCAGTTCAATAAGGACTGTTAAGTGTGTCACATAAGGAAGTAGCGGAATCCTGCCTGTGATTAGGTCAATGGTTTGATGCTTTGTCTGATCAAACAAAAAAAACAAAAAAAAAAAACACATAGATGAGAAACCAGAAAAGAAAACATTGTCGACAGAATAAACATCAGACTATGTGGATGTTATTTTTTTTTATAACAATTTTGAGGGAAATTGAATGCATAGAACAAATTCAAGTGCATGATTGAACAAATAAAAGAAGATACTAGCATTTTCATGAGTTGTCACTGTGAATGCATACAGCATACCTTTGGAATTTTAAACCACACTTCAAGGCATCTAGTTAACCTACAGCATTGCAGGAGATGAATGTGAACATTGTTTTTGTCCTCATCGTAACATTCTCCATGTGAGAACATTAGAATGTTGAGACTTCTCACACTTGACAACTGACCATGAAAGTCAATATGCATAGGTTGTCGTATCAAAAACCTGAGATTCTCCAACCTAGGAGCCGAGACTGTGAGCCCAAACCCATAAAGATCGAAGAAATCATCAATATCAAGAACTTGGAGACTAGGAGTCCTGATTTCCAAGAATTGCATCTCAAACATTGACTCTATCGATAGCTCCAAAAGTGTGTCAGACTCAATACGCAAAATCACTTCCTTGTTAGAGAGCTCAAAACTCAATTCGCAAAGCCTAAGCTTGTGCAGGCGTGGGCAGCACGCCGACGACAAAAAACGAGAAAGGAGGTAGACACCACGGGCTGGGACCCTTATGCATTCGAGTGAAAGATCTGTAAGGGAGGAGAAGACGGACTATGGAAGGAGGCAGTCGAAGTTCAGTCCTACTCAAAGTCAAATGCATGGTCTTCATCTTTGCATAGCTACCTATCTCATCAAGGGACATCATAGGATACTCGATTTCGTTTTCATCGAGATTTATGTTGTAGTAAGAAAGACAAGGCAGCTTCAGTTTCAAGACGAAAGATTTCATCTCGTGCTGCACGGCATAACGGATCCATCCCTGTGCAGCTTCCACGGATACGGGTATGAGCTCTTCCGTTTCTTCTTCGGATATGTCGAAGCAGATCTTCAGGTCCTTAAAGAAAGCGGGCTGCTCAGAGGTAGCACGGAGCGCGAGAGCGCCATTGACGAAGGCAATGTACCATTCGGAGGCAGCGTCTGACCTGCAAAACGAAAGCGGGCTTCTTAGCGGTAGCACGAAACGCCAGAGCGACGAAGGCAATGTACCGTCGGCTGCTGTTGAAGTCGAAGCGCAGGGCGGCGACCCCCTTCCAGAGGCCACGCCACCGCCTCGAGAGCGCGTCGGTGCGCACGACGTCCCCGGCGTCCGGAACCAGGTCCAGGATACGCAGGAGCAAGTCTTCGCTGAGGCTGCTGATCAGGTCGACGCCTCCGCCGTCGCCGCCGCCGCCGCCGCCGTCGCCCATGGAAATGGTTGCCGCCCTTCGTCGTTTTGGTTTCGACCTGTTTCGCACGCCCATCGTGCAGGAGGGGCCGGCTGGGGAGGGGAGAAAATGGAGGATAGGGTTTTGGGAAGGGACTTCGACTGTTTTTTTTTTTTCTAGACTTCGACTGGAATAGATGAGGAAGCGACAGCCGCGTCCGATCTGTGTCGTCTGTCTGATGGACTGCCATGGCTCACGGGTGAGGGTGATCCGACGGCCTAGCAGGCTGGTCAGGCCCAGGCGGGGAGCGCGCGGAGCGAAGGTGGTCTAGGCTGAATTCGGCCCAAGTCGGAAGGTTGCAGCCGGACTAGTTCATTCCAGCTGTGGGCCTTCCTGCACTGCACACAGTGCAAGTAGAGAACATATCGTTTGCACCTGAAGTAGTCATGCTAAGACCTTCATTAAAAATTGGTCTAACTTAAGACGGGCCGTGGCCTACGCTGCCAGTGCTAGTGGCGGAAGATAGGCTTTTATTACTAACTACTACAAATTAACAAAAGTTTGTTTCATTCACATGCAAGTTGAGTTGCTACATGCCGAAGGTGTCGCACGAGATGAACACATCACTCATCAAAGAGTTAGAGCATCTCCAACAACTTCCTCAAATCAACTTGCTATCCATAGAAATTTAGCAAAACCACAAAAAATTTTCTCCAACAATTCCTCAAATCACATTGTTATCTTTAGCAAGTTGCCATCCAGGACCCCTCCTACGCGTAAATATACGCGCGCGTAGCTGACTCCCGATCGCGGTGTCCCGCGCGATCGAGTCGCTTCCCGCCCGCGCGTAGCCTTCGCGCGTTTTTCTATCCCCGTTCCCGTATATAGATCGAAATCTCCTCCGATGTTCTGTCTCTGGTCTGCGCCGAGGAGTAGATGCTGCTCCGCCGTGCTTGCTCGTGGATGCTGCTGCAAGTGGCCGGCAAATGCTGGTGCCAGTGTCCTATCGGACATGCTGCTGCAAGTGGCCGGCAAATTGATTCACTGATTTCTGCAAGAGTTGCATGCTCCTGTTCACTGAATCGACACCGCCATGATACGACGTGCAAGCTAGAAAAGATCGTTGCTGGCTGAACGTGCAAGCTAGAATAAGAACATGTCACCGATTACATGTATCAACTTTTTATTTCATTACATAATACCTGAAACAGAAATTGATATGTTCCTAATACAAATCTGGATGATGGTTCCTAATACAAATTTGGGCCTAGTTTTTTTATTTTACCAAGTTGGAATGACAAACTATTGGAGAGAGTTCTTTTTTTCACTTGCCAAATAATTTAGCAATTTGCCAAAACACAAGATTTGGCAAGTGGATTCTCTTGGAGATGCTCTTACGGCTGAAGTGATAATAAAGAAGAGGCTAGACAGCATCAAAGATCTCAAAGCGCTAGGAGGTGATGGTATGTCTGCTGTTTTTTATATAAAAAAAGTACACCTCCAAATCCTAATTTATAAGTCGTTTGATTTTTTTCAACATAAAATTTGACCACTCATCTTATTCAAAATTTTATGAATATCACTTCTTTTGTTATGTATTGTTTTATTAATAAAAATTCTTCAAAAATAATTTAAATTTAACTCTTTTTTGCAAATTTTTTAAATAAGATGAGTGGTCAAACTTTGTGTTGAAAAAGTTAAACGACTTATAAATTATGATGGAGGTAATATTAGAATATCTGTGGAGATGGAGTCATTAGGGGAGTAAAAATATTAGGCTCGTTAGCTTCCTTGTTAAATTAAATTAGTCTCTGGTTTTGTGGTTCAAATGTAAACTTCAGCATGTCATGTCATATATACCGTTGGTACTGAATGCCAGAGAATGGTTACTCCATTTTGTGGAGCCTCTGACGCCGCAATAATCAGCAATATCTTCTCTGTTCCCATGTTTCAAATTATAAATCGTTCCAAAAATCTTAAAGAGTCAAAGTATCTCAAGTTTGACGAAAATTATAGAAAGAAATATAAATATTTATTACACCAAGTAAGTGTACTATGAAAAAAATATTTAATAAACAATGTAAATGATACTTAATTGATATTATTTATATTATTATTTTATTATAAAAACTTGGTTAAATTGAGATGCTTTGACTCTCAAAGATTTTTTAAATGACTTGCCATTTGAAATGAAGGGAGTACATTCCATTGATATCATAGCATTCTGGTACAAATTATAAAACGACACCAATCTTTACAAAATCATAGGTAGGCCTTGTTTAGTTCCTCCCCCTAAAGATTTACACCCTATCACATTGGATGTTTGACACATGCATGGAGTATTAAATATAAACTAAATAATAACTAATTGCACAGATTGCGACTATTTTGCGAGGCGAATTTTTAAGCCTAATTAGTTTGTAATTATACAATGTAGTGCTACAGTAAACATGCGATAATGTCTGATAAATGGACTTAATAAATTTGTCTTGTGGTGCACTGATGAAATTTGTAATTTTTTTTTATTGGTATCCTAATACCCCATGTGACATCTCACGTGACATCTAACCTAACACCTCAAAATTGTAGACCCTATAACTAAACAAGGCCGTAGTCACAATTTGCATAGTTTGCTAGCCCTTGCATAATTTACAGAACACCATGCAAGCACATTTTACATAACCTACTATATGCTATTTTAGAAAGGAAGAAGTCCACTTTACCTCCCTCAACTTTCGCCAAAGTCTGTTTTGTCTCCCTCAATCGCAAAACCGGACAAACCACCTCCCCCAACTTTTCAAACCGTGCACTTTACCTCCCTGGAGTGGTTTTGAAGGCGGTTTTGCTATAGTGAATAGTGGTTTTGCTACAGTGGCAGTGGTTTTGTCTTTTTCTTTTTAAATTATTTCGGCTGAATTTTTGAAAAATCACAGTAAATCACAAAAAAATCATAAAATGAAGAATCCAGTTTTGTTGGACTCCATATGAGTAGATCTACGCAGTGAACATATAGTATGGTATACTTTAGTACAAAGTTTTTGCTATGAAGGTTTTGTCTTTTTCATTTTGTTAACACCAAATTTTGGGCTAGGAGCCGATAGCCGATACCAGAGGAAGATAGCCGATCTTGGAAGCAGATTTCGTCCAGCGGAAGGAAGGAAATAGCCGATTGCACGGTGAATCGGTTATCGGGCCAAGGTGACAGGAGGCGCGCAGCGTCAGCATTGATGACGTCATCCAGAGTCCACGCCGCCAGGATGCGATCACGGTCGGAGTCCGTTCTAGAAAGGAAATGTTGGACTCCAAGTTACCTTAGATATAGGATAGTTTGTTAGTTTCCTTATCTATTGATGAGTTGTAATTCGACTAGGACTCTATCTACGCTCAGGGTATAAATATAATCCCTCAGCCATTGAACAAAACACAACAACATCAATACAACACAACTTTCGGCTCCGGCCAACAAACCCTAGAGTCAGTCGAGTCCGGCGAGTTACTTCATCCAGGCTGGGTGTCATCTGGTGGACGCAGGCTTGCTTGTAAGTATCGTCAATCCTCTGTTAAACTATGTCTTTTTAGCGTCATCCGGTGGACGTGGAAGCATGGCGGACCAGGGTCCTTGCTAAGCTCTGTTTCTTTGGCGTCATCCGGTAGACGCGGGAAGCATAGTGAGTCAAGGATGATTCACGCTGGTTTACCCAATCAATCTGTGTTTACCGTCATCCGGTGGACGAGATGCAGATTACGACGGTTTTCACGCGCGGATTAGTTATCGATTCGTGTTTGTTTACTTGATTAATCTATTAGTTAATGTTATCCGGTAGACAGGCTATAGACTAAGATAGTTTGCACGCATGGATTAGTTATCGGCTCTAGCTAAATATGGCAATTTAGTTAGATTCATTAAGTTATCGGTATTGTTTGTTTGAGTTGATTTACCTTATTATAACAATATCTCTGCCCGATCAAGATTGATAGATTTGGCCTTAGATTTACTTGAATCTGATCGTCGTTTATGCTTTCTTATGTTACCATGATGATCGATTCCATGCTCACATCGGCTAATTCTCTATCAATCTTGTTCGTTACATATTGTGCGTTCGGTTCTAGTCGAGACATAAGTGGTCCTGAGTTTATCGTAAGTTTTATTTTCGTGTCCCTGTTTAAGTTAAACTAAATGTCATCCGGTGGGACAGGTTTAACCTGAATAAGGTTCGTTAGATTAGACTTGCTTTAATCTGAGGTCTGTTTATGACTACGCTAGCATTCGATCGTGCTTCATGGACCCTGCATCGGCTAAAAAGCCGATTCAGTCGTGCTTTCACGAATAGATCGTGCATATAGACTTATTTGGATATCAAACGATCTAGCTTTGTTTGCTGGGTTTATCGAAGCCCGCTGGCCGTTAGACCAGGTGAACGCAGACTTGGTGAACTTAGCGAAGAGGATTTACTAAAGCCGCCGGCCTTCTAGACCAGCTTTAGCAGATCTCTACTTATTTGATGTACAGATCAGATCTGTACACGTGATCTATTTTCTTTTATACACATTAACTGAAATAGATCGGCTAGCACGTTATTATCTTCATATGAGTATCATGATAGCCGTTTTACTTCATTATTATATTATCGGTTCATAACATGAAGGAATCAGCTTTCTAGTCGATCTCCGATTATACTGGCTCTTTGAGCCGTACAGTTGGAACTATCTGGACTCACCAGTTAGTTCCGCCTTGGGTTACTGATTATTATCTGTTTCCTTGTCAATTGCAGGTCAAATTGACTGACACGCTTGGGTGTTACCGACACTCTCAGACCGGGTTCGAAGCTAGCTGGATCTGCGAGAGCTCTACTGCTTTTAAGGGTCGTTTCTGGCTTCGCTGGTGTGTTGGGCTTAGGGAACCACTTTTTTGCGACACTTTTTGGCACGCTCGGTGGGACAGATCATTGAAGACCATGACAAAAGGGAAGACTGTGGCAGACGGCTCCTCCAAGGAGGCCAGAGGCCTCAGGGATGATGGTGTCATCGGGGTCAGGATCGAAGACCTCAACGAGGAGGACGCGGCAGTGCTGAACAAGATCGTCGAAGAATTCGCTGATGCCTGCCTACTTTCATTCAGCAAGCAGCGCGGTGGCTCCATAGTGAAGAAGAATGCATTCCCGAGGTGGATCATGGATGGCCATTCTGATAAATCTGAAAAGGAGTGCAAGACCGACCTCAAACAGATGCTGGAAGAAGCGACCTGGGAGGCCGCCTATTCAGCAGTCGGCCACCACCACAAATTCTTTCTGCAGACGTTCTATAACATCATGAAGACCGTCCTCAAACGGCAAGATTGGGAGTCTTTGGGTCCAGTTTACTTCAACATACCCGCAGAAGACGCGGATCCAAAAGTTGCGGCAGGGACCTCCAATTTCCCACCGCAACAGCCGAGCCAGTCGAAAGCGCCAGTGCAAGGTGCCACGGCGGCCGGTTCGGCTCAAAAAATAGCAGCTTCTCCCAGATTATACAAAGATCATACTCCAGAGGAGATCGCCGCTTTCATGCAGGCCACTGGGCAGACGGTGAACTCGATGAACTCACCAGTGGTGAACCCGGCGGCTAGAAATACGCCAGCGGCAGACACGGCCAACCCTACCCCTGGATACCACGAGGGAATTACATATCAAGACCTTCAGGCAGCGCCGCATCCGGGGTACGCCCAGACGCCCAACAATCAGCTGCTGGAGTAGATGAGTGCCATGCTCCGTGATACGTTCGGTTTGCAGCCGAAGACCGGGACTGAAATCAAGTACAGGAGTCCTTACCCCGAGTGGTACGACCGAGTGACGTTGCCGCCCAGGTATCGCTTGCCCGACTTCTCCAAGTTCAGTGGGCAGGACAACATCACCACCATGGAGCACATCAGCCGCTACTTGACCCAGCTCGGCGAGGCCTCATATGAGGTAGCTCACAGGGTTCGGCTCTTTCCGCTATCACTGACAGGGCCGGCGTTTAGCTGGTTCGCGTCCATGGAGCCTGGCTCGATTCAAGGTTGGGAAGATCTGGAGACCAAGTTCCATAATTACTTCTTCTCTGGCACCGGCGAGAAGGACATCACAGATCTCACCAACATGCGCCAAAAGCCGAATGAACTTGGATCGGCTTTCATCAGGCGATTCAGGGAAACTAGGAATATGTGCTACTCTTTGAACCTGAACGACAAGCAGCTCGCCAAGATAGTGGTCAGTGGGCTGCTCCCACATGTCCAAGAAAAGCTGATGGGCACAAACTTCAACAGCATCAGCGAGGTGATGCAGAGGGTGGCTGCATTAGAGCAGCAGGCCCAGAGCTTCAAAAAGGAATCAAAATACAAGCAGTCGGCTTACGTCTGTAATTCTGACTCAGAGGATGGGAAGAACGAAGAAGTGGCCGCTGTTGAGCTCAAATGGGGTACAAAGCCCATGGCCGTGCCGAAAGGTTGGAGCACGGAGGATCAATACGACTTTGACACGTGCAAGCTGGACAAGCTCTTCGACCTGTTAGTCAGCGCGGGCCACATCACCTTCCCGGCTGACTACGTCAAACCATCTCCTGAAGATTTGCAGGGGAAACCGTTTTGCCAGTACCACGGTCTCACCTCACACTCCACAAACAACTGCCGCAATTTCAAAGCAGCAATCCAGAATGCCATTGGGCGCGGCCTGTTGAAATTTGAGGCCCTCCCAAGGGAAAGATGAAGATCGACAAATTTCCATTCCCGAAGGGACAGAATATGGTCCAGATCACAAACCCCTCAGCCAAGGTAAAAGTGTTGACCTCCGAACGGGCCAACAAGAACTCCTCGGTTGATACCGATGCGCAGATCACAACTGAGGAGCTGGCGCTGATCAAAGAAAGGAGGGAGCAGAACCAGAAGCAGCCGGGGAAGGGAGAGTCCAGTGGCACCAAGAGCAGGAGGCCCACACACCAACATCTCCTGAATAAGTGGCGGCGTCAGAAAGAGAAGGACCATCATAGGCAGCTGCAGCGCGAAGAGGAGGAAAACCGCAAGTGGCTCCACGAGGAAGAAGAGGCGCGCTATCACGAAGAAATGGCTCGCCGCCAGGAAGGTGAGGACGATCATTGGCATTGTCTGTTCTTCCGACACTGCTGGAACGAAGGCTTGAGACTGCCAACGCTGCGCAATTGTCCAGAGTGCAGCGATCAGTACCAAGAGTACAGGCAGTCCCAGGCCAACCGCCTGTCCGTGCACCAGAGGCTAGGGAGCCCCCGTAGCACGCGGGATCGGCGTGAAAAAAGGGACCTGCGCGATCGGCTTGATGAGGCGGTGGTTGAACGCCAACAGCCGGTTTGGCAGGAGAACCAGTGGTGCCCGGGAGATCTAACTAGAAGCCAAAGGCGCCGGGTGCAGCGGCTCAGGAACAGGGAGCTCCAGGCTGAGGGGCGTGCCAAGCAGGTGTGGCGCGAAAAGCCTTCACAAAGTAATGGAAAAGCTGTAGCCGACGCACAAATGGTGTTTATGCTACCTGCAGAGTTCAGAACCAAGAAGTACGATACCGATTCCGACTCAGACGACTCGGGATCAGAAGGAGTGGCCAAGTTAGTGCTCGCACAGCAAGCTACTTTTGACAAGCCGGCTAAGAATCGACATCTGAAAGCCCTCTACCTCAAAGGTTATGTCGACGGCATGCCCATGACGAAGATGCTGGTGGATGGCGGCGCCACTCTCAATCTCATGCCCTACACCACATTCCGCAAGCTGGGCAAAGGTCCCGATGATCTGATAGAAACCGATCTGATGCTCAAGGATTTCGGGGGCAATTCTTCCAACACTCGGGGGGCAATCAACGTCGAGCTGACAGTGGGGAAGAAGACACTGCTCACCACCTTTTTTGTGATCGACAATAAGGGTGCCTACAGCTTGCTGCTCGGACGCGATTGGATTCATGCTAACTGCTGCGTGCCATCCACCATGCATCAGTGCCTCATTCAGTGGCATGGCGATGAGGTCGAAGTGGTCCCGGCCGACGACTCGGTCAGCGTGGCGACGGCGGATGCCGCGTACTGGGAAGCTGGGGATCATGACTGTTTCTCCAGCAAGGTTTGGGGAGGAGGCTCCATCAAGGTCAGCGATGAGAGTCAACAGCCGATCAGGGCAATCGGCTCTGAGTCTTTTTATTAAATGGAGAATCCAATCGATGGCACAGAGGGTAAGTTGGGGCAAGGATTCACGTCGGCCGACAAGCTCGAAGAAGTAGATGTTGGACCCGGCGACAGGCGAAGGCCGACGTTTATTGCCGCCAACCTAGACCCGGAGTCCAGGCATGAGCTGATTCAACTGCTAAAGGAGTACAAAGATTGCTTCGCCTGAGAATATTATGAGATGCCTGGATTGGACAAATCTATTGTTGAGCACAGGCTACCAATCAAGCCAGGGTTTCGGCCACACAAGCAGCCTCCACGTCGGTTTAGAGAGGACGCTCTGCCCGACATTAAGGCTGAAATCACGAGGCTGTTAGAAGCCAAGTTCATTCGAGCTTGCCGATATGCCGAATGGATATCGAACATTGTCCCTGTGTACAAGAAAAATGGTAAATTGTGAGTCTGCATCGACTTCAGGGATTTAAATAGAGCTACACCGATGGATGGCTACCCTATGCCAATAGCCGATATGTTGGTAGACTCGGCTGCTGGGCACCAGGTTATTAGCTTCATGGATGGCAATGCTGGTTATAATCAAATTTTTATGGCTGATGAAGACATCCCGAAGACTGCCTTCAGGTGCCCTGGTGCGCTTGATTTGTTTGAATGGGTGTGACAGAACCGCCTTAATCATAGGGCCCACGTGCGCCATCAACATCCCTAAGGACATCCGGTTACTGTGCACGAGTTCCCTAATGACCTAGGTGGCCTGCCGGGTCTCCTAGGAAACCCAATTTCCCCGAGGATCTCATTGTAAAGACATTGCAAGTATTACAACAGTTTACAAAAATAATCTAAATCAGAGTACAAGATGCGGAAGTATTACATATCTATAGGTTAATAAATATAATTTTTACATTACCCAGATCAGAGCTTCGTAGTGGAGCAGCAGTATACAACTATACCCTTGCCCAAGGGTTGTACCAACAACACATCTTCACCCGTGCACGATCCAACAACCGGCACGGTCCTAAATAGAACTTGAACTCTCGGCTCACCTGCAACAGGGGTTAACAAACCCTGAGTACTTGGGGTACTCCGCAAGACTTACCCGACTAAGGGTGTAAAATGAGACTCAGGAATGCAAGTCATAGGTAAGGCTAGCAGGAGAGAGAAGGTTTGCAGAAAAGCATTGCTAACCAACATTTTAATTATTTATCATTATAATCATAGTCATAATTCCAATAATCAATCTCATCTATCATCAATTCTCAACTTCCTTTGATCATTCGGTGAACCTAGTTGCGAACCACTTTTCGGGGTAGGTGTGAGGATCAAGTCTCCATTAACCGAGGAGCACGTCGATTCGAATCCAGAAAAATACCCAGCTGGGGATTCTAACCACACTGCATATGCAGCACGCCGGCATACATATACCAACCCGTCATCTAGGTCTTTCTATCCCGGAACCGGTCCTGCGCCACCCGGGAGCACAGTACTCCACTTGTCTCCAGGCACGCCGGCCACGTGGGTACACGCTACTCCCGCCATCTCTCCACTCCCAGTGCGTGGTTGTCGGTTCCAGCAATAGAGCCACCTGACTCTAGGCTTTCCACATAGGTATGTGGCTAGGCTGTTCATCATGATCACAGCAGGCCTACAACGAACGGTCCCTACTTCCTTCCTGCCGTCAGACTTGCATTGGGGCCTAGCCCGAATACAATACTGCCCGACAGTTTTATTATCATGCCTGAAGAGTAGTGTGACATGGGAGACGCCGTCCCATGAGCAGGCCACTCAACGAAACATATTTTGGGTGATACCGACCAGTTCCAAACTATTCCGAAAGCGACCATGCATCGGGACTCTAGCCCGAATACACATCGACCAACGGATAACAAGTTCTTCACCAATCATAAAGTATATACATGTACATAGCACAGAAAATAGTTTTTATTTTATGGAATTCTAATTTCATTAAGCATGCCTAGCATTTTTCAAACTATTTATTTAAATCAGGTTTCAGGGTAGTTATATGGGACAATGCATTTGGATAGGCAACAATCAACTCCTAGCAACCTAATGCAATAGATTAACTCGAATTGTAAAGGATTTCATAATAGAGGGTTAATGCACCGGGGCTTGCCTGTTGCTCGAAGTAGATCAAACCCTGAAGTTGTTCACCAAAGAAGATCCACGTCCACCGAGTGAAGACCGTACTCGAGGTTGCTTCGGATAATAATTACCGCGCGTTCACTACACGAGATAATAACGCAATGCTCAACATGATGGTATGTATGCCATGATGCATGCGATGCAATAAACTTAATTTAGAAAGTTGAGTACAACTTTCCTTCACGGTAAAGTTGCAAGCCAACAAAACTAACTTGTTTTATTAACAACTAGGGTTTCATTTGATTATCTCGTAAAACAATTTATTCTACGTTTATATAAGGGAGAATTATTATCATCTTACTACAAGAAGTATGTTTAACTATTCCTTTTTACCCATGAAATTGCATCTAAGAATTAAACAAGGCAACATCCATTGACCCATTAACGAGTGTTTGCTATGAACATTTTAAATACACCTCAACCCATGGATTACAACTATTCAAGGAATTAAGATACCAAGGAATAGTAGTGGTTTTGTGTTTCCAGGTCCACAATCAACTCTAAAGTTCACATTGTTCCTAAAAGGGATTAGGGTTTCTTATTTATTTTTATTAATCATTTTATTGACCATTTTAACCGTCGTAGAAGGTCGCTGCACAACTTATTTAATTACCTCTAAAATTACTCATAAGGCACTTAGCCCAACATGCCTAGGGTCATTAGGGTAGATGACCCAAGATCTTCAATCAACCCAAAAATCACACAATACCTAAAATGATTATAGCTTCTATGGGTTTATTAATCAATTAATCAAGTGCTAATTAATAAATAATCAAACAGACTCCAATTGGTTCCAAACTTGCACAACAGATAGATTTTAGCCTAAAACAGTACCCTATGAATTTTCATGATTTTTGGAATTACCTGGAATTTATTAAAATTCATCAAACTTGTATTTATGAATTAATAGGTATATTTTTAGCTACTGCAGAAACTGATCAAATATATTATTTAATACTTTTAAGGTGTTCTACATATCACAGAGAGCTCACATAAATATTTTCATGATTTATAGTTGCATAAATTTATTCCTATAAAAATAACAAGATTCAGCACTATTCCTAGCAATTCAATTTAGCAAATCCATTTTATTCTGCGGAAAAATGGGAAAACTCATTTCGGCCCGAGACGGCCCACGAAGGATGGTCCGGCCCGGTCCGCGCTCTCGCTCTTACCTCGCCCGCGCCCGCACCCGCCACTGGGCCGGCCCAACGGGCCAAAAACGGCCCGACCGCGCGCGTCTCCCACCGGCGCGTTCTCCCGTGCGCGCGCGCGTGTGCGCGAACGCGGCGGCTCGCCGCGGAACCCGCCGCCGGCGACCTCCGCGACGCAACCGAGCACACCTCCACGACCTATCGAGCCTCGCGAACCACCCAAGCCAACTATCCTAGGCTCTACGCGCCTTCGACGAACACGAGTTCGCCCATGGCGGCCGGCGGTGGCCAACGCGGCGGCACGACCGACACCGGCCACGACGGGCCGAACAAGCTTGGAGAGAAGAGGTGGGGTGAACCAGAAGCTCACCACGGTCCTAGGCCGGTAGAAGAACGGAGCAGCAGCGAGGCGGAACGATGGCTTGACGACGAGCAGACCCGCGGCGGCAACTCCCGGCGACACCCTCACGTTCCGGCGAACCTGGCACACCAGAGGAGAAACTGTCGCAAGCATGAGGGGCCATGAGACCTTCTGACCCCGAAACGCACAAACGCCAGGTCCAGGCTCACCCGAAAGAGCCCAGGCGCAACGACGGAGCTCGCGGCGGCGCTCCGACCGCCCGCGAGGACGACAACTCGCTCTCCGGCTCAAACAGAGCACTACAGCTCGCCCAACTGGAACCAACCGAAGCGCTAGAGAGTGGGGAGGCTAACCGTGAGTGGAATTTGGCAGTGGTGGTTTGGTGGCGATGAATTTCGTCGGAGACCGAGAGCGGCCACCGGCGACCGAGAGGGAGAGAGGGAGAAGAAGAGGAGCTCGCCGGGCTTAAGAGGAGAGGGAAACGATGGGAACGAGTACAAGGGGTCCCCACGGGTCGACTCTTGCGCGGTCAAGGGAGTAGGAACGCCCGGACGGTCGGCGACGCCTCGCCCACGCCGGCGCCATGCCGCACAGGCCGCCCGGACAGAGCCCATGCCTAGCTACAGTAACTCCACCCACTCCCCTTTTGTCTTTTGTGAAAATATCTCCCAATTTCACGTATAAAAATTAAAAACCACAAATACAAAAGTTGTAGAATTTTTCCTACTGAACACTTTTAGTATTTGAGACATTTTCAAATTATGAATATTTTTGAAACTATTGAAAAGGGGGTAAAATGGGTTTTTGAATCCCAAACTAAAATTTTAAAATTACTTTTGATTTTCCTCAACAACTTGAAAAATGGTAAAAATAAAAGTTGTTCCCCTCAGAGAGCTTTACAACTTTCATTAAGGAAGTTTTGTCAGATTCCAAATAATTTTTGAAATGACATTTCAAATTCAAGTTTCAATTCACTGTTTAGAGTTAAATTCAAATTTCCACAACAAAACTTTAAAATCTCTAAAAATAAAAGTTGTCACATTTAAATAGACCTACAACTTTCATTAAGGGACCATCTCAAGATTCCTTCTAGAATTTGATTTAGGTTTTTGGGGCCAAAATAGGTTTTAGACGGAAGTCTGATCGGGAACTAGAAAATCAAAATTTTATATAATAACTTTAAAATCTCTAAATACAAAAGTTGTTCCATTTTATGAACTTTACAGCCTTTATATAATGGGTTTTGGCAAATTCTTAATAACTTTCAATATAAAGGTTTAAGTTCAAAACTTTATACACCAATTAGGGTTTTATTTAAAATTTCAAATAGTAACTTCGAGATCACTCAAGGTAAAAGTTGCTCAACTTTTCAAGAGCTAGAAGTTTTATTTAAGGCTCAAGACCAAATTCTTATTAGTTCTTGGGATAGGGTGTTGGGTCCTATTTTAGGGTTTATGAAGGAGTTTTATTTTATCGTCCAGATGGGATTTGACCAAATGCAATTAAACTAGTATTTATGAAATCAAATCACTCTAGGTTACCTATGCACAATCACATGGAAGAATAAAAATTGTTTTAGTTAATGCACCCTAATGATGAGTTTATGCAGGATGATTTGCATGAAATCATGATGACATGGCGGTTTTTGTTACAGTAACACCAGGGGTGTTACATCCTTCCCCCCTTAAAATAAAATCTCGTCTCGAGATTTAAAATATGGCTAAGGCCTTAGGTTTAGTAATGGAAAAGAAAATGTGTCATGTAGATATTTTCCAAACTTGACTATAGAGCAAGTAGGGGTCTACATTTTATAAACTTGGTAAATAAGAATTATTTATAAAAGTAGCAAGGAGTTCAGGAAAGTTTTCAGAGGGGTGATCTTCTGATCCCTCATGTAGCTGTTTCTCCTGGAGGCTGATCCTGCTATACGTCGCACCATCCCGCTGAAGTCCTTCGAGCAACCCGATCTAATCAGTTGTCTCTCAACACTAAAATTTTTATACTTTACTCTTACAAATAAACCTTTACGAGGAATCTCGTTCGAGCGTGGCTTTCTAATGAGTTATGGTCAAGGATGACGATACCTGCGCGTGCCGAGCAGCTAACCCTGTATGTATCACACGGGAAGCTCTTGGTTTCGTCGCGGCACCGTCAATCGTTAACCCTAACAACATTATCAAACACAGTCAATTAAAATCCCTCAAAACACCATGATTTTAAAACCTTTCGAGTTAGTCACTATTTGAAATTTTAATTCATTTGTTAATTTCAAAAGAGAATTCAAGGATCGTGAGAGCACCTTAAATTGTGAGCTATAAAGGTTCAGGAGCACCGTCTACGATACCAGTGCATACCTCGGCAAGGTCTTATGTGGCTGCGGTCCACAGAAGGTTCCAAACTTTGACACGGCACCATAGTCACGGATCGAGATGCCGTTATAGCGCACAATTTTGGTAACCTCAGTCAAAAAGAGAAAATGCATCTATGGTGATTGCGATGAAAAATGATCAAGGACCTTGATACAAGCATACCCCTTTTCAAAACCTCATGTAGGTGCAAGATACACGAGATTTTAAGTGGCCACATTGCATCGTAATCATAGATCATATTTCACCACAACAAGAGAATAGAGCTTGATAGTTGTGAAGCTATAGTGGATCATAACCTTAATCCACGATACCAGCACGTGCCTAGAAGAATCTCACGTGGACGTAACCTGCAAGGGACCCTAGGTTTCGACGCGGCACCGTGGTCTCAGGTCATGGCACTATTATAGGGCACAACCATAAAGACTCAGATAATTTAAGGAAATGAGACGTGTCGGATGAAGGCATGACACGTATGCAAATGGAAAGTCACAGTTTTGTAGTAACTCTCTCTATACTGGGACTTAAATTTCAAGTGCATACAAAATCTTTTGAAAAGTGAATTTTTAAAAATAGATTTCAGGATATTTGTAGTTAATTAGGAATCAATAAAACAACAAGATTGGGATGATTGTAAGGACAAAGAATTTTGAGAATCCAGAGAGATCTGTTGGGAACTCTCAAGTAGATTGATGATAGCCATAATTCAACAAAGAACTTTAGAAATTCAGGAAGAGATTCGAATATGACCTTGGAAAGGAGTTTGGAAGGGGTGAAGGCACAGTAATTGTAGGCTAGGATCATGACCATCAACCCTGATAGCAGCGAACGTCCAGCAGTTAACTTCCCATGGTTGTGATCCATAAGAGACCCTAGATTTCGACGCTGCATCTGGTCATGGATCATGATATCCCGTAGACTACAATCACCATAGCTTTCAACCAATCAGGAAACAGTAGGTGTCATGAAGGAGAGGATAAACCTGACACATGCGCGGAGAAACCAAGGATTCGGTAATTCCTTGCTTTGAATTCAGTGCTTCCAGAAGTTACCAAAGGACTGGAAACTTATGGAGCATGGATTTTCGATGGAAGAGAGCACATTAATTGTGACCTTCCTGGGTGAGGGGCATGGGTTATGATATTAATAGGTGCCCTGAGAAAAACTTATGCGAAAGTATCTCGCAAAAGATTCTCAGTTTTGTAAGGCACCATAACCATGGTCAAACACCATCACAAGGTACAATTAACATAGCCTCAGTCAACAGGAGTCATACGAATAAACGTATGACAATCAGGACTATAATGGATAATGACTACGGTTTTCGATGTAAGCGAGTTCTTGCAAAATTTCTTGTGGAAACGAGCCATAAGAGATTTCAAGTCTCGACATTACATTGTATTGGTAGATCACCATTCATCACAGTAATATGTATTCGTTTCTACGAAAAGTGCAACGAAAGAGAGCTTATGAATTGTGAAGCTATGGTAGACCACAACCTTAAACCTCAATACACACGCTCCTAGTAGAATCTCGCATGACTCAGGCATGCGAGAGACCCTAGGCTCCATCATGGCATTGCGGTCACTGGTTATGACACCACCATAGAACACCATTATAATAGTTTTCGAAGGAAATGGCAACGTTTTGAAAGGAGAAAATAAAATTAAGGATGAACTAAAGTTTTCTAAGGAGTTGACATAGTAAATAAGTATATCCAGAAGTTTCCCCAAGGACCAGGAACTTATGGAGCAACATTTATTGAAGATCGGCCAAACTTGTTTATAACATGTAACTTTTAATGAAAGGAGATTTTTAATAAAATCGAACTGGGAAATTCAGTCATGCTAAGTACCATATGAGGGCGGTCACAATCATACCACGATACCCGCATACGCTCGGTAGCAAGCCATGTGGATGCATCACACATGGGGGCCTCACGTTTTATAGCGGTACCGTAGGTCGGGAACGACTTATCTCATCGAGGTACTAGCATTAGCTTGATGTTCCAAGCAAGAGGACAAATCCTTTTGAAAGGATTTAAAAGACCGTCTCCTTTTAAAACTTAAGTTATTGGTGACCCTTTGCAAGAAGGATTTTAGAAATTAAATCGTTTTATATTTCTTTTTGGGGATGGACTCTTGAGCAAAGGTGTTTAACAAAGGTGGGAGAAAGAGTCAGGACTTTTGTAGAAAATATTGCACAACTGCCAAAAATCTTCCGTGATGACTGAATAAAAACCTGGTTTGGAAATTTGGAAGCATTTTTTTGTAAGGCATTAAAATCGGAAGAAGATTTGAAAACCATTTTAAAAATGGATGAGTTTTTAAAGCAAAATCATTTGAATGTATTGTTTTTCAAAATGGTTTTCAAAACTTGGTTCGATTGGTGTAGTTTTCAAATCAAAGCATCACTTCTTTCCGCTTACTTTAAATAAAACCGGTCTGGCTTTTGTAATCAGCTTGGTTTTCGAAACTCATCTTTGACTGAAGTTGTCAGTAACCATCACCAGATCTTTCAGCAAGCATAAGGAAAGATATAAGAGTAAAACCTTTTGAAATAAGTTATGTTTTGAAAATATAGGCTTACTTCATTATGGGGGAAGTATTAATTGTTGTAATGTCATGATGCATGAACGTTCCAACGCGAACCAATATAATACGATATATATACATATACTTGGCAAAGTAATTATTAGAGTGACATGCACTCACTATTTTAGAATATAGGGCATATTTTAACTGCTAATCCACTACCAAGCCTAAAATCTAACTGCAATTCTATAGAAAGAATCAGGAAAGGACTTTAGAGAATGAATAAGGGAAGTTCAGAAGCAACTGGTACCAAACCACCCCGTTGATTTTATTTATTCGAAATCATTTTGAAGTTTTTGTAAAGTAATACTGCAAGTACTTTACAATGAAATGCTCTGATACCACTTGTGACAGAACCGCCTTAATCATAGGGCCCACGTGCGCCATCAACATCCCTAAGGACATCCGGTTACTGTGCACGAGTTCCCTAATGACCTAGGTGGCCTGCCGGGTCTCCTAGGAAACCCAATTTCCCCGAGGATCTCATTGTAAAGACATTGCAAGTATTACAACAGTTTACAAAAATAATCTAAATCAGAGTACAAGATGCGGAAGTATTACATATCTATAGGTTAATAAATATAATTTTTACATTACCCAGATCAGAGCTTCGTAGTGGAGCAGCAGTATACAACTATACCCTTGCCCAAGGGTTGTACCAACAACACATCTTCACCCGTGCACGATCCAACAACCGGCACGGTCCTAAATAGAACTTGAACTCTCGGCTCACCTGCAACAGGGGTTAACAAACCCTGAGTACTTGGGGTACTCCGCAAGACTTACCCGACTAAGGGTGTAAAATGAGACTCAGGAATGCAAGTCATAGGTAAGGCTAGCAGGAGAGAGAAGGTTTGCAGAAAAGCATTGCTAACCAACATTTTAATTATTTATCATTATAATCATAGTCATAATTCCAATAATCAATCTCATCTATCATCAATTCTCAACTTCCTTTGATCATTCGGTGAACCTAGTTGCGAACCACTTTTCGGGGTAGGTGTGAGGATCAAGTCTCCATTAACCGAGGAGCACGTCGATTCGAATCCAGAAAAATACCCAGCTGGGGATTCTAACCACACTGCATATGCAGCACGCCGGCATACATATACCAACCCGTCATCTAGGTCTTTCTATCCCGGAACCGGTCCTGCGCCACCCGGGAGCACAGTACTCCACTTGTCTCCAGGCACGCCGGCCACGTGGGTACACGCTACTCCCGCCATCTCTCCACTCCCAGTGCGTGGTTGTCGGTTCCAGCAATAGAGCCACCTGACTCTAGGCTTTCCACATAGGTATGTGGCTAGGCTGTTCATCATGATCACAGCAGGCCTACAACGAACGGTCCCTACTTCCTTCCTGCCGTCAGACTTGCATTGGGGCCTAGCCCGAATACAATACTGCCCGACAGTTTTATTATCATGCCTGAAGAGTAGTGTGACATGGGAGACGCCGTCCCATGAGCAGGCCACTCAACGAAACATATTTTGGGTGATACCGACCAGTTCCAAACTATTCCGAAAGCGACCATGCATCGGGACTCTAGCCCGAATACACATCGACCAACGGATAACAAGTTCTTCACCAATCATAAAGTATATACATGTACATAGCACAGAAAATAGTTTTTATTTTATGGAATTCTAATTTCATTAAGCATGCCTAGCATTTTTCAAACTATTTATTTAAATCAGGTTTCAGGGTAGTTATATGGGACAATGCATTTGGATAGGCAACAATCAACTCCTAGCAACCTAATGCAATAGATTAACTCGAATTGTAAAGGATTTCATAATAGAGGGTTAATGCACCGGGGCTTGCCTGTTGCTCGAAGTAGATCAAACCCTGAAGTTGTTCACCAAAGAAGATCCACGTCCACCGAGTGAAGACCGTACTCGAGGTTGCTTCGGATAATAATTACCGCGCGTTCACTACACGAGATAATAACGCAATGCTCAACATGATGGTATGTATGCCATGATGCATGCGATGCAATAAACTTAATTTAGAAAGTTGAGTACAACTTTCCTTCACGGTAAAGTTGCAAGCCAACAAAACTAACTTGTTTTATTAACAACTAGGGTTTCATTTGATTATCTCGTAAAACAATTTATTCTACGTTTATATAAGGGAGAATTATTATCATCTTACTACAAGAAGTATGTTTAACTATTCCTTTTTACCCATGAAATTGCATCTAAGAATTAAACAAGGCAACATCCATTGACCCATTAACGAGTGTTTGCTATGAACATTTTAAATACACCTCAACCCATAGATTACAACTATTCAAGGAATTAAGATACTAAGGAATAGTAGTGGTTTTGTGTTTCCAGGTCCACAATCAACTCTAAAGTTCACATTGTTCCTAAAAGGGATTAGGGTTTCTTATTTATTTTTATTAATCATTTTATTGACCATTTTAACCGTCGTAGAAGGTCGCTGCACAACTTATTTAATTACCTCTAAAATTACTCATAAGGCACTTAGCCCAACATGCCTAGGGTCATTAGGGTAGATGACCCAAGATCTTCAATCAACCCAAAAATCACACAATACCTAAAATGATTATAGCTTCTATGGGTTTATTAATCAATTAATCAAGTGCTAATTAATAAATAATCAAACAGACTCCAATTGGTTCCAAACTTGCACAACAGATAGATTTTAGCCTAAAACAGTACCCTATGAATTTTCATGATTTTTGGAATTACCTGGAATTTATTAAAATTCATCAAACTTGTATTTATGAATTAATAGGTATATTTTTAGCTACTGCAGAAACTGATCAAATATATTATTTAATACTTTTAAGGTGTTCTACATATCACAGAGAGCTCACATAAATATTTTCATGATTTATAGTTGCATAAATTTATTCCTATAAAAATAACAAGATTCAGCACTATTCCTAGCAATTCAATTTAGCAAATCCATTTTATTCTGCGGAAAAATGGGAAAACTCATTTCGGCCCAAGACGGCCCACGAAGGATGGTCCGGCCCGGTCCGCGCTCTCGCTCTTACCTCGCCCGCGCCCGCACCCGCCACTGGGCCGGCACAACGGGCCAAAAACGGCCCGACCGCGCGCGTCTCCCACCGGCGCGTTCTCCCGTGCGCGCGCGCGTGTGCGCGAACGCGGCGGCTCGCCGCGGAACCCGCCGCCGGCGACCTCCGCGACGCAACCGAGCACACCTCCACGACCTATCGAGCCTCGCGAACCACCCAAGCCAACTATCCTAGGCTCTACGCGCCTTCGACGAACACGAGTTCGCCCATGGCGGCCGGCGGTGGCCAACGCGGCGGCACGACCGACACCGGCCACGACGGGCCGAACAAGCTTGGAGAGAAGAGGTGGGGTGAACCAGAAGCTCACCACGGTCCTTGGCCGGTAGAAGAACGGAGTAGCAGCGAGGCGGAACGATGGCTTGACGACGAGCAGACCCGCGGCGGCAACTCCCGGCGACACCCTCACGTTCCGGCGAACCTGGCACACCAGAGGAGAAACTGTCGCAAGCATGAGGGGCCATGAGACCTTCTGACCCCGAAACGCACAAACGCCAGGTCCAGGCTCACCCGAAAGAGCCCAGGCGCAACGACGGAGCTCGCGGCGGCGCTCCGACCGCCCGCGAGGACGACAACTCGCTCTCCGGCTCAAACAGAGCACTACAGCTCGCCCAACTGGAACCAACCGAAGCGCTAGAGAGTGGGGAGGCTAACCGTGAGTGGAATTTGGCAGTGGTGGTTTGGTGGCGATGAATTTCGTCGGAGACCGAGAGCGGCCACCGGCGACCGAGAGGGAGAGAGGGAGAAGAAGAGGAGCTCGCCGGGCTTAAGAGGAGAGGGAAACGATGGGAACGAGTACAAGGGGTCCCCACGGGTCGACTCTTGCGCGGTCAAGGGAGTAGGAACGCCCGGACGGTCGGCGACGCCTCGCCCACGCCGGCGCCATGCCGCACAGGCCGCCCGGACAGAGCCCATGCCTAGCTACAGTAACTCCACCCACTCCCCTTTTGTCTTTTGTGAAAATATCTCCCAATTTCACGTATAAAAATTAAAAACCACAAATACAAAAGTTGTAGAATTTTTCCTACTGAACACTTTTAGTATTTGAGACATTTTCAAATTATGAATATTTTTGAAACTATTGAAAAGGGGGTAAAATGGGTTTTTGAATCCCAAACTAAAATTTTAAAATTACTTTTGATTTTCCTCAACAACTTGAAAAATGGTAAAAATAAAAGTTGTTCCCCTCAGAGAGCTTTACAACTTTCATTAAGGAAGTTTTGTCAGATTCCAAATAATTTTTGAAATGACATTTCAAATTCAAGTTTCAATTCACTGTTTAGAGTTAAATTCAAATTTCCACAACAAAACTTTAAAATCTCTAAAAATAAAAGTTGTCACATTTAAATAGACCTACAACTTTCATTAAGGGACCATCTCAAGATTCCTTCTAGAATTTGATTTAGGTTTTTGGGGCCAAAATAGGTTTTAGACGGAAGTCTGATCGGGAACTAGAAAATCAAAATTTTATATAATAACTTTAAAATCTCTAAATACAAAAGTTGTTCCATTTTATGAACTTTACAGCCTTTATATAATGGGTTTTGGCAAATTCTTAATAACTTTCAATATAAAGGTTTAAGTTCAAAACTTTATACACCAATTAGGGTTTTATTTAAAATTTCAAATAGTAACTTCGAGATCACTCAAGGTAAAAGTTGCTCAACTTTTCAAGAGCTAGAAGTTTTATTTAAGGCTCAAGACCAAATTCTTATTAGTTCTTGGGATAGGGTGTTGGGTCCTATTTTAGGGTTTATGAAGGAGTTTTATTTTATCGTCCAGATGGGATTTGACCAAATGCAATTAAACTAGTATTTATGAAATCAAATCACTCTAGGTTACCTATGCACAATCACATGGAAGAATAAAAATTGTTTTAGTTAATGCACCCTAATGATGAGTTTATGCAGGATGATTTGCATGAAATCATGATGACATGGCGGTTTTTGTTACAGTAACACCAGGGGTGTTACAATGGGTGGTCATGACGTTTGGTTTGAAGAATGCCGGTGCAACTTATCAGAGAGCTATGAATTACATATTTCATAAGTTGATTGGCAAAATCATTGAAATCTATATAGATGGCGTGGTGGTGAAATCCAAGAGCTATAAGGATCACCTGGATGATCTGAGGGCCACTTTGGAGTGCACAAGGAGACATGGCTTGAATATGAATCCTAACAAGTGTGCATTCGGCGTGTCGGCTGGCGAATTCCTAGGATTCATGGTCCACCGCAAAGGGATAGAGATCGGGAGCAAAAGCAAGAAGGCGATCGATGAACTTGTACCTCCAACCAACAAGAAGGAATTGCAATCCTTACTCGGTAAGATTAACTTTATCAGAAGGTTCATCGCCAACTTATCAGAGAAGGTGTTGCCGTTCTCGCCGTTGTTGAAGCTCAAGAATGATCAAGAGTTCAAATGGGGTGACGTGCAACAGAAGGCTTTTGACGAAATCAGAGAATACATGAAAACTCCACCTGTCTTAGTACCGCCACGGAAGGGAAGCCTTTTAAGTTGTACGTGACGGCCGAAAGCCATACTATTGGATCGGCCCTTTTTCAAGAATTTGAAGGGAAGGAGAGAGCAGTTTTCTACCTGAGTAGGCGGTTCCTTGATTCTGAGACAAGATATACACCGATCGAGAAGTTGTGCTTGTGCCTATTCTATTCATGCACCAAGTTGAGGCACTACCTGCTTGCCTCGGAGTGTGTGGTGATGTCCAAGGAGGATGTCATCAAGCACATGCTTTCGATGCCAATTTTAAATGGTCGGATCGGCAAATGGATCCTGGCGCTCTTAGAGTTTGACTTGAGGTTCGAATCAGCTAAGGCAGTCAAAGGCTAGGCGATAGCTGATTTCATCACACAGCATCACGGAGGATCGGCTAATGTAGCAGATATAGCACCATGGACTATGTTCTTTGATGGCTCTTCATGCAAACAAGGTGGTGGCGCCGGAGTAGTGCTCGTTTCGCCACGGGGTGTGCGTTTTGAATATGCTTTCCAGATCGGACCGATTGTCACAAACAATCAGGCTGAATATGAAGCCGCGTGGAAAGGTTTTCAGCTTCTACATGAAGCAAAGGCCGATGCAGTTGAGGTATTTGGCGATTCACAACTAGTCATCAACCAATTTCTCGGCCTGTATGAGTGTAAAGATGAGATACTCAGAGGCTATTATGATCAGTGCTAGGCTCTCATCAAGAAGTTCATGACGGTATCTCTTTGTCACATCCCCAGGGCCCAGACTAGGAGGCTAATCGGCTGGCGCAGAACGCGTCGGGTTATCGGCCGATGTAGGAAATTTGCAACAGCGAGCAATCAGCTGATGACTGGAGGGGCGAGATAGCAGGTTACCTGGCAAATCCTTCACAACGGGTCAATAGAAAGCCAAGGTACAAAGCCACCAAGTACGTGTTGCTGGATGGTCAGTTGTATTACAAGACTGTTGAAGGAGTGCTGCTCAAATGCCTAGGGACAGAGGAATCAATGAAGCTGATGAGCGAAGTACACGATGGAGTCTGCGGTGCACATCAATCGGCTCACAAGAAGAAGTGGATCATCAGGAGGACTGGTTACTATTGGCCTACGATGCTGGAAGATTGTTTCAAATATTATAAAGGGTGTCAAGAATGCCAGAAGTTCGGGAATATACAGAAGTCTCTAGCCTCTGCTATGAATCCTATAATCAAGCCATGGCCGTTTAGAGGATGGGGTATTGATCTAATCGGCCAAATCTACCCACCATCGAGCAAGGGTCACAAATGGATCCTGGTGGCGACTGATTACTTCACCAAGTGGGTAGAAGTCATTCCTTTGAGGAACGCCACTTCAGCTGACGTGATCGAATTTGTAAAGGAGCACATTATTTACAGGTTTGGCATACCTCAGACGATCACAACCGATCAGGGGACAATGTTCACTTCAGAGGAGTTTATGACCATTGCCGACGACATGGGCATCAAGATTTATAATTTATCGCCGTATTATGCCCAGGCCAACGGACAAGTAGAAGACTCCAATAAAATTTTGATCAAGGTCATCAAAAAAAAGATTGAGCAGAACCTTAGAAAATGGTATTTGCATCTGAGCGAGGCGCTATGGGCATATCGCATGGCACAACATGGATCGATCAAAGCTTCACCTTATGAGCTAGTCTATGGACACGCTGCTGTCCTGCCATGGGAGATTCAGTCTGAGACATGGCGCATCACGTTGCAAAACAAGCTTACAGCCGGTGAATACAAAGACATTATGATGGACAGTCTAGAAGATTTACACTGTCATCGGCTTAGGGCTTTGGAATACATTGAAAGGAATAGGGTACGGGTAGCCAAATATTATAACACTAAGGTAAGAAGCAAGAGTTTCACCGAATCAGAGCTAGTATGGAAGGTCATTCTGCCTATTGGTACGAAAGATATCCGATTCGGTAAGTGGTCGCCAAACTGGGAAGGCCCATATCGTGTGGTTGAATGCGCCCCGGGTAATGCTTACATCCTTGAGGATTTAGAAGGACAGAGACTCGCCAGGGCCATCAACGGGAAGCATCTGAAGAAATACTACCATAGCATCCCAGTTGGGGGGTGATAGCCGATTCATGAGAATCTGGCTCTAACAGCCGGTGCCGTGCAAGCGGGTCGCCTTCAGGACAAAAATGGCCGACATCGTAGTAACGAGTCGCCCTTAGCACAAAAATGAAATACCCTCAATGGGGTGTAACAGCCGATGCGATAAGCATCGCCTTTAGTCTAAAAAAAGGAAAAAATAATAAAGGAAAATATATATGTATCCGGGCACATATGAAAATCAGATTGATGCTTTTTGAAGGAAGTTTCATTTCTGATTGTGCTTACAGGAGCCCTATTACATTCTAATCATGCGTGGCTCTGTCTATGATGTCCTGGGTGTCGGTGACAGCCACGACCTCGTCGGCGTGCGGGAAGAAGTTCGCCAGTTGGGCGCTGGCCTCCTCCATATTCTGGCCCTCCGGGAACCCGGGCTCGACGGCCTCCAGAGTAATGCCAGAGCGGAGTCGCGCGGCTGTGAGAGCCCCAGTAGCGCCGTGATGAACGCCGGCTATGGCCACCTGGGAGACGCGGTGGTGAACATCCAGAAGCCGCTCCGCCTGCGTGTTGCCACGGGCATTGACGGCATTGGCGGCAGCCTTGGCGGCCACACGCAACTCTTCAAGCTGCGCGGTCAGGGCTGCAAAAGAAAGAAGTGTCAGCATGAAGGTGATCGTCAGCGCGCCACAATTAAAGATGTTACCGGCCACTGCAGCGTCCAATTCAGCGAGTTGGGCTTGCACCCTGGCCACCTCGGTTTTGGCGGCCATAAGGGCAGCGGCTTGGGCTTCGGTGACGCCCTGCAGCTAGCCATTCTCCTTCGTAGCCTCTGAGTAGAGGTTACGGTACTCCACCATCTGGTGATGGAATCGGCGACCGTCGGCGGCGGTGTAGGACCCGTCAGAAGACCCCGATTCTGATCCAGCGCTCGGGGCCAGATCTCGAGGGGGTTCCTGAGGAGGTGCAGTTCTGAGAGGCCGGGTGTCCACGCCAATCGGTGCTCCCGGTGGGAAAGGAATCACGCGGGCCTGACTCAAGGTTGACAAAGAAGCAGATGGGTCAGAATCGAAAGAAAACCAATGTCTTGCGTACAGACTGATTTACCTGCTGTAGATGGCTAACTGCCGGGGCGTCACCCAGCGACGACGGCCGTGATGCGGGTCAGCAGCGGCATCCGCGCCAGGGGTAGCTCCAGCGGCTGCAGGGACGGCTTGAGACGGCCCGGCACCAGTTCCCGAACCTCCGACGCCAGCAGTTCCCGCATCGCTGCACAAGACGGTGATGGTCAGATTAGATCAGGTCAATGTATCAAGAAGTGAGCAGCAGCCTTACCCTAACCAGGTTCGCAGGCGATGCCTCCGTTCACCCACGGCTCGCAGGCTCCGGGTGAAGTTGTCACCTTCGGCGGAACTCGAGGCCGGCCGCTTGCCGTGGTTTCCGTCGCTAGCCATGGATTTGGTTTTGGGGGATTTTGTTTTCTCTGATCTGAGGAGAGGAGGCCGGGTGAGCAAAGGCTTTGATGTTGCGGTTGCTCGCTCAGGCCGGGCGTGTATTTATAAAGATGAGGGCATCGAGACGGTTTCCTCCTCGGAAGGCGAGACGACGCGGCGGATTTTAGGTTGCGGTTAATCCGCGTTTCTTGAATCCGGAACAATTGCGAGATCAGGGAGACGAAGCGCCGCCATCAGTGGTCGCACACCGATCGGGTCTTTGGGTCAGGCTGCCTAGCCGATCCTATTGTGAGTGCCCACAAGCCGATTCGTAGTGAATCAGGCTGAGGGGTTAACTCTAAGGGAAAGTAGAACAAAGCCGATGCTAAGACGCAGGCCCGTAAGCCGATTCGTATGTAGAACGGATCAGGCTGAGTAAACGATTCTAAGGTACAATGCAAGCCTGAGAGCCGATTCGCATGCAGAAACGTTTTAGACCGAACATGTCCCTTCGAAACAGGGCGAAACCGATATTAAGGTATGAATCCAAAGGCAGATCAGGCTAAATGTTCAAACTCAGGGTGAAACAGCACGAAGACAAAGTTGCAAATAGAAAAGAACATGCCAAGTAGTACACCCATCATGTTACAAAGTCAATAAAGATCGGATCAGTTCCACTAATTCAGCACGGAGCGCATGGCCAGCCTGCAATAATTGTTGATCTCAGTTTTCAGTGGACTGCAACAGATCCAGGCGTTGGCATGTCTTCCTTCCTGCAACGACCAAGCTGCTGATTTTCTTCTTTTTCTGGGAGAGCTCGATCGTGCTGGTGGAAATAGTGATTTCGTGCTCGCTGATGGCCGACTCGACTGCTTCCAGTTCTTTTCTCAGCTGGTCTCGTCTCATTTTCAATGTTTCCAGTTCTGTTTCAGCTGTGTTGATTGAGGATTTGAGCAGCCTGACTCGATCAGCTAATCCGGTGGCCTCTTGTCTGTTGGCCGATTTATTGCTCCTCAGCTGTTCAAGCTCTGCCAGGTTCCCATGAGCAGTGATAATCCCTGATGCTGTAACTTTAAGATCACCGAGTCTCTGCAGGGATTTCAAGGCTGTCAGATTGGGTTGCTGCTGGACAAGTTCGATTATTTGATCAACCAGTTCGGGATTAGAGGCCAGAGCGACCAGATCACCCTCTAGGTGGGGTAGAAGTGCACTCAGCCGATTGTTGAAATCTGGCTCTGAAAGCTTCTCGGAGGAAGAGGCGAGTTCGTCTCTATCACAGAATTCTTCTATGTCAAATGAATAGTCAGGAGACGAAGGCTTCGGTACCTGCGATACATACATTCTCTCATCAGAAAAGGTACAATATAGATTAATTGTTTTCTGGCATAGACAGGATACCTGAATGAGGCCTGAGGGCTGTATGGTTGATGCCGATGTTGCTCGTTCGACTAAGGCAGTTTTGTCTCTTGCGGCATGCGGGCCCTCAGCTGTCATTGTCTCGGGCAGATGGGTTTCTGCAAACCAGAAGTAAGAGCAGTATGGAAGCAAGGATAATTGCTAACAGCCGAATAGGAGTTACCTGGATTCCTCTCAGGGGGAGACTCCTCTTCTTCAAGGTTCGCCCTGACTTCGTCGGAAGGGCTGTTCGGCTGTATTTTTAAAAAGAAGATTTGGTCAATCAGGGCATCTGCGTCGAGGAGAGAAAAGCCCAACGAGTAGTACCTGAGTTTTGGCTCCTTCTTCCTGGATTCCTTCTCCTTGAACAGCTGACTCTTCATGGCCGGTGGATTCTGGTGATTCTATGGCCGGTTTCTCTTCCTGAGGTATCTCGAATCGGCTGGGGTTTCACCTGGTAAAGCCGATTTAGGGATCAGAACATACTGCAGTAAAGGAAGGTCGATGCCAGTTCTGGATACCTGAACTTTTCTTATCGAACGGCATTTCTTGGGTGCTTGCTTTTGAAGCTGAGATGCAGCTGGTCGTTTGGAGGCAGAAGGGGGCGTCAGTATAACAGGGCCTGACATTAGTTGTCGCAGCGTCGGTGCTCGAGAACCTAGCCTTGCTGTCGAACAAGGGGGATAGTATTCCACTCGCTTTGGTGGATTGGATGATGAGTCCTGCGAGAAACATTTGTCAGGTAACATGTTTGACTAAGGTCGTTTTTATTGAAATCGGCTGAGAACACTTACTGCTCGGGAAGATTGGAAGTTCGAGTCCAGAGCTCTGCACTTGTCATGGACAGTCTGATAGAATAGGTGAGCGTGCCATCGCTGCCACCAGTCATCAAAACTCTGATGGGTGATGCAGACTTGATTCCATGACTTCGGCGAGAATGTGGGCAGATTTGCTCCAAGTTGAAAAATTCTGCCAGATTGAAGGAGCTCTATAATGTTCTCCCTGGGTTTCAAGGTATTCAAAAAAGGGAGCCGAGGGGGCAATTGGCCAAAGCCTAGCTGTCTTGCTGCTATGTTTGGGTGATAAAATTCATAAGAGGGATAGCTAGTTGGCTTGCCGCTTGCGCTCCGAAGGTGTTTGAAGTCTACTGGCAAGGCACAGGGTTTTATGATTGCATTCAAAATTCTGGTAGCCTCATCATCAGAGCACCCGTTGTTGAACTTGAAGCTGGAGGGTGCTGGAAATTCATCTTCATCCTCGTAGGGGAACCAGGAAGTAAGCATTGGTCCCAAGCCCCTGTATAGTGTTTCCAGCATATTGCCCTTTGTAGTTAGAATGGTTATGGCAGAAGCAGCTTCACCATAACTTTGACAGCCTCTGGTTTTTGGATCCTCTTCCTCTGAGTACTCGGTGGATGGAAAGCTGAGGCCCTGGAGTTGTGTTCTTACCAGCTTGTGCAGATATAGGTTGAGCCACAACTGTACTAGCCACCAAGGGCCTGCTATGCATTGTACTTCTTCACCTATGATCAAGGAGCTGAACACCCGGTTCATAAGCCTGTATGCTACACCCAACAGGAGTTTGCCCAGGGGGATGGAGTGCCCTTGAGCTAGTTTCTCTGCCAAGACCCGATAAGGGTATGCTGCTCCGACAGTGGCACCACAGAACACGAACCTCTCAAGCCACATGGTCAAAAACACGACGTGTTCTTTCTCGCTGACGGAAGAGGAGGTTTTCTGGTGGTGTTGAACATAGCCACTCCACCCTTTATATGTGTCCAGCTTCGGGAAGTACGGGTCTTTCTTGCCACTGGTGCAGAGATCCCAGAAGTCATATGATCAAGTGATTTGAAGCCCGGTAAGCATATGGATATCGCCCAGGGTAATAGTTTTTGGACCGTCTCCGAATACAAAAGCATTCAGGGAGTTGGACCAAAAATGACTGGCGGCTATCAGGAGCGGCTCATTCTTTGCCATCTCTGATAATGATAGATCAAGACATTGGTTCAGATGGCGCATCTCCCAGTCCGCGCGTTTCTTCGCTGTGACGCGGCGGAACCAGTTCCTCCATCCAGCAGGTATGCTCGGCCAGTTTCTAAAGGACTTGGCCCAAGAGGCGCCCATCATGGAGCTTCGGAATGGGAACTGGTTAGTTTCTTGAACGATGAAATCTTTGGGGATTGGATCGCCCATCGGACCCAGGTAGTAGGTGTTGGGGATGTCCATCAGCGGAATCAGAATATCGTTCCTTAGTGCCTGGATTTGAAACTCGTATTCAATAAGGTTGAAGGGGGATTCACAAATCAGGAGGTGGATCGATGAAATTGATACCTCAGGGACCTCGGAAGGAGTCGCCATTAGCTCAGGGGTGGCTTGACGGCGGCGAATCGAAGCTGACGGCGGCGGATTGAAGCTCGCGGCGGAAATTGCGACGGTTTAGGGTTTCGTTTTGGTGCGAAAGTTTGAAGCGCCGAGAGGGAAGCTGCAGTTTGACTATTTGAAAGCTCAAGCGCTAATTTCGGAATAAACCAGTTTATTTCAAAATTGGGGGGCATGTGTTAACACCAAATTTTGGGCTGGGAGCCAATAATCGATAGCCGATACCAGAGGAAGATAGCCGATCTCGGAAGCAGATTCCGTCCAACGGAAGGAAGGAAATAGCCGATTGCACGGTGAATCGGTTATCGGGCCAAGGTGACAGGAGGCGCGCAACGTCAGTATTGATGACGTCATCCAGAGTCCGCGCCGCCAGGATGCGATCACGGTCGGAGTCCGTTATCGAAAGGGAAGGTTAGACTCCAAGTTACCTTAGATTAGGATAGTTTGTTAGTTTCCTTATCTATTGATGAGTTGTAATTCGACTAGGACTCTATCTACACTCAGGGTATAAATATAAGCCCTTAGCCATTGAACAAAACACAACAACATCAATATAACACAACTTTCGGCTCCGGCCAACAAACCCTAGAGTCAGTCGAGTCCGGCGAGTTACTTCATCCAGGCTGGGTGTCATCCGGTGGACGCAGGCTTACTTGTAAGTATCGTCAACCCCCTGTTAAACTATGTCTTTTTAGCGTCATCCGGTGGACGTGGAAGCATGGCGGACTAGGGTCCTTGCTAAGCTCTGTTTCTTTGGCGTCATCCGGTAGACGCGAGAAGCATAGTGAGTCAAGGATGATTCACGCTGGTTTACCCAATCAATCTGTGTTAACCGTCATCCGGTGGACGAGATATAGATTATGACGGTTTTCACGCGCGGATTAGTTATCGATTCGTGTTTGTTTACTTGATTAATCTATTAGTTAATGTCATCCGGTAGACAGGCTATAGACTAAGATAGTTTGCACGCATGGATTAGTTATCGGCTCTAGCTAAATATGGCAATTTAGTTAGATTCATTAAGTTATCGGTATTGTTTGTTTAAGTTGATTTACCTTATTATAACAATATCTCTGCCCGATCAAGATTGATAGATTTGGCCTTAGATTTACTCGAATCTGATCGTCGTTTATACTTTCTTATGTTACCATGATGATCGGTTCCATGCTCACATCGGCTAATTCTCTATCAATCTTGTTCGTTACATATTGTGCGTTCGGTTCTAGTCGAGACATAAGTGGTTCTGAGTTTATCGTAAGTTTTATTTTCGTGTCCCTGTTTAAGTTAAACTGAATGTCATCCGGTGAAACAGGTTTAACCTGAACAAGGTTCGTTAGATTAGACTTGCTTTAATTGAGGTCTGTTTATGACTACGCTAGCATTCGATCGTGCTTCATGGACCCTGCATCGGCTAAAAAGCCGATTCAGTCGTGCTTTCACGAATAGATCGTGCATATAGACTTATTTGGATATCAAACGATCTAACTTTGTTTGCTGGGTTTGTCGAAGCCCGCTAACCGCTTAGACCAGGTGAACGCAGACTTGGTGAACTTAGCGAAGAGGATTTACTAAAGCCGCCGGCCTTCTAGACCAGTTTTAGCAGATCTCTACTTGTTTGAAGTACAGATCAGATCTGTAAACGTGATCTATTTTCTTTTATACACATTAACTGAATTAGATCGGCTAGCACGTTATTATCTTCATATGAGTATCCTGATAGCCATTTTACTTCATTATTATACTATCGGTTCATAACGTGACGCAATCGGCTTTCTAGTCGATCTCCGATTATACTGGCTCTTTGAGCCGTATAGTTGGAACTATCTGGAATCACCAGTTAGTTCCGCCTTGAGTTACTGATTATTATCTGTTTTCTTGTCAATTGCAGGTCAAATTAACTGACACGCTTGGGTGTTACCGACACTCTCATACCGGGTTCGAAGGTAGCTGGATCTGCGAGAGCTCTACTGCTTTCAAGGGTCGTTTCCGGTTTCGCTGGTGTGTTGGGCTTAGGGAACTACTTTTTTGCGCCAGCACTTTTTTATTTATTTTGGCTAAATATTTGATAAATCATAGTTAATTATAAAAAAAATCATAAAATAGAAAATCTAATTTCTTTAGACTCCACATGAGCATATCTACACGTGAACATATAATATGGTATGTTTTAGTCTAACAAAATAATTATGGAAGCTACAGTTATAAATTATTTCAATTAATTATACAAAAACATCGATCTAAAACTACAACAAAAATTCTATACTAAAGCATACTATATTATATGTTCACGTGTAGATATGCTCATGTGGAGTCTAAAGAAATTAGATTTTCCATTTTATGATTTTTCTATAATTTACTATGATTTATCAAAGATTTAGCCAAAATAAATAAAAAAGAAAAAGACAAAATATTTATAGCAAAAACTTTGTAATAAAACATACCATACTATATATTCACTGCGTAGATCTACTCATGTGGAGTCCAACAAAACTGGATTTTTTATTTTATGATTTTTCTGTGATTTACTGTGATTTTTTTAAAAATTTAGCCGAAATAATTTAAAAAGAAAAAGACAAAACCACTGCTGCTGTAGCAAAACCACTATTCACTGTAGCAAAACCGTCTTCGAAACCGCTCTAAAGAGGTAAAGTGCATGGTTTAAAAAGTTAAGGAAGATGATTTATCCGGTTTTACGGTTGAGAGAGGCAAAACAGACTTTGCTGAAAATTGAGGGAGGTAAAGTGAAGTCCTTGCTTTTAGAAACATTAAGGAAGCACGCAGAACAGCCATGCTCTCCTCGACAACATGGACCGGCAGTGGCACCCGCGACAGGTCTTAAGCGCCGGCCTATGGCACTCGGCTCGTCCGTCTGCAATTCTCGAGATGCCCAACTGGGATTTGCTTGCTAGCCAGCCAAATCATTTTGTAAACCTAAATATAGTTAGTATTAGAAAAAAAAATCTCCAAGAGATCTGACAAATGACTCTCCAAATTTAGTAGTCATTTATCTTAATAAGTTCACTCTCTATTATTGGATAGCCTCCACCGCTTTCTCTCACTAAAATATATCGAAGTTCTCTAGTATTTTTTTTTTTTTGTCGAATCTATTTTACGGAGTAGGTAAATCAAAAAATTTAGCTAATCTTTTTAGCTAATTGTTGAAGATGCTCTTAATCAGTTAATTGATCCTTGGAGCTTGTCTTCCTAATAACCAGGTAATTGATTCTCAGAAGCTTGTCAATCAAGCAACACATTGATCCTTACACTGTCTCCAACGGCTAAAATGTAAAAGTGAGACCCATTCAATATTTTAGCTAGCGCACAGTAAAAGAATCGGACACCCAAAAGTTATCCTCTCCAACAACAGCGACAAATCCTCTTCCCTACGAAGCCAGCGCCGGTGCTCGGCAGCGGGGCGGAGCTTGGCAGCGCGCTTACTGGCGGCCGGGTAGGGCGGAACCTGTGCACTCGTTGGCGGCCGGGCCTAGTGGAGCTCGTCATAAGCAGGCAGATCGGTGCGGCGCCCACGCACTCGCTGATGGCCGGGGGGGCGGATCGGGCCGAAGCCCACATGCTCACCGGCGGCCGGGAGGCGGAGCCCACGCGCTCGCTGGCGGCCTGGCGGGGTGGAGCTCGCCCGGGAGGAGGCCGGTCGGGGCGGAGCACGGGCGCTCGCTGGTGGCCGGATCGGGGCCTCTTCCTTCACCGCAGCCGGCACCGACGCTTCCTCCGACGCGACAGCGAGCGGGCCACCTCGGCGCTCGGCGATGTGCGCGGGCAGGAGGCGGAGGCGGCGTTCCCGACACTGCAGTGGATGGTTTGATGTGGACGTGACTGGATCGAGGAGAGAGACTAAAGGAGACGCAAATTTAGGTACCCCCTCTGCTCCTACGCAAAATGAGTCTTCCTTTGCCTACTTTTGTTGGAGGCCGATTTTTTGCAGCATCCAAAATGGGTTTGGGTAGTGGTTTGCGTCTGTCGTTAGACACAGTCTCAGAGAGATTGTCAACCAACAGTGCATTGATCCTCAGAGCTCGTCAACCAATCAGACACCTGTTGAAATTCAACAGCCAGACGGGTGTAGATACGGCCATACGGAACACCGCAAGTTTGCAGCCTGTTTCAGCTACTGTTTATACTAGTAATAAGTATTGCTACTCTATGGAGGCAGCACTTTTGCTACTCTATGATCAATGATGTGACTGATCCAAGTAATCAGCGCAAAAACAACCAACGGTTGGCTGAAAAATAAGCTGCTGATTTTAACTAATGATGATTTATTGTGAGGGAAAAATACTGTTGACTGAAAAGAAGCGCTGATAAACGCAAACAAATACGTTGAATAAAGATCAAGATAAATTAATTAAGTACATAACTCGCTGGACGAAGTTACAAGCGTCTGAAGCCATCCATTAATATGGAAACGCTTATTCTTATTTAACATGTGTGTCCAACTGCAGTCTCTCTACTACTCTCTAATACTCATAGACAACGTCTCCACTTGTAGGTTAGCTTATCATACTCGCATCGAGTCCACAGCCCACCGTATAATGGTGGCATAAGTTTAAAGGCATGTTTCCTGCCTTCTGGCCAGTAGAATAGGTCGAAACTAATAGTTACTTTCTGAATTCCTGTTGCCTTTGTCAAAATGGATCGAATGAACTGGAATTCACAATCAGTTCCCATCAACTTCTTGAACTCTACTTTCTGGAGATGAGCTAAAGAAAATTCATAGGATTTCCAATGGCACGAGTTATTATCACACGAGAGATCCAATTCTGATCGGTTCTTCAGCAGTAAACACCATGGACGGACATATGCATTATTATTAAATGAATGAATAGAAGGGAATTGAAATTTAAGAAACAAACTCAAACCATTTAGTATATATGAAATAATGGGAAAACATTTTTCTCACCTTAGAAATGATGTAGCGTAACTGTAGGCTCAGATATTTAACATTGCTGCATTGTGCAAGGAGACATGCTATGCCAGGTCCAGTGGAATGTCGTTCCAGAAGTTTAATAAGAACTTTTAAGTGTGTTACATACGGAAGTAGCTATGCCTGTGATTATGTCAATGGTTTGATGCTTTGTCTGATCGAAAAAAATAAAACAAACACAAATGAGAAACCGGAAAAGAAAACATTGACGACAGAAATAAACATCAGACTATGCGGATGTTATTTTATCTTTTTAACAATTTTGAGGCAAATTGAATGCATAGAACAAATTCAAGTGCATGATTGAACAAATAAATGAAGCTACTAGCATTTTCATGCGTTGTCACTCTGAATGCATACAACATACCTTCGGAATTTCAAAATACACTTCAAGGCGTCTAGTTAACCTACAGCATTGCAGGAGATGAATGGGACCATTGTTTCTGTCCTGATCGTCATATTGTCCATGTGAGAACATTAGAATGTTGAGGTTTCCCATACTTGACAACTGACTATGAACGTCAATAATATGCAAATGTTGTCGTACCGAAAACCTGAGATTCTCCAACCTAGGAGCTGAGACTGTGAGCCCAATAAGATCGAAGAAGTCGTCGTCCATATGAAGAACTTGGAGACTAGGAGTCCTGATTTCCAAGAAGTGCATCTCAAACATTGACTCTAGCGATAGCTCCAAAAGTGTGTCAGACTCAATACGCAACATCACTTCCTTATTAGAGAGCTCAAAACGCAATTGGCGAAGCCTAAGCTTGTGCAGGCGTGGGCAGCACGCCGACGACATAAAACGAGAAAGGAGGTAGCCACCATGGGTGGGGACCCTTAAGCCTTCGAGTGAAAGATCTGTAAGGGACGGGAAGACCACTGTGGAAGGAGGCAGTCGAAGTTCTGTCCTACTCAAAGTCAAATGCATGGTCTCCATCTTTGCATAGCTACCTATCTCATCAAGGGACATCATAGGATACCCGATGTCGTTGTCATAGGGATCCATGTCATAGAACCAACGCAATAGCAGCTTCAGTTTCAAGACGAAAGATTTCATCTCGTGCTGCACAGCATGACGGATCCATCCCTGTGCAGCTTCCACGGATACGGGCACGAGCTGTCCCAGTCCCGTTTCTTGTTGGGATATGTCGAAGCAGATCGCCAAGTCCTCAAAGGAACCGGGCTGCTCAGTGGTAGCACGGAGCGCGAGAGCGCCATCGACGAAGGCAATGTACCGCTCGGCGGCAGCGTCTGACCTGCAAAACGAAAGCGGGCTCCTTTATAGCGGCAGCACGAAGCGCGAGAGCGCCATCGACGAAGGCAATGTACCGTCGGCTGCTGTCGAAGTCGAAGCGCAGGGCGGCGACCCCCTTCCAGAGGCCACGCCACCGCCGCGAGAGCGCGTCGGTGCGCACGACGTCCCCGGCGTCCGGAACCAGGTCCAGGATACGGAGGAGCAAGTCGTGGCTGAGGCCGCTGATCAGGTCGCCGCCGTCTCCGATGGAAACAGTTGCCGCCCTTCGTCGTTTCGGTTTCGACCTGCTTCGCAGGTCCATCGTGCAGGAGGGGCCGGCTGACGGCCGGGGCGCCCGGATAGTAGGGAAGAAAATTGTGATAGGGATTTGATTCGTTGGGAGAGTAAATAAAACATTATTAGAGCATTTCCAGCCCAAGCTCCTACTTAGTCCCCTACTCTAAATTTTAGAAATTTGGGCAAAAATCAAACTTCAGTGAAGCCCCTAAATTGGATCTCATTTTGTATGCCCCCTCAAATTATAATCTCAGCCCCTAGATACAGGTTCCTCCTATCTCCCTCTTATTTTGGCCTGATTTTAGGCCTGTGGCTGGAGTTGGACTTTGATTTTGGCCCTCAAATTTTGCAGATCTCCAGCCACAGGCCCGAAATCAAGCCCCTACATCTCTATTTGGAAGGTGGCCTGAAAAAAAAAGGCCCAAATTTACTCACAATTTCAGTGGAACAAGCAGCCTAGGACCCCGATGGTGTGGGACCCACGAATGAGAAAGAATAGGGGGTTCCTATATCTAGGAGGTTGAGATTATAATTTGAGGGGGCATGTAAAATAAGGTCTAATTTAGGTGCTCTACTGAAGTTGAATTTTTATTCAAACTCTTAAAAGTAGAGGCTTGGTCTGGAGATGCTGTTAAAAGACGCTGATTTTGGCTGAAGGAATTGGATGAGGGAGCCACGACGACGTGAGCCGTGTCCGATCTGTGTGTCATCTCTCTGATGGACTGCCCAAGGCCACGGCCCACGGGTTAGGGTGGTCCGACAGCCTAGTAGGCCGGCCAGGCTGAATTCGCCCCAAGTAGGCAGGTTGCAGCATTTCCCGATCGCAGGTTGCAGCATACTCAATTGACCTGTCCCCCCTCCCGTCGGGAAGGGAAGAGGTAGTTTCGATCCTAAATTAAAATTTATTTTAAAAATCTTAGAGCGTCAAGTATCTTAATTTTAACTAATTTTATATAATAATAAAATAATATCAACTAATTATCATTATATTCTTCATTAAATATATTTCTATAGTACACTAATTTAGTGTCATAAATCTTTGCTTTCTCTTTATAATTTTTATCAAACTTAAAATACTTTGACTTTCTAAAATTTTTAGAATGACTTACAATCTGAATAGAGGGAGTAGTGAACAAGAACTTGCTCATCTCTCTATTCACATGCAGGAAAAAATTGTAAGAGGGTGTTTAGATCGATCATTTTGTAAAATTTTTCGGTAGCAACGTGTTAACTTAATAAATGTCCAATTATGATTTAAGTAGGATCAAAAGATTTATGTTGCAACATTTTATGAGGCTGTCAAATTAGTTTCAATTTTCATTAATATTTAATGCTCCATGTATGTGTCTGAATATTGATGTGACGAAACTTTTGGTATTTGGTGGTGAATGTAAACAGGGTCTACGAGCTTGGAGTGTATGTTTTATTTCCTCCATTCACGAAGGAAAGCAAAGCCTTTCCATAGAAATCGGGGTTCTTTCCTTTGAAATTCATCCAATCCAAACAAGCCCTACAAGTTGCCCGGGATTTGCCTTCCTAAAATAATCAATCAATTGATTGATCCTGTGAACAAAGTCGTCAACCAACCAGAACGATGGCTCTGGTGCGTGCTTTTCCTTTTTCCTTTAATCAATCCCTCCGTTTAAGAGTAGTAAACGCCTGATTAATCAAGCTAAAGGGCCTTCCACCTTTGAGTCGTGCGCAGCGATGCAATCAGGCAAGTAGACAATTCTTGACAACACACCAAGAGCAAGTCGGCAAGCCACACATGCCAGCCGCGTCAGACATGGGGTCCACGCATCGACGTGACGGAAACACGAGAAGTCAAACGATACTTAATTTGACTAATTATATAAAAGAAATATTAATATGTATAGAATATATAACCAGTATTATTTGTAGATCATTGACTCTACGTTGATAATAAATTTATTTAGAGATATAATTATAGTCAATATTTCTGTAAATGTAGTTATTTAGAGATATAATATTTAGTAAAATACTTTTTTATTTTTATCTACTTATAGTGAAATGTATGAGCTCTAGATTGATTAACATGTGTTTGATAAACAAAGTTGCTGTATTTTTGGGATTTGGATGTAGGGGGAGGGTCACGTCGCGACTGGTCATCCTCCCTGTTGCTGCGTCCTTTGAATGCGGACAGCAGTGGGCGGTGGCGCCACTTGCTGAGCTACAACTACAATGCGTGGATAATCAAGGATGTGGAAAATTCATCCGAGCTTGGATGCCGTTCGCGGTCGAATCGAACGTTCGTTCCGTTGATTCTTATATGATATGCGAGGCGTAGTAGTAGGTACTGTAGTAGTAGGTAGTAGCACCACATCGCGACTTCGCGAGCGAAAAGTACAGCTCCCGGCTCAGCACGTACGGACGTACCGTACCGCTGCACGCACGCTGCGTAGGTCGACGTACGTAAGCACACGCGTGACTGACCCGTCGCCGTAACCTCCTCCTCCTCTAGTCGTCGCCCATACATATACTGCTCGCTTTCTCATCACACACGTACGTAAGCGCCAGCTCGCTGTGTAGTTTTTTTTTTTCCCCCCTCTTTGTTTGATTTTATAGTTGGATTTGTTGCCCATACGAATTTGCCTCCGATCCTAATCCGCCCGCGAGTTGTTGCCGAGGATTAATCTGCCTTTGTCATTTGTCAACCATCGGGCTCGGCAGAAATCGTCAACCGAGGAGCACGAGGGGGTGCTGTACGGACTACGTGCTTTACTTAACCCTGCCGCTTATTTAAGAGTAAACGAAACGTAGCGTCGTCGTCGTACTAGCGTGCGCCGCATCAGACTCCGTCCGTCCGGCGCCCGGCTTTGTCAGCGGCCGCATGCTGTCAAGTGTAGACGACTATTCTTCTTCTCCTTCTTCGCACGAGCCACAGGCCCACAGGGAAAGTGTCCCATGGCGGGCAAAGGCAAAGCCCTGGTGGAGTCCGTGTCCGTCCATCCATGCCCCGTTGTCCGTTGACGTTGACGACATGAGGGTGCACCGATCGCCGTCACCGGGCCCACATGCGCATGTTTTGGTTTTGCAGCCACACATGTTTGTTTCAGCTACGACTACAACTATTATTACAGGTAGGAGGATCGGGTCGCGCACCTCGCCTGGTGGTGGTCAGTCGTCTCCATCGGCTGCTCGATCGACTTTGCCTCCGTTCCGTTCCACTCCATGTGTGAGTTGGATTGGAGTAATAAGTGGTTGTTTTTTTTTATTCTTTTGACAACAAGAGGAAGCGGTTGTTCGCCTTGGCCCTCGCATCCTGTCCTCTGATGTTGACAGCAGTGGCGCCACTTGCCACTAGAAAAAATAATTAAAAAAAAATTCGGTACCAGTGGCAACGTCCGGGCGTCGATTATATCCTCTGTCTGCGCACACCGAGGTGCGGGGTCCGTCGGATCGGCTGCGGCATGCGCGCGCCGAGCTGCGGGGTCCACCGATCAAGTGACTGAGACACGTCCCATTCCGAGGACGAGTCAGCCCCGTTTAGATTCACGTTCGTTTGTATTTGACAATTTTTATCTAATCATGGCTCAGATAGGCTTAAAAAATTCGTCTCGTGATGTACATGCAAAAAGTACAAACATGCAAATATTTCATCTACATTTAATATTTCATATATGTGCCGTAACGTTTATATCACTAGTTGCAATTGCAATTTGCATTCGATCTAAACAGATCCGATATCTCTCTCTCCCGCCTACCGGGGGCTCCGTCATCCAGGCTCCGCTGCTCGAGCAGAGAAAGAGAGATGGGCGAGAAGATGAGGCCCGCTGGATCGAGCTCTACACCTTCTTGGCGCCGGTGGCTCCATGGCTCCGCGCTCCCGACGCCGCTGCTGCTGCTGCTTCTCCTTCAAGCCGCATCATCCGCGCAAGCTCAGCAAACGGCGGCGATGAAGACCGATCCAGTCGAAGGTGAGCAGCGTCTCCGGTTCTTACAACCCTGGAATGGAACTACTAATTCGAACCAGCTCGATCGCGTGATCGAATTGGACCATCAGCCGCCTCCTTCCTTGCTTGCTTGCATCTTCTCCTTCCTTGGCCATTCTTCTAGCTCTTCGTGATGCTTGCTGGCTGCCTTTATTTGCACAAAGGAACGTACAGTTCGTCTTGGTTTTTGCTCTGTTTTACTACCCCATCCCCACCTCGTGCTCCGAAGAAAGTTTCTGAGTTTTCCATGCCATGTCGATTCAGCCATTTGTTTCCCTGCCGTGCGTGAGATTTCCCCCGCGCTATTTTTACTAGCTGAAAACTTCATTATCTTTTCCTCCGCTACCTCTGGCGGGCTAGTTGTTCCACGGGATCGCCACCTGCAGGGTGGCACCTTCTAAGGAGTTCTATCAGATATTTTAGTGGAGAAGCTGGTTTTTCTATATAAAAAAACAGAGGAGATGAAGCTGCTGCTTCAAAACAGCTGAAATCCTCCGAAGGAGTGTTCGAAATGTCTCGGTTAGAAGGCCAACTGCGGCGGCATCCTTATGGATAGATATCATATTTTTGCCTTTTGACCGCGCGCACACAAGACCAAAAAAAAAAAACAAAAACAAACAAACAAAACAAAACAAAAACAAAACAAAAAAAGACAAAAAAAAAAATCCACACACCACGCCCGTCCACACGTGTAGCTTGCCTTTTGGCCGGTTCCGCGATGTCAAAGCTCAAATGTCATGTCAGCGTGGGCGCTGATTCCTGGCCGTCCGATCGGCGCGGCGCCATCGGACGACCGGGGAGAAGGCGGAGCTCTGTGCCTCTCTCTGTTCCGTTCGTCTGCGAATGAAAATTTTGTATTTTCGTCTTTTTTCAAAACTATTTTTACAAATAGACTCCTGACAAAACTATTTCTATAAAGGAGACAGAATCTCGGCGTCAAAAGACATGACGCCGAGGTTGTGTAGCACGTCGTCGTCTGACATGACGCCGAGGTCCTGCCACGTCATCAGCGAACTCGGTCGCACTGGACAGCGCCGCAGCGGGACCCACAGACCTCGGCGTTAGGACCTTTAACGCCGAGATGTGTAACCTCGGCGTCACTCGCTTTGACGCCGAGGTCTGGGCACTTAAGCCGCGCGTCGGCCTTCTTCCTCCTCCCCCTCCCATTCCAGTAAGGTGCCGGCGTCCTCTCTCTCCCCACTCCCCCCCCCCAAACCATAGGTACCTAAACGGAGGCCTAGGAGACCGGATCGGACGGCTTTTCAAGGTAATATTGGATCCTCTCTTCCATCTTGTCCTTGTAAATTGCATTTTTTGGGTCTATAACTTCCTCTCTCAATGATTTGGTGGCATTGCAACATGTATATGGTGATAATGTGTATTGTTCCATGTTGGTTTTACTACTTGTCTAGGTATTATTTTCTAATTGATTGTTAGGTTGTTATTTTGAACTAAATTATAGTTTTCTAAGTGATGTTTAGTGTTTATTTTGGACACCATTAGGGATTCATAATTGTGCGTAAACCCTAGTTGTGATTAATTTGTAGTATTAAACGCCGTTTTATTTAGATGCAAGACATGTATCGTGAGGAGCTCTGGCGAAAACGGGGTCGTCCTAAAGAATTATACCCCTGGAGCTGGTTCGATGTGATCCCAAAGGTCCAAGGCGCAGGTGGTGCGGGTGACCAACATCTTGAAGCTGAGCTCGGCAACCAAGTATTGCAGCTACCTTCCGGAGGCGATCCATGGCACGCTGCAAACGGAAAAATGAATCATACAAGTGTTTCGCTCAACGAAGCATACAAATGCTTCCATACCTGGATGTGCCTTCGGAGCATGGGCCCTTCGTCAGGGCTGCCCTCCGGGATCATAAGCGCTTGGCCGTGCTCGGCGACCGTCCTCATGATTTCCTTGCCCTGCAGAGTGCGAGTGTATTAGTAAGTGCTTCGTACTCACTGTTTTAAGTATGTTGTGTTTCACACTCACCGCTCGGGTTAACACCGGGGCGAACTCCACCTATCGGCCCGCTCTTGTTGCCTCGTCATAAGGGTTGTTTCCTTCATCCGAGCTTGCTATCTCAGCGTAATCTTACTCGGTCCACGCCGGCTTTAAATGTAGTCTTGCTCGCTGCTAGTACCAAGCAAGGTAGTCCCGAAATGGCTTGTCGCGATGAATTGCGAAGATCTGCATGTTGTTTTGCTCCATGCGCATCCACTCATCTACATACCGTTGGTGCTCGCCCTGCCAGTTGGTGATCTTCCATCTCCTCTGTCGGTTGTACCTGCACAATAACATGTAACAAAATGTAGTCACTATGTGAAATATTGAGCTAGCATATTTGATACAATGTGACAATGCGAACACTTACTGCTGGAGATCCCAACTGGTGGAGAATGGCTCCGGAGGACAATGCATGAGCCTGTTGAACTGGCGTGCAACACGATGCGGGATATGGTACTCCACTGTGTAGAAGCATATAAGGGGGCACCTCATGGACCACACATCCTCGTCCGCCTTGCATAGTGTAATACCCCGGGTATTACGGATTAATTAATCTGCCATGTCATCATATTTAAATTAATCATTTGCATATGATTGTGGTTAGGTCCCTAGAGTGATTTGAATTTAATTAGCATTTGTTTGTAAAATTAAATTCCCAAATAAAGGTTTAAAAATTTACTTTTATTAGGGCCAAAACCTAATTCAAAATCTAAAAGGAATTTTGAGATAGTCCCTTAATAAAAGTTTTAGATCTTTTAAAATGGAACAATTTTATTTTTGGAGATTTCAAAGTTCTGTGGTGGAAATTCAAATTTATTTCAAAACAATGATTTAAAACTTAGTTTTGGATTGGCATTTCAAAAATTATTTGGAATCTGGCAAAACTTCCTAAATAGAAGTTGTAAAGCTCATTGAGTAGAACAACTCTTATTTTGGCAACTTTTCAAGTTGTTGAGAAAATTTAAAAGTAATTTTGAAAATACAGTTTAAAATTCAAAACTCTAGTTTACCCCTTTTTCTGTAGTTTCAAAAATATTTCGAATTTGGATTTAGTTCCAAAAGCAAAGTTGTTCAGAATTTCAAACCCTACAACTTTTGTTTTTGCAGTTTTTCATGTTTGTATGCAAAATCAGTCGAATTTGGTCAAAAACCGACAGCCCCTAGGGATCTATGCTACAGTGTTTCGCCCCTCGCTGTGTTCACGAACAGCACCGGCAGCCGCCGTGTCGCGCGCGGGCGCGCGGTGAGCCGTGCCGGCCGGGATCGTGCCCCCGCGACCTCGGCAGATACGGGCGCGCGTGCGCCGCGTCGTGCTGCGCCTGTCCCCGCCCGTTGCCCCTCCAAAAGGGCAAAGACCACCCCTCTCCACGCCATTTTTCCTTCTCCCGGTCGCCATCGCCACCTCTCGGTTCTCGGCCGAATACGCCGCGCTCCGTCCATCACCACCCTCTCCATCTTGCAGACAGCTAGCTAGCTTCCTTGCGCATCTCCTGCGACCGTCGGCGGGAGCTGTAGAGCTTCGTAACCACCGGAACACCGGTGTCTCCTTCGCGGGCGGGCAGAGCGCCGCCGCGAGCTCCGCCGTCGTCTCGAGCTAGTCTGGGTAAACTCTGGGCCTCGGATTGTTGCGTACCGTGATCTCTGTGACCCCTTGAACCTTACGCGTGCGTCGGCGTACTCTCTGGTTCCCTAGGTTCGCCAGGACGCGTGTTCGCCGTTGTGCCGAGCCACCGGGATCCGCCGCCGTCGCCAAGTCGCCTTCTCCGAACCACCTCCGTCTCCACCGACCCGTCGGCCAGCTTCGTGGTGAGCCCCAGATGCTCGCGCACCTTTTCCCCCTCTCTTTACCGGCTTGTGCTCGCCGGCGACGTGCTCGCCGCCACCACCGAGCCGCCGCGTACGTGTCTCCAGGTGCTGTGCGCCTCGGATCTCGTCGTATCTTAGCTTGGTAGACTCGCCTTGGAGTGTAGAGTCCGTCGGTGCCCTCGGCTTCGTCCCTCGGCTCACCGTCGGCGAGCTAGGGGCGGCGGACCGCCGGCGCCCTCGCCTCTGTCAAAACAGAGGAGAGGCCAGGGGCCTCGGCTTAGAAGATAGGTCTTTCCAGGGGGTTAAGTGCAAATCCCGTGACTCACGTGAATAGTATAGATCGGACCGCGGGTTGATTTCCGATTTCCCCAAGGTCTCTTTTGCTAAATCGCCGGCGCCGGGTGCGGGCAGGCCGAGTGGGCCGGCTCGCTTGGTCATGGGCCGTAGTGGGCTGATTTGGTCTTTTCTTTTTTCAGTGAATTTCAAAATGCTTTTCATTTATATATTCATATGAATAGTGCTGATGATTGTTATTTTCATATGAATTAATCTGTTGAATGGAAAAATGTGAGAATAATTGTGTATGCTCTCTGAAGTATGTAGTATTTGTTAAAAATATAATATAGGGTGTTCCAGTGCCTTTAATCTGCTGAATAAATCAGTAAAGTAATTAATAAATGCAAGTTTGTGTAATTTTAATTAATTCTCTGTAAATCCAAAAATCATGAAATTTATTGTGGCTCTGTTTGGTGATAAAACCTAGCTGTTGGTAAAGTTTGGTTGCAATTGAAGTTAGTTTGGTCAATTAATAAATATATATGGAATTAGGGATTAATAAAGTAAATAGAAAAATGAATTTAGGTTTGTTATGTGAATTTTTGGATTGAATGAAGACCAAGGATCTTTCGCTGTGTGATCCTTGGCAATTCGAGAACTTAGTGCTTGATAGTAGTCATAAAGCTGTGTAGCGGCTTTCTGTGACCGTTAAAAAGGTCAATAAAACAAAAGTAGGAAACATTACTTTTACCTTCCGTAGATCGTTTACAACTTTACCGTGAAGGAAAGTTGTACTCAAGGTATTAATGGTTTACTTTCAAGCATTTCATTTGTTGCCCTCATGCCACGCTAAGCATACATCATTGCATACGTGTAGTGCCCGTTCCCGAGGGGGTCCAGGTCGAGACTACTACTGAGGAGGCCACTCCAGAAGTCATCCAAGGATTCGACATCTGCGGGACTGATCCCGATCCGACGCTGTACACGATCCAAGGCAAGCCCCGGTGCATTCAGCCCCTCTATTACAAAATATTTATAATTCGAGTTAATCTACTGCATTAGGTTAATAGGAGTTGATTGTCACCTATCCAGATGCATTGTCTCAAATAAATACCCCGAAACCTGATTTAAATAAAATGGTTTGAGAAATGCTTAGGCATGCTTAATGAACTTAGCTTTGCATAAAAGAAAAACTATTTTCTGTGCCATGATTATACTTATACTTTAATTGGTGAAGAACTGGTTATCCGCTGGTCGATGTGTATTTGGGTTGGAGTCCCAATGCATGGTCGCTTTCGGAGTAATTTGGAACTGGTCGATGTCTTTGGAAACGTGTTTCGTTGGGTGGCCAGCTCATGGGGCGGCGTTCCCTATGTCTCACTCACCCGACAGGCACGATAATAATAAAAACTATCGGGTAGTCTTGTACTTGGGTTAGAGTCCCAATGCAGGATTGACGGCAGGAAGGAAATAGGGACCGTTCGTTGTAGGCCTGCTGTGATCATGATGAACAGCCTAGCCACATACCAATGCGGAAAGCCTAGAGTTCGGTGGCGCTATTGCTGGAACCGACAACCACGCACTGGGAGTGGAGAGATGGCGAGAGTAGCTTGTACCCACGTGGCCGGCGTGCCTGGATAAGAGTGGAGTACTGTGCTCTCGGGTGGCGCAGGACCGGTTCCGGGATAGCAAAGCCGTGACGACGGGTTGGTATATGTATGCCGGCGTGCTGCATATGCAGTGTGGTTAGAATCCCCAGCTGGGTACTTTCTGGATTCGAATCGACATGCTCCTCGGTTATGGAGACTTGATCCTCACACTCTACACCGAAAAGTGGTTCTCAACTAGGTTATCTGAATGAATAAAGAAATTTGAAGAATGATGATATTTGAGATTGAATGTCGGAACTATAGTTGTGATTATGATATTGATAAAATAAAATATTGAATAGCATAGCAATGCTTTTCTGCAAACTCCTCATCCTCTGCTAGCCTTACCCATAGCCTTGCATTCCTGAGTCTCATTTTACACCCTTAGTCGGGTAAGTCTTGCGGAGTACCCCAAGTACTCAGGGTTTGTTAACCCCGTTGCAGGAGGACCCCAGTCGGAGATCTGTCTTGCTCCATGTTGCGTGACCGTGGTCGAAGAAGAAAGCGGCGATGAGTAAAGTGGAACCCGTGGGCAGGGTTCGAGTTATCTTATCTAGTATTGTGTAACTATTCCACTGCTACTGTATGTCCTCTGGCCTGTAATAACTATATTTGAATCCTATTTGAACAACTGGTTTGTAATCTAAATGTTATGTAATCTTCCGCACTGTACTCTGATGTATTTTTATTATAAAATGTTATAATCCTGTGATGATTCTGCAATGGTGATCCTGTCGGAGAAAAGGGCGCTAATGTAGCCCGACAGACCTGTCTAGATCATTTGGGACACGGGCCCGGCTGTCAGAAGTCGTTAGTGACAATGACAGGTGCCGGTGGGCCAGGTGATTTAGCCGGTTCTGTTACAGTTGGTACCAGAGCATTCCATTGCTAATCATTATGGATTACTTTTCAAAAATTTCAAAATGTTTTGGATCATAAAAAGTTTAACCTATTATTTTGGGTCCAAATTGCTTCTATCCTTATCTTGTTCAGTAGTTCTTGTCTTGTTCTATATTTTACCTTATAGGATTAAGGTAGCTGGTGGAATAATATTATTATTAGCCCTATGTTAAAAGTTTATTTATGTATGTAGGTGCCTTGCATGATTTAAATTCGTAAGTACGTACATGCATCATGATAATCACACCTGTTAATTAACTTCCTCCTTAAAGTGGGTTTTTTGGGATAGTTTACCAAACCTATTCTTGCTAACCTATTATATCTTAAAATTCCACTTACCTTCTCCAGATGGCCCGTTGCAAGTTCACAGCACGCAAGATGACCGGACCACGTGGCGTTCCACGCCACCAGTTGGCGCCACGCGCTGGCGAGGGCGGAGCTTCTGGGAGTCGCCCACCTCGTCGCAGCAGCGAGGAGCTTGAGGCTGAGGTTGGAAGGCTGCAGGATCTAGTCAGGCAGTGGGAGGAAGAATATAGAGTGGCACGTCTCAACCACTACCGTGACGTGAGGACCAATCGAGATCTGCGTCGAGAGATCGATCGCCTGACCAAGCAGAGGGATGAAGCTTGGGATCGTGAGGAGACGATCATGGACAGGATGCTCGAGGCGGAGCAGCGTGTTGGTCAGCTTGAGCTCTACAACAACGTCTTGCACGAGGAGGTGCATGAGCTCTATGGTGAGCTCCACCCTATTCCTGCACCGCAGGAGGGGGATCCTGAGTTGGGAGTTGTCCTCGGTCAGGAGGATGAGGACGTGGAGGATGTTGACGTGGAAGTCGAGCCGGTCGAGGTCGTCGAGGCAGATGCCGAGGAGGACTTCGAGGAGATCGACGAGGACAGTGACGCTTCTGGCGCGTCTGGGATCGATGAGGACTAGGCCGGTGTGGCCTAGAGTTGTCAGCTAGATGCTCTCTTTTGTCTGTAATATAGGTGCTTGCCTAGAAAACCTTAGTTATGGGTTGTGGGTCTTGTCTGGGTGCAAGCCATGTTGTGTGAACTTTGTATTGTTGCTGTGTGCTGCTATGTTTGCTCATCTAATGTAAGACTCAAGTTGGGTTTGCTTATTAACAGATGGGAGACAACTCTGATAATGCAACTGGTGTTCCCCAACCACCTCAGTTTCCACCCACTCTGGCAGAGGCCATCGCTGCATTGACCAATGTTGCAGCGCTGCTAGCTCAGAATCAGCAAGATCGTGGTGGACGTCGTGGCCGCCGTGATAATGAGGATACCACCTACGTTGACTTCACTGACACCCGCCCACCAGTGTTCACTAAGGCTGATGAACCCTTAGAAGCCGATGATTGGCTCCGTACCATGGAGCAGAAGTTTAGCTTGATTCACTGTACCGAGGTCCGGAAACCTCTGTTTGCAGCTCAGCAGCTTCGTGGCCCAGCGACTACTTGGTATGCCAACCTGTTGGCTGCGCAGGATGCTGGACATCAACTTACCTGGCAAGAGTTCCGTGACGCCTTTCGTGCTCATTACATCCCCGCGGGTGTGATGAAATTGAAGCTGGATCAGTTTCTGGCCCTGAAGCAGAATGAGTCCACTGTCGCTCAGTATCTTGGGCAGTTCAACCACTTGGCACAGTATGCACCTGAGCATACCAACACGGATTCTAAGAGGAGAGCCTGCTTTGTCAGAGGTCTGAATTTCAAGATTCAACGCAGTCTGTCTAACAACCTCAAGTGCACTTTTCATGAGGCAGTGGATAGTGCAATAGCTTTTGAGGAAAGCGACCGTCAGCTCCAAGAGGAGAAGAAGAAGAGCAAAAGGTTTAGCTCTTCTGGCAGTCAGAAACGCCAGAAAGTTATCTATCATCCTACCCACCATAACCGTCCGTCATATCCCCATCAGCAGGTAGTTGTGCGCACTGCCGCTACCTCTCATACCTCTAATCAGCAAAACACCACTCAGCCGAATGCCCCTGGCGTTCGTATCAACACTCCACAGACCAACTATAATCACCCATGCTACAACTGTGGAAAGGTGGGACACTGGGCCCGTGATTGCCCTTTTCCGAAGCAGAACAACCAGAATGTGCAGAAAAGTCCTGGTGTTCCGCAACAGCAAGTTCAGCACCGTGGTCACCAGCAGCATGCTCAGAAGGGCAAGATTGTCAAGAAGGCAGGTCGGGTTTATTACACTCAGATCGAAGATATTCCTGCTGGAGAACCCGTCATGATGGGTAAGTTTCCCGTTGCTAGTCATTCTGCCGTTCTGCTATTTGATTCTGGTGCATCTCATTCGTTCATCAACCGTACATTTATGGTTAAACATGAAATGCCTATTGGGGAAATAAAGGAAGATTTCCTTATACATTCGCCCGGGGGGCGTATAACTACTAAAGAGGTAGTTCAGGGAGTACCTATAGAGCTGGGAGGGCATAAATTCCCAACCACAATGATAGTACTTAAGGATCAGGATATAGATGTGATATTAGGTATGAATTGGATGTATCAGCACAAGGCCTTGATTGATGTGTTGAATAGAACCATAAGAGTGAACATACCTAATAGTCAAACTCAACTTCTTATCCAACTTCCATTGCCCGTAAGAAAGATTGAAAAGACCGTGCAAAGGTTGTGTGCCACCGCAGTTGAAGAAGTATTGAAGATTCCAGTGGTCTGCGAATTTCCAGACGTATTCCCTGATGAGTTGCCTGGTTTGCCACCTGATCGAGATGTGGAATTTGCTATTGAGCTAAAACCTGGAACCGCACCTATATCTCGTAGAGCCTACAGAATGCCTCCCAAGGAATTGGCAGAGCTTAAAGTGCAGCTTCAAGATTTGCTAGATAAGGGTTTCATCAGACCCAGCTCATCTCCTTGGGGTTGTCCTGCCATCTTTGTCAAGAAGAAAGACAAATCCCTCCGACTCTGTATTGATTACCGTCCACTCAACGAGGTCACCATCAAAAACAAATATCCTTTACCCCGTATTGACCTACTCTTTGACCAGCTGGCTGGAGCTAAGGTGTTTTCCAAGATTGACCTTAGGTCTGGCTACCTCCAAATAAAGATCCGTCCCGAAGACATCCCAAAAACAGCTTTCACCACTAGATATGGCCTATATGAATACCTCGTCATGTCTTTTGGCCTAACCAATGCACCCGCCTATTTCATGTACCTCATGAATTCCGTCTTCATGCCTGAGCTCGACAAATTTGTTGTCGTATTCATTGATGACATCCTGATCTATTCTAAAACACCCGAAGAACATGCCAACCACCTCCGTATCGTCTTGAACCGTTTAAGAGAACATCAACTCTATGCCAAATTCAGCAAATGTGAGTTCTGGTTGGACCGAGTTCCATTTCTTGGACATATCCTGACGGCTGAAGGTGTGTCCGTAGATCCGAGTAAGGTGGAAGAAATCTTGAACTGGAAACCACCAACCACTGTGCACCAGGTTCGCAGTTTCATGGGAATGGCGGGATATTACCGCCGATTCATTCCGGATTTCTCAAGAATAGCTAAGCCTATAACCAACCTATTGAAGACTCAGGTCAAGTTTGTCTGGTCGCCAGAATGCGAGACAGCGTTTCAAACCTTGAAGAGATGTTTGACCACTGCACCAGTCCTTGCTCAGCCAGATATTGAAAAGCCGTTTGATGTGTACTGCGATGCGTCGGGTACTGGCCTTGGTTGTGTTTTGATGCAAGAGGGCCGAGTCATTGCTTATGCTTCACGACAACTCCGGCCTCATGAAGAGAATTATCCCACTCATGATCTTGAATTGGCAGCTGTGGTTCATGCATTGAAGATCTGGCGTCACTACTTGTTAGGCAGCACATGCAATGTCTACACTGATCACAAAAGCCTGAAATACATCTTTACACAAGAAGAATTAAATATGAGGCAACGAAGATGGCTTGAGTTGATAAAAGATTATGATATTGAAGTGCACTACCATCCTGGTAAAGCTAATGTGGTTGCCGACGCACTCAGTCGGAAGGCTCATTGTAATTGCTTGACTGTGAAGCCATATGATCTGTCGTTGTGTTACGGGTTGGAAAAATTGGGCATAGAAATAGTCCCTCAAGGCAGTTGGAACAATATCAGCATCAAACCCTCCATCCGTGATGAAATCGTGGCTGCTCAGAAACATAGTAAAGGTATCAGGCACATCAAAGAGAAAATCCAAGCAGGGAAAGCAGATTGTTTCAGAATTGATGATGAAGGGATTGTATGGTTCAAGAATCGGCTTGTAGTTCCAAAAATTCCAGAGTTACGTGGCAAGATTCTTGACGAAGCTCATTTGATAAGATACTCTATTCATCCGGGAAGCAACAAAATGTACCAGGATTTGAAACAGAAGTTTTGGTGGACTAAGATGAAGATCGAGATTGCTCAGTATGTAGCAAAATGCGACACTTGTCAGAAAGTAAAAGCTGTACACATGAAGCCTGGTGGAGAGCTGCAACCATTACCTATTCCTGCATGGAAATGGGAAGACATCAGCATGGATTTCATTATGGGTCTCCCAACAACCTCTAGGGGTTTCAATTCTATCTGGGTTGTTGTGGACCGCCTCACTAAACAAGCTCATTTCTTACCTGTCAAGAAAATGTACAGGGCTCCGCACTACGCCAAGCTATACATAGAAAATCTGATGAAGCTACATGGAGTGCCCAAGACCATTGTCTCTGACCGAGGTACTCAGTTCATATCCTAATTTTGGAGATCCTTTCATAAATCATTGGGTACAAAACTCCTGCATAGCACAGCCTATCATCCTCAGACTGACGGACAGACAGAGAGAATAAATCAGATACTTGAAGACATGTTAAGAGCCTGTGCACTCAATTACCCTGAGAAATGGGACGAGTGTTTGGCATTGGCCGAATTCTCGTACAACAACAGTTACCAAGAAAGTATAAAAATGGCTCCGTTTGAGGCAGTATATGGCCGCAGGTGTCGTACTCCATTGAATTGGTCCGAACCTGGAGAAAGATGGTTCTATGGAGTTGACTTGGTCAATGAAGCCGAAGAGAAGGTTCGACTGATACAGGAAAATTTGAAAGTGGCACAGTCACGACAGAAAAGTTATGCCGATCAGCGGCGCAGACCTTTGACATTTCAGGTTGGAGACTATGTATACTTGAAAGTTTCGCCCATGAAAGGAGTTAACCGCTTTGGAGTCAAAGGCAAGTTAGCCCCGCGTTATATTGGACCGTTCTTAATCATAGGACGCGTGGGAAAGGTAGCTTACAAGCTTAGATTGCCAGAACATCTCTCGGAAGTACACAATGTGTTTCATGTTTCTCAGCTGAAGAAGTGTCTCCGAGTACCTGGACAAGTCATCGATGTTGAAGGAGTAGCACTTGAACCTGAATTGACATACTCGGAGCAGCCAGTACGAGTTTTGGATATAAAGGACCGTGTTACCCGAAGGACCACAACCAGATGGTACAAGATCCAATGGAGTGATCATTCTGAAGATGAAGCTACCTGGGAATCTGAAGATTTCTTGGCGGAAAACTTCCCTGAGTTCTTTGCTACCTTGTAAAATGTAACCCTGTCTTTTAATGCGTATGTTTTCCCCTTGTCTCTTGTTTAAGTATGAACTGGTTGTTGTTAGCTCTTTTTCCTATGCCTTGTTCCAATCTTGGTTATGTACCTAATCTCGGGACGAGATTTCTTTTAGGGGGGAAGGCTGTAATACCCCGGGTATTACGGATTAATTAATCTGTCATGTCATCATATTTAAATTAATCATTTGCATATGATTGTGGTTAGGTCCCTAGGGTGATTTGAATTTAATTAGCATTTGTTTGTAAAATTAAATTCCCAAATAAAGGTTTAAAAATTTACTTTTATTAGGGCCAAAACCTAATTCAAAATCTAAAAGGAATTTTGAGATAGTCCCTTAATAAAAGTTTTAGATCTTTTAAAATGGAACAACTTTTATTTTTGGAGATTTCAAAGTTCTGTGGTGGAAATTCAAATTCATTTCAAAACAATGATTTAAAACTTAGTTTTGGATTGGCATTTCAAAAATTATTTGGAATCTGGCAAAACTTCCTAAATAGAAGTTGTAAAGCTCATTGAGTAGAACAACTCTTATTTTGGCAACTTTTCAAGTTGTTGAGAAAATTTAAAAGTAATTTTGAAAATACAGTTTAAAATTCAAAACTCTAGTTTACCCCTTTTTCTGTAGTTTCAAAAATATTTCGAATTTGGATTTAGTTCCAAAAGCAAAGTTGTTCAGAATTTCAAACCCTACAACTTTTGTTTTTGCAGTTTTTCATGTTTGTATGCAAAATCAGTCAAATTTGGTCAAAAACCGACAGCCCCTAGGGATCTATGGTACAGTGTTTCGCCCCTCGCTCTGTTCACGAACAGCACCGGCAGCCGCCGTGTCGCGCGCGGGCGCACGGCGAGCCGTGCCGGCCGGGATCGTGCCCCCGCGACCTCGGCAGATACGGGCGCGCGTGCGCCGCGTCGTGCCGCGCCTGTCCCCGCCCGTTGCCCCTCCAAAAGGGCAAAGACCACCCCTCTCCACGCCATTTTTCCTTCTCCCGGTCGCCATCGCCACCTCTCGGTTCTCGGCCGAATACGCCGCGCTCCGTCCATCACCACCCTCTCCATCTTGCAGACAGCTAGCTAGCTTCCTTGCGCATCTCCTGCGACCGTCGGCGGGAGCTGTAGAGCTTCGTAACCACCGGAACACCGGTGTCTCCTTCGCGGGCGGGCAGAGCGCCGCCGCGAGCTCCGCCGTCGTCTCGAGCTAGTCTGGGTAAGCTCTGGGCCTCGGATTGTTGCGTACCGTGATCTCTGTGACCCCTTGAACCTTACGCGTGCGTCGGCGTATTCTCTGGTTCCCTAGGTTCGCCAGGACGCGTGTTCGCCGTTGTGCCGAGCCACCGGGATCCGCCGCCGTCGCCAAGTCGCCTTCTCCGAACCACCTCCGTCTCCACCGACCCGTCGGCCAGCTTCGTGGTGAGCCCCAGATGCTCGCGCACCTTTTCCCCCTCTCTTTACCGGCTTGTGCTCGCCGGCGACGTGCTCGCCGCCACCACCGAGCCGCCGCGTACGTGTCTCCAGGTGCTGTGCGCCTCGGATCTCGTCGTATCTTAGCTTGGTAGACTCGCCTTGGAGTGTAGAGTCCGTCGGTGCCCTCGGCTTCGTCCCTCGGCTCACCGTCGGCGAGCTAGGGGCGGCGGACCGCCGGCGCCCTCGCCTCTGTCAAAACAGAGGAGAGGCCAGGGGCCTCGGCTTAGAAGATAGGTCTTTCCAGGGGGTTAAGTGCAAATCCCGTGACTCACGTGAATAGTATAGATCGGACCGCGGGTTGATTTCCGATTTCCCCAAGGTCTCTTTTGCTAAATCGCCGGCGCCGGGTGCGGGCAGGCCGAGTGGGCCGGCTCGCTTGGTCATGGGCCGTAGTGGGCTGATTTGGTCTTTTCTTTTTCCAGTGAATTTCAAAATGCTTTTCATTTATATATTCATATGAATAGTGCTAATGATTGTTATTTTCATATGAATTAATCTGTTGAATGGAAAAATGTGAGAATAATTGTGTATGCTCTCTGAAGTATGTAGTATTTGTTAAAAATATAATATAGGGTGTTCCAGTGCCTTTAATCTGCTGAATAAATCAGTAAAGTAATTAATAAATGCAAGTTTGTGTAATTTTAATTAATTCTCTGTAAATCCAAAAATCATGAAATTTATTGTGGCTCTGTTTGGTGATAAAACCTAGCTGTTGGTAAATTTTGGTTGCAATTGAAGTTAGTTTGGTCAATTAATAAATATATATGGAATTAGGGATTAATAAAGTAAATAGAAAAATGAATTTAGGTTTGTTGTGTGAATTTTTGGATTGAATGAAGACCAAGGATCTTTCGCTGTGTGATCCTTGGCAATTCGAGAACTTAGTGCTTGATAGTAGTCATAAAGCTGTGTAGCGGCTTTCTGTGACCGTTAAAAAGGTCAATAAAACAAAAGTAGGAAACATTACTTTTACCTTCCGTAGATCGTTTACAACTTTACCGTGAAGGAAAGTTGTACTCAAGGTATTAATGGTTTACTTTCAAGCATTTCATTTGTTGCCCTCATGCCACGCTAAGCATACATCATTGCATACGTGTAGTGCCCGTTCCTGAGGGGGTCCAGGTCGAGACTACTACTGAGGAGGCCACTCCAGAAGTCATCCAAGGATTCGACATCTGCGGGACTGATCCCGATCCGACGCTGTACACGATCCAAGGCAAGCCCCGGTGCATTCAGCCCCTCTATTACAAAATATTTATAATTCGAGTTAATCTACTGCATTAGGTTAATAGGAGTTGATTGTCACCTATCCAGATGCATTGTCTCAAATAAATACCCTGAAACCTGATTTAAATAAAATGGTTTGATAAATGCTTAGGCATGCTTAATGAACTTAGCTTTGCATAAAAGAAAAACTATTTTCTGTGCCATGATTATACTTATACTTTAATTGGTGAAGAACTGGTTATCCGCTGGTCGATGTGTATTTGGGTTGGAGTCCCAATGCATGGTCGCTTTCGGAGTAATTTAGAACTGGTCGATGTCTTTGGAAACGTGTTTCGTTGGGTGGCCAGCTCATGGGGCGGCGTTCCCTATGTCTCACTCACCCGACAGGCACGATAATAATAAAAACTGTCGGGTAGTCTTGTACTTGGGTTAGAGTCCCAATGCAGGATTGACGGCAGGAAGGAAATAGGGACCGTTCGTTGTAGGCCTGCTGTGATCATGATGAACAGCCTAGCCACATACTAATGCGGAAAGCCTAGAGTTCGGTGGCGCTATTGCTGGAACCGACAACCACGCACTGGGAGTGGAGAGATGGCGAGAGTAGCTTGTACCCACGTGGCCGGCGTGCCTGGATAAGAGTGGAGTACTGTGCTCTCGGGTGGCGCAGGACCGGTTCCGGGATAGCAAAGCCGTGACGACGGGTTGGTATATGTATGCCGGCGTGCTGCATATGCAGTGTGGTTAGAATCCCCAGCTGGGTACTTTCTGGATTCGAATCGACGTGCTCCTCGGTTATGGAGACTTGATCCTCACACTCTACACCGAAAAGTGGTTCTCAACTAGGTTATCTGAATGAATAAAGAAATTTGAAGAATGATGATATTTGAGATTGAATGTCGGAACTATAGTTGTGATTATGATATTGATAAAATAAAATATTGAATAGCATAGCAATGCTTTTCTGCAAACTCCTCATCCTCTGCTAGCCTTACCCATAGCCTTGCATTCCTGAGTCTCATTTTACACCCTTAGTCGGGTAAGTCTTGCGGAGTACCCCAAGTACTCAGGGTTTGTTAACCCCGTTGCAGGAGGACCCCAGTCGGAGATCTGTCTTGCTCCATGTTGCGTGACCGTGGTCGAAGAAGAAAGCGGCGATGAGTAAAGTGGAACCCGTGGGCAGGGTTCGAGTTATCTTATCTAGTATTGTGTAACTATTCCACTGCTACTGTATGTCCTCTGGCCTGTAATAACTATATTTGAATCCTATTTGAACAACTGGTTTGTAATCTAAATGTTATGTAATCTTCCGCACTGTACTCTGATGTATTTTTATTATGAAATGTTATAATCCTGTGATGATTCTGCAATGGTGATCCTGTCGGAGAAAAGGGCGCTAATGTAGCCCGACAGACCTGTCTAGATCATTTGGGACACGGGCCCGGCTGTCAGAAGTCGTTAGTGACAATGACAGGTGCCGGTGGGCCAGGTGATTTAGCCGGTTCTGTTACACATAGTGTGCTCAAATTGAGTCCAGTGACTAGATTGCGAGTGTATGGACGCCATTCAACCTGTGTATGGCATTGCTAAGTTAGTATGTAGAGTAAAAGCAAAAGTAAAGGTCTATTGTGAACAACTTACATGCTGTGGTTGGAGAATGTCAAGCTCATTGGTGTAGCTTATGTAGGTGTAACACCCCTGGTGTTACGGTTAATTAAAACCTGCCATGTCATCATTCTTAGTTGCTAATCATCCCGCATTAAACTTGATCACTGTACTAATTAAAATAAGTTTTATTTTCACGTATGATTGTACTTAGGTATTTTTGAGTGACTTTATGATTTAAATATTTGTTTGTGTGTATGCCTTTAAATTCAAAAGAAAAATTTAAAAGGAATCATTTAAAAATCCTAATCGGACCCGAAACCCTAAATCAAAAACTAAATAGAATCATGTGTTGGGCCTTAAACAAAATTTGTAAATCTTTAAAAGTTACGCAACTTCTATTTTGGACAATTTTGAAGTTATTAAAAAGAATTTCAACTTAAACCCTAGTCAATGTTTTAAAGTTCAAACTTGAAATACAAATTTAAAACCTAAAGAGAATCTAATGAAAGTGGTTTAATGAAAGTTGTGGATCTTTTAAAATAGAACAACTTTCATTTTTAGAGATTTTGAGGTTTATCGGTGAAAATTCAAATTAAACACCAATTAGTGTTTGATCATTCAAATTTAAAATGCTATTTCAAAAACTATCAAGAATTTGGACAAAATACTTTATTGACAGTTGTAAGGAATTTAAAATAGAACAACTTTTATAATTGAGTATTTTGAAGTTATGAATAGGAAATTCAAATTTACCTCAAAACAGTGTTTTAAATTTGAATTTGAAATGCTATCTCAAAAGTTATCTAGAATCTGACAAAACTTCTTTAAGTAAAGTTGTAAGGCTCAATGAGTAGAGAAACTTTTATTTTTGCCATTTTTCATGTTATTTTGATAATTTGAAAGTAATTTGAAAAATTGTGTTTGAAATCAAAATTGGGGATTTACCCCCTTTTAAATATCTTCAAATCTGGGCCGAATCTGAATTTGGTGCAAAAAGCAAAGTTGTTCATAATAAAATTTCTCACAACTTTTATTTTATATGTTCCACCTGATACCTGTTGGATAGGGAATAATTGGCAAATCTAGGGGTTGACTTTAAACTGCTACAGTAGCCGGCCCCCCTCTTCTTCTCTGTTCGTGCAGGTGCCAGGCGCGCGTGCGCCGCGCAGGCCGCCGGTGTCACCCGGGGCCGGCCGGCCGCGTGTCGCCGTCGACGCCGGGCCCGTGGGGGTCCTCTCCGCGCTGTGCTCCTCTCCGCTGTCCTATTTAAGGCTCGAGCCGTCGACGCCCCTCCTTTTTACTCCATTGCCGCCGACGAGCACCTCTCTGGCTTGTGACAAAATTCGTGCTGCATATCCACCATCGTCTAATCACTCATGTCAGCAGCTCCTCTACAATCCCACGGACCCTTCCAATTTGTTGGTGCTTGATGGTTTCACTGGAACAAACCTCTGCACCACCATTTTCCTCCCCGGTCTCCGCCGAGCACGGTCGGGATCCGCCTCGACGTGGTGCGCTTGGTCGGGTGAGAAACTGCGCGAATTAATCGGTGTCCTCGTTTCCTAGTAACCCAATGAAACTTACCAACCCATCCTTTTTCCCCGTGATGCACAGCATTGGCCAGAACGCCACCTCGCCGTCGGAGTACACCACCGTCCGCGCCATCAACATCGACGTCGTGCTCCACTACGTCTTCGGTCCAACCAGCGCGAGCACGCCACTATGGGTGAGGCTATGTTGCTCAGCGCATCATCTTCTTAAACCCTACCGGGTCGTTCTCGTCGGGACACGACCGCGGTGTCACCCACCGAGAGCTCGTGCCGCCATGGCCATCGCTGTCGTGCTCTAGGTGTCGGTCCAGGTTCCTAGTTAGGCGTGCGGGAGGTAGGAGAGCACCCTGGTACCGTTGGTCATGTCTGAAAGTCACCGACGGCGTGCTCGGTGGCCAGCGCCGCCGCCTGCGCGCGCGTCCCGAACGTTAGCGAGGGGAGGGAGAAGAATCTGACGGGCGGGGACCGCCTGGCAGGGGGTCAGCGAGAGGGAGAGCGGTCCTGGGCCGGCCTGGTCGTTTTGGGCTGCCTCGGGCCGTTTTGAGTCTTTCTAATTTCCTCGCGAATTAAATTACATTTTCTATTTCCTAATGACTTGCATAGTGATGAGTCTTGTTATTTTTGTGAGGATTAATCATTTTTGTGAGGATTAATCTACTATGTCAAAAATCATGAAAATACATGTATGGACTCCTTGCAATGTGTATAATAATACAAAAATATGGGAAGTGGTATTTGTATACCTTTTACTGAGGATAAAAATGCAATTTTTAATTAGAAAACCCAACTTGGATGAATTTTAATAAATTCTCTGTTAGTCCAAAAATCGTGAAATTTTATTTGCCACTGTTTTAGGGTAAGAGCTACCTGTTGTTAGAGTTTGGTCTCAAAAGGAAGTAGTTTAATTGTTTATTAATTAAATGCTTGATTAATTGATTAATAAAAGAAATAGAGGATGACTTAAGTATTGGTTGATTATGGGATTTATGTGTTAATCTTGGGTCATTATCATGTGCTGACCCTTGGTACCTTGTTAACTTGCTAAGTTTATGCTAATCTTGTTAGTTCATGCAAATGATATTTTATGTAAATAGTTTACCGGTCTGTTAATTGATGCTCTATTTAATGATTATTAAAAAACATTAAAAAAAACTCTAGCGACTTAGATTTTGCGTGACTTTCAGATTTATTGTGGACCCTGAGGCATTAACTTAAAATGGTCTTTGGCATCTTTAATTAATTAATTGAGTTCTCAATTAAATTGCTAATTAGAACAGTAATCATCTATATTATTCACATATGATAAGGGTTGACGACCTGTTTAAGCAAATGAGAAGTAGTGTTATAATGAAATTCGCTCAACTTTCTATGACTGTTAGAATGACCAATAAATAAATTATACCACCACCACCTTGTCTAATGAAGTTTATTTTACTACTTTATCGTAAAGTAAAGTTGTACTCAACTTCCTAAATTAACTTTATTCTTTAGTATTAATTCACCAGTTAGTGCATCCCATGCAATGGCATACATATCATCATGTAAGTGTTGCATTATTATTCGTGTAGTGCACGCGTGGTGATTATTATCTGAAGCGTGTCCCGAGTAAGGCCTTCACTCGGTAAACGTGGATCCTTCCCGGAGATTGACTTCAGGCTTCTATCTACTTCAAGCAACAGGCAGGCCCCGGTGCATTTGCCCCTCCTTGTTATTTAAAAATATTTATCACTTGAGTTAATCTACTGCATTAGGTTAATAGGAGTTGAGTGATAACCCATTGATGCATTACCTTTCCTTGACCACATATTATACCTGAGACCCTGATTTATTTAAATTTTTTAAAAAATGCTTAGTTATGCTTAATGATAGAGTTGCAAAAATGCTATTTTGAAAAAAAATATGATGATATGAAACAAATGAATCATTTTATGGGATTGGTATTGTTCTCGTTTGTTGATGGTGTACTTGGCCAGTCCATTATCATCAACGTTAATGGGTTTTCCCGTTTGGTTGGCCAACTAATTGGGTTAGAGTCCCAACTTTCGTCGCCATCGGGAAAGGGATGTGAAAACCGGATAGTTGCCAGTGTACTTGGGTTAGAGTCCCAATGCATGGTTTCTAACAGAAAAATATTAGGGACCATTCGTTGTCGGCCTGCTGTGATCATGACTTTGCAACTAGCCACATACTACGGAAAGCCTCTGACTCCGGTGGCTCTACTGCTGGAACCGACAACCACGCACTGGGAGTGGAGAGATGGCGAGAGTAGCGTGTACCCTCGTGGCCGTCGTGCCTGGAGACTAGAGGGGTACTGTGCTCTCGGGTGGCGCAGGACCGGTTCCGGGGTATGAAAAGCCGTGGTAGGCGGGGTTGGCATATGCAAGCTTAAGTGCTACATATGCAGTGTGGATAGGGATCCCCAGCTGGGTACTTCTGGATTCGAATCGACGTTGCTCCTCGGTTAATGGAGACATGATCCTCACACTTACAGCGAAGAGTGGTTCGGAACTAGGTGTTTCTGAGAATGAATATGATTTTGAAAGTACATGATATACGAGAATTGATATTGGAATTATGTATATGAATAAAATAATATTGAGATCAAATAATGAAATAGGTTAGAAATGCTTTTCTGCAAAATACTTTGACTCTCGCTCAAGCCTTACCTCGACTCCCCTCAGCCTGCATTCCTGAGTCTAATTTTACACCTTTGGTCGGGTAAGTCTTGCGGAGTACCCCATGTACTCAGGGTTTGTTAACCCCTGTTGCAGGTAAACTGAGTGTGCAGTACTGCGTGAGACCATACCGGTCAGCGGATCGTGCAGGGATGAAGATGTGTATATAATGAGACCCTTGGGCAGGGTGTTTAGTTGTACATCGCTACTCCACTACGAGACTCTGGTTTGGGATAATGTAAGCTAGATTTGTAAATCTATATTAATGTAACTCTTACGCACTCTTTACTCTGATTTATCTTATTTGTGTAAACTGTTGTAATACTTATAAGGTCTTTACAATGAGATCCTCGGGGAAATTAGGGTTTCCTACGAGACCCGACGGGCCACCTAAGTCAAAGGGAACTCGTGCAGACTAGTCAAAGGTCCTTAAGGACGATGACGGGGCACGTGGGCCCTATGATTAAGGCGGTTCCGTCACAGTAGGCGTGGCGAGAGAGGGAGTAAGTGCCACGAGCACGTTCGTACAAGTGTGCCACAGTTGGGGCCACCACCGGGTCACCTACGGGAAACCAAGGAGCAGGAACTTCAATTATGTGCGGCCTACCAACGGGTAGCCTTTCCCACATCCAAATCTGCAATGCCACACAAATGTGTAAGGAACACCATTTTGCAATACAATCGGAATGACATAACATATAACGGAAAATTTAATTTACCTGCAAGAGGGTTATGCAGCCGGCGACAGTTGGGGCCCTTCTTGCAGCACGGCGGCACGCCTCACACATCTGCCGGTAGAGGAACCCAAGAACCGTGGACCCCCAACTAAACTGTCCCACGTCGTCCCAATTGAGCAAGCACGGGATGTACATCCACGATGCGGTGTCACCGGTGCCATCAGGAAACATCATTGTACCGAACATGTGGAGGACCCATACCCTGCAGTGGTAGTTGACGGTGTCCTCATCGGCATCTGGTGGGCACTGACCAAACTCCTGTCGCAGCCACCTGAGTGACACCCCACTAGTACGCCTCTTCTTCCCCGCCTCAACCTCTGGCAGTGCTCACCCGAGGAAAGCCTCCACACGTGCCTGCCACCCCTCGAACACAACTTCCCCTGTGACCGCAAAGCCGCGTATCTTGAGCCCAAGGATCATCGCAGTGTCTTCCAGGGTGACTGTCATCTCTCCACAAGGAAGGTGGAAGGAGTGTGTCTCTGGGCGCCACCTATCGATCAGTGCAGTCAACGCAGCCGAGTTCAAAGGAGGCAGGCCACGGCGACAGATACGAGCCACTGTCGCAAGGTTGGCACGCTTCAGGAGGGACGTGTAGCGCTCATCATAGCGCATGACGGAAGCTGCATCATGGGTGATCGGCCGCAACACCTGCAAAGCCTGCACAAAGAGTTTTCATAAGACAATCTACGAGCTTAAGGAAGTAGGCACACGTGAACATTTGAATAGATTCATGATTTGTTACCTCTCCATTCTCAATCCGCCGCGCCCTGTGGTCCTTGTCGAACCGATTGTCAAGTAGAGGGTATTGCTCCATCCTGCATTGGCAACAAATGAATAGAGTAAGTAAAGTAAATGTTGTGAAGTAAGAAATTAACTTAAATGCAGTACAATAACAAAAGTAAACGTATTCAAAATTTTAGTACATTACTAAATAAAGTAGTGGATACCTGCTCCCTAAGTAATTCCGGGCATCTTCTTCTATTGTGCCCTGACTTATGACATTTGGAGTAAAGGTTACGTTGCGGGTCCTCTACGAAATGTGTGCCAACCTTACTTGCGGTGGACTTGCCCTTGGAAGCTCGATCTATGTCCATCTTTAACCTCTTGCGCCTTCTGGGACCTTTGTTCTTCCATAGCAATCCAAGATCAGCAACATACTTTGCGCCTTCGTACACGGGCCACTCACCCTCGTCCAAAAATGGCTCGAAGTGCGGTTGCCACGTGCTCAAAAGGGAAGACAACGCGAACTCCTTAACTGTAATACCCCGGGTATTACGACTAATTAATTTTGACATGTCATCATGTTTAGTATTAAGCATTTGCATTTGATTATGCTTAGGGTCCTTAGAGTGGTTCATTGACAAATGCCTTGGAGGTTGTGATTGAATTATCATTTGAGAATTTAAAATAAATCAAAAAGGAAAAATTCAAATTGGGCCCTAATCGGACCCCAAAACCCCAAATCAAAATCTACTTGGAATTTGGTGATGGTCCCTTAATAGAAGTTGTAGATCTTTTTATATAGAACAACTTTTATTTTGTGTGTTTTTGAAGTTCTTTAATAGAAATTCAAATTAAACCCTAATTACCACTTTGAAATTCAAATTTGAAATGCCAATTTAAAAACTATTGAGAATCTGACCAAACTCATTTAATGAAAGTTGTAAAGATTCTCAAGTAGGACAACTTCTATTTTGACAATTTTTCAAGTTGTTAAATAAATTTAAAAGTAATTTTAAAATTTCAGATTGAAATTTAAAACCCTCTTTTACCCCCTTTTGAATAGTTTCTAAAGTATTCAAAATTTGGAGTTGATCCCTTAATCAAAGTTGTTCAGAATTTGGAACTCTACAACTTTGGTGTTTACACATTTTCATGTTGTTATACAAAATCTGGCGGTATTGGTCAAAAAACCGTGTGGGAGTATTGAAATGCTACAGTGATTTGCCCCTCCCCGCTCTGTTCGCGCACAGTCGCGGCCGCCGCCGTGTCGCGCGCGCGCGCCACCGTCCGTGCCGGCCAGGATCGCGTCCCCGGTGCCGTTTCCCGTGCTGGAGATCGTGCGCCGCCCTATGCCGCTTCTGTCCCTCCCTCTGGTCGGCTTAAAGGGCGACGACATCCCCCTCCGTGCCCTCACCCTTTCCCTACCCCGCCGCACCCGCCTCGAATTCGAGCCAAAAATCAGCCGCACTCCGACCTCCTCACCCAAATTCCGCTCGTCTCTAGCCTCACTGGGTTCTTGAACACGACTTGTGCCTCTGTGGTTCGGTTTCCGTGCGTCGAGGGTCCCGGAACGCTCGCCGTCGTCTTCGGGCCCGGCGGAGCACCGCCGCAGCCACCTCTCTCGCGTCGAGCTCGCTGTGGTGAGTCTCTCTACCTTAGACTTCCCGTTTGTGACTCTATGAGTCATACCTTAGCTCATGCTCGCAGCGGCATTCCATTTTGTCCCCTAGAATCACCGGAACGCGACTTCGCCGTGGAGGCCGAGCCGTTGCACGCCGCCGCCGTCGTCTTGCTCGCTGCTCCGCTCCATCTCAGCCTCGGCCAGCCGTCGGAATAGAGCCGTGGTGAGCTCCTGATCTTCCCCTGGCCTTTTTAGTCACTTCTACCGCATTCTCGCGGCTGGAACAGGGTGGCCGTGTCGCCGCGACCGCCATGGGCGAGTCTGCACTCGTCGGAGGTGCCGGTGTTTGGGCTTAGGGTACTGGGTAGTCCGCGTGGTGCTGGGGAGTGGTCGGGCATGGTTGGGTTCGCCGTTAGGGGCGCCGGCGGCGAGGCCCGCGGTCGCTCGTCGCGTGCGCGCGCGTGTCGGGTCGCGGCGTGAGGTAGGGGGAGGAACTGACAGGCGGGGGCTGCCTGTCAGTGCCTCGGCATGGCGCCTGGGGCGCGGGCCAGTGCGGGAGCGGCCGAGTGGGCCGGCCTGCCTGACTTGGGCCGTCCCGGGCCAAAAGGAGTTTTCCATTTTTCCGTGGAATTTCAAGTGGATTTCCATTTTAAATTACTATGAATAGTTCCTGTGTTTGTTATTTTTGTAATATTATTTTTGTTGGTCTAAAAATCATGAAAATAATTGTGGGTACTCTCTGGAGCATGTAGTATTTTATAAAAATATTAGATATAGGGTTTGGACATTTTCTGTGGGAACTAAAAATCAGCATATTAATTAGTAAATGTAACTTTGAGCAATTTTAATAAATTCCAGAATTCTCCAAAAATCATGAAAATTTATGTGGTGCTAATTTAGAGTAAGATCTATCTGTTGGGTAAGTTTGAGCTCATTTGGAAACTGTTAGAACACTTGTTTATTAGTTGTGGGGCATTTGATTAGTAGAATTAATCTAAGCGAATAATCCCTGTTGTTTGGCGTGATTTTGGATTGATTGGTTTCAAGGGTCTTTCACCATAGTGATCCTTGACAGAAGTATTAGGGTCGCTTGTTAGTTGTAGTAAAGCTGTGTAGCGGCTTTCTGTGACCGTTAAAATGGTCAACAAAACAAAAGTAGGAAACATTGTTTTTACCTTCCGTAAATTGTTTACAACTTTACCGTGAAGGAAAGTTGTACTCAAGATCTTAAAGGTTTACTTTCAAGCATTTCATTTGTTGTCCTCATGCCATGCTAAGCATACATCCTTGCATACGTGTAGTGCCCGTTCCTGAGGAGGTCCAGGTCGAGACTACCGCCGAGGAGGTCACTCCAGAAGCCATCCAAGGATTTGACATCTGCGGGACTGATCCTAACCCGACGCTGTACACGATTCAAGGCAAGCCCCGGTGCATTCAGCCCCGCCTTGTGTTTTATAAAATTATTTATCACTTGAGTCTATTATTGCATTAGGTTGTTAGGAGTTGTTTGTCTCCTATATTGATGCATTACCTGCCTTGATACATAATATCCCGGAAACCTGTTTAAAAATAAAAATATTCAAAAATGCTTAGCCCTGCTTAATCAATTTAGATTTGCATAAAAAGGCTATTTTGACCCATGAAAATGTGACAATTAGGAATCTTGAGAAAAGGAAAAAGGGGTATGAGTCCGTTCGGAAATTGTGTACTTGGGTAGCAGCCCCGATGCACCGTATCCGTCGGAAAGGGATTTTCCGTTCGTTGGTTGTGAATTTGGGTTAGAGTCCCAATGCTTGACCATCGGCGGAAAGAGGGATTTGAAAACCGTTGGGACACTTGTACTTGGGTTAGAGTCCCAATGCAATGTCACCGGCGGAAAAAGAATTAGGGACCGTTCGTTGTAGGCCTGCTGTGATCGAGAACTTGCAACTAGCCACATACTACGGAAAACTCTGACTCCGGTGGCTCTACTACTTGAACCGACAACCACGCACTGGGAGTGGAGAGATGGCGAGAGCAGCGTGTACCCTCGTGGCCGGCGTGCCTGGAGAGGAGAGGAGTACTGTGTTCTCGGGTGGCGCAGGACCGGTTCAGGGGTAGAAAAATCGTGGTAGCCGGAGTTGGTATATGCAAGCTTAAGTGCTACATATGCAGTGTGGATAGGGATCCCCAGCTGGATACTAATCGATTCGAATCGTCGTTGCTCCTCGGATATGGAGACTTGATCCTTTGACCTACAATTGAAAAGTGGTTCGAAACTAGGTGTTTTTGAGAATGAGTAAGAATTTTGAAGGGATAATGATATATGAGAAGGAAGTTGGAATTATGGATATGATTAAAATAAGACTGAGTTAAAATATTGAAATAAGATAGTAATGCTTTGCTGCAAAACTCTTGACTCTTGCTCCAGCCTTACCTTGACTCCCCACAGCCTGCATTCCTGAGTCTCAATCCCTTTTCTTAGTCGGGTAAGTCTTGCGGAGTACCCCAGTACTCAGGGTTTGTTAACCCCATGTTGCAGGGATGCAGCAGCCGGAGGTTTGTTTCGCCCCTTGCTGTGTAACAGTGGTACAGGAGGGATGTGAGGAGGAGTAATGTCGAACCCGTGGGCAGGGTTCTTATCGTTAAATACTTAATAATGTTGTATCGTCATTCTACTGCTACTTATTCTATTTATGGTCTGTAATATTCGCACTTCAATCGTATTTGGACAAACGGTTTGTAATCTAAGTACCTTATAATCTTTCCGCATTTTCACTCTGATGTAATTTATTATGAAATGTTGTAATTCTGTAATGACTTCGCAATGGGATCCTGTTGGAGAAAATCGGGCGCTAATGTAGCCCGGCAGAACCTTCTAGATCATTTGGGACGCGGACCCGCTGTTAGAGGTCATGAGTGACAATGACAGGTGTCTGTGGGCCAAGTGATTTAGGCGGTTCTGTCACATTAGCCAATCGTGGAGGAACCTCCGCATCAACCCGTCTAAGACAACAAGCCGTGATCATGTGAGAGCAAGAGCGGTGATATATGGTTGGTTTGCCACATGTGCAAGTGTTCTCATTGATTACCACTTTATGTTTCCTAGCTCCACGGTCTTCGCCACCAATGTTCGTCCCACCACTCTTCAAAATCTCATATCCTGCCTTCAAAGCATCAAAGAGAGCCCCCTTCTGTCGTTTCGACTTGCTCTTCGAGAAAGCTAGCTCGGTAGATATTAAAAGTGGAAAAGGTTTGTGGTTCCTCCATAGTGAAAGGGCCATCTTTTTCCTTGACACGAACCAAGCGTTCAATTTGTAAAAGGTGAAAGAGGCAATAGCAGTCACAGGTAGTCCCCGACAACCTCGCAGAGGGCTGTTCAACATCTCAGCCATGTTACTAGTCATGAAACCCCGTCTCCAACCTCCAGTGTCATATGCGAGGGTCCACTTCTCCTTTGATGCCATAAGTTCGTCGAGGAACTGTCTACCACGATCATTAGTAGCCAACTTAAGGGTGTCTAACTTCTCGTTGAATAGCCTAACTTCGTTCTGCCTAGCCACCTCCTCAAATAACTTAAAGTTCTCCTTTGTTCCAACATGTCTTATTAGATTCTGTGCAAGGTTCCTAGTGCACCACCGGTGATGAATCCGACCGTACCCAGGAAGCTCCTCTTGCATGGCATTCAAAATCCCTGCATGCCTATCAGAGATGATACAAACATCACGCTGAGGACCAATTACCACTTGCCGTACGAGAGTTAGGAATCAGGACCAACTATCTGTGTCCTCCTTACGAACAATTGCGAAGGTCAATGGGACAAGTTGGTCTTCGGCATCTGTTCCAATACAAATAAGCATTGTCCCTTCAAATTTACCCATAAGAAACTGTAGGGTCGAGATGGCGGACTAGAGGGGGGTGAATAGTCTTTTTTAACAACTAATCGCAGCAGAATAAAATCTATTCGGTTCTAACAACAATTCACCCCTCTAACTAAGACTCTAAACACCTTACAAAAGATCCTACTAAGAAGTAAAGGTGCAAGGCTAACTTGAGCTTCCCTAAACCGTTCTACCACAAGGTCACACAAACCTAAGCACTAGTACTTTAAGCACCGGGGAGCTCCTACCAACAAGCAAGCAAAAAAGCACTAAGCACCTAAGCTACGTGCTCAATGACAAGGATACACAATCCTAATCAAGGACCGCAACTTGTTTTAGTTATACAAACTAAACAAGAAACTACTTCTAAGCTACACAAGCTAAGAAGGTGAGTGGCAAGCTACACAAGCTAACCGGTCTCACAAGAGCAACTACAACTACACAAATAAAGTAATGCACAAAACAAATAACTTGTGTAGAAGGGAGCAAACCACCGCGAAGGATGGGAAGATGTTGACACGGTGATTTATTTTCCGGAGGTTCACTTGTTGCCACAAGCTACATCCTCCGTTGAGACAAGCTCCAAGGTTGCCGCCGGTCCTCTTGCTAGTGGTGACCCGCAAGTCACACTCTCCCACGTGTAGTGCTTACCACAAGCTCTAGCACTAGACTCGGCCGGACCACTTGTCACTCTTCACGTCTCGCTCTACTAGCGATGCTCTTCGCGATCTCCCGCGGGGTGAGCTCCAACCCCTCACAAAGATTCTCCGGAGCCAAGCATAATCTTCTTGCTTGCTTCACGGAGCCTCACGCCACCAAGCCGTCTAGGAGGTGGCAACCTCCAAGAGTAACAAGCACCACCGGCTTGCAACACGAACACCTTGTGCCACTCGATGCAATCTCACAATGCAACGCACTAGAATCACTCACTGTCAATCAATCGGATATGCACTAAACAAGTGAGTGAGTGGGAGGGCTTCCAAGCACACCTACACAAGCCACACTGGCCCAAGGGTGCTCAGCTGGTCGGCCAAGGCCGCCAAGTGCTTGGTTTTATAGCCCTCAAGCGAATAGAGCCGTTGCCCTCTCAAACCGGCCATCGGACTGAGCGTCGGACGCTCAGCCGCGCCACTGTCGGACCAATGTCCACGATCCGACGCTCCCGATGGTTGCCACGTGTCACTAGCCGTTTGAAGTCGAACGTTAGATCACAACGGCTAACTTCCCGCGCTTCAGTTCACCGTCGGACGGAACACCGTCGGACCAACGAACTCCACGGTCCGACGCTTCCAGAGAGCTCCCCGAGCGCTGAAAACCGTCGGACGGTCGTTCGACGCTCGCCGTCGGACTAAACCCAAGAGTCCAACGCTCTCAGAGCTCGCCACGTGTCAGCTCTCGCACGATCTGCACCGTCAGACGCTCGGACTAAAGCCCGACGCCCACGAACTTCAGCGTCCGACGCTCACTGGCCAAACACCGTCGGACGCACGAGGATGGTCCGACGCTGTCACTGCAGACAGCGTCCGACGCTCGCACTCAACTGCACAGATGTTAGGGTTTACCGTCGGACTGAACGCAATAGTCCGACGCTCACCCAAGCCAGCGTCCGACGCTCTTTTTGAGCTCCTCTCAACTCCAAACTTCACCACCTTTGCAAGTGTGCTAACACCACCAAGTTTACACCTCATGTGCATGTGTGTTAACTTTTCACAAATATTTTTCAAAGGATTTTTCTCTCTTTTCACCACGCCACTCGATCCTAGCAACGTATGCAAGTTAGATCACTCAAGTGGCACTAGATGACCGATATGCAAATAAGTTTGCCCCTCTTGATAGTACGGCCATCTATCCTAAATCCGGTCAAGCACTTCTCTTCTCAACCTTAGACCGGTGAAATGAAAATGCCCTACGTTATACCTTTGCCTTGCGCTTTCCCTTTCGATCACCGTCTCCGACACCATCGATGCCAATGCAACACATGCACCAACACCTCATGAATGATATGATCCACTTCATATCATCATGTGGCTTTTGGTTCATCGATCCTTGACTTACTTGCTCTTCACCGTTGCGTTGGTCCATCGGCGCCAAGCCATCACCCGACTTGCCCTTCACACTTGCAACCGGTCCGTCGACGCGAAGCCTTGTCTTGATATTCTCCACCTAGCCACATGACTCCATGTCATGTCTCATGCGTTTAGCTCCTTCATACCATATGTGTGAGCTAAGCATCATCTCCAAGCTATTTCCACCTCCATGGCATAGATGCTCACACACATGTACCTGTGGACTAATCACCTATGTAATCAACACTTAAACACATATTAGTCCACCTAAGTTGTCACTCAATTACCAAAACCAAACAAGGACCTTTCAGAAACGTGCCATCAATTGACACAACCGGTCGACAATGCTTGAATGCTTCTATGCTTTGTCCAAATGCCCAGAATGCCCTACCAAACACCTCCCTCCCATTCCTCGTTTCACCCGGTTTTGGTAGGTACTCAAAGTGCATCCCCGGATTTTTAGCTTTCATGGCATTCAACATGACTGGAAGGCGTTCATACGCTTGCTCCCAATGTCCAAAGATAAGCTCCAAGGCTCTTTGTTTGGCACGCCATGCCTTGCCATATTTCACATAGTAATCGTAAACCTTGAAAATGACTTCTATAAAGGCTGCAACGGTAATGGTTGGCATGTGCTTCACCACGGAACACAATTGCCTTGCAATGAACCTAGAATTCAGCTGCAGTTGCTTCTCTTCTGCCTCCGCCGTGGCACAAACATGTGGCTGCTTCACGGAACAAATCCTCCATTGGCCCGTCTTCATCTTCCTAACACATACTTTTCACGGACAATGATGTACTTCACAAGCCACAGTGTGCCTTCGATCCTTGTGTGAGTTTACCTCCCTGAAAGGACGGTTGTGCAATATTGAATACTCTTGCAACCATGTCTTAACATCATTCATGGTAGGAAACAAGATGCCTTTCCTTATCGTTATGCATCCACTAACATCGGGGACTGATGAGTCACTAAGCCCTCCATCTGCAACAGCTCTATGGCCATGGCTAAGGTCCTCAAAATCAGGCACCATTAGATCCCTATCTGGCAACAACCTCCTCAAAATCTCCAATTCGGGAGGATTGAGACGACGAATAGGCCGATCATCATCAGAGTCAACGGCAAATTCGTCATCATAAGTTTCATCATCTCCGGTTATGTCCACATCTAACCTATTTGAAGCCCTAGCATCACCAAAGTCTTCCTCATCACTTAAGTCATCGTCCTCGCTTATGTCATCATCAACTTCATCATCTCCACTACCATCGTCCACGTCCATTCCGTCATCACAAACTTCAAAAGTACTGTCATCTTCACTCATTTCGTTCTCATCATGGTAGGCACCTCCATTGCCATGATCATCTCCACCACCATCCTCAAACCCATCTTCATGGTAGGCACTTCCATCTCCATCACCACCATCCTCATTATCAAACTCATAGTCTTCACCACCACCGTCATCATACAATGGTTGTGTTAGCACAACGTCTTTTTCCAACGAACGACCGTTATATCTGCCGACTTGGTTCGATGGACATGCCTCACCATGGGCACGACCATCGCCAAAATTCTTATAAACCACCACATCTAAAGAATGAAGTTCGGCACACATGACAACATCCTTGTAAGCACCCCATTTGCTTTCACTAGTGATTTTGAGCAACCTCTTTACCCGGGGGCCCTTGGATGACCCTACATCTATCATCCATTCCAAACGCAGCGTAACATCTTCTTCAGCCCAATCTAGTCTCTCTTTTACAGCCTCTACTACTTCCGCCAAAGAGGGAGACTGACCAAAAATCATCACCTCCTCCACCATGCCAACAAGCTCAACACTATCATCCCTTGTCTTGACAACCCGTCCAAACCTCACAAGCCTATCCATGTACACCAATCAACTTATTGTCCAATTAATAACATCCATGATTAAACTTAACATACTATTACCGTTAAATACATTCATCAACGGACTACTAAAACTACCCTAGTGTCCAATTTAGTAATTAAAATTATGTACCCTACAGAGCAAGTTCCACAACCATGATTTCTGACCTAGATGAATATATCACTACTATATGATTTTTCACAACCATGAGTTAACCCTAGCCATCATAATATCCAATTACTAAATCAGTACCTAATACAAAATGCAAACCATCTCTAACAAATCCAGTCATTAAGACCATCTTAATCATATATTTCACTAATCACATCTCCATCAATCCATACTATGGGTGCCTAGGGTTCTACCAATAAAATCAACAATGCAGGGAAAAATACACGGATAGAATGGAAGAGGGGAAGGAGGAGTACCTCGTGCGTAACTCGACACCTCAGATCCGGTCTCCTAGGCCTCCGTTTGGATACCTAGGGTTTGGGGGGGGGCGAAGTGGGGAGAGAGAGGGCGCCGGCACCTTACTGGAATGGGAGGGGGAGGAGGAAGAAGGCCGACGCGCGGCTTAAGTGCCCAGACCTTGGCGTCAATGCGAGTGACGCCGAGGTTACACACCTCGGCGTTAAAGGGCCTGACGCCGAGGTCTGTGGGTCCCGCTGCGGCGCTGTCCAGTGTGACCGAGATCGCTGATGACGTGGCAGGACCTCGGCGTCATGTCAGACGACGCCGTGCTGCACAACCTCGGCATCGTGCCTTTTGACGCCGAGATTCTGTCCGATTTCTGGAAATAGTTTTGTCAGGGGTCTATTTATAAAAATAGTTTCAAAAAGGACCAAAATGTAAAATTTTCACGTTTGCAGCTGCGGCGTTGAACGCGGTATTCGCCAAGCTCGGCCTGACGGCGTCGTCGGCGTGGAACATCAGCGGCGACCCCTGCACAGGCGCTGCCACGGACGGCACCGCCATCGACAACAACCCCAGCTTCAATCCCGCCATCAAGTGCGACTGCGCCCCCTCCGCCCAGAACACCACCGTCTGCCACGTCACCAACCTGTAAGTGCTCCTCTCTAGTCTCTACACGCGCCATGTGCTCGATGGAATGCTCGCCTCAGCCTGGGCCCCGCTCGTGCTGGGCATTTCGCATGCCGTGACGAATGCGCATAGCTGCGCTCACGAACACTGATTACTGCAAAAAGGCAAATGCTTGTTAGATGATGCAGAGGCCTCATCGTGTTTATACCTGATATGACAACAAACAGCCGTCATGGCTGACTTGAGATGGCAACATGAGCTCATGAGCGCTTTTTTTACCAATGCAGGAAGATATACGCGCTTAGTGCAGTTGGCCCCATACCACAGGAACTGCAGAACCTTACACGCTTGACCAATCTGTATGTGCTCTCAGCTTTCTTGCACAAATTTGTTTGGGAGCTAAAACATCCTATCTCAAGCGTCCTATTGCTAAAACTGTTCGCTTGTGGTTAGTTGGCGTTGTATGTTATTGGCCTGATGCATAATGCTTAATTTTGTCCTCCCATTTTCTTGTTCTCCATTATGGATTTCACAGATTGTAGATCTGATACTACCGTCATATTTCTCTTGTGGTGCTTTTAGAGAATAGCACAGACATCATTTGGTGATTACCATTAACTGTTATTGTGGCTAATATTTCTCATAGGCTTTGGCAGCAACTTAAGATGATATTTTTAACTTCACAGTGGTCCTATGCTACTCCCAAAATTCAGATATGCTATGAATAATACCTAATGAAGTAAAGGATCCAATCTCTTTTCACTGATATCTGATCTGATGTTGTTTCAGGAATTTAGCACAAAATTACTTAACAGGGCCTTTGCCATCTTTCCTCGGGAATTTGACTACTATGCAGTACATGTGAGATTTACAACGTAAAATATTACCCTGTTAAATGTTTTTACTTAACATCAAGTCTTGATCTTTCCCTCTTTCAAAATACAAGGAGTTTGGGCATCAATGCGTTATCTGGATCTATTCCAAAGGAGCTTGGGAACCTTGCGAATCTTGTATCTCTGTAAGGAAAATATCTTGTTCGCTTAAGTTAGGTTTAGCTTATTTTCAGCCACAGAACAATATTTTCCTCTCACAACAATTCAGCCGTAGAATTCAGCCCAGCCAAATTTCAGCTCAGCCGAAAATTAATATCATGGTACTTTCGAATAATAAAAACTAGAAATATATGTTTCATGTCTTCTCTCCTTCAAGTAATTAATTTCTATTTGGAAAGGTAGCTAGAAATCGTGCTTCCAAGAATAAATATTTTAGTTATCAATTCCTTTTTGACTGATCTGGATTGTTTTGCTAATTTTTCCAGAGGCATTGGCTCGAACTACTTAAATGGCTCCCTTCCTTCAGAGCTGGGAAACCTGGCAAAACTTGAGCAATTGTGCGTCTCGAATCTTCACTAATTTTAGGCATTCCATACATTTTCATCTCCCAGCAATGGGCTTAGTCTAGGATTGTTACAATCCATACATTTTTCTTTATAGGAAAAAATAGTTGCACATAAGATTGTTTAGAACCTAAATCAGTTTGATATGGAATGCAGTTTTGTTTGATGGACATCATGGAAAGGGTTTGTTTACTTTAAATACTATTTGTTTTGTAGCACTATTACACTTTATAAAAGTTATTTAGATGATTTTCAAAATTTTAAAGCCATCTATAAATTCTACAAATTCAAATACTATTTAGCTATAAAATGGACCTTTCTCTTTCATTCTTCCGCTTGGACTAGTAGGCGCCATGACTTATATTTTTTTCATATCTATATCTTTTAATTGCAGGCATATTGATAGTGCTGGCCTAAGTGGTCCCCTACCGTCATCATTTTCTGGGCTAACGAGAATGAAGACACTGTATGCCTATGAAAGTGGTTTTGTTGACTATGTCTTTCCATGCGATTCAATCTTATATGTTATTTTCTGGTGTTTAGGTGGGCATCTGATAATGATTTTACTGGGAAAATACCAGATTATATTGGGAGCTGGACTAATTTAACAGAACTGTAAGATTTTTTACTAGCCTTCATTGTGTAATTACTTTGGAAAAGAAAATAGTACAAACAAGTTGGATGTGTTCTTATGTTTTTCATAGTACTTTGATTATTTTTGCCCCAAAGAGAATTTGTATAACATGCTACAAATGTCGAAAAGTTGATCCTTACTCTTAGCAGAGAATAAGTTAGTAGGCCAGACATTCAATTTAGACATACTTCACCTTTTTTTCACGAACACGTAGGAGAGCTGTGTATCTTTATATTAAAAAGAAATTAAAAGGGGCAAGAGAACCCCTACAGTACACCCTGAATCCTTTGTTTCACAGATTACATTTGCACCTGTGCTACAATATATAACTACCTGACCAGAGAAAGACAGTAAACGACATATTTGCGAGGCAATCAGGTTGTAATACCCTTGGCCTCAGCTAGGCCCCACAACTTAATCTTCTCTCTGGTCAACAGGAGAGTGTTGACCAGGCTTGGTGAGGCTCCATAAAAAACATATCAATTGCGAAGATCCCATAGAGACCATGCCCCTAGGATGATTATGGAATTGAGACCTTGCCAGACTTGACCGTCCATGGCACCACTGCTGCGTATCATTATATTAAGAAGAGGCACCACTGCTTCTTGCCTACTTCACTCAAAAAGTCAAAATGTATTTTTTATATATTGTTTTTATTCTGCTGAATCCCCTAATACAATGCTACTTTTGCAGAAATTAGTATTAGTAATCTTTGAGTAACTTTTTCTTATGCTTATATTTTTCTATGAAGTCTCTTTTTTTTTTTGAAACATATTAGATTGTGAGGTAAAATGACACTTTTCTTTCACGTAACTTATCCAGGTTTTCTTTCTTTCTATAATACAGAAGCATGTAACTCTCCTGTGTCATTTGAGAAAAAAATCAGATTTATTTGCTACATAAATTTATTTACTTTCATTGTACTAAAGAAATGTCTTTTTCATTCTCTTTTGACTAGGTAGTCAGTAAATGCATCTGTAAAGAATGATGCTTTAAAATAGTAACAAGAATTGCAATTTTGTAGGCGGTTTCAAGGCAATTCGTTTCAAGGTCCACTTCCAGCCACTCTTTCTAATCTCGTCCGGCTAACAATCTTGTAAGTAATGGCGAGAGTAACTAAGTATTATTCTCTAATTGTAATGTTACTTTCTGGAAGTATGAATTACCTCTTTCTGTGGTGCAGACGAATAGGTGACATCGTAAATGGAAGTTCTTCGCTTACTTTCCTCAGTAACATGACATCTTTGAACACATTGTATGGATAACTTTGGCATCACTTGACTCAAACTATGTATTGATATTTTATATAGTGCAATCAAGGTATTAAAGCCAAATACTCTTGGCATGCTTCATTGCAGAATTTTGAGAAATTGCAGGATATCTGATAGCCTGGCATCAGTGAACTTTTCACAGTTTGCAACGTTAAACTTATTGTAAGGCATTTTTTTTCTTCCAAACTCCAGTCAAGTGTATTTTGTGCAATGATGCTTTAATGAACTGCTACGATTATGCTTTGTTTAATTACTTACATCCCTCTTGTTCTCCGTTTTCCTGTTACAGGGATTTGAGTTTTAACAATATCACAGGCCAAGTTCCAGAAGCCCTTGTGAATCTGAATTCCCTCAACTTCTTGTATAGTTTTTACTGTCTTCAACTTATTCCTTTGTTTTGAAGATATTCATTGTTCATATTGCTAATGCAAGCAAATTTGTTCCTACCAGATTTCTCGGTAATAATAGTCTTTCAGGAAGCCTGCCGAGCTCTATAGGACCTTCTCTTAAAAATTTGTATGTTATTGAATTCCAATTTTGTTTGTGCAATAAAAGAATGGAGGCATTTATCTATAACAGTTCCCTTTTATCTTTTTCTATAGAGATTTTTGTTACAACCAGCTGTCAGGCAACTTTCCTTCTTGGACTACTCAGAACAATTTGCAACTGTGAGTACTGAGTTCTGAAACATCAAGTGACCACCTCAACCATAACCAACCCAATTAGGTCAATTCAACACAACCTAGATTATTAGACTTATTCTCTATACCTGTATCAAACAAGCATTTCTGGTACATTTGAAATGTTGTTTTTTTGTGAGAATCTTGATTTATGCTTAAACCGGACAAACTCTCAATATGCTATCTAAATTACAGTGATGCCTTCTAATTATTTTTTCTGTGTTTCATTCTTCATAGAAACTTGGTGGCGAACAATTTTGAGACGAATAGGTTAGCTCATATTCTGATATCACCTCAAGTTCTCAAGTACAATCATTATGTTCTCTCTGCATATAGATTGGATTCATAATGTCCATGTTTTACATCTGCAGTGTATTACCTTCTGGGCTGTCATGCCTTCAGAGAGACACACCCTGTTTTCTTGGCTCTCCAGAATGTGAGCTTGCCACCTTTTCAATTTAAAGCATGAGCCTACTTGAGAAATACTAGACAATGTACTAAATTAACACCAATGTAAAATATCTGACTTGCTTTCAGCTGCCTCTCTTGCTGTGGACTGCGGGAGCAGTAGATCTATATCTGGCTCTGACAACTCCGTGTATCAAACTGATGATGCCAGTCTTGGTGCTGCATCCTATTATGTTACAGGAGCACAAACATGGGGTGTTAGCAATGTAGGCAAGTTCATGGATGTATCAAATGGAAGTTACATAATCTACAGCTCGCACCAATTTCAGAATACTCTAGATTCAGAATTATTCCAGACAGCAAGGATGTCTCCATCTTCTTTGAGATACTATGGTATTGGACTCGAGAATGGAAACTATACAGTCACACTTCAGTTTGCAGAGTTTGACTTTGAAGATTCACAAACTTGGAAGAGTGTAGGGAGAAGGGTTTTCGATATTTATCTCCAGGTTGGTTCCTGTTGATCTGATCACCTGCATTTTGTGGTTTTAGCTTATGATCTGGTTAAGATTTTGTATTATTTTTTCTTGTGTTTGGCACAGGGCGAGCGTAAGGAGAAGAACTTTGACATAAGGAAGGCAGCAGGGGGAAAATCTTACACTACTGTCAAGAAGCAGTATATTGTTCCTGTCACTAGAAACTTCCTTGAGATTCATCTTTTCTGGGCTGGCAAGGGCACTTGTTGCATACCTACTCAAGGCTACTACGGGCCTGCAATCTTAGCTTTGAGTGCAACTCCGAGTACTCCCCTAAGATACAATCATCATTTAACATTTTTTAGATAATTTCCTTTGGGTAAATTAATGCATATATGGTTGAAACAATACATTCACTTGTACTGGTAGTACATATCCATTTTGAACTGTTCTAAATGTTCTCATGTGTACTTTCAGTAAAAATGAGTGACAATTCAGAAGCATCTAATAATCCAAATACTGCTTCTGCTATAACATCATATTTTTCCTAACAAGTGATCTTTCTCACAGATTTCATCCCTACAGTGCGTAATTCTGCACAGAAGAAGGACAGTAGTAAAACAGGTGTAATTGTTGGGGTCGTGATTGGTGCAGCAGTTTTGGGACTACTAGCAGTTGCTGGACTCTGTATGTGGAGGCAGAAAAGGAGAAAACTATTATTGGAGCAACAAGGTAAATGAGATACCATGATCATAAGTATAATGTATTATGAATCGATCTAAGAGATTGTGTTTACAAACTTTATGTTTTGTGATGTTTTCAGAGCTTTACAGTATTGTTGGAAGACCCAATGTATTCTCTTATGGTGAGCTAAGGACCACTACTGAAAATTTTAGTTCCAATAACCTTCTTGGTGAAGGAGGATATGGGTCAGTTTATAAGGTTAGTTTATCTATAGTGCTCATGGGTGTGAATTTCTATGAAGCCTCTGAAAGTAATTTTGCTAAGTTGTTCATAGCAAAAGGTTATACCCATGTTTTTTTAATTGTATGCTAGAAATTGTTAGTTTTTATGTTTAGTTCATATCCATTTTTGGGTGATGTAAAATCCTTTGCTTCAGTTATTTCACATATATCAATATATGAACACTAGCTACATCACTATTGTTTCTAGTTGCTATTATAGTTTCTACACAGGTTTGGTAAAGTGAGAGTGCTACTTCTTTTTTCTATTCAAACTTGCATTGTTGAAAAATGACACCTTGCAGGGTAAATTAGCTGATGGAAGGGTAGTGGCTGTAAAACAGTTATCTGAAACATCTCATCAGGGAAAACAGCAATTTGCAGCCGAAATAGAAACTATTTCTCGAGTGCAACACCGTAATCTCGTGAAGTTGTATGGTTGCTGCCTTGAGGGAAATAAACCACTGTTGGTTTATGAGTACCTTGAGAATGGAAGCCTTGATAAAGCATTATTTGGTACAAGCTCATTCACAATAGTAACTTTAGTTTCTTATATAAATAGTAAAACTTAAACATTTATATTTGCAGGAAGTGGGAAACTGAACCTAGACTGGCCAACACGCTTTGAGATATGCTTAGGCATTGCAAGAGGCCTCGCTTATCTCCATGAAGAGTCTAGCATCCGTGTTGTGCATAGGGACATAAAGGCTAGCAATGTCTTACTTGATGCGAATCTCAACCCTAAGATCTCGGATTTTGGGCTCGCCAAACTTTATGATGACAAGAAGACTCATGTCAGCACAAAAGTTGCGGGTACATTGTAAGTACATTCCGATCTTGCACCCTTTAGACCTACAGATTATTTTCACATGTGAGCTAATGTCAGATTCTTACTCTTCTATGAAGTGGTTATCTTGCCCCTGAGTACGCCATGAGAGGTCATATGACTGAGAAAGTTGATGTGTTTGCATTTGGCGTGGTCATATTGGAGACTTTAGCTGGAAGGCCAAACTTTGACAATACGCTTGATGAAGACAAGGTTTATATTTTAGAATGGGTATGTCGACTCTGAACTCTAGCCTCGAAGTTGGGCAGTGTTGCAGTCTGTTTTCTGTACTGTTAGTATGATCTTCAGCAAAATTTGTGCTAGGGATTTATAATATCAAGCTGGCATGCCGTCATAAAAACCTCTTTTATCACATAGTTTCATCTGATTAATTTTGTGTAATTGCCCAACTGTAAATAAAATGGCAGTTGTATTGCCTATTGGTTTGTGATTGTTGAACAAAGGGTGCCAAGTTTTACTATGGCAGCATGAATTGGTATCTTATTGCTGCATGAGAGGTTGATTGCTTTTTTCTTTTTCTTTTCATTTTGATTTTGGCTAGCGCAACAAACATAATATAGATCTGAATTTGTACAATGAAACATCACTTGAGACAGTCATTCCAGCGTGGCATCTTGTCATTTCGTAGCTAATCTTCTGTGCTTCCAGGTCTGGCAACTATACGAAGAAAACCACCCTCTGGACATGGTCGACCCCAAGCTCGCAGAATTCAACAGTGACGAGGTGCTCCGTGCCATCCACGTCGCCCTCCTCTGCACCCAGGGCTCGCCACACCAGCGTCCGTCCATGTCACGGGCCGTGTCGATGCTGGCGGGAGACGTGGAGGTCGGAGAGGTGGTGAACAAACCTAGCTACATCACCGAGTGGCAGATCAAGGGTGGCAACACCAGGAGCTTCATGAGCAGCAATGTCAGTGGGCAGTCGAGCATGGCACCGAGGGCAGCCTCGCATACCTCATCGCCATTCCTGTCCTCTGTCATTGAAGAAGGCCGGTGCTGGTTAGCAAGTTCTGTGAAGCGACGGACTGTTTCTTGTGACCGCACGCTATAAAATGCTCTCCGCTTTTGCACATATATGGGGAAAAAAATTGGGTGAGGTCTATCTCCACTGTGTGCTCAGTTTTCTTCTTCTTCTTCTTTTGTGTGTGTGTGTGTGTGGGGGGGGGGGGGGGGGGGGGGGGGGGAGGAGCGGGAGGGGAGGTGCTGCGATTTTTGGTCGGTCACTTCCATTTTGTATGGAAATGATGATATTTGGATGGTTAGGTCCATTTGGATGTTTGAGATGTATATATGATTTTCAAGAACAAAGTCACGTTAGATATATAAAAACATTTTCGTATATTAATATTGAGTCATGTAACCTGTGTTCGCATATTGTAATTTGTGGACAAACTTAAATTTATACAATTAAAATGTCCCTTATATTTGTAGAAATATCAGCAGCCTTAGTAAAATTTTCCAGCTTTGTTATAAATTGGACTGATTAAACTGCAAGTGAAAATGATCATTGGTTGTCGAAAACTTCTGTCTTAAATCTCCGTATGAATCGGTCCAAATTCATAGAAGTTGTCATGTTAGTGGTCATCTCATTCCGGTCGACCAGGATACAGGACAATCTTTTGATTTGAGCTAGTCCTACCTCCATACGGAAAACAAGATGCATTTTTCTTCTCAGCCAAACCATCTACAAGTGTTACTAAAATTATAGAAAAATGTAATATTCATGGCACCAAATAAGTATCATAAGAATTGATAATTTTCTATATAAATTTTGTTAAATTCAAAATGTTTTCACTTGAAACTAGCATGGAGTACTACTAGCTTGTTATCTCTGGGCGCGTGCTTTAGCTGCTTGCAAGCTTCGAAAAAAAAATCTTAAGCTTCGGCAAATCTCCTTGGAAAAATATTATTAACGTCTTCAAGTCAGTTGAATATCTATTGTGCGTGTAATAAGGAAAAAGAAATTCCATATTGAAGCGTTAGGAACAAGTCATCACCTGTGATACATCAATTATTGAAACTGTATACTGAGTCACCTCCCGTTATCTTGGTGTCGCGTACTATAGCTTGAACCTTGAAAGTAACTGTTTGCTCGACACACCTGTCTATGTCTGAGGGCCCCGGAGACGTGTCCATTATTTCCTACCCAGGTGCGACGGCCAAGCCAAGCGAGAGAGCAGAGAGGTGGAGGGAGATGTTGCCGAAATCGAGCTCTTGTCGCCATGGCTTCATGCTCTCGGTGCTGCTGCTTGGCCTAGTTGCATCTGTTGGAGCACAGCAAGCACAGAGGGCAAGGACAGATCCAACTGAAGGTATGTCCAGTTTGTTCGTGATCACACCACATTTACCATTTGGTCTCTACTAAATACTAATCTTTCTCCGCTGAAAGGTAAATGGTAGATTCGGAAAAAAAAATGGTGAAAATGTATGGAGACGTACGAATTTGCTTCTCCTGAATAACTGCACGGATGATTTGTCGTTGTATATATACTTGTAGCTACGGTCTATTTCTTGCGCTGACTTTGTTCATTTGGAAGCAAACGCGCTGAACGCTGTGGCCTTGTGGGCCCGAGGCTGACGGAATTTGATAGCCGAGAGATGCTCGGCGTGCATCGAGAGCTCACCTCGGCAGCGGCCGTGCATGTCCAGGTGGTGTCAACGTGGGACAGGCGAAAAAGGGCGAACCCGAGGCGGAAGTCGCTGCCGGCGGCGATTCCGTTGGCCCCGTTCCTCTCCGACGACCAGCTCGGCGTCGGAGAGGGAGGCGGGCCATAAGCGCGCGGCTGTACATAGGTTAGTTTCTAGGCCTAGGTCGTGCTCGTCGGTCGTGTTCGCCGATGGAGCTAGCTAGGTTTTGCTGGCCGTCGGTCGGCGGTGTAGCCAGGTCTTCCGGGGGTGGTGCTCATCGGAGGCCACTTCGACGGCGAATAAGGAGCTCCTTCCTGGGCTGAGGCGGCGGCTGGTTTGCTGCTGTGGTCGTCAGGTATGTGATGCTCTCTGCTTTTGGTGCGATTGGGAAGAACATCTTCTCTTCCCCTGCTTTTCCCGGGTCGCTGGTGACGACCGCGGGATTCTCTTCCGGCCGGCGGCGTCTTCGTCGGGGCGGATCTGCTTCTTGCCGGAGATGGAGAGGAAGCTGTCGATGCCCTTTAAACGACAAAGATGCGGCTCGGTGGGTGGTCCGGGTCGCTGACTGTTGCGGCGTCTTCCATGCGTTGGGCCTCCTCTACAACTCCGGCGAGCGAGGGAGACGGTCGGCGCCGCGGGCGGATTCAGCGTGGCGGCGTGAAGACCGGCGAATCTCCTGGAAGCCAAAGAATTTAGCATCTAGGCCCTTTGTGTCCTTGTTTGTGATTTCCTTTTGGTTCCAGGGGTTATTTGTAAAAGGGGATGTACACAATGTCCTACTTTAATGAGAATCCCTTCCCTTTCGCAAAAAAAAGAAACAATAATTTTATCTTACAATAAATCGGCATGAATCAAAATTAGTAGTTTTTTTCAATCAACCGAACATGCCCGAGGCGGTCACCAAGTGGCAGTCCAGCTAGGGGCCCAGGGAGGAAGCAGGCATGCTGTCCGCGTCACCTTTGATCGGAAACTAGGCCCATTAAGTTGCCATCAAGTGAAGGGTTGTTTGTTGTGTCCTTGTGGTTGTGGGTGCTCTGAGCTTGCTTCTGTTGTGCTTCAGGAACCATCAAACACCATACAAAACAATGGCTCATTATGACTCGCCCACCTAAGTGCCAATGGGAACCTCCAGAAGAGGGTTGGATCAAAATCAATGTGGATGGCTCCTTCATTCAATCGTGGGGCAAAGCAGGAGCTCGTGAAAGCCTCGGAAGGGTAGTCTTCTTGACCAACAAATATAATGGGATATGTGGCAGTGCGGTGGAAGCAGAGGCTTTGCCGCTTTGGCCTGGGTAGAAGTTGCACACCGAGCAGTTCAAGGAGAGTGTATGCGCGTGGTCTTCGAAACGGATTGCTCTCGTATTTGGCTAGCAATGAGCTCGCTGGGGAGGATAGATCGGAGATTGGGTTTTCAATTTGAGAGGCCAAAAATACCACCCGTTTCCTAGAGGATTGGGATATGTCCCAAGTTAAAAGAGATAGCAATGAAGGGCCTGCTTGGTTCTGGCCAAGATTGCTCTGGCCTCACATGGCCTCACCAGGCTCGAACAAAGAGATGCTTGCTCAAGCGGGAGAGCCAAATTGGCTCTCCTCAACCAACAAGGAAAAAGCTTGCCACCACAGAAATTGAGATAAGTTAGCTGGACATCCAAACGCCTTGCCTACTCTGGTTCCTAGCTCAGCAAGGCTGCACAGTTCTCGGCAAAGAATCCAAGCAGGCCCGAAAGCTTTAGCAATTCTAGCTAGGTGTAGCAGACGGTTATATGGATGAGAGAGCCATTGCCGCTGATTGTACAAATTGTTCGCCTAGCTAATGAAATCATGTCTTTTTCACACAAAAAAAAAAACAGCTTATTACCCATTATTAGGCAGCGCATGGTGCGAGTTTCAAGGGACTAAACTCTACGTCTATGTGTAGTGTAGACCGACCTGTACAACAACTATCCATGAAACTTTTTGCGAATACGATGTTGATGTGTGCCTTTGTGTGTCACGTTTATTTGTGATAACAGCGGTTGTCGAGAGAGGATCGACTTTGGTTGAGTTTGGAGACTAACCATCACGTGAGTGTCGTGTATAATATGTCTCTTGGTTGCATTAGTGTGCAAGTGAAAGTCTTAGTTTGGTTTTGGATAATTGATGAAACCTAAATGTACTAATCACGTGATTAAAATAGGATTGGTACACTCCAGTAAAGAGCAATGACGACATCCATGAAGATGGTGTAAGTCCATAATCAAAGTTTGATCAAGAGCTCATCATTTGAAAAAGGAAGGTGCAAAGTAATGGAGCTAAAGTTAAAGGTATAAATCTATAGGAGCTTTTTGTTTTGGTGATCAAGACACTATAGAGAGCGTGATCACATTTAGAATAGATAACCGCAATATGAAGAGGGGGTAATTCTCATGTGAAATACGGTTATCAAAGTGTCAATAGATGTTTTAACTCTTGCATATGCATTAGGATCTAATGAGCTAACATCTAGTCCTTGAAAATGCTTTGAAAAATGTTAACACAAATGCACTAGTGAGTGAAACACTTATGTGTTAGTACACGTGAGCAAGGATGGTGAGAAGAGAAAGGGAAAGTGGTGAAACATTCAGCGAACGCTGCACCGGACGTGTGTTAGCATTTACTATAGAATTTTCAAGGGTTTGTTAGCTCACACTAGGTCCTAATATATATGCATGAGTCACATGACGTAAAGGTACTTGATAAGCACAATTATCATGATTTTTTCTCTTCATAGTACAACCATCTATCATAAATGTGATCATACTCATTATGGTGTCCTGATAACCAAAACAAAATGCTCCTTAGATCTTATACATTTGCCTTGAGCCATTTTGTTTTTCTCTTTCTTCTTTTCTAAGTTGGAGCATTTGATGATCTTTATTTGGCCAACTCCATTGCCATCTCTTGCCATCTAGCTTCATAGTTGGTGGGTACTAAAATATCTCATAATTTACTTAAAGGCGAAGATTAGTACACTATGTTTCATCAATTATCCAGAACCAAACTAAGTCTTTCAACGTGGCGAGGCATAGCGTGGCGAAACTAGCACAAAATAAGTGGCGGCCTATTACTGATGGACCTCTACATCTATATGAATGATGGCATATTTTCTTTGGAAATGAGCCCCTGGGCAGCATGGCTCTCCCATCCCAAGCCCTGGCCCCAAGCCCTGGTCCATGGACAAAATTCACTGATCTCCAACTTATTCATGTATTAGAGTAATAGTAATGCAAATTGTCACAGAGGCGTTCATTGGTTTCCAATTCACTAATCCTTCAGTGGCTCATTTATATTAGGAATCTTGAACGCTCCAGTGGCTGCATGCTCCCGTTAGCAACCTCTGTTGCCTTCTTCTCCTTTGTTCGTGCTGATCTGCTGGCTTCCTCGGCATTATCGGCGTCCAATATAGGGTCCGACAGTGGCTGTGCCGGCGCCTTTGCGTTGAGGTCGTCATGTAGCCACTTAGCCCATTTGTATGGCATGTTGTTGAGTAGGGGCACCTGCCCCCACTCCTATGTGCTGGGTCCGCTTGCATGGCCATTTAATTTGTTAATATAAATTTGAAGACCAAATATGCCAACAAGTCCAGATTTGAAGAGAGTTCGTGCTGAGATGCGCAGGTAAATTCAAAATCTCATTTTCTTTGTGAACTTATTACAACTCAAGGTTTATTAACCGATCACCGTAATTTGTTATAGATTTAGTAATTTGTTACAGATTTAAGAGGTTCCTAGATATTTAACTTGCTGACATCGGTTACTCTTGGAGTATTACTACTAGGATCGAAGTAAAGTTCCCGTTCTCTCAAGACTTTCGGCGCTTCATTCTTATGGATACCATATTAAAGCTCAAGAATAAAATTGGTAAAATAGTTTCATCCGACAAACTAAAATATATGATCATATTATATAATTCTAGGACTGGAAGTTAGTGGCGGTCGTGAGTGGCTCCAAGGCCGAGAGGTTCAACGTCCATCTATGAAGTGATGCATTGTCCTAGCAGGACCAATATTGGTATTTTTTTAAAAAGATCTAAACTCTCTTACTTTGGCTTTAATTTAATAGGGTGTGTCTCAGGCATGGTCACCTGACACACTGATATTCATCAGGCGACGTTGAGAATCCAACATTCAAAAGTCATCTTCAACCTCCTGAACCTGGCTGGTATTCTTCTTCCTCACTGGCGCCCGTGCTCTCGTCCTTGTACTCACCCCCGCCACTGACCACCCACCCCCGCCACGGGTGCTAGGGTTTGCCGGAACTCCGGCGAGCTAGGGCCCCTAGTTCTTCAGAGCTCCGGCAAACCCTAACGCCCACGACGGTCGCCTTCATCCCCTCCCCCTCTGGCCATGGTGAGCTCCGGCAGCGACATCTTCCCTCCGGCCATGGCGCCCCCGCCCCTCCCTGGCCCGACCGCCACCTACACCGCCAGGGCCCTAAACCGCCCAACCTCTTTATCCACCGCCTGGTCAGCCTGCCTCCCCTCTGCTGGGCCCTTCTATGCTCGCCAGAGTTGAGAAGGAGAGGGGGGAGGAAGACCGACAGAACCAGATCTAAGAGGAGGAGGAAGAGATGCCTCCCAGGTTGATTTTCAAAGATAGAAGAATAGATCATACTTCAATATCTCTTGATCTGCTCGAAGCCGCTGTCCATAGAGCGGTGGGCACGGTGGGGCGTGGGAAGGAGCTCGCCGGTGAGTATCTCGCTAGGCACCGGGGGAGAGAGGGAGGGAGGAAGGTAGGAGATGGATGCGGCCATGCGGGCGGTGCGTGCGTGTGTGCGCCCGTGAGCTGGGGGCGGGCGGGCGTGTTAGGGTGAGTGACTGATGGATAAGAGGAAATTCAGCCACCTGTCGTAGAGTATTACTGAATTTAATAATATACACAATACTAATACATGTGTAGTATTTATGTAGACATTGCAAGAATTGTTGTGCACTGGGATCGAATTGATAGATTACCTTTCGGGCTGTGTAAAGAGATTGTCCTCTTCGATACGAGGTAATCTATAAAGCTTCTTTAATCCTGGTGAAATTTACTGTAGATACAAAGTGCACCTTGCTTTTCCTCTCATAGATTCCTGTTTACCTACAGTCCACCATATCTAGCCGTCCACTGAGCAGGAATTCCGATGGATTGAGACCACGCACTCACCCATGGGCCAGCCGCCCGATGCATCCAGAAACACCTCACCTGCTCCACCGCCCACGCCATCGTGATTAAAAAAAAAGAAGGGAAACCCCCGCGGTGGCTAGTACAAATTCTCTGACTTGTTGAAGATAAGTCACCTGTGACTTGCCCCATGCCTGAAGCCCTCTATTCCACATCCAACGGCTGATAGAAGAAGAAAAATTTCCACCCCAAATACCAAAGCCATGCACGGTGATTGTGGCCCAAAACGGCCGCACATTGTTGGCTACCGTCGAAGCGCCGACGGAAAGGAAATCACCGTGCCACAGGCAGAATTTTAAGTAGCAGCCTATTACTGAGTACCTATACAACTATAGGAAAGAAGATATATTTTCTTTGGAAACTAAAATTTTGAGTAGGGGGCACGTGCCCCTACTCCTGTGTGTCGGGTCTGCTTGCACGGCCATTTTTTAATATAAATTTAAAGACCAAATATGCCAACAAGTTGGGTTTGAAGAGAGTTCGTGCTGAGTTTGTTTAGAGCTCTGAGATGCACAAGTAAATTCAAAATCTCATTTTCTTTGTGAACTTATTACAACTCAAGGTTATTAACAGATCATTGACATGTCCACCGTAATTTGTTACAGATTTAAGAGGTTCCTAAATATTTAACTTGATGACAAAGTAAAGTTGCCGTTCTCTCGGCGCTTCATTCTCATAGATACCATGGTAAGGCTCAAGAATAAAATTGGTAAAATAGTTTCATTCGATGAACTAAAATATACGATCATATTATATAATTTTAGGGCTGGAAATTAGTGGCGGTCATGAGTGGCCCCGAGGCTGAGAGGTTCAACGTCAATCCATGAAGTGATGCATTTGTCTTAGCAGGATCTAAATAGTATTTTTTTTTAAGAAAAAAAGATCTAAACTCTCTTACTTTGGCTTTAATTTAATAATATACACAATACTAATACATGTAGTATTTATGTAGACGTTGCAGGAATTGTTGTGCACTGGGATCGAATTGATAGATCACGTTCAGGGCTGTGTAAAGAGATTGTCCTCATGGATACGATGTAATATTCATATAATTGTCACCAATATTTCTTGAAATATGTGTACACTAGTAGACATCGGGACTTTAGTCCCGGTGCATACCCCCTTTAATCATGGTTGAATAACCGGGACTAAAAATCTCTGCAAACTAAAAAAATAATTTGCGTCTCATGATATTCGAATCTAAGACCTCGTGCATAGCATCGCGCGTGACTTACCACCTCACCTACAGAATACATATGACTTTAATGGGTCTAGGCCTTTAGTCCCGGTCAATAATACGAACCGGGACTAATATTTAACCTTTAGTCTCGGTTGGTGTTATAAACTGGAACTGAAGATTTTTAGTCCCGAACACAATAAAATATTAGGATTAAAACCAAAACTTGATGTGAACCAAAAGCTGTTTCTCTATTAGTGGTATATCTATTGTGTGCCTCCTATATTCTAATACATTAATGTATGTTGTTTATAGACGTAATCTGATAATTGTCAGCATGCCGTGTAAAGTCTTGGCTGCGCATAAAGTAAAGTTGCAAAATGCTGCCCTTGACAATAGTGTCATTTTTCCAAACCTGGCGATCGCGAAACCTTTTCTAATAACGATATAACACACGCCTATATATAAGTTATTGTTGTATTATATGTTCCCGTCGCAATTGCAATGCACGAATACTCACCTAGTCAATTGATAATAACCAAACCAAATAGTACGATATGATATTCTTGAGATTATTAAAACTAATACAATGGACTTATTTATTTTCTGGGCGAAGGAGGAAATCAAGTAATTTGATAGCATCGAGAGGACCACTGACTCCGATCTCCCCCTTGACTGCTTCCGCGGGGGGGCCACCCCAGTTGTTCGTTCGCTTCCACACCACTAGAAACTTCGAGAGCTTTCCCCAATGGACAACAGGTTTTGCCTCCTTTTCGGTGACGAAGGTCTCCTGTTGTGATGAGATGAGCTGAACGTGCGTCGGATCTTTCGAAACCGCGCGGCTTCTGAAATAATCACCACAAACCTGACCATCGCTTGCTTGACTTGTGCTGTGGTAGTGTCGTCGAAGTGGTCGCAGTTTGCGAGTATCTTGACGGCTTCGATGGCAGACTGTTACCCTAATGGAACCGTGGGAAGGTTCAGGTGACCCCCAACCAGATCCATGTATGACTCCGTGAATGGCATCGTGATGGCTCCAGGTAAACCACCACCACCAAACGATGGCAGGATGTACCAATGCCCCGTGCTGTTCCTGAATCCAAGAAGGTACAGATCATCGTTGGCTATCGCTAACGTGGTCTTCTCCTCTGGTGCGTCGTCGTCCCCGGTGACGACATGGATCATGATCCATCCCAACGGCGTGCCGTAGAACTCGGGGCGCCGCGGCCCAAGGGCATATCTGCCTTGCACATTATGTGGCATATATGGCGGAACGCTCGGCTTCTGCAGATGCCTTCGCAGCTTGGTCCACAGATGACCATATGTTTCAGTAGAGAGATCGAAGGTAAGATGGTGTACAGACGATGGAGATGCTTGTGCTTGGGCCACCAGGTGCACAAAGAAGTAGGCTAGGGAAACAAGGAAAAGGGACCGCGGATTCATCTTCATCAAGGTGCTAGCTGCTGACGAAACAATCCTTGATGGACCTGCTCCCCGACGGCGTGCTCGCCGACATCTTGCGTCGCCTGGCGCCGTGCAGCCTTGCGGCGTCACGATGCGTCAACAAGTCGTGGCGCACCATCATCGACACCATGCGCTTGCTACGAACCGATCTCCTCCCTCTCCGGCTCGACGGCTTCTTCTGCCTCGACAACATCCTCGCTGATCCGCCGTATTTCTTTGCACGCGATTACAGAAGATCGTCAATGACAACAGGTCGCCGGGGGCAGATCGACGGCAGGCTCGACTTCCTGGACACGCCCTTGTCTCATCTGGAGATCGTACACCACTGCAACGGCCTGCTCCTGATCGACTTGGATCGGGTGGCTAACCCTGCCACATGACAGTGGGTGGCCCTGCCTCCCTCTCCTTCTTCCGTTTGGCGAATGGGGGGCTTGTACTAGGGCTATTGCCTTGTGTATGATCCCATGGTGTCACCACACTATGAGGTACTTATGATCCACTTGCTCCCTAAAACCTGCAAACTCAACGCGGACTCGGAATGGCCACCATCGCCGTACGCCAACAAGGGCTGTAGGTGGGAAGAGAGGTCCTTCGTCCGACAACAAGGGCTGGCCGTAGCCACCATTGCCGATATGATCCCTGGAAGACGACTGTTCGAACGCCACTCAATCTATCTGCGAGGGAAACTCTATCTTCACTGCCAAAACCATACTGTTATGAGGTATGTATCCGATCCATTCCAATCCATTCACTCTGTTTTTTTTTAAATTTAATTTATTATTTCGTCCCACTGAATGTATAATTTATCTACACCATTTGTAGTAACGACATTACGTGTGTTTCTGACCCCATATATATCTTACTATTTTGCAGGATAGACCTGTCAAATGACAGGTACCGAGTGATCAAATGCCCCACGATGAGCCAAATAACGGCTGGTGATGGTGTTCTTACATTGGGAAAATCAGAGAAAGGTGTGTACTCTGCAGCGCTTTGGAACGAAGATTGGCCTTCCGAGTGTGGTTTCTTGACGAATCATGCGAGCAGATGGAGTGTGTGCTGAAAAGCAGCATCAGCCTCCAAGCAATGGTACAGAATTTCCCCTTCATTAGTCACAACATTCACAGCAGCTGGGCCGTTACATCTGACGACTCTGATGGGCGTGTGGACCGAGCAGAGGCGCAAGAGGAACTTGAATGGGACTCGGACAATGGTGTTGCTGTTGAAACCAAAGATGATGATGGAACATGCTACCGCCGACGGCAAACAACTTTCCTCGGATTTCATCCATACAAAGAGATTGCCTTCTTTTGGGTATCATGCTCCAGAGTGATATCTTATCACTTGAACACATCAAACGTTCAAGACCTAGGCATACTAAATACACATTCCGTGTGTATGTCATTTCCATACACATCATGCTGGATGGGGGAGTTACGTGAAAACAATTAGTTAGCTTTTGGAATGCCTATTGTTTGGAACAATGATCATATGATCCGCAATTTTCATTCATTCGTATAAGTTCCTACTGTACTTGTGGTAATAATCAGCGTGTACCTACGGCTCCAGTTTGTATTATTCATTATATTTTTCTGGTATCTTTTGCTTCCATTTTTGTGAGATTAAGCACGTTCTAATAGTACCTGAAGAACTAAAGCAAGCACAACAGATCGCCTTCTTCTTCTCCCGTCTAGAACTGAAGCTGTCGCCGCCACTTATTCTTCACACGTGCATTAAAACTACCGCTGATCATGGACTTGACGAGGGAAAAATACGAGGGTCTTCTGCGGTTGGATGGCCGGTAGCTGAGGTGGAGCACCACCGCCACTCTGGTTTTCAATACCGGAAAGAAAAAAAAAATCAATCCCAAGAATTTCAGAAATATCAGGTCAAATTTAAATAAATTTAAATTGATTTTAAAAAATGGCATCATTTCACTAGAAAAACCTATCTGATTCAATATCATTACAAATTTATATAATATCGTTGGAAGAACACTGTATATCACAAAAGTAGAGTTACATTAATATTGCGGGTTGACGGAGGGCGAACTGCATATATATGCTAGTGCGGTCAAATGTGTGAGATAAAATTCAATAAACTTGAAGAAATTTAGGGATTTGGTAAGACTAGAGGGTGTGGAGGGTCATTTTAGTGTGATTTGACGTAATTTTGAAGTGAAAGATGAATTTAACCGATAAATTGACTAATATAAAAAATATTGGTCTTCATTGAAAAAGGACATATTTCGAAATTTCGGCGATATTTCATAGAAATTGTAAACATTGCTGCCACTACCTCGTCCTATTGCTCGTGCCGCTGGCTCTTCTGCTCGTCGAGCCTACCCATAGCACCCTGCTGCGAGACAGTCGTCGCCTCCGTTGACCGCGGCGGTGGTGTCCCCTACCTCTATCGCGTGGCGGCCTGCGGCCCAGCCTCAAACCATCCTCGTTAACCTTGACGTGTCAAGCCTCATGTCACACTTTACATGTAAACACTAATAAATATTAAGGACTCTTTTGAAATGTAGGAATTTCAAAGAAATCTTGCAGTAGTTTTATTAAGAATAGAAAACAGAGAAGCAGCAGCCGCCTCATGTCACACTATACATGTAAACACTAATAAATGTTAAGGACTCCTTATTGTAATGTAGGAGTTTTATAGAAATCTTGCAGTAATTTTATAAAGAATAGAAAACAAAAGCTAATATTACGAAGAAAGGTTGGCTAAGATGTCTGCATCAGCATCAGAAGCTAATCAATCTGCTTTAGTGCTGCTAACTCATCATATACAACCATAATTGGTCAAATTGGTGTCAAGTGACAATAAACTATCAAATCCATAGTTTTTTTTTCGCTACTAGCCTGCTAGGTCTCTGGAAAGGGACAGGGAAAGTAGAGCAATATATACTTAATCCCCTATTGACGTGGCATAATCTTTTTGCGTTGATATTTTGTGGCAAACGGACGTTTAGTTTCTCCTTTCTCTCCTAAGCTGGTCAACGGCAAATTCGCAAAGAAATTAAAGTTGATTAACGTCAGATGACATGTTGAGGTTGAAGTCTAAGTTTGCACACTTGACTAACAGTACGGACGATCGAAAGGAACCTAGCACATCAACCAAAAACTCCCACATGTAAAGAAATGCAGATATCCACGTGCATGTAGCGACTCTGATATTTGAATTCAACAATCACACCTCACATGGCAAGAATTCACTTAATCAGAGAGGTCAGGACCTTGGGAAATACGAAAACTGAAGACTAGCATATATACTGATATATACTACATTTTATAAGCACAGGAGTCTACTATTCCAGTGGATTCATTGGACCTGTGTCTTGTGATCTTGTCACCTTAGATCAGGTCCCTTCAACTTGGGTTCTTTAAAAAAAAAATTGAGCTGTTCAATGATGAGTAGTCCCAATGTGAAACCACGCACACCACCACCACCCATGACCAGATAATTCAGCAATCACCACCTAATAAGCATGCATGCATGATCACTGTCCTGGCTTTGTCCAGTCCAGCTTGCCAGAGTAGCAGCTGCCGGCATTGCGATTTATACTAGTCATCTAGTACAGTGGTGGCGCCAATTTCATATAGGCCACCAGTTGGCCACCGCTGCTCCCTCCGTTCCGAAATATACATCGTTTTCGGTTTTTGTACCACAAGTTTAACTCGATTTGTATAAAATACGTGCAACATTTATATCTCTAAATAAATTTATTAAAAAACTTGGTTCGAAGATCTTTCTAACGATACTAATTATGTATTATAAATGTTATTATTTTTAAATATATAATTATCGGTAGTCGTTTTTTGAAAAACGCAAACGGTAGATATTTTCGAACGGAGGGAGGGAGTATGTCTTACTCGCTGCGTCATTTACACGATTCCTTATAATGCTGCTGTGACACTTTTGTCCGTTCCTCTGATGGGTTCGATTCGATCCGCCACTTGTTTCAGAGAAATCCGAAGTGAGCAGCAGAGTGGGGGCCGGGAGAGCTCCGGGCAGGCAGAGATGACGAAGCCCAGGCTGAGCGGCTGCCGTCTCCTCCATGGCCATGACTGTGTCTCCTTCTCCCCTGTGCTGCTGTTCTTGCTGCCGCTGCTGCTTCTGATGAGTTCTTGGAGGGCGGCTGCGCAGGCTCAGCAGGCGCCCCAGACTGATCCGGTTGAAGGTATGTATGCATGTGACTCATAATTCCACTCGACATGGAAGGTAACTGATGTGGTTGCTTGTTCTTGTTGGCTGTGGAGGACAGCGGCGGCGGTGAACGCGATCCTGAGCAAGCTGGGGCTGAGCGCGCCGCCGTCGTGGAACATCAGCGGGAACCCCTGCAGCGGCGCGGCGACGGACGACACGTCCATCGACGACAACCCGGCGTTCAACCCGGCCATCAAGTGCGACTGCTCCGACCAAAACAACACGTTCTGCCATGTCACCAGGCTGTGAGTAGTCCGTGTCCGTCCAGTCCCCAGCTGCTGCTGCTGCTGTCCATGCTCCCTTTGCTTGCTTCTCTATCTCTCTCTCCAGGACAGCTTCGGCTTTCATCAGATTTTTGTTTCCCCTCTGATGGTGGTGTGCAGGAAGATAAACACGCTAGACGCGGTTGGTCCCATACCAGAGGAGCTGCGGAACCTCACTCACCTCGTTAAGCTGTATGTGCTGCCTATAAAACTCGTCTCTGACTCTTTTTTCTTCTCAATTCGTTCTTTGCCCAACTGCTAATGTCCCTATTTTTTTGGCATGGGATTATTTCTATAGAAATGCCAAACTTTGTTCATGAGATTTTCCATGTTTAAGTTCGACAAATTTTCTGCAGTATAGAGAGAGCTTTGTTTTCTCAGGGCCGGGGTAGCTGTCGGCTATCGCCTGTAGTGAAGTCCTGTTGGACCAAGCCCAAGCCCATTTAGCAAGTTGCAACCAGCAGCGTGTGTCCAGCCCAGCCCCCGTAAATGGCGGAGGGATCGCCGGCGGCCGCCGCCGCCGTCGCTGGGCGCATACCATTGCTCTTCGACGGCGCAGACGGCCGGGTTCCACTTGCCTGTCGGGGGCTCGTGTTCCGATTTCAAGCTCAGTATTTTACTTTGATGTCCCCGCAATTTTTATCTATTTTTTTTCAAGGAATTGTCCCCGAAGTTCCAGGCCCATTCCAAACTAGGATAGTGGTACAGCTCATCGTTGTGTCTCGTATGTGCCTCTTCAGCGGCCACAATCACACTGGCCAATTCCTTTGCCTGCTGATTTGTGCCTTGGTCAGTGTCCATGACCACGTAATTATCTTCTCTCTTTTCAGAATTGGGGTATTGCCGTACGCATAATGTTCCCTGTCTGTTTGGTTCAAGTCGCTTTTGCCTTAGTATTAGGCATTAAATACCTAAATTCAAGCTGAAGGTGGCTCGAAATCTGCAGTGCGCGTAAAGTTCTTTAAATTCGTGTTGAGTTCAGAATCAATCACGCTGCTTAACTTGTATGACTAACGCTGCTTAACATTTCAGGGACTTCAGGAAAAATTACTTCTATGGGCCATTACCAGCATTCATTGGAGAGCTAACTAATCTGGAATCCATGTAATACTCTGAACTCAAAACGGTGCTGCATTTCCTGCTTTGAAGCAAATCTTACACTCTTTTGCTTGAAATTCACAAGGACCGTGGGCATCAATGCACTATCTGGACCTGTCCCAAAGGAGCTTGGAAATCTTACCAATCTCTTATCCCTGTAAGATCATCTTAAAAGTGGATATTCTCTGGCTAATGTTAATGTTCAGTTGCTGTTACGTATCTAACTTAGATTTATTAATTAATTCTTTCAGGGCGTTGGGCTCAAATAACTTTAACGGCACACTTCCTGATGAGCTGGGGAAACTGACAAAACTTCGACAGATGTGAGTCGTCTATTTGGTCGCTTTGCATGTGTTTTACATAACCATATATGTTTCTCTTTGACTCTTTAAACTGATAACTGTATGCATGATATTGCTGAAAAAATGTTATCCATCTTTGAGCTGCAGATACATTGATAGCAACGACTTCAGTGGTCCTCTACCATCGACATTGTCCCAACTGAAGAACCTGTCAATCTTGTAATTTAGTAAAATAAGATACCACCTCATGAATTTGCTCTTCCTTCGAAGGTAGAAGCTAATAATCTTATCCACCCTTGTCATGTATCCAGGTGGGCATCAGACAATAATTTCAGTGGGCAGATTCCTGATTATCTCGGGAGCTTGACTAACTTGACCCAACTGTAAGATTTTTATCTGAAAACCACTGAGGTTTCGATATTTTTAAAATTGTTTTCTCGATGTCAATAGTAAGGAAAGTCATTCATTTTTCTGGAGAAGTGCAAGGTGTTGCATATTTACCTACATCATCTGTTATTTTATAGCACAATTGATTTGTCATGAGGAACTAGCATAGGTATTACTTCTCTAATCAAATATATATGTACTTCCAGGAGGCTCCAAGGGAATTCTTTTCAAGGCCCCATTCCCAGAAGTCTTTCTAACCTTGTCAACTTAAACAAATTGTGAGTCCCTAGTAGGTTTTATGATTGTAGGATTATTATGTTGCAAAGATAATAACTATGCCATTGTTCGTTTCAATGTAACAGAAGAATAGGAGATATAGTGAATGGAAGCTCTTCATTGGCATTCATTGGAAACTTGACATCTTTGGGTGAACTGTATGACATGCGCCCTCCACATTTTGTTTTAAGTTTAAGTTTAGCCTACATTTAATTATTTAAGATTCCATCTTGCAGAGTGTTGAGGAACAGCAAGATATCTGATACACTAGCATCAGTAGACTTCTCCAAATTTGTAAATTTATACTTATTGTAAGCATGTTCCCCTTGTCAGAAAATCACAATCAAGTGACAAATTTATATTATAGTTTAACTTTCAGTTGAAGTTTGTTCTTTTGTTGTCTAATGCTATTTTTGTTCTTTCTCACAGGGATCTGAGTTTTAATAATATCACAGGACAGATACCTCAACCTATTTTGAATCTTCCATCTCTTAGTTATCTGTAAGCATTACTTGCTGTAGTTGTATAATTTGTTTGAATGAACCTCTGTTTTTCTTTCTTCTTAACCTTCTGCTGATATTTGCAAATATTCTACTTGTATCAGATTTCTAGGGAATAATAGCCTTTCAGGAAGTCTGCCTGCCACAAAAAGTCCCTTACTGACAAGTTTGTATGTTTATGTGCTCTTTGTTTTGGCATTTTGCTCAAGGAAATACGTTATTGATCTAATAGTTACCTTTTCCTGCCTTTTCACAGAGATTTTTCATACAACCATATCTCAGGAAACTTTCCTTCTTGGGCTACTGAGAAAAATTTACAATTGTATGTTTGTGCTCTGAAACTTCTTTCAGGAAAATATAGTGCTTAATTATTGCACACAAAGCCTGCCTGATTTAATACAACACTAATAGCTAATTTTCCCTATATTTTGTACTTTGTACTAAGGAATTTGGTGGCAAACGACTTTGTGATGGATAGCTCCAATAACAGGTGAACACCAGTTCGTCCTCACTATCAAGGCTAGCACACAACTAAGTTCCCATTTTAGCTTGTAATTAGAACTTAAAATGGTAAAACATTTCATCTGCAGTGTTTTGCCATGGGGATTGGACTGTCTTCAGCGTAGTACTCCCTGTTTCCTCGGTTCTCCAAACTGTAATGCTTCAACCCTTTGGAATTTTGAGCATGTATCTATTTCATAATATTGGACATGCCATTGCAGATTCCAATTAAACATTATTCCGATAAATTGGATGCAGCTGCCTCCTTTGCGGTGGACTGTGGTGGTAATAGAACAATATCAGGTTCAGATAATTCCGTCTATCAGGCTGATAATGCCAACCTTAGAGCCGCATCATACTACGTTGCGGGTGCACCTACATGGGGTGTTAGCAGCGTTGGATTATTCATGGATGCTGATTCACCCAATGGAAGTTACATCATCTACAGTTCACGCCAGTTCGACAACACGCTAGACTCTGCACTGTTCCAAACAGCAAGGATGTCACCATCATCTCTGAGATACTATGGCATTGGACTTGAGAATGGAAATTACACGGTCACACTTCAATTTGCAGAGGTTGACTTTCCAGATATGCAGTCTTGGAGAAGCAGAGGGAGGAGGGTTTTCGATATCTATGTACAGGTAGCTACAAACTTGTATCTGGCTTGCATCTGATGCTATTAAATCATATGATTTGTTATAGATGCTTTTGTTCTTGATACTTCATGCTTGTTTAGGGAGAGCGCAAGGAGCAGAACTTTGACATTAGAAAGGCAGCAGGAGGGAAATCATTCGCTGCTGTTAAGAAGAAGTATGTTGCTCCAGTAACCAAAAACTTCCTTGAGATTCATCTCTTCTGGGCTGGCAAGGGCACTTGTTGCATTCCTTATAAGGGATACTATGGTCCTGCAATATCAGCCCTGAGTGCAACTCCAAGTACTCACCTGAACTTAAACTCGTTGTTCTACATTGCAGTTATACTACTGCCCAAATGACATTTTGATAAATTTGGATGAACAAAAACTGTTATCTTTAATAGAAGAATTAAAACATGGAAATTTGTCAGCACAATATGTTTATGATGTTGCAGAGTTGCAGCTGCCTATGTAACTACAAGTTGGCAGTTGCGAGCCTAGATTGAGTTGAATTTATGCCATTTCTAGCCAAAAGCAGAACATAGAACACCCATGATAAGTGCTGAGATGCACATTATTGGTTGAATAATAACTACTATGTATTACATCTCGATTTTGTTTTATACAAGGTTTTCAATGCTCAACTAACTGAACTCTTCTTCAGATTTCGTGCCTACAGTGCGTGGTCCTGCAGACAGCAAGAGCAGACGTAAAACTGGCGTGATTGTAGGAGTTGTAGTTGGTGTTTCAGTTTTTGCATTGATTGCACTGGCCGGAATCTTCTTGTGGTGTCAGAAAAGGAGAAAGCTATTGTTAGAGCTAGAAGGTGCTTCATATACTAATATCATAGTGTGTGCTTGACTGCAAACAGAAAGTATGCTAACAAGCTGCTATTCCAAACCTCGCAGACTTATATACCATAGTTGGAAGGCCAAATGTCTTCAGTTATAGTGAGCTCAGGTCAGCTACAGAAAACTTTTGTTCTAGTAACCTACTTGGTGAAGGAGGATATGGATCAGTTTACAAGGTTTGTCATTCTAGTTGACTTGTATATGTAAAACTGGATTTTGTTCTAAGTGTAAAGTTTCGAAGGCCTAAATGTTACTTCCTGATGATCTAATAAATAGACAGAAAACTCGTGCTATGACATCTATCACAAACTGATGCTTTTCAAGTCAAGCACAGCCTTGCCCTGAGTTATGAAATACCTTGCAATTCCATAATAGTCAAGTGCAACTTTCTTGCAGGGTAAGTTGAGTGATGGAAGAGTGGTGGCAGTGAAGCAGCTCTCTCAATCCTCTAATCAGGGGAAGATGCAGTTTGCTGCAGAAATAGAAACCATTTCCCGGGTGCAACACCGTAACCTCGTGAGGCTGTACGGCTGCTGCCTTGAGAGCAAGACACCATTGTTGGTCTATGAGTACCTGGAGAACGGAAGCCTTGATCAGGCGTTGTTTGGTATGACTTCGCTCGTTCTTGTATGACAGAGCGCAACTCTGATGCAGAAATTCAGTATGCTTAAACTTTCATATTCAGGAAAGGGAAGCTTGAATCTAGACTGGCCAACACGGTTTGAGATATGTCTGGGCATAGCAAGAGGTATAGCCTACCTCCACGAGGAGTCGACCGTCCGCATTGTGCACAGGGACATAAAGGCCAGTAATGTGTTGATCGATGCCGATCTTAACCCTAAGATCTCTGACTTTGGCCTTGCCAAGCTCTACGATGACAAAAAGACTCATGTCAGCACTAAAGTTGCCGGCACGTTGTAAGTATATATTTTTTTTATCTTGCCTTTGGGTATAATGCATTTCTGGTATAATGCAAGCTGCGTTATTAGCAAAATGTGATGGAGCTAATGGCAGTTGATTTTCTTGGTTGTCTTTGACTGTAGTGGTTATCTAGCACCCGAGTACGCCATGAGAGGGCATATGACTGAGAAAGTTGATGTGTTCGCGTTTGGCGTGGTCGCGTTGGAGATTGTCGCTGGTGAATCCAACTATCAGAATACGATGGAGGAAGACAGGGCCTGTATCTTTGAAAGGGTAAGATGAGAGTGGAATCTGATTGTACCATTCGATGAGCTTCCAGTTTATCACTGTAAAAGTTCTCGATATCAGATAATTTGGGCACATTGAACCGCGTAATAATTTGTCGAATGGCTGGCACCACTACGTTTCAGGTGTGGGAGCTGTACGAGAACGGGCGGCCGCTGGAGTTCGTGGACCCGAAGCTGACGGAGTACGACGGGTACGAGGCGCTGCGGGTGATCCGCGTGGCGCTGCACTGCACCCAGAGCTCGCCCCACAAGCGGCCGTCCATGTCGAGGGTGGTGGCCATTCTCACCGGGGACGCCGGCGCGGCGGAGGACGTGGCGAAGCCGAGCTACATCACGGAGTGGCAGGTGAAGGCCTCCGACGTCGACGTCAGCGGCAGCTTCACGAGCAGCCAGGTCGGGTCGTCGTCGACGCAGCCGCAGGCGTCGTCGTCCGGCGGCGTCCTGGCGAGCCCGGATCCCGGGGACCTGACGCCCCTGGCCCCCTCGCCGCTCTTCACCTCCATCATCGATGAGGGCAGGTGACAACTGACAACTAGCTATTTTGCCGCCGAAACGTGAAGCGGCTGACCTGGCATCGTCGATCATTCTTGTAATTGTAAAGGTTTTAGGACGATGCTGTGCTCTGGTTTTGTGGCCATACAGTTACAGCCATGTACGTGGATCCCTGATCTGGGGAGGAATTTACTTGGATGTGAGGCAATTTGTTATGGAAGGAAGGCACTCGCACAGTGAAATGGCAGCAGGTTTTAGGACGTCGCGTCGCGTAAGAATGGGATGGCGTGTGCGCCGGCGCCATGCCTGCCTCGCCTTGCTTGCCGGCAGCCGCGTGACACGTCTATCAGCAATGGAGAGTGGAGTGGAGTATGTACTCCCTCCGTACAATTGATTATGTAACCGTGAAAAACGTGCTGGTCAAACTGTATCAACTTTAATCAAGTTTATATTAAAAAAGATTAGTATTTGTCTTAAAATAAATTTATTATGAAAAATATATTTCATTACCAATCTAACGATACTTATTTTATCTCATAAAAGTTAATACTTTTTCATATAATTTTAATTAAAGTTTATAATTATTGACTTGTCGAGACGTGAGAATTGCATATTCATTAGAAGTGAGGAATATATCTGTTGAATTCGGAATGCATCACGTGGCCGGTGCAGGTGTGTAGGCTATGCGCACCGCGCACCTCTAAATCGACCGCTACGCCAAAGGCTCCGTTCCGTGAAGCTGAAAAAGCGCTGAAAAGCACTGAAGTGCTGAAATCTTGTAAGAGAAAAGTACTGCTGAAGTGCTGAAAAATAAGCGCTTATCCCTGCAGCCGAACGCAGCCAAAATACCGTGCGAAACCCCCGCACCGCAGAACGCTATCGTCGACGCCATGCTTGAGGTCGCTACAGTGAAGCGCCAAATCCAGCGTCCCTCTCTCCTCACCGCTATCCTCCATCGGGCCCACCACCGCTTCCCGCCGCCGCTGCCAGCACCGGGGAGCGCCGCGCCGGGGAAGGCCGCGCAGCCGCGTCGGGGGGCGAGCTCGGCGCGGGAACCTCCATGGCCGGCGGGAGCATGACGCGGGAAGGAGGAGAGAGGGAGGGGAGACGCAAGGTCGCCGACGCCGCCGCCGCCGGGTGCCCACCGCCGCGCTCGGGCCCCACAGGTTCGCGCCGCCGCCGGATCCCGCGCTTGGGCCGCGCCGCCGCGTCGGGGGCCGAGCTCGGCGCGTGAACCTCCATGGCCGGCGGGAGCACGACGCGGGAGGAAGAGAGAGAGGGAGGGCCACCGCCGGATCCCGCGCCGCCGCCATCGGACCTCGCCGTGCCCCGAGCCGCCGGATCCCGCGCCGCCGCCACCGGACCCCGCCGCGCCACGAGCTACCGGGGAGGGAGAAAGCCGCCGGATCCGCCGCGCTCGCCGGGGAACGCCGCCGCGCAGGGGTTCGCCTCCGCCGCCGTGCGGAGCAACGCCCGCGATAGGAGCGGCCAAGGAGCGGACTCGGGTAGAAGATAAAGAAGGAAAAAAGAAAAAAAGAAAAAGAAAAAAGTGGGACCCACCGGTGCTATAGAGTTTGTAAGGGTGTGAGAGAAGGTGATATAGAGGTCGGAGAAGGTGATATAGAGGTGAAATTTCTCGCTGATCAGAACATTATATTTCTTTAGAGGTGGAGGGGTGTGGATAGCCAGTTCCCTTGACTCCTTATGGGAATGGGGCTACCGTGTCCGGCTCACCTTTTCGGTTCCGGCAGCCAGTGCATCACACGTACTCCCTCCATCCCATAAAAACTATCGTTTTAAAATTTTCAGACATCACATTTGACCATTCGTTTTATTTAAAAATTTTGTATCAATATTATTTATTTTATTATAATTTGGTTTATCATTAGAGATACTTTAATAATTATTAATTAATTTTATATTTTGTATAAAATTTTTGAATAAGACGGACGGTCAAACATATTTTCTAAAAAGTCTAAAACGACAGTTTTCAGAAGGAGTAGACCTTTCTCTTTCTGATTTGTTCCTCGCCGCCTCCTCTGATACCAGGGATACTTGTATATATAATCAAGTGTGTGAATCATGGTATAATGTATTTTAGCTGTGCTATGTGGTGCATGCATCCACATATGCAATGCAAGTCATCCCAGCCCTTTTGATTTGTTTAAGGTCATTGTTTTTTTTCCTTTTTCTTAAAGAAAAAAAGTAGGCCACTACCACGCCGTGGCGCGAAGTCACATGGGCTAATCAGATCAAGTGGTTTGTGACGACGGGCAGAGAGCACAAATGCACAATCATTTTGTTAGCAGCTAAGCATGCTGAGCACCGTTAGCTAACAACAAACGGTAGGATCAACCGCGCTAATCAACACGACAGCTACCATTTCCTATCCGTGACAACCGGGACTCACTCTTCTCTTCCGAAATAGACGTTGGTAGCGCAGTAACGCTAAGTACGTTCACTTCACAGATCACACCTATAAATATACATGCCTTAACTACTTATACCCTACTCCCTCCGTCCTCGAATGCAAGACACGATTTGACTTGGTGCGATTTTGAAGAATATATTTTGATCTATAATAATTTCAAAGTCTAATCATTAGAAAATATTTCTAAATACAAATCTAATGTAACTACTTTTGTAATACAAACCTTTAATATAATTATTAGGATAGTTGTTAGTCAAAGATAACAAAGTTTTAATTTAAAATACTGTGCGACTTACGTTTAAGAACGGAGAGAATATTTTCTATATATTTCTGTGATGTAAAAACTTTGAGAGATTAAATCATTGGATGATAACATTAACGCAATAACCACACCGTCTTGTTCTCAACGACCACGTCACCTACCACTAATTAAATTGATAACGCTATTTGTTGCTAAAGGGCAGTCCCAATAGTAACTAATGAGCAATTTCCATCTTCATTTAATGAGGTAACACATAAAGCAAAACAATGACATGACAACCCGATTAATGAGGAGAGAGGAACAAAAGTGAAAAAATCGTTTCTTCACCAGGAAACGCTGCGCTCGCCGTTTCTATAGGCTAGAGGGAGAATAATAAAAGTGTATTATTTATGACGTGAAGAAACTCCCACTCTATAAAATAGTTTTCTATCATCATATTCTGTTAATGTGGCTTTCTTGGATCTCGCATTTGGTTTCTACTATAGGGACTGTCCCAAGCGATCATATATCTATGTCATTTGTGAGACTCAAACCTGAGTAGGTAGACAAGGAGCGGATTTAGCACGACATGAACTCCTAAGCTACGTAGAGGAGTATACTCCCTTCGTCCCAAAGTTTTAGGATTTTGACTATCTTCTTTTGATCATTCGTGTTATTCAAAATTTTTGTGACAAAAATAATTGTTATATTATGAAATGATTCATTATTAGAAGTATTTTAATCTTGATTTGTTTATTTTTTATATTTTTATAATTTTTTTAAATAAGACGAATGGTCAAACGTCGAATTTAAAAAGTCAGAAATAATATTTATTTTAGGACGGATGGATATATATCCTTAGGAGCCCCTGCTATATCGTAACTCAAAGCCTGGAACCACTTCTAAGCTGCTGCTTCTCCTACAAATTGGTACCTATAGAAGCTTCAAAAAAAAAAAAAGATAGGGCGCCTTCTTACTTTCATATATATACCGACTGGATAGGTTTGTATCACCACAAAATATACCCTTTTTTTCTGTAAAAGAGAATACGCGTATGACTTATGCCCTATTCTTTCAGGCTGGAAACGAGCGTTGATTTTGACTAATGCTGATTTGTTATAACAGAAAAATACTATTTCGTGGTTAGAAATAAATGCTGATTAGTCAAAAGAACATGCTGTTAAATAGTAGCGCGTTGTGCACAGTCCTTAATTATATAATTTTGTGAATCAAAGTAACTTTTCTTGTCAGCGAAAAATAAATCTTATTTGAACACGCAGAACATCTATACACATTTCTCCTGCACGAAGGCATCCAGGGAGGTCGGAAGGTTCCAGGTTTTCTGTAACGAAACGAGGGGAGGGGGCAAATCCGTCAATTGCTACTGCCAAACATTTGCCTACAGGACCAGGTGAGCCTGGAGTCGTGTGTCCTCGCGCCTCGCGTGGTCGCGGGCAGCAGAGCAAAACCCAACAACCCGCAACCGTCCAGAGGCATCCACCCGACCGCCCCCATTCAAATCTCCCCTCCGGCCCTCCGCTCCATCGTCGTCATCTCGTCTCACTCCTTCCCCCCTCGTGATTATCCCCCGGATTCCAAATCCCATCTCCGATTCATCACTCGGGCGGCGATGGCGGGGGCATCCGCGGGCGCGGAGGCGGTGGAGAGGGCGCACGGGCTCTACCGGGGCGGCCGCCACCGGGAGGCGCTGGAGCTCTACTCCGCCGCGCTGGCGGCGGCACGGGGCCCCGCGCAGCGCATCGCGCTCCACAGCAACCGCGCTGCCTGCTACCTCAAGCTCCACGACTTCCACAAGGTTTCCCCCGCTCCCGGCTCCCTCTGCTCTGGGTTTGAGTTGCTTTCCCTTGGCGGAGAGGATTCCGTCGTTGCTTTTGATTTGATTTGACTTCGCCTCGGTGGCGACTGCGGGGGAAGGGACGTCCCTTTGGCGCTTCCAGGTGTCAGCTTTGGTAGAATGGAGCGACTTTTTCAGCATTACAGGTATCCTGTTTGCGATTTAGGGCTCGTCGATTGTGTTTTCTGGTGGTCATACAACAACGAATGCTCAATTTGGAGTTTTAGATTGCTGATGTGTTCCATTCTTTAAGAGGAACTTATGATAGTAGGCATTTGTGTTTAGAGAGTGATACTGTTGTGTCCAGTCTCCTCTAATCTTCAGTCTAGCTATTCTTTAAGGGGCATCTATGATACTACTAGGCATTTGTATGCAGAGCCAGAGAGTGATAGATACTGTTGTCTCCAAGCTCGTCTACTCTTCAGTCCAACTTTTGTTTGTTATGGTGATCTCTGCGCATTTATCTCGGTTGCCGGTAAAAAATTGTGTTCTAAGACGCAACTGAATCCATTAGATCGATTGGAGTCAAACTTGAGAAGATGCAGTGCTTATGTCTTGCTTGCTGTTGCCGTACCAAAAATTGCAAAAGTACTAAAAAACAGGCTAGGCGCAGTATCTGAAAGTAAAAGAATAGACCTGGATACCTGAAATTTATGGATGGCCCTACGTAAATGATCATCCCCTTGATTTGGGCCCTGAAATTTGAAATTTAAGGGACGGCCAAATCGCTTAATTGATGATCGATGATGAATGCTAGTAAGGGGCCATAGTTTTTAATTATATTGACCTTGAAAATAGCAGTCTGCATTCCTCTGGAATCATCCAGTACTGAAGGCCTCATTTATTGTTCCCTTTTCTATATTATTATCATTTCTATTTCTAAAAGTTCTTCATTTGTTATATCTGGTACAGGCAGCACAAGAGTGTACGTCTGTCCTTGAGTTGGACACGGAGCACGCAGGAGCTCTGATGCTACGTGCCCAGACTCTTGTTACTCTGAAAGATTATCAGTCAGCTCTATTTGATGTCAACAGGCTCATTGAAATAAATCCGTCGTCTGAAGTATATCGGAACCTGCAGGCACGATTGAAGACACAGCTAGTATGTTTTAAGTTTTCACTGTCTTTGTTAATTCTGACATCCTTACCTAATTGTGCCTTGCGTACTTAGCTGACCTATTGTATTGCCCATCTGCTGTACTGTTTTGAAGTCACTGGCCCCAATTCCTGAGTGTGAAGAGGAGTCCCTTTGTCTTGAAGAAGAAAAGGAAGAACTTCCTCCAAAAGGTCAGAATATTGAGGCTTCTATCTCTGAGCCTGACCAACCTGCAACTGAACTGGTTCTCAAGAACAAACCTTCAACTGGACCGATTGTCGATAGAAAACCTGCTACTGGACCCCTAAAGGCTGTAACTGAACTGATTCTTGAGAACAAACCTTCAACTGGACCGATTCTAGATAGAAAACCTGCAAGTGAACCTCGAAAGACTTTAGAGGTTCCGTCCACTCTGCCTTCAAAACCCCTGGGTTGGGAGGCCATTCCAAAACCAAAGGGCCATTCAGGCCTTGATTACTCAAAATGGGACAAAGTTGAAGATGATTCAAGTGAAGATGAGGACGATGATGAAGAAGATGAGCTGCCACAGTACAAGTTTAAAGTCAGAACTGTTGGTGTGCGGTCTGTAAAGTGAACATTGGCAATAGATTCAGAGGGTGTTCTGTGTATAGTCTAACAGGATCCCCACTGACCAGGGTTCCACTTATTCATCTTTAGTTGATTTGTTTGGAATAAACAGCTATATATATTGTTTGATATTCGCTTGAATCAGGAATAAACTCAGGTACTTACTATTTGAGTTTTCATTCTACAAATTTCAAGACAGCGTCCATATATTTACTCTGTTTTGTGATGCAGGTTTCATGATCTGTCCACATGCTGCCTCACAATGGTTCTCAAGTCCAAGGGAGCAAAATTGTATGTTTTTTTAGGCCATGGAGATGGATAGGATGGCAAAGTCAACGGTGTACAAAGATCCAAGCTAACACTCTAGTAGTCTAGTGCAGTTTAGGATTCAATCTCGTTGAACCTTTGTATCAGGCGTCCAGCACATTCATGTAATCGGTTATGTGGACCTATTTTTATACGAGCCATGCGATTTTTTTATGCAAAATACTTTCATCAGTTTGAAATCATGCATTCTTTCACATTTGTCAGCACAACCTGTGGCAGAATACCAGATTGTTTACATATGCAGTGACCAAACGGCAGCCAACAGACGTATAGAAAATTTTACACCAAACTCTGGACCAGTATAAAGTTTTGAACTGCAAACTCCACTGAATATACCCTGCAGCCAACAGTATGGCAAAATTTTCACCAAATTCTGGACTACTATTCTTCGAATGCATGCTACACTGACATAACCATTAAAGAAAACAACTTTTCCATGTGACAACCATAAAGAAAAATCACTTTAACTGATGAATCGCTATGTAAAACCACTAAATTATATTAAAACTTTCCTACTGCACAAAATTATTTTTTTTCTGGACGACAACTTAAGATTTATGTTATTTCAGCCAAAGAAGCACATAGATCAAAGATGCTTTTAAATTTTATTTTTGAAAACAACTTTAATTTGAATTGTTGGGGCTCTCCAAAAAGAAGAATCCCCTCCAAAATTTGGCGTATGCTGCTATTTGCGGCGCACACACGGTATTCTTTAGTAAAAGGCGAAAGAATAGTTCGCTTTGTGTGCACCGCGCAGCTGCGTGTTTTTTCAAGGCTGTCCTGGTTCTCCTTATATGCTTCTCTCTGGGTCTGCAACTGAGCTAGATCAACGAGGTGGTGCTAAACTGCCAGCGCCTGCGAACTTGACACTCTCACGCGCTCTGGCGCTGCTGCGCGACACGAATTGGGCCTGGCCCGTTACTCCGTGAGAGTGTCACCCTCACTCACTCAGTCACTCCGCATAGCAATTGCTGCTATGCCAGCCCAGCAGAGGATGGAAGTAAACGATTTGTATGTGGATTGCTCTTTCTAGGCTCCGACTCCGATAGACCTTTGCACGTGCTTTCTTCTTTTCTTTCACCTTTGGTGGTTGAAAAAAATTGTCGAGTACTAGTACGAGTTTTATATACCACCAGTATGGACAAAAAAACTACTTAGTCACTAAAGCAGCAACACATATTCTCATCAGCACGTTGATATGGTTTTGGAGAGAATTGAATGAGATTTTCTTATAAAACTGAAATATCTGATTTTTTTGGTCCAAGAGTTGCCTACGAAAAAAGTTGCTAGCTATAATAAGTATTTAAATATAGCTTTCCCTAATACTTTGTACTGCTTTATTCGTATTTCTTTCTTTTCTTGCTGTCAGCCCTTATCCTTTTTACAGAAAAAAGATGCTGGCCATTCTTGATCATATAAGAGCATCTCCAACAGTTTGACAATTTTGTCTCCTAAATCTTGTCGTTTGCCAACTCTCAAAATGATACGAGGAGAAAAAAAAAGATATCATCTCTAACAGTTTGGTAAATTTTATTTGTCAAAACCCAGAACTATCGGTCAGCTCTTCATTGAATATTATACATGAATATTAAGTACTGCAGCATAATATATGGTATTATTAGTACATATGTACATAGGAGTACACCGTCGCACCTTATACGAGTAGTACATCTCATCACCGTCTCTCACTCACTTGTACTCGTACTACCGTATAGCCGTACTAGTTGTTACCGAGACGATGAGACTGGACAGATTTTCTATTCGTTCGCGTGGTGTTCGACGGCGACACGGCCAGCGCGTGGTTCGCGCCAAAGGCTGTGAGCTAGGCCTGAACCGCTGTCAGAGAGGCAGAGCAAGCGCGCGAGGAGGAGGGGCGGACCGATGCCAAGTGCGGAGCCGCGCGCATATATGCGCGCTGGAGGGTAAGAAATGCCAAGTTGGAAAAAATAGAAACCCAAGATACCAAACTATTGGAGAGAGTTTTTTCTTAATTTTCTAAAAATTTATAGATAGAAAAGCCATTTACTAAATTTTTAGAGATGCTCTAAGAGGAATAAGTGTAGCTCCTACCAACTCATCAATAATAAGTAGGGTAGGAAAAAATGGATGTTCAAAGAAAATCCAAATCCAAAGGAAGAAAAGGAGAAAAAATGAGTGGGAAAATGACCAACAGTGTACAGCCAGGCAAATCCATCCCCGTCACAAACCACATGTCCGCGTCCGTTTCCGTAAAAAAATAAAAAAAGGGGGCTAATTTCCACTCCTATTCTTCCCCGACGCCGGGGACCACCACCAGCGCCACCAAGAAGTGACCCACCAAACCAGGCACCCGCCCGTCCCCGCCGGCGGCGGCGATGGCGAGGCATGAGGCGTCGGCGGCCGCGGCCGCGCCGGGCGTGGACTTCCACCTTCCCGACGAGATCCTGGCCGTGATCCCCACCGACCCGTACGAGCAGCTGGACGTGGCGCGCAAGATCACCTCCATGGCCATCGCCTCCCGCGTCTCCCGCCTCGAGGCCGACGCCGCGCGCCTCCGCCGTGACCTCGCCGACCGCGACCGCGCCGAGGCCGAGCTCCGCGCCCGTCTTGCGGACTCCAACGCGCGCCTGGCCGCTGCTCTCGAGGACAACGTAAGCTCCCCGCCCTTCCCTTTGCCGGAATTCTTCCCGTAGAATTATGGTTTTGATTGGCTTCTTTGGCTCTGATCCTTTGGCGCGCAGGCGAAGCTGGCGAAGGAAAGGGACTCGCTCGCCGCGACGGCCAAAAGGCTGGCCAGGAATTTGGCCAAGGTGCGACCTTTACTAGCTTTCTAGGCCCAATTATAGTGCGAATTCTCTCGTTTCTGATTAGGAGTTTTGTCTTTAGCATGAATTGTTATGTGAAGTCTGCAGATTTTGATTAGAAGTGTATTCAGAGTGTACAGTTAGTGGAATTATTGGGGATTTTGACCAGACACTGTTCTTTTAGCGTTGTTTGCTTGTGTATGTCAGAGATGTGCTTGTCAGTGACCGTGATTTTTGGACACATTTGATTGTTATGGATTTGGATGATACCGTGTGTCTAGCTTTGTTTGTAATGTAGTCGTCATCGCAGTGGAGAGTATTTCTTAAATTTTTATGATTACTGACTTTCTGTGATGGAAGAAATACAGCCTTTGATTGGTTCTTGATGATTTGAATAACGCAGTAGATTTTTTTTCCCACTTCTGTCAGATGGTTCAAATTTAACTGGGTTCAAATTGTGACACTGAAGGTGTTGTTATATCTTTCATATTTAGTTAAGGATTTTGTATAATTGAAAAATAGATAGTTGTATCGCAGACATTGAGATTGTGTGGCAGATTGAACAGATGATATTTTAGAGAAACCCTGCCGGTAATAATAAATAATTTTGAACACAATGTTACAGATATCAGATTGTCAAGCCAGATTTGTGAAAACTGATTCAATAGATAAATGACATAGAAATAAGGACAGGTCCGGTTACTGCTTTACTGTCAGTTACTTTACTTTGCAGTTTCACTCATAGTTTGTCGAAACTATAATAATTGGCTGTGAAGTTTATGTCTGGAACATTTCTTGTCCGTGTATTTGTCATTTCCTTGTATGGTGTCATATCTATGAGCCTGGCAAGGAATTCTAACCAGCATGAAGTTTGTCGAACTGAACTTCTATTCTACATGAAAAATGCACTTCGCTATTTACCCAAATTACTTAGAGATTGTTCATTCTGTGCAGCTGGAGGCATTTAAGAAACAGTTGATGAAATCGTTGAGTGAAGATAATCTATTGGTGAGTTGTATTGAATATTGATCAAATATTTTTTCACTCTTTGTCAAAATTTACTGTTACCTTTCAAGCCTTATCTTCTACTGGAACTTTTGTGTGAGCAAATGATTTTATTGGCATGTTTTCATAGCCACTGTCTGAAACGAGTCAAGATCACAATGGAGAAGATAATTTGACAGCTCGAGTCCCGTCTTGGAAAGGTGTCATTCAACATCCTTATAGTTTTGACAGCATTTTCTGTTAAATAATAGCCATCATCACATGGCTGATACATGCTTTCATTTTGTTTAAATGACTAAAGATGAAGTTTCAAGCAGTAGCACTTCTTCAGATACCTCCAGCAGATCCACAATGACTGAATCCGTCCATGGTGGAGGTAATTCACTTTCGCTGCAGTGAAAGCTAAACTAGATCAACGTAATTTCTCACCCCAAAAAAAAAAAAAAAAAAAAAAAAAAAAAAAAAAACCTAGATCAACGTAGTGACATATTAGCCCAGCCACTTACATTGAAAGAATTTACACTTTTACAGGATACAAGTTCTCGATCACATCATATATGCCTCCAAAATTAACTCCTGGCTCAACACCTATGATTTCATCCTCTGGTGTTTCTCCCCGAGCTTATTCAACTGGCCCATCCTCGCCTAAGTTCTTATCTGGTCCGACTTCTCCCACAAAAACTCGATCCGAGGGCCAATTGACATTTTCATCATGGCAAGGATCATCAAGTCATCAGTATTCAGCACCGACCTCTCCTCCTCAACGCCATTCGTTCACAGGTTCGAGACAGTGAATGTGACATATATTTGAGCTTACTAAAGATGCATACACTGACTCTTTTCTGTTTCCAGGGCGGCCACGTATAGATGGGAAGGAATTCTTCCGACAAGCACGGTTAGTTGTTATTCTGGTTACGTTTTGCAGCAATGGTTAGTTTGTTCTCTCTTAATGTTTGTGCCTACAACTCCCAGGACAAGACTTTCTTATGAGCAATTTGGAGCATTTTTGGTCAATATTAAGGAGTTCAATGCTCAGAAACAATCACGAGAGGTATCATAATGTCCAGCTGTTTTTCATTACGACAGAAACTTGACAACATGTCAATGTGATGATTTTTACTAACTAACTAATATCTGCAGGACACCCTGTCAAAGCAGAAGAGATTTTTGGAACAGAACACAAAGACTTATACATTTCTTTCCAAAATATGCTTAATCGCAACCAATCATGAAAATTTGTCAGAAATATTTTTTCCTCTCTCTAATTCAAGCAGGTTCGTTCATTTCTATGTCTCTTACAATTAAGGAATATAATATTTTGGTCGGCTAATCATGTCTTCTTCATGTCATTTGTTTCCAGGGAAGAATTCGTTGGGTCACATTGTAGAGATCTGTACATAGGCGACCTTAATTCGAGGTCATTCTAAACAATTTAGAGCTGTGACTTAAAAGGAAAAATCTCATAACTACTGGAAATCTGGCCATGCATTCACTCATTCCCTGACATTCAAGTCTTCCTGCTTGTGTTCTGCTGTAAATTCGGATGCAAATCTCTTTGAGCCTTGAGGTGCCTTCTCCAGTTTCTTTTGTAGAAAGTTGTGCAGAACTGTTCTTTGCAGTTCTAACTGCCAAGTGTAATTCTGCACTGATATATTAGATGAACTATGTGATTGTGATTTTTTGTTGAGTTATACCTCGGGACATTTTTAATAACTGGATTTTTCACTGTATATGTCCATGGGATACCTTACGCTGGCAGCATTAGTTGTGAACTTTTGTAATGCATAGGAGTATTACCTTTTTTTCGCCCTGCGCTGTGAATTGTGATATTATACCCAAAAAAAAAAAAAGAAAAGCAAAGCAAAAAGGAAGATAGTACAAGTTTCAACACGAACACTCTTGCTGGCAGGTGGGTCCTGCGTAGTTCCCCTAAGGACTGATCTCATGGGCCCACATGTCATGCATACATCCTTCCGCTGCTTCCCTCAGGTTTCGCCCTCCCGATCCCACCCTCCACCCTACCTGCCCTTAGCACTCCTGCGCGGCGCGGCGGAGGAGCGCGGCGAAGGGCGGCTCGCCCAGCAGCTCGGCGCGCACCGCGAAGCGCTCCACGGGGCGCACCGCCGGGCCGCCAATGTCCTCGCTCGCCGCCACCTTGCGGGACAGCCGCTTCAGGAGTCGCTTCATGGCCGGGAGGACGCTGGGTGCTGGAGCTAGTGCCTAGCGAGCGGGAGAGGGGCGTCGGAGCTCGGAAAGGCAGGCGGTTCCTGGCTGGTGGCTGCGGAGGCCGAGGAGCAGCTCTCGGGGCACGAGCTGGCGTTTCGGTGCGGGAGCGGGTCCACCTCCATGGCCACCCCATCCACCTCCGGTGACCCCGCCGGCGGCGGCGAACTAGTCCCAACCCCATCACAGGGACCAGCCCATCGTCGCCACCCAACATCCCGCATCTCCCACATCGTGCGCACCTACCTGGACCTCTCCAATTCCAGGAAGCGCCGTTCCGCTCCCAAGAACCAGCCCAAGGCCACCGACAAGGAAACGCATGCCGCCGCTGACGAAACTGACGGGTTCCAAGGCGGGCCCGTCATCGCCCCACCCATCTCGGCTGCTCCGGGAGCTGGGCATCCGCGTCTCCCGCTACACGCACGAGGAGCGCCGGGATATCATCCTCCGCTACATGCAGAAGCGGAGTGACCGCCAGGTCGTCAACCGCGCGGCCAGTAAGGTGAAATTTGTTTGATGAGAGCTTTGGTGATTGGATTGCAGAACGCGCTAAAGCTGACAAGTTTATTTGGCGGTTGCTTGTGCTGCTGCGGCTGCTGCTTGCAGGTCCCATCGAGGCAAGCTCTGGCAGTCCGGCGGCAGAGGGGTGCTGGAGGGAAGTTCCTCGGCAAGGATGACGCCCAGGTACAGTCCGGGATTTCCGGTTCCTCAAGAATGGAAACCTCTTGGAAGTTCTTTAAATATATTTAAAAATAAAAAAGCTGGTCCAGTTTTATGTGAATTTTGCCCACGCCTTCAGTAAAAACATTTCTGCATCAACAAAGCAGTGCTTGGGTCCAAGCTATATTACTGCATAAATGAACTGGGTAGTAGATACTATGTATCGATGCAGAAGTGGAGACTAGTGTTAACTATCATAAGTGGAGATTAGTGCTGAAGACATCATGTTAATGATATACTTCAACATTATGTTTGAAAGATGAGTTTATATATACTTAGTTGTCCACACTTCTGTTTTGTAAGAACTTTTGTTTTTTTACTCAGGCTGCAGATAAGCCAGAACATAAGGCAGAAGAAGAGCCAGAATTGCCACCAGAAGTCGTCTCAAATGCTGGAGGAGTACCCATAGTTGGTATGGTCTTTCAGAGTGAAGAAAAAGCATATGAGTATTATGTTAGTTATGCAGGAAATATGGGATTAGTGTTCGAAAAGGATGGTGGGAGAAAACTGCTAAAAATTCCAACAGATCAAGGGTCTATGTCTGTTCTAGGGAGGGATTTCGCTCAAAGAATGACACCAAGAGACCTCGCTCGGAGACAAGGGTGGGTTGCCCTGCACGGATAGCAATTAAGGTGACACCTAGTGGTAAATATCGTGTAACAGCATTTGTGGAGGATCATAATCACCAGCTTGCTGCGCCATTTGATATTGAGTTGCTGAAATCACAAAAAGTGTTGACCAAAGTTCGACCTGGAAGCCAAAATGCTAGTAACATCCCTCCAGGATACAAAAATTATCTCCGGTCCAAGTCTACAAAAGATATGAAATCAGAGGATCTCAGAACTCTGATGGATTATTTTCGAAGAATGAAGAGTGACAATCCATCGTTTTACTATGCCATTCAGGTGGATGAAAATGACAAAGCAGCTAATGTCTTCTGGGCTGATGCAAGGTCAATCATGGACTATCACTACTTCTGTGATGTAGTCTACTTAGACATGATCCACAAAGCAAATGATTGCTGCAGGCCTTTAGCTTTGTTTTCTAGGTATGAACCATCATCGGCAAATGATCATATTTGGTGCATCTTTTTTATACGATGAATCTGTTGAATCTTTCAAGTGGCTTCTTGAGACATTTAAGAATGCCATGTGTGGGAAACACCACAAACAATTTTAACTGATGGATCTTCGGCTTTGAAGGAAGCCCTGGGACTTACTTGGCCTGGTGCTATTCACCGTTCCTGTGTGTGGCAAATATACCAGAGTACTGTTAAGTCCTTTGCAAATATGTTTAATGCTTCTGAAGAATTCACATATGATTTTAGACACTGTGTTTTTAATGTTGAGGATGAACAAGAGTTTGTTGACACATGGAACATGATAATGGAAAAATACAACCTTAGAGAGAATGAATGGTTAATTAAGCTTTATGAAGATCGGAAAACTGGGCCATGCCATACAGTCGACAAATATTCTCTGGGGAGATTAAAAGCTTGGTACACGAGAAAATGTTGGCACTGAGTTTAAACAGTACCGGGTTACGATATAGACCTATCTTTTTTCTGAATTTTTTGAAAGTTCAGCAGAGAAAAGGAGGCAAGAAGAGATTCAAGCTGATTACCAAGCCAATCAAGGGGTACCAAGAACACCTCTGCCATTGCTATGGCAGGCTGTGAATTTGTATACCCCAACAATATTTGAATTATTTAGAAAGGAATGTGAACTAAGTATGGACTGCATGGCTTATGGTTGTGGAGAATTTGGCTCTCTTTCTGAATATATGATTACTACCAAGAACAAAACTAAGGATCAGCTTGTGCGATTTGACTCATCAGATGCTTCAGTTGCATGTACATGTAAAAAGTTTGAAAGTTCTGGGCTGTTGTGCTGCCATATATTAAAAGTATATGAGCTGAGGAATGTTAAGGAGATTCCCCCACAGTATTTTTTGAAGAGGTGGAGGAAAGATGCAAAGTTAGTGACCATGGATGAAACTGATGGGTTTAATTTTGATAGTGACACAAAATCTTTGATTCCAGGACGTTATGCAGCTCTTTGCCGCCTGTTCTACAAGATTGCTGCTAAGGCTGCAGAGAATGAAGAGACATTTTCTCTGATGGCAAGCCAGTCAGATAACCTTCTTATAGAAGTTGAAGGAACTTTGTTATCTACACTGTCTGACAAGTCATCTGGCCACTCCCTTACGGACCAGTTAACTCATATGGCCCAGAATGATTATCTAATTAGTAGTGGCCTTGAAGGTATAGGTTCTACTAGAAAGAAGTGTGAAGTCGCTCGCCGTAGAAATGATTTGGAAACCAATAAGCGAAAGCAAAGAAAGCAAGAAAAGGTGTGTATATGTCGATTCCGTTAAGGATTTATGTTTATTATCATTAACTCACATGGCCCAGATTGATGTTCTGCATGTAAATCTGAACACTAACATTTATGTTTATTATCATTGACGAAGGGCAACCTGATGCAACAGATGGTGGACCAACAAGAGAAGAGCTGAATATTGCACCAGCAAGTTTCCAATCAGAACCAAGTAATGCTTCAAACCAGTTCATCCCAGATCAATTAATGCAGGTGAATTCTTAAGCAGGATGTCAATTATTACTATCCTCCATTGTTAGCCTCAAAAAGGGTTACATTAGCTGATACATTTTGTCATACAGGGACATTATGTACTTGGCCACAACTTTGGGCTGGGTAGCTCACAGAACCTTCATGACAATTTGAATCAGTTTGGTCAGGTCTGTGCTTTTCTGTAATGAAAATTTCTTACAAATCGAAATTCTCAATCTAGTGTTGCATGCAGGCTTCCTCAGCTTCTACCTTGCAACAGCAGCCATTTGCTGGGAATGGTCAACTAAACCAAGTGAGTTCCGTGCTAGTATAATTACTGGCATCCTTAGAGAAATGTATGTTGGATTTAATCTTTTCCTGCTTCGCATTTGAAGTTCTTGCTCACTGCAGAGTAATGGCATGCGATCAAAAGTATAGATGCACATTGTGTTGGAAATCTGCTATTTTATTATCGAGTCTCTTTATTATCTATTCTTACACCCTAACTGCCGCATTTACTTAAATACGAATTATATGATTTTTACGCTCCTTCAGGGATATCCTGGCGATATGCATGCGTTGCAATT